>CM038675.1:262554922-263754922 GCA_021605145.1 Aegilops bicornis
ACCCAATATTTGATTGAACGTAGTCAGAAAGATGTATTTATCCATTTTCCTATCAGTTTATTTTTAGATTTTATTCAGAGTAATCTGACATGTCTGCATACCTTCAAAAGGGCCTTTCCAGATCCATCAGAAAACCTGCATACGTGTTCCCTAGTTGAATTGCTAATTGACCAAAGGCTCTAGCAATGCAAGTATGAGAATTAGTACCAAGGATAACCTACACATAATATTAACCAAGTTAAGCATGTACAACAAAATCACAAGCTTCACGTACTTAGCCAAAACACCATGAAAAGGCAGATGAGATGATTCAATGGAATAAAGATTCTGCAAGAACTCTTATACACAACTCTCGGCGCTAATTATCGTATCAGCAAAGGTACTCACCTGGACGAACCTCACATAGGAGCTTCATACTAATAACGCCATGCACGTATTCCTGTTAAACTGTTGGATGTACGAGACTTTGTGAGGACAAGCCCTAACCTGCAAATTATATTTTATTGATCGAGTAATTAATTCACAGCTAGCCATTTCCTTGAAAAATATATAACACAGACATAAATTAGTTATCACAATGGATGCTTGGGGGTAAAGAACCACTGTCATGAAGCTACAATAGTTTCTACTTGTAGTAAATTATGAGCATGCATTAGAGGGGACAATGATATAGCAACCTATATGGGCGTGAATCGGAGAGGAGACTGTATGATGAAACCAGCATCCTGTACATGAAAAAAATTGCATGTTAGATGATGATTTTTTTCCTATGAAACTGATATTTTGAGCATACTGGAATCCAATTCGTTCAAATTTGAGAACTCTAACATGTGACACTAAAAGTTTATGGCTAATATATATACATTTATATATACAGCCGGTCTATTCTACTAATATAGCAGAATAGTTATTCTGATAACACTTCCGCACTGCATGCTCAATGTATGGATCGTGCATCCTCTTTACGATGAGCACCGCATCGCTTCACCGAGAATCGCTTCATTTTCTCGCCGATCCGCCTAATGCTTTTTTGTGTGGAATCGGGTGTTGCGGGATGATCTAATTTGTTTCTGGATCTCATTTGACCTTTATTCTTTGTAATTTACAGGAAAAGCGACTGGAATCTTTGGAAATCGAGCGATTTGGCAGACGAGCTTTCTCTGTTCGTTCGTGTTCGCGTCGGATGCAACTTTTCCGTGCTAGGATGTTGTTTGTTAGTAGGAATTCTTTGATTGTGTTCATTTTAATCGGTCCGTTTACTCTACAATTTGTCTAATTTTTAGGAGTTAGTTTTCAATTTCTGCGAAATCGATTGTCTGGGCGTGTGAGCTTCGTCCGCTCGTCTGTTCTTGTTGTTTTTTTGGATTTTGTGCATCGATGCGTTTTTGAATCTTATAATTATTTTCTCTTTTTTGTTTGAATTTACTGTATTGCGCATGTAATGTTCGTCTTTTTGTAGTGCATTTTTAAATAATAGCTCATGCTGTTCATCATAGTGGCCGTGGGTTTGATGTATTTTTTTGGTGGGTAATTGTTCAAATTTGAGTGGTTGCGCAATGTTTTGGCCACTTATCGAACTGCGAGTGGAATTGACACCTCCACTACAAAAAAATACACTTCCGTGATGATACGGGTTTGTCACAGTAGGTCGCGTTTTTTGTCATGCATGTACATTCATGACGATTTTATGACAGAATCAAGATAGTCATACCCGTTGCCGCATAAGTGTTCCATGACATTACCAAAATTATCATCACGAAGTGTCCACTTCCATGACAATAAATCGCGCCACGTCACGTATGCTTTCATCAAGGGTGACCGACACGTGGCATCCACCGTAACGGAACACCGTTAAGCTATCGGGTCCGGTTTTGGATCCGATAACCCGTTAACAGCTCGGACCAATGTGGATTTTCCATGTGTAAAATCATCATTGGCCGCAGGAAACATTTGTTGCCTCACCGTTGGGACATATGTCATCCACTCATTGGACAAGAGGCGCCTATGATACGTCGACACGTGGCACGGCCCAACAAAGGGCCCATTCCGTGAAAAAAGGTCGGCCCAAGAAAATTAGCAGGCCGCCCATATAAGGCCCTACTTGTGTCAGTCCATTTAAGCCCACGACCCATACGAGATGTGCATTCGCCCGGCCAACGGCCCGCTAAAGATTTGACACCATTGCAGCCCATCGCCGCCTCGAGCCCGCTAATGCCCGCTATATATTTGGGCTCAATATTGGCCCGATGAGATTTCGTTCGTTAACGGCCCATTTAATGGATGGGCCAATTTTCAGGATGTACATCTTTCGGCCTTTTAGCGACCCATTTAAATGTTGGGCTAATTTCCGGCCCGGTGTGTCTTTCAGCCTGTTGACGACCGAGGGAGTTCCGGACTAGGGGGTGTCCGAATAGCCGAACTATCATCATCGGCCGGACTCCAAGACTATGAAGATACAAGATTGAAGACTTCGTCCCGTGTCCGGATGGGACTTTCCTTGGCGTGGAAGGCAAGCTTGGCGATACGGATATGTAGATCTCCTACCATTGTAACCGACTCAGGTAACCCTAGCCCTCTCCTGTCTATATAAACCGGATGGCTTTAGTCCATAGGACTAACAACAATCATACCATAGGCTAGCTTCTAAGGTTTAGCCTCTCCGATCTCGTGGTAGATCCACTCTTGTAACACACATCATCAATATTAATCAAGCAGGACGAGGGTTTTACCTCCATCAAGAGGGCCCGAACCAGGGTAAAACATCGTGGTCCCTTGTCTCCGTCACCATCCGCCTAGACGCATACGCTCGGGACCCCTACCCGAGATCCGCCGGTTTTGACACCGACATTGGTGCTTTCATTGAGAATTCCTCCGTGTCGCCACCAACAGCCCGATGGCTCCTTTGATCATCAACAACGACGCGGTCTAGGGTGAGACTTTTCTCCCTGCATGCATCTTCGTGTTCGGCGGCTTTGCATCGCGGGTCAATTCGCTGGCCATCCGGAGCGGATCGAAGTCGCGCCCGCCGCCAGTCGACGGAAGTTTAAACTATACAGCCGATATCCGCGGAGACTTGATCTTCGACGGATTCGAGCCGCAGCCAAGCACGCCAGACCGCCTCGATGGGCATGATCTAGCTCTGCCGAAAGCAAAGGCCCTCGAGGCCGCACTGTAATCCGCCCGACCCTTAATCCGGAGCCGGATTCCCCGATCGAGGACGAGTGGTTGGACACCGCCTCGGGGGCTTTAATCTCTACGGCGACCGAGCCAAACTCCATCCCTGTCTTTTGCGAAGACCTCGACTCCTGGGTGCCGGACTCCTCTCCGGACCAACCCTCCGCGCTTCTTGCTAATCGATCCGATTACGCCTGCTATGGAGTTCACGGACGCCGACATCTTTCAAAGACTCGCCTTTGGCGACATCCTGAATTCACTAAAGTCTCTCTCTTTATCCGGAGAGCCCTGGCCGACTATTTAACAGGAAGGTTGGGATGCGGACAATGAAGAAACTCAATGCCCACCCACCACCCACTTCATAGCCATCGTCGAAAGCTTACACGACGTGCTCGATTTCGATTCAAGACATCGACGGTATGGACGACGATGTAGGAGACAACAATGAACCAGCACCTATAGGATGTCGGACAACCTCATCCCATGATGTATACATGGTGGATACACCTAAAGGAAATGAAGACGAGGAACAACGGGACGCCACGAAGGATAAATCCTCAAAAGCAGTCAAACGGTAACGTAAACGCCGAACAAAGTCCCGCCTCAACAAAGACTCCAAATGCATAGAGCAGGGCGAACCGATGGACAACGAATAAGTTATCGAAAGCAATCGCTCGAACAAGACAACTTGGATAAACAATCTGTCCTCGGCGAAGACAACAGTCCGGACGAACTCACGCCGGACAAACCATTGGAGCAAAACGACCTCCGTAAAAGGCTCGTCGCCATCGCTACAGAGCCTGAAAAAAAGGTAAGCGAAGCTCAAAACAGCGGAAGATGCACTGTGGATTAGATGGAGCAAAGTATTCAGCACCGCAGAGCAGCACGGCGACAAATACGGACAAAGAGCTACCCGAAAAGAAAGCTATCGCCTGACCACGAGGAGGCCTTAGAGCCCCCACAATTAAAAAGCAAGAAGGCCACCCGTCCGATGGACGACCTCACGGCAAAAAAGAGAGCGCTAATGGTGCCGCACACAAGCCAATATGCGATCCGCCTAAGGATTCACATCAAAAGGATGGCCCAGCTTAGGTCCATCTATGGGCCAAGAAAGCACACTCACAAAGCAATGCAACACGTCAAAATTCCGAAAACCACGGCACACCCAAATATAGGGCGCCACACCCCCTATGTTTCACTGGCGAGGTGCCGGATCATGAATTTCAGCAGGATTCAAACCCGTAAACATAGAGGCATACGACGGAACAATGCACTTCGAGTCTCGATTGAGGATTACATCCTCCACATACACATGGCTAGAGGAGATGATCTCCATGCCGTGAAAATACTTACCCTTAAACTCAAAGGGCCAGCTCGGCATTGGCTTAAGAGCCTCCCCGAAAATACCATTGGAAGCCGGAAGAGCTCGAGGATGCATTTTGTGCAAATTTTCAGGAACCTACGTCCCGCCTCCCGGACGCAGACGATCTAAGTCACATAACTCAACAGCCCGTAGAGTCAGCCCGAAATTTCGAACAGGTTCCTTACTAAAAAGAACCAAATGGTCGATCGTCCGGACGCCAAGCCTTGGCAGCTTTCAAACACAACGTCCGAGACGAATGGCTCGCCAGACACCTCGCCAAGAAAAGCCAAGAACAATGGCCGCATTAATAAGCCTCATGACCCGCTTTGCTAGGGAAGACAAATTGGCTGGCTAGATGCAAGACCAATAACCCGAGTACATCCAAATCCGGATGGAAATGGAAATCATGACGCAGAAAAGATCAGCGCGGAATAAGGAAAATGGCCCAAATAGTACGGTGGTCAACGCCGGATTCAAAAGCTCTCGGCCGAACAACAAAACACCGCCCTAAAGGATAATAAAGGACGAGCTATCCAACCTAAACAAGATTCTCGATAGACTGTGGTCAAATACATGGTACCTCCGGAAGCTCGCAAACCATACCCACAGAGATTGTTGGGTCTTCAAGCAGTCCGGACGACTTAACGCTAAACACAAGGGGCTCGACACACCAAGTGAAAGTGACGAAACCCAAAAGCAAAGACTCGAAAACAAAAGACTTTCCCACTAGAAGTCAAAACAGTGAACTCACTTCATGTGATAACACACAATGCACCTGCCATACCAGGACACCGTCCGCATAATGGGGATATAACCTACCAAAATTCGCTATAGCAGACTTCCTTCAAAGGAATGACGCCAGACCTTCTTTATTATACAGTGCTCAGACCACTAGAGGTTGTGTTCGGTTCATCCGACAACCCCGTCATGAAAGCTCACTCCCCATAGCCCCATTCAGCAGTAGCCCTTAAGCACCATCGAGGCGCATAGCTTTCGCCCGCTTTTACGCAATACCGCATTATGCATCTCTAACACTTAAAATGCCCGGTCCACACGGCATCATCTCGTTAGAAGGAAGTATTAAGTGTCACTTGAGCACGGAAGAACGGGAGACTGCCTTGACAGCCCCACAGCTATCCTACTCGCTAGGCAAAGAACCTGAATCGGTCATTCAAACCCCGGACTCGGTTAGACGAAGTCAGCGCCTACTAGCAATAATACCCCATACGAGGGGCCGCATACATGTATAACAAGAGACAATAAAGCTCAATTTTATTTAATTCTTCGAACTGTACTATGTTTATTTAATATTAAGTACACCTTTCGCACGACCCTTTTTCTTTCAAACTAAGTTCCTCTCTTTTACATATGAAAAACGTGCTACACCCGCCCGTGATACGGCATAACGGAGACACAAAGCGCAGACGCAGCAGAGGGACCCGCTGCAAGGATTCTTTTCAGATTAAGACCTCACGTAAACCTTTTTTCACTGCCTCTTGTTGATATACACCCCGGTTCCTTAATATAACCAAGGAGGAGGCTGGTGCATTGGCATTGGCCGCACCAGAATTTTTTATGCTGCATTTCCAGACACCATTGGGGCTTAGGGCATTATTCTGCCCATTTTCATAAAGACCGAATACCTTAGGGAGTATTCGCGCCTCGAGTTAGGGCCTTATATGCATCAGCTCCGAATCATGTCTTTGGTCAAATGTTGGGTTGCCCGCTCTCGTGTTTTGCTGCCTTACGCCTGCTTTCACGCTTAACGCGACACCAAGAGAACTATCATGCGATTGTGCCTCGTTCGCCGGGCGAGCACCTCAAGAGAGAAAGCCGAAACCGACCGCTCATGATATAGCGAGAGACTGGTCAACCACTCGATGACTCACATGAATGTTTAGGATTCCTCCGCATTAACGAAGGACCGGTTTTCGGTCGTGCACACACGCACTTCAATTCGGAGAGTGCGGTGCCCCTGTGGCTATATAGTAGCCCCACCCTCGAACTCCTATGGCTAAGTGAAAGTGATAAAGCATTATAGTCTGGTTGCTGGTTTGCTACGCTTATCACCTCCTTAACAGGACCAAGACGTTGGATTAAGTGTGAAAAAGCGCTTTTTAAGAACACCCCGCACTATGTGCGTGGGGCTGAAGCCAAGGACTGCCATCTTTCAAAGTTATATACACATATACATAAACGGGCCGACAGGAGTAGTTTACTACTTGAACGCACAAGTATAAAAAGCACTTATATTACATTGAAACATTGTTTTCACAAATCATACATGTCATTTAATCATAATATCCTTCGAAAGCATCAAGGCTCTATTAAACGAAAGCACCGACAGACTTCTTCAAAGTAGTGCTCGGCAGTACTCGACCTCTGTCCGAATCCTGGGATGCAACGTCAGTGGCCTTCATCTCTGCCCAGTATGTCTTGAAATGGGCAAGAGCCATCCGCGCTCCCTCAATACATGCCGATCGCTTCATTGCGTCGATACGCGGCACCGCACCAAGAAACTGCCGCACTAAACCAAAATAGCTCTTTGGCTGGGGTCCGTCCGGCCACAAGTGAGTCAAGACATGCTTCATGGCAAATCCGGACAATCGGTTCAGCTCGGCCCATTCGGCCAACCGATCGGTCAGCGGCAGAGGACACTCCGGACTATGGAATTGCGACCAATATAGCTCTTCCCTTCTGTGCCCTTTCCGCCCCGTAGTGCTCAACTGCGTCCACAGCGCTGGCCGCCAAGTCCGTATAAGCATCCTCTCAACTCCACAATTTATCCAACTGAGCATACTTTGGATCTGTATATTTCCTCCGCAGCAGAAACGGTTTTCCAGCCGCAATTGCCCCAGCCTGACTCAGCTCCTCCTTGGCAGCTCTCAAAGCCGATTGGGCATTCTTGGATTCGGCGGCGGCCTTCTTTAGGCCCTCTTGTTCCGCTTGATGCTCTTTTTCAAGAACTGCCGCAGCGATCGGTAGTATTCCTTAACTTTTTGGCCATATCGACCATCTCCTCTTTGCTTCGGCAAAGGAGCAGCCCGTTCAGCTTCTAGCTCTTCGCCGCCTTTTACGCCGCCCCATTACTAATTTCGCTTGCTCTTTTCGCCGGGCGAAGTTCTGCCCGCAGCTCCTCCACGGCAATGCAGCGGCACCATCTGCATTAAGCATACTAACAAGAAGACATGGGCGTCAAGCTCCCTTACAAGGTGTCCGTGACAGAGGTCGACACCTTGTGACTCGTCAAACCGTTTATTGGCCAGCGCGATGTCCGCATCCGCCTCGTCAAGTTGCCGCTTTAGTTCGGCATATTCAGTAGTCCGGCTGGCCTCCGGACGCCTCGCCACCTGTTCAGGAGTGGCGATATGTTATAACTGAGAATTTGATCCTCGGCACATTGTCAATTTTGACAACATACCAAGTCTCAGGGGCTACTATCTATACAGGGCACATTTTATATGCATAACTGCCGAAGGTACATCATTTTTATGCATTCTCAAACCCCACAAGAAGCTTCGACAGCTTCATGCAATCCGCTCTCCGCGGATGCAATTCTTTCAATCACCGTACCTATTAGAGCACAATGATCCTCTGAAATAGCCGCTTCGCCTGAGCAGATCCTTCAGCTCCTCCGATCAAGACGCCACTTGGCGCCGGACCTTCCGCCCCCGCCGGTCTTGGTGGATCCCTCCGCGATGACACCTCCGGGTCGTCTGCCTCACATGAGGGTGCGACAGTGGAGGCGTTGCTTCCATCATCTCCTAAGAAGATCCTCAAGACGAAGCTCACGAGAAGGGCTGAAGTCCGAACTACAAGGTACAATTTCGTTATCCTCATGAATAAATATAGGGATGTTCCTTATTTACAAGACCCATTCTTTTTACTTACGGCCGGTGGAGGGCTGATCCCTTGGGGAAATAATGCGGCTGGGTTACTTCCCAAATACTGGACTCTCTCCAAGATTGCTTCCCTCTTTGAGGCCTTGACCTCCGGATCTTCCAAGCGGTCCTCTTCTCTCCTCGGAAGGTGGGACTCTTAATCCCTCCTTCCTTGATATCCTCCTTCGCAGAGGTGGTTGCTTCCCCGCTCCCCCCTTCGCCTTCTTCAAAAGGCGCGACCTTCAACATCTTGGTCAACATGGGAACCGCGTGGTCTCTGGGAGGGGAGCCGGACACCTTATTAACTTTGCCTTGGCTATCCACTCCTGTTCAAGAAACGGCTCCTTTAAAGGGCATATATATATGAAATAAATGAATGAACAGCTTGTCCGGTTACAGGACTACTTACTTGAGTATCGGGGCGACAGCTTAGTCCTGCGTCCTCGGTCAAGTCCGGACACTTCTCTTGTGATCCAAAGAACAGTTTATACATCTCCACGGGCGTCGTGCCCATAAAATTTTGGAGAGCTCGTGGTCCCGCCGGATCACCATAACCTGCGCCACTGCAACCAGATTGATCCCTCTTTCCTGGAGATCTCGAATACGGCCCTGCAGCAGGGGAACGTCCTTGGACGGCCCCTAGTCGAGCCCCTTGTTGACCCATGATGCCACCGCTGTGGTGGACTCGAGCGGAAGGCAGGAGCGCCGCCCATTTGGTGCCCCCCGAGCGGTGATATAAAACCACTCCTGCTACAACCAAGCTCCTCTTGAAAAGAGCCCTCGGGCCACGGAGCATCAGCACATTTGCTTATGATCGCCCCTCCGCACTCCGCTTGCTGCCCCTTGATCATCTTTGGCTCCACCTTGAAGGTATTGAGCCACAATCCAAAGTGGGGGGTAATATGGAGGAAGGCCTCACATACGACAATGAATGACGAGATATGGAGGATGGACTCCAGATTCAAGTCATGGAAATCAAGCCCATAATAAAACATGAGCCCCCGCACAAAGGGGTCCGCTGGGAAGCCTAAACCCCAAGGAAGTGGGACACGAACGCCACGCTCTCGCCGGGCTCAGAGTGGGAATGACCTGCCCCGAGCAGCAGCCTATGCGAGATCTCGCCACGATACCAGCGCCTCGCAGCTTTAGCACATCTTCTTCTGTGACGGAGGAATACATCCATCGGCCGGCTGGTCGGAGCCGACATTGTCGAAAGTCCGAAGCACCGAATCAAGCTTTGGGTGTTGGAACTCGGCGCGAGGCTAACTCGATGGAGGGTGTAAAGAAGAAGAGGGCCTTGGTCTCATCATAAAGAGCTTGAATACCAAGAGCCCACCCCGTGGTCGATTAGGACTCGCCGATAGAGAAGGCATGCCAACGGGCACGGTTGGGTTACCCACGTCCGTATTGATGAGAATCCCGGAATAAGGGGGCACGATCTACGCTTTGATAAGACGTGCCAAGGAAACCGCCTCGCTAAAACACGCTGAGGTGGAACAATAAAAAACGATTCATATAAAGGCCTGGCCGTGGTGTGATGTCACGCCGTGGAATACGTCAGCAGATCTGTGCAAAAATTATTCTCTCTACGGTGTTATGTGGAACTTGTTTTGCAGAGCCGGACACTATCCTTGTGTTCAAAACCTTCTATGAAGTATTCGGAGGAGGAACCCGCCTCTCAATGTCAAGACAATCAACGCTGGACTCATCGTCATTGAAGCCTGGTTCAGGTTACCGAGGGAGTTCCGGACTAGGGGTGTCCGGATAGCGAACTATCATCATCGGCCGGACTCCAAGACTATGAAGATACAAGATTGAAGACTTCGTCCCGTGTCCGGATGGGACTTTCCTTGGCGTGGAAGGCAAGCTTGGCGATACGGATATGTAGATCTCCTACCATTGTAACCGACTCATGTAACCCTAGCCCTCTCCGTGTCTATATAAACCGGATGGCTTTAGTCCATAGGACAAACAACAATCATACCATAGGCTAGCTTGTATGGTTTTGCCTCCTTTATCTCGTGGTTGATGCAATCTTGTAACACACATAATCAATATTAATCAAGCAGGACGTAGGGTTTTACCTCCATCAAGAGGGCCCGAACCTGGGTAAAACATCGTGTCCCTTGTCTCCTGTTACCATCCGCCTAGACGCATAGTTCGGGACCCCCTACCCGAGATCCGCCAGTTTTGACTCTGACAACGACCCATAAATCTGATGGGCCATTTGTAGCCGGACTTGAGTTTCGGCCTTTTAGCGGCCCATTTAAGTGTTGGGCCAATTTCTGGCCCGGTGTCACTTTCAGCCTGTTGACGTCCCATAAATCAGTTGGGCCATTTGTAGTCGGACCTGAGTTTTGGCCTTTTAGCGACCCATTTTAGTGTTGGGCCAATTCCCGGCCCTGTGTGCCTTTCGACCTGTTAACGGACCATAAATGAGTTGGGCCATTTGTAGTCAGACCTTAGTTTTGGCCTTTTAACGGCCCATGCCCTTCATGGTCCAATACCAGCCCGGTTTCTCTTTCGGCCTGCTAAAGGCCCACAACACAGTTGGGCCGTTTACAATACGACCCGACTTTCGGCCTCTTAGCGGCCCATGCTCTTCATGGTCCAGTACAAGCCCGCTGTCTCTTTCGGCCTGCTAAAGGCCTACAATATAGTTGGGCCATATGTAGCCCAAACTTAGTAACGGCCTGTTAACGGCCAGTGAAATAAATTGGGGCCACCTGTTGCCCGCTTCGATGTCGGCCTGTTAACGACCCGGGAGGTAAGAGGGCCGACCATTAACTTTCGGCCTAGTAATGGCCCATTAACTTTCGGCCTAGTAATGGCCCATTAACTTAATGGGCCCACTAAAGTTCGTTCATGTCTTTAGGCCAAATTAGATAATTTGAGCCCATTACAACGAGCAATTATGCACAGGACCAAAACCGATCAAGCAAAGGTACGCCATACAGGAATAACGTTGCACATCCAAAGCATATATTACAGGAAATTACATCCACCGGCAATCAAAGATTGATGCTAGTGCAAATAAATGAGCAGAACCTAACCATCTACAACGCCACAATGCAACCTCAAGATGTATGACGCCCATAAGCATGTGGGCAAGTTCTTTCGCTTTGCTACATCGCTCTCGAAAACATTGATGAGATGTTGTGTCGCACGACTCTACACCTCTGATTCATCCACCATTTCCATCATTGCTTCAGCCATTAATTGGTTCACAAACATACATTTATTCCGTTGCATTCGAGACAGAGGATACTGAACAGATTCAGATGGCGATTTTGGCAGGCTTGTATTATTGATAGTGGAGAGTGTCTCACCACAGCATCATAACATAAATTAGGACGGAACCAAACATATTAATCATGAGTTATTTCCATATTACCTGGCCTAGATTCTTTGGAAAGAAACAATGAGTTTGCCTTGCTGTTTTCGAGTTTGTCTTCTTATCTTCAAAGAGTCGCACAAAATTAACACACTAGCATTGCTATCATTGGCCAAGTCGGATAATAGGAAAGCAATATTGACACAACGAACGTTTGGGCAACTAGCCTACACCAAATTAACACAATATGGCACAACTATCATCAGCCAGGTAAGGTAATACGAAAGCAACATTGACACAATGAATGAATGGGCAACCAGAGAAGCACTACAATTCAGTAATGTGTGTGATATGAGATAGTACATTCATGCAGCTCAAGATGCAAAACTACTGTGCAGTTTTCCTTACAAAAATCAACATTGGGCGCCTTTAACATTTTGCTACAACTAATTTTAGATCAGATAAAGGTTAGATTCACGCTGATTAACGAAATACATGCTGATGTAAAAATATAGTGATATACAACAGGTACTTACATCAAAGATTGGAGCACGAGAATTCCAGAAGATATTTTCCTCGAATACGATCCCAATGGAGGAAGTCTTGTATCGTTTAACCTTATTTTCTAAAAGAGAGATGGGTAAGAAACATGTAGAAAATATGATCAAAATGCTATAAAATTTCATGATGCGAGGATACACACGCACTTCTTAGAATGGAGTTGACATTCTTTTGTCGGATCGAGCGGACTAGTTCTTTGGACACCGGAATCGCTTATTATCGCGGGAGTTGGGTTTCTCTTGGCCGGAGCAAGATCTATGAAAATGGAGTTGGTTTATTATCTCCGGCGTTTGGATCTTTTGCAAAGACCTGGTTTGTAACCCTTCGCATTCTAACATAGCCGTCTTCCCTTGCATGCCTTATATAGAAGAATGGTGATTCGGTTATAAAACATGCTACAACAGAGATGGAATAGGTACTGAAGAATACAAAGGCATGACATATTGACATGTATTCCCTCCATCCGGAAATAAATGGATGGGTCTAGGCGTATTTCAGTTCTAGATACATCCAGTTTTATCCATTTATGTGACATTTAATCTGGACGGAGGGAGTATGATGTAAGAGCTAGGGATACGACAGGACAACACAGTAAAAAAACACTGAAAAACCCAATGCAGAACCAAAGTATTCAAACCCACTGATATGAGATAGTACACTTATGCAACTCAGGATGCAAAACTACCAGGCAGTTTTCCTTGCAAAAATCAACATTGTGGCCGTTAATCATACATTTTGCTACAACTAAATTTAGATCAGATAAAGGTTGGATTCATGCCAATTAACAAAATAGATGCTGATGTAAAAATATAGTGATATACAACAGGTACTTACATCTACATTGGAGCACAGAGAATTCCTGCAAGAATCTTTCCTCATAAACGATACCATTGCATAAATTCTTCTATCTGTTAAGCTTATTTTCTAAAAGAGAGATGGGTAAGAAACATGTAGAAAATATGATCAGCATGCTATAAAATTTCATGATGCAAGGGTACGCACACGCTTCTTAGAATTGAGTTGACATATTTTTGCCGGACCGAGGGGACTAGTTCTTTGGCCACCGAATCGCTTATTATCGTGAGGGATTTGGGTTTCTTCTGTCAGGCCGAGCAAAAGATTCTATAAAAACTGGAGTTGGTTTTTTATCTCCTGGCATTTGGATCTTTTGCAAAGGCCTTGTTTGTAACCCTTCAGATTCTAACATAGTCGTTTTCCCCTTGCATGCCTTGTATAGAAGAATGGTGCTTTAATATAAAACATGCGACAACAGAGAGATGGAATAGGTATTGAAGAATATAAAGGCATGACATATTGACATGTATTCACTCCATCCGGAAAAAATGGATGCGTCTAGGCGTATTTCAGTTCTAGATACATCATTTTTATCCATTTCGGCAACATGTAATCTAGACGGAGGGAGTATGGTGTAAGAGCTAGGGATACGACAGACAACACAAAGAAAAAAACACTAGTTGAATGTAAAACTGTATGCTAGCGGAATACGTACAGAAATAACTAAGGCAACATACACGTGTATGATTGGGAAAAATAAGATGGCATTGCAATAGAGCACTAGAACATCACTTCAATGTAAAAAAACATGGTATGGTAGACAGATGAAGTACATACTGATGAATAACAATGCATAAGATATTCAGAAGCATGATGTCCAAATTAAGTAGATGGCATTGCGATAGAGTAGAATGACAGTACTTGAATTTGAAAACATGTTATCATGAATGGAATAGGTACTGAAAAACAGGAAGGCATGACATATTTACATGCATGATCAGCATGCTAAGCACATGGCATTGCAACAGTAGTAGATACACACCGGACATTATATGCATGTTGTACCCATATCACGTGCCAAGTTAGAGCAAGGACCTTGTGGGGTTAAGAGGATTCATCATCTTTCCGCAAGTCTTCTCAAGAACTGCCTTTACATGTTCCATCATATTGGGTATCATTGACATCAAGTTTATTGGCCTTTACATTGCTCGCGTGAGGTTCTTGTGGATATATCGCAGTGTGCAATTATATCTGACATGCATGGAAGACAACTAGTAGTTAGATTTTTGTAATGAGTGCTTGTAGGGGACGACATAAATAGTAGGACTGGGGTTAACTAGCAGCAACAGGTCTCATAAACTAAAGGGAGAACACAGATGAAAGCTACATAATATGTATCGTTTGTACTCGAAATTAACTAGATGGCACACAAAAGTATTATAGAACAACATAGGTAATACTAGAAGTGGTATAATACTATAATCACCAGCCTGTGGGATAGCATTGGCTGATGGATGATAACTATGGAACAACGTTACCTAAAGAACAAGTATCTTAGCTGAACTATGGAACATCGTTAACTCCTGAACAAGACCCGTAAGAGATCAGCATGAATATACAGTGAAATGTGTTGATCTAATTTCCATTCTTAGATGAATAACAAAGCCATAAATGTTGCACACAAGTAAGATGAGGGTACAACCTATCTGGCTGCCATCCATAGGAGTGAGCATCATGTGCTGACTTGTCGATGGCCCTACCGTTGTTGTGGCTGTCCATGTCGGGCACGCGCATTCGATGCAGGGAACTGTTGAGTGGGGACTATAGCTCCCTTCTGGTGTATGCTTCCCTTGTTGGAGCAAATGCGGTGAGTCGGAAGACGGTGTGTCTCAAGATGCGTATAACGCATAATGTTAAGAACGACATATCTCTTTGATCTCAAGAAATACACTAAGAGATCAACAAAGAAGGTACGAGAGTGGTCCCACGTCTGCTGATCAAGACTAAATTGGGGTCACACGATTTTATTTTATTTTGGCATCGTCTGATCTACGCAGGATGGTCGGCCGTCTTGTGCCTCCCGGTCGACACTATTCGGAATCTTCCCCAAGAGCGCCGACCAACGGCAGAAAGCAGCTCGCCTCCACCGTCTGCGTGGCCCCGCCAAAATCCCGCCCCGCCCCCTAATCAAGACCGCTGGGTTGCGCCTCGGCCAATCCACAAAGACTCCCGTCATCCAGATCCGCGCGACAAAGACCTTCAACCCACGCAACTCTAAAAGATAGCCTATCTAAGCATCGCTCATGACGATTTAACTTATGCCTCAAGACCTTATGTTAGACACCAGCCAACCCAGCCTAGGAGCTCCGCCGCCGAGGGGTGCCGCTTCCCATCGTGAATCGATTGGCCCGTAATAAAATATCGCATAACCGACGCCTAAATAAAGTGATTTGAGATGAGGGTGCGACCTATCTAGCGGCATGGTGAAGTAGGCGTGTCCAATGCCGAGTCGGTGAGGCCGGCGCGGTTGCGGTGGCGACTGGCGGCAGGGAAAGAGCGATGTCGCGACGGTCGACGGCTACGCGGAAGCAGCGCCAGGACTCTAGACGGATCCGAAGTTGGAGCCGCTCCGGCGCCGTGAACAACGGCGGGGGTGAATCGGCTCCGGTACGGTTCACGCGGCCGTCGCCGAGGCAAAGACCAAAGAAGACGGAGTAAGAGGCACACAGCCCAGTGCACGACGGCAAATGGACAGCGTCTCCGGCATTAGGGAGGAGGGCGGCTGTGAAATTGGTGCGATGGGGGGCGCCATAGAGGTGGGGCTGAGGTTTCGCGGCTCGGGAGAAGGGAACTTCCCGGGGAGAAGGTGATTTGGTGCCCACGAGGTATGAATGGGGGCGGGAGGGGGGGGGAATTGGGAGGGGAGTGGAACCATGTCTTACGGACGCATTTGTCTGAAATGTGAGGGGGAGTTACAGTTCTACCCTTGCCTATAGGCTTCTCGGCTTGGGTCTGTAATCGAGGGTCGGGGATAGTAGAGTAACTTTGCTTCTCCCCAAATAGTGGGCGGAGCGATTTCAAGCGAGAAGGGCGTGTTTTGAACTATAGTGGGCGCGAGCGATTTGAGCGAGGAGAGCGTGTTTTGAAATAGTGGGCGCGAGCTATTTCAGCGAGGAGAGCGTGTTTTGCCGACCATGGTTTATGAATTATTCGGCACATGTCATTTCGGCCGAGGAGAAGGCGCGCTTGAATGAAGTTACGAACCTACCCTCGATGTACAACGGGCCAATTGATGCGTGTCCCACATAGGATGGTAATTTCGCGTCTCCCATTTATTTGCTCGGGCGAATTCCACCGAGCAGAGAGGATTTTTAACGGTTCGTTCAAATTTTGGGAGAACGAGCATCCACGTCTACCTTACCAAGTCGATTCGGATCTAATTTTGAAATATTAGCTTGCCACTTCTTTTTTACATGGAGAGATGATGCTCGGGAGTAATGTGTTTTTACATGCTCCTTGCTAGCAATTTACTATATGACAAATAGTTGACCCACTCAAAAACGCGAATCAAACCCAAAATGAAATATCTCGATTCAATGACATAGCTCGTTCAATAGGTCAAAATAGTGAACTAATCCAAAATTTAACACCTCAATCGAGTAGCATGTTGTACAGTATTATAGTACTCCATGAACATGTTGAAAGTCAAATTAATGAACTTGTTTGATATACGCATATATCCGTTCATGTGTGGATTGCATACAACATGTTCTCCAATTTAAATATTTGAATGCAAGTTTATATCGAAACATGGTTCATATCAGTCTTTGATGCATAAAACGCGACCTCCCCCTCTCCCGGGCTCCTCTTCTCTCTCTCTCTCTCTCTCTCTCTCGCCGACAATCTTCAATTCTGTCGCACGCATCCGACACAAAAACCTTGTTGTTCCCTCTCCCTTTCTCTCCATCTCTCTCTCTCTCTCTCTCTTTGTGTGTGTGTGTGTGTTTGTGTGTGTGTGTGGGGGGGGGGGGTCTTTCTAGTTCGCATGCATATATACACCATCTATAGGTCTCTCTCGCACACTATGTATGATACTCTAGCTAGTCCAAGCTAGATATCTTGGGTGCACTCATCGTACGAACAAAAATTCCTTGGCTCTTTACCTGTAACTCTCTCACGCACCACTATGTCGCCCCTCGAGCTCTTCCCCTCTCTCAAACTCTCCATCCACAGGTCACACATACACATGCATATCTCACTGCACTGATAGGGCCCATCTAAAACTCTATCTCTCCCCTCGTTCTCTCTCCATCTCACACGCCAAGACACACACAATCTCATGCTCAGCTAGCCAAGTATGATGGTCTCTCACTCAATTGTAGGCACACGCAGTCCCCCTATATGTATATGACTAGCTAATCTTAGTCTCCATCACAAACATGTGCATGGTCTATCTCGATTTCTCTCGGGGCATCTTTCTATCACGCACGCACTCCCTCGATCTCCCACCCATATAGTCCCCTCACGATCTCGACGGGATCTCTCTATCACAAACACACCCTCTCTCCCTCCCCATACGTCCATGCCATCCATGTGTCCCTCTCGACCTTTGTTCCTTGTTGGCCAGACCTCTATTGGACATGTGCTACAGGGGTGTCTCTCTCCGTTGCAAACAATCACACACTAGCTATCTTCGTGTATCTCCTCGCCTCACTTTTCCATCTCGGAGATGCATGCGTGATATGTTCGCATAAGAAACAAAAACACACACACTCTCTCTAATTTATCGTTTGTTGTCACTTTCTCTTTCACACACATACTCTTTTTGCACACTTACTCATTCTCCTTCACACGCACTTGATCTGTCTCGACCGAGGCACTCTCCTCGGTCCATAGCATATAGATTTATTGAAAAGTCAAACATCACAAAGTTTGACCATGTACGTGGAGAAAAGAATTACATCTAGTACGGCAAACATATACCATTAGATTCACCATGAGATGTAGTTTTGTATGATGTATCTTTGGTATTGCAGATATAAATAACATTTGCGTAAACCTGATCAAAGTTTCCAAAGTTTGACTTCTAAAAATTTACATGCACCTTTGCATTATCGAGCGGATGGAATATCTCTTTCCCCTCTCAGCTATCTCGACGCACCACTCAGCCTTATCGTTGCTCCTCAATCTCTCTCAAACTTTATTGGTCAGTTTGGTTCGTGACCTGACCCTTATGCCTTGATGGCCGGTACTGCCTGGTGTGGACGTGAGATGTAAAATATTTCTGCATGGCCAGGCTTGTGTGGTGCTGAAGCGTTTGGTTCATGCCTGGGCAAGGCAAATCATCAACATCCCATCAATCAATCCATGCATCAATTATTTAATGCTAATATCCATCCATGTTGCTGTTAGCCTTGTGGCCACACGACCAGGCACGGCCAGGCGTTCGAAATCGGTCGCCTGGGCCAGGCTACTTGCAGTGTCTGGAGTTCAGCCAGGCTAATTAAAGTGCAAGGGAACCCAGGCCAGGCGAAATTTCTTTTTCACAGGGTAGCAACCAAACAAGTGTGCATGAAATCCAGCCACAACCCCAGGCCAGGCAAAAGATGCTCAGGACGCAAGCCAAACTGGCCTTATATCGCCCTGGTTCACACATACACTTGTCTCGCTCACGCTATACATATAGACCCATCCAACACTCTCCGCCCTTGTTCTCTCTCCATGTGACACGCACCCCCCTAAGTACCATAATCCCTCACTCCATCATAGGCGCGAGCACTCCTCCTAAGTATGATTATCTCTTACTAGCCATCGTGAACACACATATTGTCTCCTTCCATCCATACGTCTATCTCGATATCCCTCGGGGCATCTTCTATCGCGCACACACCTTGTCACTCGATCTCCCACCCATGTAGTCCCATCACGATCTCCAGGGGATCTCTCTATGACAAACATTCACTCTCTCTTCCTCATGTCTGCATTTTCTCCGTACGTCTCTCTCGACCTCTCTCCCTTGTTTGTCAGGCCCCTCTTGGCCACATGCTAGGGGTCTTGCTCTCTCGGTTCCAAACAACCACACACTATCTCCTCACCTTGCCTCCGTTGTCGAAGATGCATGTGTGATATGTTTGCATAAGACACACATGCTTTTTCTCTACTTTTATCGTGTGTTGTCCATGTCTCTTTCACACACGCACACACACTTTTTTCACTCACTCTCTTTCTCTCTCTCTCTCTAGTTAGGGACTCTGTCACGTCCATAAGCATATGGATGTTTTGAAAAGTCAAACCTCAGAAAAGTTTGACCAGGTATATGTGGAGAAAAACATTTACATCTGGAATGATCATTAGATTCATCACAACATGTACTTACTTCATACTATCATTTATCTTTGGTATTGTAGATATAAGTAATTTCTTTATAAACTTGGTCAAAGTTTCAAAAGTTTGACTTAAAAAAATGTTGGAACTACATTATCGAACGGAGGGAGTAGCTCTTTGTCTCTCTATGCTATCTCTCACGGGCCTCCCCTCTCACTCGAACTCTCTATACCGACGGATTATACGCTCACTTTGTCAGCGTATAGCTCCGTATATTGTTTAGTTGATCGGTCAACATCCACATGCTGCCTTGTCAGCTCGTGTTTTGTATCTTCGCAGGCCGCCCATTTGGCGGTGGGTGCAAATAAGTAAACTAGAGGCCCATCTCGACACGCGGTGAAGTAAACAAAGTTGAAACCACTGGGTAGCACCTCACGCTAGTAAATTGAGGCGCGATTGAGGACAAACTTCTTGCGCGAAGGACGCGGCCACAAGACACCACCATCACGGCGGCATGCATGTAGGACGACTTTTACGCGCACACCCAAAGACACAACACACACCAGCACACATGTACACGGCGTCGCCGCCACGGTTGAGATGGACGGCGAGGCAACCAACAAGCGGAGGCGGCTCAAGCCAAACCGCATCCGCGAGCCTGGACTTCATCAAGAGCCTCCCGACGACATGCTGCTCATCATCATCGGCCTCCTCCCCACCAAATCTGCCGTGCGGACCGCCCTGCTCTCCCAGCGATGGCGCCCCCACTGGCGCTGCGTCCGCCTCAACCTCACCGTCGGACAGCTGCCTCTGCGGCGGGATTACAAACGCATGGCCGCAGTCTCCAAAGATCCTTTCATCGCACCTGGGCCAGCCAGACGCCTTGACATCCGCATGTTCAAGACCAATTGCAAGGTCCAACCCAAGTTCGACGAGTGGTTCTTATCCCCGCCAAGATCAGCTCGAGGAGCTCAGCTTTGAAGCCGGACGATGTCGCCTTCTGCCGCCATCCGCGCTCCGCCTCACGCCAACGCTGTACACGCCAGCTTCAGCTCCTGCTATCTTCCCAGATTAATGCCGCTTCCTTCTTCTCCCTCAACTCAAGCAGCTCGACCTCTTCGACGTTGTCATCTCGAAGAAGGCTATGGAGCACTCTGCTCCGCAGCTGTATCAAGGCCGAGTACCTTCGTCTTGAGCAGATCCATGGGTTCATGAGCCTCCACATCGCCTTGACGAATCTCCGATGGATTTATGTGTCTTGCTGGCCCCACAACAAGACATCAATGGGGAAGAAATCACTCTAGCTGTTCCACGTTATGGTCATTGAGAATGCGCCTTTCCTTGAGAGATTGCTTGTATCGGATCTAGAAGGTCCAACAAAAATCGGGGTCATTGACGCGCCGAAATTGACAAATAAGCAGTGTACTTCGTGCAAAATTCTCCGAACTCTTTATTGGATCCGTAATCGCCCGTGCACAGCACTCATCTTCTTCTCCGCCTTCTTGAAATTCACATTTTAAAATTTCTTCTTGATGTATTTACGACCGCCTTCCGTAAAATGATTCCCACAAGCTTGACCCAGTCCATGCGCGGTGAAGATCTTAGGACTAAAATCTATCGGCCCCAATCTGGATCAAGTTGTTGGATTCCTTACATGCTTTCCGTGCACGGAGAAGCTACTCATCGAGGTGAAACTTCTTTCCTATAAGTAAACGGTAATCACAACGTAGCTCAATTTTTTCATAATTTTCCCAAATTACGATGACAAGTGTAGTGTTCAAAACTGCATCTACGCACTGCACCGAAAGAAATGTTTTTAGTATTTTTTCTCACGTGATCACCGTGCATCGCTTTTTATGTCAGACTACTATAGTAGCCTAGGCTAGTCATAGTGGAAAGTAACTTAGACTACTCTAGTAACTCTATGGTTACCCTAAGAGCAATTACTACCTCTGTCCTGGTTTACTCTTCCAATTTTGTAGTATCAAAATTTGACCATAGATTTAACTGACAAAATGTTAATGCATGTCACTAAGAACTATATCGTTGGATTCTTATTTGAACATAATTTCAAATGGTGTAATTTTTAGTGACATGCATTGGCATTTTCTTAGGTAAATCTATGGTCAAAATTTTATACTAAATACAAGGTAGTATTCCCTCCGTCCCAAAATTCTTGTCTTACATTTGTTTAGATATGGATTTATCTAACACTAAAATGTAACTAGATACATCCGTATTTAGACAAATTTAAGACAAGAACTTTGGGACGGAGGGAGTACAACAGTGGGCTATGTAGGCCAAAACATGTGCCAAATTCACTTGTGATGCATTTGGCATCGATGCCCCTCCATTGCTCACCTGGTGCCCCAATCTAGATCACCTACTTTGCTCCGGTGCCAAATTAACTCACGCAATGAAAAAAACACAGCATGGGAGAGAGAGAGGACTGAGGCAATAAAAAACACTTGTTTGGGAGAGTGAGAGGCTGGTGTAGTTGGTTTGATTGATTTGTTTATACATGTGGGTCTGTGTGCACAGCGGTGCCAACTCTCTCACATCGCGAGAGCGGTGCCAAAATCTTTTGATTTGACATCGATGCGTATTATGTGGCATACTTTTGCAAAATATGGCATCGGCCACATAGTGGAAGGCAACAAATGCCCAAGCTCTTCACGTGCTCCTAGTTAAATGAGAGGAAACAGAGAGAGAGAGAGAGAGAGAGAGAGAGAGAGAGAGAGAGTGAAAAAATATCACTAGCCAGCCAACCCTATCGTATGAGCGAATGATATTGGTACCTCTTGATGACACGGCAATCTTATGCAGCCAGCTGCTCTAATATGTTCTCTTCTTTTGCTGATAAAAAAGACCCGAAAGTGTAAAATGTGCTGCACTATAACAATCTCATCGAATGCCTTGATCTCCATCTTACGTAAATTGATTTGATCGACTACCGAGACAAAGCACATCCGAGATTAAATTGGCGAGTTCTTTGTTCCGGAGGCAAGTGTGCTCAAGGTAATGAGGTTTGGCATTCTCAAGCAACAATGAATGGCTCACGATCACCGCATAGCGTCTAAGCCTAAGTGACAAAGTCTCCGCATAAGCTGAATTTGTTTTTGAAACATCAAGTGGCCGGAGACTCAAAACTTATTTTCCCATTAGTGACTTTTCGTAGGCGGTGGATTTTAGTTTGTACGATAATGTCGCATCCACCTAAAGTAACGAAAGTTCTTACGTAAACTTCCTAGTAATTCCCTCTTTGTAGGTGCAAGATTACTCCTAACATTTGTAATATCGCTTAGAAACTTGTAATATTGCCGTGTCCTATTCCTGCTTTCAAAATCCTGCGAATCAAATAGGTCCCGAGTTGGTGATGATGTTGTGCCTCCCATCTTTCACCAATAGCCGTCAGATCTAGATCTAACGCATACAAACCAAGCTTCTCCATTTTTGCAAAAAGATGCCCGCACTTGTTCCCTATTTACAAACAACTCCTTGTCTCTCACAATCAGCCTTATCTCCTCCCCACCACATCTAGAAGGCCGTGGGAAAATCTGGCGCGATGGCCGCTGCCGGAGCCGTCCACCCCCAATCTTGGTGTTCCGTGCAATGCACGGGTATCTACGCACGGGAAATTATGTCGAACAGGGCTAGTTGTAAGCAGGCTAGCTCTACAGCCATGATGATAGTGACTGCAGATGGTGAGGCTGACTATGGTATACCAAACATGGCGCCTATACTCAGGTGTCATCTCTGGCGCAGGGTCTTGTCACTTCACTGTGAGGAGCAACACGTAATAATTTGACCAACGGGTAGTACAGTGCTAGTTCTCCTACTACTACATTGGAAGTACTACTACTAGTACTAGTAGCACCACCGTCTAGATTTAGGAGTACTACCACGTCCATCTGGATTTTAGTATTTGACTAGCAATTTCTAGTAATGCATGTCACAAAAAATGTACTACTCCCTCTGTAAATAAATACATGGTGTTTTATTCCTATCGTGAGAGAACTTAATGTTTTTTGCTAACTAGAGTACTAATAGGATTACATGCAATGAACTAAACATCGCATGTCATGTTTGGTAGTCTATAGTCATTGAAAGCATGCACGGCCCACATCTCTCATTGGTTGATATGTCACGAAATAATAAACAAGGAGGGAGTTAATGCATCGTGCCTAAGTATTTTGGGATTATTTGGTTTTCGTAAGGTGACTTACACAACATTTTTGTTTACATGCATTAACATTTTATTAGTTAAATCAAAGGTCAAAACTTGGCACAAAATGCAAAGGGGACCAATAAACCAAGAACATCAAACTTCTCTCGTTTGGCCCCAACTAGAGGTCCGGTGAGATGACTATATCTTGACCGGCACGGAGGGGGACGCAGCTTCATTGACTTACGGCAACTGCCTTTGGGTGAATGACACGTGGGCCCAGGGGGTGGCTGGCCCACCTATCATACAGCCAAAGGAAGGTGTAGTAGAGGGCCGAGGAGTAGTACGAAATCCTACACACCTACGCACGCTAACAAAGGGCAAGAGTGATCACTCGAATCGCAAGATCAATTGACTAGAAGCTAAGCTAGACCCATGGAAGCGATGAGCGCGAGCATCAGCCGGCTGTGCCAGATGGTCCACGACGCCGGCCTGCGGCCCGACACCGAGGAACGCTCCAAGTAGTATTGCTTTAGGCCGCCAGGGCGAGGGGCCGCTTGGACGACATCTTCGTCTCCTTGTTCGACGAGGTCCTCGTCGGTTTCCTCGACAAGTTCACCATCGTCAAGAAGCTTGCGGACGACTTTGACGTAAGCCTCCAGCCGACACGCCCAGGCTCTGTGATGCCCGCCACCCTCAACGTCCACTATGGTGACAACCACTTCGACGCACTGGTGGCCCTGCGACTGCCCGCCGTCGTGCCGAAGAATGTCCACCTCGAGGTCGCGCTCGCCGCGCACCGCCTAGCGCAGCAAGACACCATCGACATAATCACCCACATCTACGCGCAAATCATCCACAAGGACTCCTACATGCAAGAGGAGGACGATAGGACGCTGGCCTTCTTGGACCGCTGGGCAACCTTAGATGACATTGTTCAGAAGCACGTTGCGCTCGCCGCCAACGCCGCTGCTCCTCACATGTCGGTTGGTGACCCGGCGCACTAGGGCGTGAGGATGTCGTTGATGGATCCGTATGTATTTTTATCTTTCCATCAAATCCATGTAGTAGTATATGATACTACAGTAATTATCTTACCTTTCGCATGAACTTCATAAATTTTGTACGCATCCATGCATGAACGGCGCCGAACCAAACTTCTCATTACTCTAGGCAAAATCGTTATTTTCTATCTATCGGTGGCGCCATGGAGCGTAACCAAATTTTACGATTACGAGTTCAAAAGGAAAAGCCTGCCGTGTTCGCGTCGCACCCCCACACGGTTGGTCCGGCACGCCGCTCAAGCGGGAATGCGTGCGGTGTTGCATTTTCACTTACAAGTGGGACCGCAGTTGAGCAAACCGACTATCGGCAAACCCCCACCCCGCCCACCGCGCGATGGCTGAGAAAACAGGAGGGAGAAGAGATGGCTGTAGCACGGACTCCAAGAAAATTGGTGTCGGATGGGACTCGTGTGGGTGGCGTGTGCCATACTGCTAGACGTGAATGCTAGTTATGGCCCATGCCACCCCACTATATCGAGCCTATATTGAGGTACGTAGAACAAATTTCCTGCAGTCCGTGCTCAGCCCTCCTCTATCTCTCTTCTCAGCCAGCCAGCGGACGTGCGGAGCCCATCGTCTGTTTGCTCACATGCGGCCCCACATGTCAGTGAAAATGCAAGAGGATCCACTGAACCTGCACATCTTTCACCTCGACGTGCTGGTGATCAAAAACAAATCCAATAAAGATCTTCGGTGGCCGCTTTTGGAGTTACTCAAGAGTAGTAAGATTATATTTACAGTTTAACCCAAGATGCACATCTCGTGGCTTCAACTACCACTCTATTTTCTTTCATGACACGGCCTGGATGTTGGATGTCCCACGTGTCGGCAAAAGGAGGAAGAACCCGACCAAATCTTCGGTTGTGCTCTCGGATTAGAATAGTTGTGCTAACTTAAAAATTTATTGTGTACTCCTCCGTTCCAAAATACTTGACTTCCATTTGTCCAAAAATGGATGTACCTATATACTAAAACATGTCTAGATACATATATATTTTGACAAATAGAAGGCATGTATTGTGCAACGGAGGGAGTAGAATGGATGCAAGTTTTTGTATTGGGAAGAAGAGTACATCCATATATTGATAGAGCGCAATTTAGTAGATGTTCTATCACTTTTAGCTAGCACAGAGGCTAGAGATGAGATTAGTGCACTTGTTGATACTCCTACTAGAATAGAGGCTAGACATGATACTAGATGCGAGGAAGCAACGTGTACTTCTTTACACTCGAAGAAGAAAGAAGCACGCAAGATCGAGCCTCCGTAGATCAACAATGAATGAATCAAGAAGGCACTAATCCAACTTACAGGAGTAGTAAAATGTATTCTTGTGGTTCTTGTTTTCTTTGGTCTTGCTTTTCTAGTCAAAATTATCGTTGGAGTTCGTGCAAAACGGAGGTCTGTTTGGGGTCGTGCGTTGGAGTTGGCCTTACAAGTGGGACCGCAGTTAAGGAAACCGACTATCGGCAAACCACCACCTCGCCCGCCGCGCGATGGCTGAAGTTAGAGAAACGACAAGGTTGAAGAGATTTCTCTAGCATGGACTCCAAGAAATAATATGGTGTCAGATGGATGTCGTGGTGGTGGCGTGTGCAGTACTCACGGGCGTGAATGCGTGTTCTGGCCCATGCCACCCTACTACTCCTACTACTTACTCCTACTATGTAGTACTAGTATCGAGGATTCGACGTGCTGGTTATGTACAGCGAACACATTAACATATGGCTATAGTAAAAACACCCGCCCGACACGTGAAGCATGTGAAGCTAGTACAAATAGTGTACTACTATTGTTGATTGGCCTCATCCGATAACCTGTTGCAATGCACGTACAATTATGTATTCAGAAAATATTTTTTTGCCTCATCGCACCACTCACTCAAAGAAGCGACTCGAAAGCCATTCATAAATTTAGTAAGTTTATCACAGGCATATCATTTTATTACATACAACAGGTCATCAACCCACATCGACAACGAGGATACATTATAAATATTAAAGTTTTCACCACACAACAAATAACAAGCAATGAAATGAACTTCAACTCAACCATTCCTCAGCGTTGGAAATGCTTGCTTTGAACCACAAGTGATTCTCTCGACGGGCCATCCATTGTCCATCCGAGACCAACGCAGACTGATCATCCAGCTGAAGCGGCCTACTATATCAAGACCGTGGTAGGGAACCACCCAAATGTTCGAGGTATAGACATAGTTGCTTCTCATAAATGGTACTAGTAACGTTGTGTCAACAACCGTTGGATCGCCTTTCACCATCATCGGATAGTTTTGTCCAAGGAAGAGCGAGTTTTCTCCAAGACTATCAATTCTGTACCAGGAGAAGGAGTTGGCGCTAGCACACTAGTATCCATCCCGAATACCATGCAACGGGTGTTGGAATAGGTCCCGGAGAGTGCGACCATGGGAGACTACACCTGCTTCCTTAGCGATAACATCATCGATGGGCTGTATACACACAAGAAGAGGTGATCCATCGGAATTAGTTGCCAGGCGCCACAGAGTATATGGGCGCTGCTCGTCTTCATGCTCGTGATCATCACCATCGTCATCTCCCCCTTGGTTATAAATTTTTTCAAGTATAGGTGGTGGGATGTTCACAGGACCATGGAAACACAAGAAGAATGTTCATTAGTAAAGGGAAACTTGCTAACCCGCATGCATGTGGATGAAACAATTATAATTACGGTGGAAGACAAGCGTACCAAAACTACGAGGATCCCATGCAAAAACAGTGGCATGAGTGGTGGCAGCAAACACAAGGCCCTCGTATTGAATTGCATCACAGTACTCATCCATGTACAGAAACTGATTTTTGAGCAATATCCATCGAGTCAAACCACCAAGGACGGCAACAAGCTTATCGAAGATAGCAACAACTTCATAGTTGTAATTCCAAGACCGGTTGGGGACTCGACAAATTGCTATCTTCCGTAGAAGACAGTCACCATGATCATATTTGAACATGCGTACAATACCGGTGTGCTCAACCTATGGGCAGTCTGCTGAGATTTTTGGAAGTGGAACCCGGTCACGAGTGTACACATTCACAAGTTCCCACTCGCAGTTGGACCCAATGTAAACAACCCAACCTCCATTGGCGCCTGCCCAAGCCTTGCCCTCAAGCGATGGCATCTTAACATCATACGTATCATTATCAAGCGACATCAACTTGCACAGGGCGAAGCCTCCGTCGTGCCAGCGCCAGTCATCAGGGTCACGGCAAAGAACATAGGGGAGATCAAACCGCTCCCTGACTCTTGGGTTCCTTGTAATGATGTTATTAGTTGAGTCAAGAATGGGCTTGAACGAACCTGCCATGCTAGCCGAGGTGATGACGTCGCACCGATCAATGAGTTCTTCCACCATGTCATCTTTCAGATCGGGGCAAGAATAACGGGGTCATTTCTGGCCTGTTCCCTCCATGGAGAAGACGATCGAACAATGGCAAAAGAAAGGGTGAAGGGATGAAGGGAAATGGAGGAGGGAGAGGAAGAGCGTGCGACAGCAGTTCCAAATCGAGAGGGAAAGGCGAAGAGTCGGTGGACGGTTGCAAGTTTGCCACGGTTCACGAAGAGGCGCCCCAGCCTACACGTCCGTTCGGAAATACTCCTACTACTCGCCGTCGTCTCACTGATATGTTGGAACGGGACCACATGTCAACGAAACATGGTGTGTAATTTCTCGTGCAAAATGCGATCTGGCCGCGTTGGCCCGAGGTGCCGCATTAGTTATCAACCTTTATTTTTTAATGGCGTGCCGATCAGTTTTGAAGCACGACTAACTGGTACTGTACCCAGAGAAAATATAAACTACTCTACCACTACTCCACCTCCAGTACTAGTAGTATAAAAAAGATATGCTGGAGCTTCAGACCTTTCTTGCTAAGGGCTGCCCACTTGCTTCTCACACTACCACCCTCTCTCCAGATCTAAAAAAGATGGCCCCTCTCTCCCTCCTCACCGGTGGTCACAGATCTGCCGGGGAAGAAAAGGACGTGCAGCGTTGACGCACTCGTCGTCGGCGAGCGAGGTCACGCACTGACGACAAGGCCGTCCTCTCAGACCTAGAGCCCGCGCGGGATGGCCTCCGTCCCCAAGCTCGCTGCCGTAGTGTGTTCGGAGGACGACAACCACGAGTGAAGCCACTTCCCGCCGACCCTCAGGTATGCTACCTCTTTCAAACCATAACCTTGTTCTATTGCCCCATCTGCCACGCCGTTGCATGTGGATCCATTTCCAATCCACCATCTTCCAAATTTGCTATCCTCTACTCTACTGGCCATGCAGACGAAAACCATAATTTGCACTATTAAAGGAAACCCTACTTCATGCAGACTAATCCATGTCTGGGTTGAATAAGGAAAGGAAGGGAGACTGTACTGTCCAAGAGAGTAGGCATCAAACCCGCATCTAGGTTGAAAATGGCAAATCAGTAGCTAAGGAACGAGTCTCGTGTCTCTTGGTTGAAGAAGGGTAGAAAGGCATGACAACGCAATAGAGAATGACCAGGTCGATCGGTTTGTTGTCCTCACATAGGAAAAAGGTGGCTAAATAGAACAAAAATGGGACGTAATCCACATATGCTGCCTGGATATTTGTTGCTCAGGCAACCATACCTCCCTCACCACTCTGCGTCCGTGGAGGTACATCGTACTGGTGCGCCCACTGTCCGAATGGGCCTCCCATGCTCTTATTGCCACTTTTTTTCTGTTAGTATAACGCCAGCAGTCAAGTCAAGCAATGCTACTACTAAAGTGATGCCACATTTAACTAATGCCGCTCTCAGTCTAATGCCACCAATAAATTTAAGCAATGCCATTTAATGTCACTGGATTATTTCAGGGATAGCTGTTGATTGTGGATGTATTAAAGATTTTTCAGCTAAGGCATTCTAATCTTTGTTGCACAGCCAGTATACCAACGATGAAACTTGTTACTACCTTCAGATTTTTGCACTGTTAATTCTTATAGATTACATACCTCACTTTCATGAGATAAGTTAATTTTTTTGTACAGTGTCACCAAAATGCCAAGGCGCTGATGTCATTTTATTTTGGTTAAACTGCACAGACAATTATGAAGACAAGAGGAAAGGTCAAGAGTGGGCACCTCCTCCTCCGGCTGTTCTCTTGATTCGTTCGATCAAGTTTTTATGTTTGATCGATTATCAAGATTGGGATAGCAATTTTTAAGGTCCCCCCGAGTTTGAAATGATATTTACCTTGGAGGTACATGGTTTGCAATTTTTTATACTGTCATTAGTTAATAATGCTAGTTACCTTCAGACTTTTGTATTTGGTTTAATGCTCATGCACAACTAGTATACCAATGTCAAACTTGTTACCTTTACATTTTGTATTGTTAATTCTTATAGAAACCTTCCAGTGCTAGAGTTTATTGAAATCTGTTCAGTAAAACCATTGTAATATACCCTGTAATAAACTAACTACTCTACTGTTGCACTAGCCAATGAATTAGTGTATATTTGTAGTATTCGAATGGTGTTGCATTAGCGTATGGACATAAATAAAGTGTGGCAAGCTTTCCTAGATATGTGCTCAAGAAAACTACTACCTGTTTTTCTAAATACTAGACGTTTGGGTACTTTAAATTGAACCGCAAAAACGTCTTATATTAAGGAACAAAGGGTGTAGAGTTCACTCAAATTATCCCGGTAAAGCTAGTCACACCTTTGTTAAAATTAATGTTCATTATATTATCGGAGGAGGTCTGTATGTTTGTCTCTAATGCTTGTGGAGTACATACCTGACATCATGATGTAATGTTAAGTCATTTCCTTTTGTACAGTGTCACTGAATTGTCAAGGCGGTGATGACATTTTATTTTGGTAGAACTGCACAAAATTTGCTTAAAAGAAGAGGAAAGGTCAGGAATGGCTCAGTTTTTCGTAAAAACTATGTATGCCTTCCCGACATCAACCATTGCTTTATTTATTCCTTCAAACCGGTGGTGAGAAATAGTCTTGCTACCTTTCCCCAATTAAGACATTGGAATGCTTATATTTGTGAGTCTATGCTTCAACTAGTGCCACTTTTAGAGTAATCACACTTTCAATATCTGTGCAAACAGGGACGCTCGATTTTAGTGGAACTGCACAAAAAGCCTAACTGGTTCAACATTAGGAGCATGTTTTTTCCAACCTTTATATCCAATTGGTGGCACTATGATTTGTTCACTACAAAGGTACATGGTTTGCTACTATCTTGCTACTCTTTTTTACTGTCATTAGATAGTAATACTAGTGGTTCGCATGTGAATTTATTGGCAGGGTGGACCTACATTGGAGGTGCAGGACAAGATTCAATGATTGGATGCTCAATTTCAGTTGTATTGATTTCACCTCTTCCATCACTACGAACATGGATATCCTTGGTCTGATGAAGAATAGTCGCTATATTTCTGCTCTGAACCAGCAAATCAATTCAGTATGAAATTGTCCAGTATAAACATAATCAGACAGATTGTCCGGTTGTAACATGATGATGCTAAGCGGAAGAGACATGTTTAAACCGAAAATACAAGGTGTGGTATATGTTTACTAGCTGCTTGATATTTGTGCAGACAGAGATGTATGCCCGTTGCTATTTGGCAAACAAACAAAGTGTCCGCAATTTTGATTGAACTGCACAAGAGAATAGTATAGTCACTGCATGCAGTGCCATTTGAAAATAGACACAAAAAGATTGGATAGTCACTTCATGGACTGCAGAAAAGTAGTAATCAGTACTATTTATTGGCCAACACTAGGTGCTTCATTGCTTTGGTCTGATTATACAATGGGCATCATTTTGCCTAAGTTAAAGTTTGTACTCCGAAAATAGTCTCGCGGTGTGATCGAGAGAAGATCTAATCATATTGCAGTGGATGTTCCTCCATCATGTGTGGTTCATTCTCATGGTTCTAGCTGCTGGGGAAACCACTTACGTTTGCAAGAGGAATTGTAGACTTCACAAACAAATTTGTCTTTTCAATGCAGACTTGAATGTTGGCAAGAGAAGCATCCATGTTAGTAGGAAGAACATATGTTTTTTCTAGATCTTTGATTTTGGAGCTACATATTTGTATATGATATGTGAATCATTGAGATGAATTAACATGTTGATCTTATGAATGGGAATCGTACTAGTTAGTTTTAGTTGCAACGCAAGATCCGGAGTGGCTGATATTTGCTTTTGGAGCTACATATTTGTATATGATCCGTGAATCATTGAGATGCATTAACAGTTACTTATTTCTGTTCGCTAAGTGTTTACAAGTTACTGATCAATCACTAGCTAGCCTACAAATGCGCTCCTGGTAGTTTTATTTGCGACACAAGATGCGAAGTGGCAGTTTTTGAATAAAATGCCTACCTCAAGAAACCGACAAGCTACACTATCGATCCTACACGGATAAAAATGCCTACCTCTGAAGAAACTGACAAGCTACACTATCGATCCTACACGGATAAATAGCGGATCACGCACGTACTACCTCCTTTCCGATTTGCAGGGATCAATTCAAGAAACGACCTACTCGATCCTACACGAATAAATAGCGGATCACGCACGTACTAGTACCTCCTTTCCGGTTTGCAGGGCTTATTTCAAACCTCTCACCAACCAGGGTACTCCCTCCGTCCGGGTTTATTAGTCTCGTGAGCAAAGCAGCAAGACCAAGGCATGGCAATAATTAACGGCATGCAGAAGTTTAAGCCTAATTAATTTCAGCAATTTAAGTGGCTGCATGCTTGCCCTCGGCTGTGACTCATTGCATGCTGCTTCACAGATCGCTCATGAAGCGATTCTCGAGTGCCTGCATGCAGCCGCCATAATTAAGGTAGCTAAGCGATGCGAAAAAAGATACACTTTAATTGTTGCGGGCTTTTTAAATCCGTGGAATCATTATTGACAAGGAGGGAGATGATTCGAGTGCACTCGTTTGACCGCCATCTTTGGCGTCACGACCGAACGGGACGGATGGCACGATCATAATTTCAGTTTCTCTAGTTTTCCACGGCAAGCTGGCGCGCTAAGCCATTATGCATTGAATTCCGATGACCGTCACGCTACCTTCCGCATATAAGTACTGTTTCCCGGCCTTCTCCGGTGCCACCATGACCCAACTCGCCATATCCTCATAAACCCCACCGGCCCGACGTCGCTCGCCACGTCCGCCATGCCCCCGCCCGTCCGCGGTAGGCGACGCCGGAGGCGGTCACCGCTGGAACTAGTGTTCGGGTTTTCAGTAGAAGGTAGACGGAGGGAGGAGGCATTCTATCTGTCTTTAGATGGCAATGCGGAGATCGAGGAGTTGTTGGAGCGCGATCGCATGGCGGAGGAGCAGGAGTTGTTGGAGCGCGACCGCCTGACGGAGGAGCAGCGTATCGCTGATTTGCGCCGCCAACGGGACATGGAGCAGCAGCGCACCAACGCTCTGAGTCACGAGCAGAGCGCCCGCAAATGGGCCGACTACGTGGAGGCCGGCGCCCAAAGAATAGCCCCGAGGTCTGTCGGGCACGCACGCTGTCAGCGACACCGATTTTTACTACCAGCTCATCAAGTGGGTTTCCCGCTTGGAAGCCGAAGCTTCGGTGGACCACGCCGGCATGGAAAGGGCCAACGCATGCGAGCAACGCGCCTATCGCACCTCTTGCAAGTCCGAGGCGAGGCGCACGACGCTGGTGCCGGCGTTTAGCGTGTACCACAGATGGCGGCCGGCATCGTCTAGTTTGCTAAGAGTAAGTTAGTACTTTTAGGCTACTTGAGTATTAGTGGGAGTAGATAGTTATCTTGGCTATGATGGTTGTCAACGTGGAAGTTCAGTACTCTATATGTGGATCTGACCTGTTACTTTGCTCTGAATGTTGAACTTTCCGTTTGAACGTATGGAATGGGCTGTTATTTTTTTAAATGGGTTGTATTTGTCCTACACGGGTTTAGAGGCTGACTTGTGGGCCTAGCAAGTTGATGCGCATACAATCGGGGAGATGATTGTACGTGGAGAGGATGACAGCAGGGACCCGCCAAGGTCATGGAAGTACGCAAGCAAGTGCCTCCTTATTTCAAGCCAATAAAAAAATGGCTCCTCCTAGTGGATTTCTGACATCTGGGTCCCATGCCATTGTCAACATAGTCAATAAATGAGAGAATTGCACAACGAGCGGCTGACACCAGGGACCCAGCAGCTCGCCCAGTTATTTTTGTTTTGGGTTAATTTGATAAATGCCACTCCAAATCTGGTGTATCCGAGAAAAGCCATTGCAATTTCCTAACTTTGAAAAATGCCATTTCATGCTATTTCTAGTGGCATTTTTCGAAGTCTGGAGTGGCATTTTTCAAAGTTTGCAAACTGCAGTGGCGTTTTTCATAGTTTGCAAAAATTGCAGTGGCATTTTTCAAAGTTTGGAAATTGCAGTGGCATTTTTATGAATCGCCATAATTGGAGTGGTATTTATCTAATTTGTTTTTGAGACGGAACTGGTGTCAACTGGCATGCGGGACACTCGCCCGCTGTCTAGACAGCCTTTTCTTTTATGTTTACCACAGACCGGCCTAGTAGTTTTTTTTTCTTTCTGAAAATGGCTAGCCCAGTTTTTTTGTGATTTGTCAAGTAAGTCGCTTTATCAGGCCTGTTGGGCTGCAAATCTTTCAAGACGAGGCTTCATTCGGCTGGCCGAGAAAATGGCCTATCAGTAATGGGAAATGGGCTGTACATTTTTAAAACACATCAAACCGGCAATTAGTTTCAAATAACTTTTTTTCATTTCGAGATTTTAAATTGCATTGATTTTTATGCATGGACAATTTATTGGATTTTATATTGATATACATTTATTTTTAAAATCAGTCTGAATGTGACTCGAAATTTCGGGATTAAAAACAGTTCAGACCGCACCGACATATGCAAACTTTCGTATAATGTTTTAACTGTGGCCACAATATGGGCTGTAATGCTAACAAAAAGAATATGGGCTCCAAAAAACCCGTAAGAATTAGCAAATGGGCTATAAATTATTTGAAATAATGGCAGATGGGCTGTATGCTGTTTTCCACAGATATGAGGCTTTCCACAGATGGCATGTATACTGTTGGATGTCCATCCAACGGCCGTCGTGCTTCTTCAATCTCTGCTCTTCCTACTCCATCCGCTCAAACAAGCGCCGGCGGGACTACCTGCTCCCTCCTTCCCGCGGCCGGCTGTGTTGCCGCGTAGGCCTCACTGCCCCACTGTACTCCCATCGCTGGCCTAGCCATCCCTCTACTCACCCACACATGTTGTTATTCTCCGCGACGGGCATTTAACCAAGAAACCTCAGATAGTCGCATTCTCCGCTGCGGGAAACAACTACCGAGTCTTCCCTGCCTCCGTGTCGTTCCCTTCCTAGGTCTCGCTGTCGTCCACCGCCCTGGTGCTCTCGGCGTGGCGTGGTCAACATGGTCAATGACCGACATGCATCTGAAGTGGACTGTACATGGAGAGGCTGACAGCTGGGTCCACGGCCGCACACAAGAAAATGCCTCCTTATTATGCGCAAAATAATGATTCCTCCACCTAACATCTGGGACCCACCGAAAGGGCCACTGTATTTCGCGAAAAAATGTTACCGCCGCTGACAGCTCGGACCCACCAGCTATATCTTCGCACGCAAGGAAGTGCCTCCTTATTACGCACAAAAAAATGAATACTCTAGCTAGGACCCAGTATAGTGGGCCTACTAAGTTGACGGGGACGAAGGGCTTTGTCAACTTAGTCAATATGCACGATTCTAGCTCGACTGACCGTACGATGTCCATCCAACGGCCGTAGTGCTTCTTCAACCTCTGGTCTTCGTGCTCCAGCCGCCCAAAGCAGCGCCAGTCGTGCCGCCTGCTCCTGCCTCCCGTGGCTGGTAGTGCTGCCGCGTAGGCCTCACCACCCCCATACTACTCCCACTGTTGGCCAGGCCATCCCTCCACTCCACTCACCCACACCCCCTGTTATTCTCAAGGGCGACGGCAACAAGAAATAACCAAAGTGAAGCCTCAGACTCTCCGCATGAGCATCCACTGCCGCGTCTTCCCCGGCTCCGCGTCGTCCCCTTCCTAGGCCTCGCCATCGTCCACCGCCGTGGTGCTCTCGACGCGGCGTGGTCAATGTGGTCAACGACCGAATTCCAACGGAAGAATACTGTACGTGGAGAGGCTGACAACTGGGTCCACGGCAGCCGCAAGGAAGTGCCTCCTTATTACGTGGAAAATAATTATTCCTCCATGTGACAGCAGGGACCCACCGAACGCCCACCAGTATTTCGCGAAAACAACATTTGCCCCTGACTGCTGGGACCCACCCGACGGGCCACCGTATTTCGCGAAAAAACGTTCCCCCTGCTGTCAGCTCGGACCCACCGGAAGTGCCTCCTTATTACGCACACAAAAATGAATACCCCCTGCTAGCTGGGACCCACCATGGTGGGAGGCTGACTTGTGGGCCTACTAAGTTGACGGGGACGGAGGGCTTTGTCAACTTAGTCAATATAAACGATTCTAGCTCCAGGACCGTCTGATGTCCATCCAACGGTCAGAGTGCTTATTCAACCTCTGGTCTTCTTGCTCCACCGCCCAAAGCAGCGCCGGTCTTGCCGCATGCTCCGCCTCCCGTGGCTGGATGTCCGCCATGAGGCCTCACCGCCATTACTATTGCCACTGGCTGGCCAGGCCTGGCGACGGCAGCCTCACACCGCGGCGAACCGGTGAACCTCAGATTCCTCTCCGCACGGGCTTCCACCGCTGCGTCTTCCCGGCTCCGCATCGTCCCTTCCTAGGCCTCGCCGTCGTCCACCACCAGGTGCTCTCGGCGGCGTGGTCAATATGGTCAAGGAACGACTTCCATCGCACGTGGATCAGACGTGGAGAGGCCGATACCGGGTCCACGGCCGTAGCAAGGAAGTGCCCCTTATTACGTGGAAAATAATGATTCCTCCACTGACAGTGGGACCCACCAGACGGGCCACCGTATTTCGCGAAAAACGTTTCCCCGATCACCGGGACCCACCAGCTAAATCTTCGCCGCAAGGAAGTGCGTCCGGGCAAAAAAATGATTCGCCCCACCGCTGGGACCCACCAGCTACATCTTCGCATGCAAGGAAGTGCGTCCGAAAAAACGATTCACCCCGACCGCTGGGACCCACTCGGTCGAAGCGCACGTAGCGTTGTCATTCTGGTCGCGAACGTGTAATGCATATATATACCGGTGGATGTAGAGGCGCCGCTGTTGTAGTAGAGGCGCCAGACGTAGCATGTACACGTATGTACAAAGTGGCTGTGGTGCAAGAAAGAAAATACGGCCACGTATGTGTACATACGGGCGGGGTCTCGAATGCCTACTCGCGCATACGTACGGCGAGGGCTCGTCATGGCTGGGTCGGAACGGAGAAACAGCATCGTCGTCGTGTTCATGGGGAGGCAACGGAATGGGTCGTGTTCATGGGGAGGCAACGAAATGCGTCGTGTTCATCGGGAGGCAATGGAATGCGTCATGTTCATCAGGAGGCAACAGAACGCGTGGGAGCCAACCGGCTGGGTCGGAACGGAATGCATGGTCGTGTTCATCGGGAGGGCTTGGACGGAACATGCAATGGAAGCGAGGCCTGGCGCACCGCAGAACGAAGGAAACGGACCTCCTACGGTCAAAACGGGGGTCCTGTTGATCGGGAGGGGTGTGGCGTACCGCAAAACGGACGAAACGGACCTCCTACGGTCGAAACAGGGGTCCTGTTCATCGGGAGGGGTGTGGCGTACCACAAAACGGGACTCCACGGGATACTGTTCATCTCCACCGCCGACCTCCTCCAGCCTCCACGGGCTACCGTCGACCTCCTCCAGCCTCCACGAGCTCCTGTTCATCTAGCCTCCACCGCGTGCTACTCCACCGGCTACTGGTCAACCACCCCTCCACCGCCATCGCTCATCCCGCCTCCGCACCACGGGTCCTGTTCAACCACCCCTCCACGGGCACCCCTCCACCGCTTCATCGCTCATTCAACCCTCCACCACACCACGGGTCCTGTTCATCCAGAGAAACACCACCGCCACCGCTCATCCAAACCCCCCGCAACGCCAATCGCTCATCCCAGGCAAGATCGATCGGCTTCGCCAGCGGCAGATGGCGAAGGAATCGCTCGATCGGGTTCGATTAACAGCCATCGATCGATCGCTCGGGTTCCAACGCCAGAGTTCGCAAAGGTAATCACTCGGGTTCGTGTAGAGCCCAACGCCTTTCTCGGGTTCGATTAGAGCTAACGCCTCGCACATGCGCAGTACGCGTGTACGAGAGAACGCAGCATCGCCGCCCCCGACCTCCCACCGTAACCGGGAACTCTCCGAAATTTTCCTCCCCCTCATTTCTACCATGGTTTTTCCGTCATGGACGGCCCAAAGAATGTCATGCAGCTGCGTCTCCGGCCCACCCAGGACGAAAAGCCCATTTTCTATCATGATTTTTTGTCATAGAAGTAGGAGCCCACCACATCTATGATGATACCGGGTTTTGTCACAATTATCGTCATAGAAGTGTCATATGTATGACAGAAAAAAATTCGTTCGGCCCAAAATGTCATGGATGTGTCTTTTTTCTGTAGTGCACACGGGCGTCCCCGCCACGACGCGCGCAACAACATCGATGGTGCACTTCTTATCGCCTACATCCTCCTAACCAGGCGAGCGCACACATGCACCCCTCGGATCACCCTACCACAAGCTGGATCGACGTGTGCCCGACACTCCCGCCCATCCTCCACATCAGACTTCTTGGCGTGAAATCTCTACATTCATGAATATATTCATGCCCACACTGTTTTTGTGGGACAGAATCGAATTCTCCAAATCAGTGCATAGAGCACCAGACCCAGCAACTAACAAAATTCGTTGGCATCAGTGGATCATTGAGCTTGTCCGTCGAATCGCCGATGCTATGGTGGCGCACGCTTCCCTAGTTCCGCCCAAATCACGAATGCCAAGCACAATAGCTTTATGTCATGACGCTCATCACCGCCTCGGCCATTGTTGGTGTGATCACGCCACGATGATGCCCGTGGGTCGTCATGCTTGTCGCTGGCCGCCACGCAGCAGCTGTGGAATCGCACCGCCGCCATGAATGATTCGAACCATTCCAAGACTCAATATGAGCGATCTGGGAGGAGTACGTACAGAGAAGTTACCCTTCCCACTCCAGGATTACAAAGAGCAATTTTTGGTTCGAGTAGGTACATGCAGAAAATATGGTTTCACTATGAGAAGATTGATTGTATGGGATTTGCATCTACTTTTGCCAGGCCTTGGCGTCAAGGAAAGAAAAAGATTGTGTTCCAATTTTTACAGGAAAGATGTGCCGTGAATTAACTCGAACTATGGTAGGTGGGGATTGCATGCCGACTTTTTCTATCTTCTAAGGAAAGAGGAGGGACAACCGAAGTAAGGAATAAAATTGTTGGGGGGTTGATCTGATCGATCGAAGGGACGGGTTGCAAACGAACGAATGACTTATAGACTATTGTAGACTGCATGTGGACACATGTGTACTGCTTATGTTTACCATTGTGAACTGCATTCATCTTTCTTTTTCAGGTATGATTTGTAGTCAGATTACTTATTTTTTTATTTAACGTTGTTTTTTAATATGTTTTGTATGTGTGTAGTATGTTTTGGTATCACACATTAAATTTTTCAAAGTTGTTTGGATACTTGTTCTAATACAAACTCAGCAATCATTACCTAGTGCAAACTAAGTTCCAAGCGATTCTGCATGACAAGCTAACTAAGTTCAGCAAAAGCAAATGATCACAAGCAAACTGACGATACATAAGCAAACAACAGAAAGAAAATTTGATGATAATTCTAAAACGACATTGTTTTTACAAAAGAAACGTTCGATATGAAGCAACGGCCATAATCAAAACCTTGCAGACATGAAACGAGGAACAACACAACCACTAAAGTAAAATGAAACTAAACATAGCCTTGATTATTCCTAGTTGCTGTATTGGATTACAGCCTTGTTCTTCTTCTTCTTTGCTTCTTGTCTCTTTTTGCCCTGCCCACCCCATTATGACATCGTAGATGATTATCCATGACTCATATGTTGCGAATGCATCTATTGCTGCATACTTGATAAGCTTGTCTGGCAGCGGGCAAAATCCCCACAGAGTATGTTCCTCCTTGCGGTTATTTTTTTTCTTCATGTCATGGTAGCGAATGTCTATCATTCTGCTGGCAATATCAGCCATAGAGTCAAACTCCTTTTTATTGTATGAGTCTCTCCATTCCAAGTGAATATCAATGTAGTTGTCAGAGTTGATCTCCAAGCCAGATAGCTTCAGCTTGCTTTTATCTCCTTCAATAGAGAATCCGACGAAGGTGTACTCACCATTCATGAGGAATTTGTCTAGTTCCATTGGCGTGCAAGATGTTTGTATAGACTGAATATAGCTTATTTTTTTAGAACCACCAATATTTTTTTGTTTTTTCTGAAACTGAAGTGCAATATGAATACCTGAATCTGTTGCAGTGAGTAGCTGCTAATACTTTGTACATCATAACTATTAAATCTGATAATAGATTGCATAAACATTGCATGTTTGTGCATGTTTGTATTCTTGAATTGAATTACATACATGTTTTATATAGCAATGGTGCAGTTTTCTATTGTTCAGGCAAATAATTTGTATTTGGTAAAACAAAATAAAACTGCGTGTATTGCTAGATTATATAATTCAAGAACCGAACACATGAGGTACATGGAGCCAGATGAAAACTGTCAATGAATTCCTATGCCATGCTTTTCAAAAATGAGAACCAAAGTTTAAATAATGGCAATTGCGATGAAGAAAATTTAAAATCAATATTGACAAGCAATAGTACAAATTGATAGTTATTCTCGACCGTCTTTAGTCAGCAGAGATGTGGTAGACAAGGCATTCTTTTTCTACGCATAGCTGGAGCACTGCTGCCCGCTGTGGCTTCTCGTAGTGCGTGTACTCAACATCAATGCCGACTAGTTTGACGGGCATTCCGCTGAGCTTCCTCCTGAGCGTGGACAACATCTTGTCCATGTCTTCACCCTTGGTTGTGCAAATGACGTGGAGCTTGTGGTTGCCGTGGAGGTCGACGTCGTGGAGCTCCCTAGTGTACCTGCGGCGCTACTTGTACAAAGGTGCATCTGCCATGACTCTCCTATATGCTCTCTCGTGTTGTTCTGGAAATAGAGGTTAGTGAAAGGAAGTGTGGAGAAGAAGATGCAACGGGGTTTTTGAGTGGACGAAGTAGTTGTGTTTTCTCCTCTGCTCTCTGTGACAAGACATGGGAGTGGTGGAGTGGGGTGGTAGCATGGTGGGGCTGTGTTTTTAGTTACGTGGCAACTGTAGAGAGGTTCTTCTATGAGGAGGCTGTCTTAGTGCGTTGGAAAACCGGAACGTCGTCGCCTCTTTTTTCATGGCTAGTTCAGGTATGCACACAACTGCCAGAAAATGTGATGATTGTGCTTTCGGTGAATTTTCCTAGTAAGTGCACTTCTTCGCTATCACGATAGAACTGCATATGTCCACGTAGTGTACTGCATGCAAGTGAAATTTATTCTTCGTATACTGTATTATATCAGATCAGGATTCATACAGATGTACGCACATTTAGTTTTTTATGGAGTTCTTTTTTTATATGTGATGGTGATGCAGCTTTTGTGTGGATGAGAGGGTAGTGTGGGCAGGGGTATCGGACTGCTTTGCTTAACTAACATGGCTGCATTCTTCATTTTAGCCATACTGCAATGCAGTGGAAAGAGAACTGCATTTCAAAATAAGAATACTTCGTGCTTCCACGTGACGAACTGCATTGTTATACGTCGCGGATTGCATTTATACGTTGACTCCAGGCTTCTTGCGTTTTATTTATTAGAGCAAATTGTAGTTTCTGGCAGTGCCCACACACATTTGTGTTGTTGTTGTTCATTTAAAAAATGTTTTCTCTTTTTTCTTTGATGTTTTATTTTTGTACTTATTGTTTTTTAGTGGGCCGTGTTATTTTAACTACTCTAGCGTGTTGGGCCAGTGTTTGGAGAGTGAAGACATATTCAACCCACGTCCGCCTGTCAGCACGGCAAGTTCGCGGTGCGCTGTGTGTGCGCCCTAATGTTTAGTCCCACCTCGCCCGCGGAGGGCGCGCTTGACCTGTTTATAAGCGCTGGGGAGCCAGCCGTATCGAACTACTCTGGTTACTTATTTGGGCGCTTATACACGACGCTCGCTGCTCTATGCTCTCAGAACGACTCGCCTGCAGTGGGCGCAGATCTACTACGAGACTGCTGGGGCCGGTTACACCTGGGTGGTCAATTTTTTTAATATTTTCTCTCTTAGGTATTTTTTCCAATGTAGGGGCGTGCACTACTTAGTAAATCATGTTGCACTGCATTCATCAGGTTTATGTACTGCATGTGCACACATTCTGCACTACACATTTTTGCGCACCGCATGCGGTCGCATTTTTCTTTATTGTTTTTCCTCTTATGTATCCTTTTTCTAGTGTACGGGTGTGCACTACTTTGTTCAGTCTGTGTGCACTACATTCGTCATATTCCTGTGCTGCAGGTGTACACATTTTGCACTGCGGGCATCCTTTTTTGTGCCAAAGTTGTGACTGCTTGTACCAACGCTGCGGACTGCATGACTTATATTTAAAGACGACATCATTTTAATCATGTACTGCACTTCATGCACACATATTGTGAACTTCTCGATATTACTTTGAAGAACTGCATTCACTTTTATTTAGAATGGTCGGCGTCTTATAATTTTTTAGAAATAATTATTTAATGATCTGCGGTTAGTTCGTGGGAAGTGCTGCAGTCAAAGTACACCTTTTTTGGGTCCTTTTTCTTTGGTAACATAAGCCTTCATTGATTGTCCTCCATTCTTGGTAACACAATTTTCATTAACTCCACTTCAATTTTCAGTTTTGACCTTTTTGCATTCCTGTTCTATAAATGTAGGCCAACTTCTACCCTTCCTTTGCAGTTCATTTCTCCTCTAGCCCAACTTCTCTCCTTTCTCCATCCTCTTTTTTTTCATTTTCTAGGTTTTTGTTGCGATGGCTCCAGGCCCCTGTGTGAATCTCTCCTGTTGCGGCCATGGTTGTGGTGTGCCGATGCACTGCGATTGCTCAGCTTGCTCGCAGGCCCATCGTGCTTGTCGTGGGGGCAAGATATTGCGCCGAGCTGGGTGAGCGGAGCAGCTTGCATATGGCACAATATTCACGGAAGGATTGGATATGGGCCACATCAACGTTGTTGCGTTCTATTCCGCCCTGCTTCACCGTGGCCTTGGCCGCACAAGTCCTTTTGTCCATCTGCTTACGACAACATATGTGGAGACTCACTATAAGATGGTATTTTTCGCTTGATCTGATTTTTTCTTTGTGTTTTTTTGTGTAATTCCATACTAGTATGAACTTCTAGTATTTTAGGAACGCACTTATTTTGTTTTATTGCGGTGTACTGCACTGTGTACTTATATCTTGTTTTTAATTTTTTTTGCTTGTGTGCACGGAGCTTGTGTTTTAGTTTGCATGGTTACAACATGTAACATCCCAAATTTTGGAATGTTAATATAATTAATTGAATTGTTTGTTTGTTTGCTTGAGTGAATTAAACTTGAGTGAAATTTGAACCTTTTCAAAAACTTTTGAATGAGAGGGAATAAAATGACTTTCCCTTCTCCGGTAAATTCAAATTCATCCTATTAAAATCAATGAGAGAAGATGACATGATTTCTTCAACTATAAAGAATTTGAACGGAGTTTTGCAATTTAATTCTTTCAAATATTTGCACTTGCTTCTCTATTTTTCTTCCCCGAGAAATACCCCGAAAAATAAATTCTTGCAAGCAAGAAAGAGCGGAGGAAAATGACCCTCCAAAATCAGGGCATTTTTGAAAATATTTGAGCCAAGAAAAACCAAAGTTTTTATTTAAAAATTATTTGCAAAAAGAAATAAATCCTTTAGGGATTTTCTGAAAACGTTTTTTAAGTTTTTATTTTGGCCGTGGAATAATGCTCATCATCTACATTTTATTTTTTCTGATAATTTTAGTATATAAAAACTCTTTATTCTGAATTGATTTGATTTCCTTTTTATTGTTTTAGTTTCCTAATTTTAAAAATAGGAATGGAATCGTTTTATTAGGAAAAACCTGCTGGCCCATTAAGCACTTTCCTATTCTAGCCCAACAAGAGATCATCTCCTTCCTCTGTTTCCTCTCACGTTCTGAAGCTTTCCATATCCATGGAGACAGGAATCTCCACCTTCCCGATCTCCCTCGTCTTTCCATCCCAGCGCCTCCCGAGACCGCCTATAAAACCCCTCCCTCTCCTCGCTCCATTTTTCCCATCACCACGCCTCCCTGCCCGTAGCCTTCTCGCCACCGTCCTCCTTTTCCTACCTAGAACGCTCACCAGAGCTCTCCTGGAACCTCCCCAGCGCCGACCCCTCCTCCGCCACCCCACCCTGCTTGGCGACCTCGCCCCCTCGCCGAGCAGCCCTCCACATCGCCGTCTCCTTCATGCCATCTCTGCCTCACGTCAGGTAACTCCGTTCTCGTTTTTCAGATTTATTTCCGTAACAGATTTAGTTCCGTTCTTGTTTAGCTTATAACTTTTGATCTAGAAGTCCAATGATGCTGATTCTTTTTATGCGTTAGATCACAATTTTCTTGTAGTTTCCAAAAATATATTATTTGTCTATGTTTGGATTTATAAAAATTGAGTTAGATCAGATTTGAATTAAAGCTTGTTTTGCTTATTCCGGGAGTTTAAAAATAGGTTTTTAATTAATTCTTTTTGCTCCTGGTCTCTAGGACCTTTGTTTATCCAGTAGTATTTAGTATTTTATTTTCAGGTTAATTTAAATTAGGTTTTTAGCAAAACAGTACTGTTTTAATATTAGTTCTGTTTTAGCTTTTATTTATTGTTTTTATTAGTTTTAAATTATTTCTTTTTGTCATTTTTGACAAAATTAGTTGTGTTTCTGTTAGACAACAGGAGAAAATTTATTTTTATTTAAAAAAAAAAATTTCCTTAGTTTTATATGAAACCTTCTATAGGTCATAGTTAGAGTTTTATAAAAGCTTTTTATTTGTTTCTTTTGCAAATAAAAATTTATGGAAAAAAATACTTTCTGTTAAATTAGTTATTTTACATTTTATTTTCTGTTAATTTATTAGTTTAGTATTTTAATTGTTGTTAAGTTTTTACTTACGGCAAAACTATATTAGATGTTTGTAGCAAAGTCATAGATCTTCGTTAGTAGTTTTTCTTTGTAGTTTTATTTGAAGTTTCTTTTGATTTTGTTTGAGTTTTATTATCGATTTTCCTTGCTGTTTTGATTGTTATTTCGAGTGCTAAAATTGTTTGCTAGGATGTTTGCTTATGTGAATGCTATGTTTGACTATATAGATTTTCAACGGAGTGACGATTAGTTCTACCAAGTCATTTTCTCGACAAATTGTTATCTTCATCAAGTATTACCGAGCAAGTTCACTTTGACCATGCTTTCATACCTATGTTTTATTGCATTTAGTGGCATCTTTGCAACCACCCCTCAAGAGTGATATTGAAATTCTTGTAGTTGAGTAGTATGCATGAGGTAGGAACCCATCACCTGTTACCAAGCCCGGACAATATTTTATTTTAATGCTACGCTATAGTAGACGGGTTTGGTATGAGTGCACGAGAGTGGTGTGAAGAAGGAGGACTCTACGTAAATGACGACAACTCCATGATGGAATCTGCAAGGACTGCACCTTCAAGACCTCAAGACTTCAAGACTCGAGACAAGAATTCAATACACACTACCGGGTGAAGGATTTGTTGACGGCACCTGGAGAACCCAAAGTGGTTGGCCGGGATGCATGGAGAAGCGCCATGACATCTTGCGGAAAGCTTCACCCAGACTCAAAGAGACGGAAGAATACTTCATGACCGGAAGCTTACCTGTGCAACCGCAAGTCATTATGGGCTCGCTTGGTTGACCTTAGTGGTGACTCTGGCTGGGACGGTACTAGCAGATGTAGAACTACGGTAGGATGGGATGAGTACCGGACGGTGGTCGAGGAACTCTTTGGAAGACCATGTTTGGTCATCTTGTTCTCAAACACTAAGTGCGAGAACGTAAAGAGAGGGATCGAATCTTGCGGGTAAAGTGTACAAACCTCTGCAGAGGGTTATAACCTAATCGATTAGCCGTGTCCCCGATTCACGGACAATTTGAGCCTCTCGACTTGGATCTATCTCGGAACTCACAAACACCGGATTGATAACTTAATTGTGGGCAACTTATGATGATTTTGGGCTATTAGACATCGGTTGGCGGAACCATGTAATGACAGTAAACTCCATAGTACAGACATCATTCTATTCTTTTGATGTAGGTAAAATAAAATCAGCTTTTATGCAAACAAAACTCGAATCTGAGCCACAAAGCCAAATTGCATATAGTATAGTTTTACCATCTGTTTTCTCATGTTGTGATCTTGCTGTACATTCAATGTAATCGACCTACACGGCTGCAACGTATCATGTTGCGTATATTTCCTCAACGAGTAAGAGTTACGATACAGTGGTTACGGTCTACACTCAACCCGCCGATGGCGTTGATGGGACTCCACACCCGCTTGATTGTTTCCGCTGAGTATTATGAGGTATATATCAGTTTTACATTATTTATACATGTGATTGCACTTTGATATATACATTGATGTACTGTGTGTGCCAAAGATACTGATCCGTGGATGGCACAAGAATACGTAGGCTTGACCGTTCGAGGTCGGGTCGCTCTGATATGGTATCGAGCACATGTTGGTCAGAGAACGTGACCCTAGAAAATGACTTAGTAATATGAAGACCCCAATAGGAATGACCTTTGTTTTGTACTACTCTCGTAACTTTTGATTCCTTCTCTTGAACCTTCCTTATTTCAACTATAGATGGAGAGCTACATTACTAACAAAAGAGAACACTACGAGAAGGTTCTTGGAGGCCCCTTCCTTGTGGAGGTAGTCGATTGGTGAAGTTACCGATACACGAGATCAAGGCAACTAAGAGGACGCCCAGATCGTGGGGAGTCAAGACCCAAGTTTTTGGTCGTAAAGAAGCCCCCAAGACTGCAGACATCATCTTCGAACTATAAATGGTGATCGTGATATGGGCATCAACACTGCCGTCCATGATGCTATTGCACGCTTGGGCTATCGTCATCGTGCTGCACTAAACCCACACTTCTTTGGAAGGATGGGATGGCGAAGTCCGATGGAGCAACTATTGCCTTGACGGAAGCGCAAAAGATGAAGTTTCCCCACTTTTAGTGTACAATCAGGATCTGGAACAATACGTCAAGAATCTTCAGATGGACCTTCCGAAGCCCTGCTCGACAATGAAGCACTACGAGAAGAGGTCAAGACTCGTAGACCGAAGGTAAACAAGCTGGAGGAGGAGAACCTCGAGATCTCGAGGATGCGTCAAGAATCAAGAACAGCAAGACCATGTCTCATGCCAAGGACATTGAAATCCGAGCTCAAGGAACAACTTCGGGACATACAGGTCGCCATAAGAAACTCCGTGTCGATAGAGAAAATCTAGCAGAAGAACTGGAGGAGATCAAGTCCACACGTAAGAAGCCCCGGTGGGGACAATGACCAAGTTCCTAATAAATTAGTAGTATCCCACCATGAGAGAAATAAAGATGAACGCTTTCTCGATTTAAGTATCTGACCATACCAACTTATGTGGGTGGCGTCTAGTATTGATTGAATAAATGAATGCTTGGTTGCTATTATTTTTGTATGTTTATTGAATGGTTGGATAGATGCGATATTCGTAGGCTTGTAATTATTTCAACCATGAGAGACGTAAGTTACGGAAGAATGGTAGAAGGCCTTCATATGGGAACAAAGATCAGGAATTGGAAACTCCCGAGCATTGAAGACCTGAAGAAATGAGGACTTAGAAACGAAACCATAGTAGAACGGCCCATTACAAACGATAATTTTGTTGATGAGTGGGTAATTGCCTTCTCTTTCTATCTCAACCAGACCCCCGAAATCTTGAACCCATGGACAACTGAACACCAAACCTTTCTGGAGACAATTGCAACTTCCCATGGAGATACATCCCTTGTTATGAGCACTCCTCTTATCCTACACATGCAGATGACAACCCTTTATGAGTCTTTCCTTAAGGGCCTGAAACGATCATGACCACGACAAGTGATCATGATTACCCAAGATCTTGAAGGACATGATGAAGCATATTCACCTTGAAGGAGATGCAGTCTACAAAGGCTACCCCTTCATGCAAAAGGGAGTGGAACTTTGGTATGTGGAGGTACACCTCCACCGTTTGAAAGGAGTTTGCCCAAAGAGGATGGGGCATTACTTTTTCATCTCACGTGTGCCACAAGCAACTTTCTTCGATGCCGTTCGTGAAGCAGCCATGGAAGCCATACGCCAGATCGGAGAATACTTGAAGCAAGACTCCGTTATACTCGTGGAATACCTAAGCGGAGTGCATGCAGAGATGATGAAGGTGAAGCTCAAGACCACCATGATGAAACGGAAGATTGAAGATTTCAAGGCTCATGTCGCACAATTCCGGTGGATCAAGAATCCTCGAGGAGGAAAAATAAATAAAGTGGAAGTAATGTCTGACCATACAAAATCATGTGGGTGGCAGCATTTGTAACAAGTACTTTTTGGAATTTGGATTTACGAAAATGGTTAAGGATGTAATGAAAGATTGATATAAGATTAATGAGATTTTATGGATAAACTTGTGCACTTCTTTTGGTCATAGTACTCTATAAAGCCACATGATCAATGAAGAAAGAAACGTGTTATTCATGACGGCCATAGAAGGAAGCTGGACAAAATAAGTTGGAGTTTTGTTTTGATATGATGGTATGAAGAAAGCAGTACTACTAGATTAAAGGAGGTGTAACATGAGAGTTACTCCAAGGATGAGTTAAAGCTGCACTAGTGTTGAAGTGGGCCATAACCCACGTGCCCGTGGATTTTGAGAAGGAACCGTTGTAACCTTGATAAAGGAATAAATTTGGAAGAATCAGATCCAATCAGCCTACGTTTACGTAGGAGGTTACGCAAAAACCCCGAGAGTGGTGAAGTAACGATAGATGTTTTGTTTGGCATGCAGAAACCATGGATTTATACGAACTCAGTTCGAGAACAAGAGAAATTCTGCAATGCTTGTGAGTATGCCCAAGTGTTAAAATACGTGATTCGATATTTACATATGTGGTAATGATTCAAGTACGGATGGATTGGCCCCCATACCGGAGACTTCTATCATGAACTATCATATGTTGATGGAAAATCGAGAGCCTTGAAAAACTTAGAAGAGTGTCGACGCGATAAGCCATAAAACCATAAAATGGTAGGACGATGGAACCCCATTACAGTGCAAACCGTTGCCAAACGTAGGTTATACGGTGAGGTTCGACCCAGACCCGTTTTCTGCAGGAGAAAACCATAAATTGTAGACCACCATGAGTGTTTTGATAGTTGTTTAGAATGGACGCAGACCCATCAGCTAAGAAGATCCAGTCTCGGACGAACTTCAACTTTGACGAACCGACCCAAGCTTTTGAGGAAAACTCAATGCTTCGATGTAAGAGCTTTAATGAAGGAGCTATTGTAAGATATGTGAAGAGACATACATTGTCAGCCCTCCAGAGGAAATATCTGAGTTTATTGGAACCATGACCTTGTTTTTAAGTGTGGTAGCACCCACGACCTTTCTCGACCAAGACATTTGCTAGAAGACCCCAACCCCTAACCTTTTCTTGCTAGTTTCTTGAATCTCGAGGACTAGATTCATATTAAGTGTGGTAGGTTTGTAACATCCCAAATTTTGGAATGTTAATATAATTAATTGAATTGTTTGTTTGTTTGCTTGAGTGAATTAAACTTGAGTGAAATTTGAACCTTTTCAAAAACTTTTGAATGAGAGGGAATAAAATGACTTTCCCTTCTCCGTAAATTCAAATTCATCCTATTAAAATCAATGAGAGAAGATGACATGACTTCTTCAACTATAAAGAATTTGAACGGAGTTTTGCAATTTAATTCTTTCAAATATTTGCACTTGCTTCTCTATTTTTCTTCCCCGAGAAATACCCCGAAAAATAAATTCTTGCAAGCAAGAAAGAGCGGAGGAAAATGACCCTCCAAAATCAGGGGCATTTTGAAAATATTTGAGCCAAGAAAAACCAAAGTTTTTATTTAAAAATTATTTGCAAAAAGAAATAAAGCCTTTAGGGATTTTCTGAAAACATTTTTTAAGTTTTTATTTTGGCCGTGGAATAATGCTCATCATCTACATTTTATTTTTCTGATAATTTTAGTATATAAAACTCTTTATTCTGAATTGATTTGATTTCCTTTTTATTGTTTTAGTTTCCTAATTTTAAAAATAGGAATGGAATCGTTTTATTAGGAAAACCTGGCCCATTAAGCACTTTCCTATTCTAGCCCAACAAGAGATCATCTCCTTCCTCTGTTTCCTCTCACGTTCTGAAGCTTTCCATATCCATGGAGACAGGAATCTCCACCTTCCCGATCTCCCTCGTCTTTCCATCCCAGCGCCTCCCGAGACCGCCTATAAAACCCCCTCCCTCTCCTCGCTCCATTTTTCCCATCACCACGCCTCCCGCCTGTAGCCTTCTCGCCACCGTCCTCCTTTTCCTACCTAGAACGCTCACCAGAGCTCTCCTGGAACCTCCCAAGCGCCGACCTCCTCCGCCACCCCCACCTCGCCGGGCGACCTCGCCTTGCCGGAGCAGCCCTCCACATCGCCGTCTCCTTCATGCCATCTCTGCCTCACGTCTGAGTAACTCCGTTCTCGTTTTTCAGATTTATTTCCGTAACAGATTTAGTTCCGTTCTTGTTTAGCTTATAACTTTTGATCTAGAAGTCCAATGATGCTGATTCTTTTTGCTTTAGATCACAATTTTCTTGTAGTTTCCAAAAATATATTATTTGTCTATGTTTGGATTTATAAAAATTGAGTTAGATCAGATTTGAATTAAAGCTTGTTTTGCTTATTCCGGGAGTTTAAAAATAGGTTTTAATTAATTCTTTTTGCTCCTGGTCTCTAGGACCTTTGTTTATCCAGTAGTATTTAGTATTTTATTTTCAGGTTAATTTAAATTAGGTTTTTAGCAAAACAGTACTGTTTTAATATTAGTTCTGTTTTAGCTTTTATTTATTGTTTTTATTAGTTTTAAATTATTTCTTTTTGTCATTTTTGACAAAATTAGTTGTGTTTCTGTTAGACAACAGGAGAAAATTTATTTTTATTTAAAAAAAAAATTTCCTTAGTTTTATATGAAACCTTCTATAGGTCATAGTTAGAGTTTTATAAAAGCTTTTTATTTGTTTCTTTTTGCAAATAAAAATTTATGGAAAAAATACTTTCTGTTAAATTAGTTATTTTACATTTTATTTTCTGTTAATTTATTAGTTTAGTATTTTAATTGTTGTTAAGTTTTTACTTACGGCAAAACTATATTAGATGTTTGTAGCAAAGTCATAGATCTTCGTTAGTAGTTTTTCTTTGTAGTTTTATTTGAAGTTTCTTTTGATTTTGTTTGAGTTTTATTATCGATTTTCCTTGCTGTTTTGATTGTTATTTCGAAGTGCTAAAATTGTTTGCTAGGATGTTTGCTTATGTGAATGCTATGTTTGACTATATAGATTTTCAACGGAGTGACGATTAGTTCTACCAAGTCATTTTTCGACAAATAGTTGTTATCTTCATCAAGTATTACCAGGCAAGTTCACTTTGACCATGCTTTCATACCTATGTTTTATTGCATTTAGTGGCATCTTTGCAACCACCCTCAAGAGTGATATTGAAATTCTTGTAGTTGAGTAGTATGCATGAGGTAGGAACCCATCACCCTGTTACCAAGCCCGGACGATATTTTATTTTAATGCTACGCTATAGTAGACGGGGTTTGGTATGAGTGCACGAGAGTGGTGTGAAGAAGGAGGACTCTACGTAAATGACGACAACTCCATGATGGAATCTGCAAGGACTGCACCTTCAAGACCTCAAGACTTCAAGACTCGAGACAAGAATTCAATACACACTCTTTGGGTGAAGGATTGCTGACGGGCACCCTGGAGAACCCAAAGTGGTTGGCGGGATGCATGGAGAAGCGCCATGACATCTTGCGGAAAGCTTCACCCAGACTCAAAGAGACGGAAGAATACTTCATGACCGGAAGCTTACCTGCAACCGCAAGTCATTATGGGCTCACGGCTTGGTTGACCTTAGTGGTGACTCTGGCTGGGATGGTACTAGCAGATGTAGAACTACGGTAGGATGGGATGAGTACCGGACAAAGGGTCGAGGAACTCTTTGGAAGACCATGTTTCGTCATCTTGTTCTCAAACACTCTGAAGTGCGAGAACGTAAAGAGAGGGATCGAATCTTTCGGGTAAAGTGTACAAACCTCTGCAGAGGGTTATAACCTAATCGATTAGCCGTGTCCCCGGTTACGGACAATTTGAGCCTCTGGACTTGGATCTATCTCGGAACTCTCAAACACCGGATTGATAACTTAATTGTGGGCAACTTATGATGATTTTGGGCTATGAGACATCGGTTGGCGGAACCATGTCATGACAGGAAACTCCATAGTACAGACTTCATTCTATTCTTTTGATGTAGGTAAAATAAAATCAGCTTTTATGCAAACAAAACTTCGATACAGAGCCACAAAGCCAAATTGCATATAGTATAGTTTTACCATCTGTTTTCTCATGTTGTGATCTTGCCGTACATTCAATGTCTTGACCTACGGCTGCAACGTATCATGTTGCAGATATTTCCTCAACGAGTAAGAGTTACGATACTGTGGTTACGGTCTACACTCAACTCGCCGATGGCGTTGATGGGACTCCACACCCGTTTGATTGTTTCCGCTGAGTATTATGAGGTATATATCAGTTTTACATTATTTATACATGTGATTGCACTTTGATATATACATTGATGTACTGTGTGCCAAAGATATCTTGATCCGAGGATGGCACAAGAATACGAGAGGCTTGACCGTCGAGGTCGGGTCGCTTCTGAATATGGTATCGAGCACATGTTGGCTGTAGATCGTGACCCTAGAAAATGTCTTAGTATTATTAAGACCCCAATAGGAATGACCTTTGTTTTGTACTACTCTCGTAACACCTGATTCCTTCTACTGAACCTTCCTTATTTCAACTATAGATGGAGAGCTACATTCTGAACAAAAGAGAACACTACGAGAAGGTTCTTGGAGGCCCCTTCCTTGTGGAGGTAGTCAGGCTGCTGAAGTTACCGATACCGAGATCAAGGCAACTAAGAGGACGTCCAGATCGTGGGGAGTCAAGACCCAAGTTTTTGGTCGTAAAGAAGCCCCCAAGACTGCAGACATCATCTTGAACTATAAATGGTGATCGTGATATGGGCATCAACATCGCCGTCCATGATGCTATTGCACGTTTGGGCTATCGTCATCGTCTTGCACTAAACCCACACTTCTTTGGAAGGATGGGATGGCGTAAGTCCGATGGAGCAACTATTGCCTTGACGGAAGCGCAAAAGATGAAGTTTCCCCACTTTTAGTGTACAATCGATCTGGAACAATACGTCAAGAATCTTCGATGGACCTTCCGGAAGCCCTGTTCGACAATGAAGCACTACGAGAAGAGGTCAAGACTCGTAGATCAAGGTAAACAAGCTGGAGGAGGAGAACCTCGAGATCTCGAGGATGCGTCAAGAACTGAAGAACAGCAAGACCATGTCTCATGCCAAGGACATTGAAATCCAGAAGCTCAAGGAACAACTTCAGGACATACAGGGTCGTCATAAGAAACTCCGTGTCGATAGAGAAAATCTAGCAGAAGAACTGGAGGAGATCAAGTCCACACAGAAGAAGCCCCAGTGGGGACAATGACCAAGTTCCTAATAAATTAGTAGTATCCCACCATGAGAGAAATAAAGATGAACGCTTTCTCGATTTAAGTATCCGACCATACCAACTTATGTGGGTGGCGATACTGTAGTATTGATTGAATAAATGAATGCTTGGTTGCTATTATTTTGTATGTTTATTGAATGGTTGGATAGATGCGATATTCGTGGGCTTGTAATTATTTCAACCATGAGAGACGTAAGTTACGGAAGAATGGTAGAAGGCCTTCATATGGGAACAACATCAGAATTGGAAACTCCCGAGCATTGAAGACACAAGAAATGAGGACTTAGAAACGAAACCATAGTAGAACGGCCCATTACAAACGATAATTTTGTTGATGAGTGGGTAATTGCCTTCTCTTTCTATCTCAACCGGACCCCGAAATCTTGAACCCATGGACAACGAACACCAAACCTTTCTCGAGACAATTGCAACTTCCCATGGAGATACATCCCTTGTTACGAGCACTCCTCTTATCCTACACATGCAGATGACAACCCTTTATGAGTCTTTCCTTAAGGGCCTGAAACGATCATGACCTCGACAAGTGATCATGATTACCCAAGATCTTGAAGGACATGATGAAGCATATTCACCTTGAAGGAGATGCAGTCTACAAAGGCTACCCCTTCATGCAAAAGGGAGTGGAACTTTGGTATGTGGAGGTACACCTCCACCGTTTGAAAGGAGTTTGCCCAAAGAGGATGGGGCATTACTTTTTCATCTCACGTGTGCCACAAGCAACTTTCTTCGATGCCGTTCGTGAAGCAGCCATGGAAGCCATACGATCGGAGAATACTTGAAGCAAGACTCCGTTATACTCGGGAATACCTAAGCGGAGTGCATGCAGAGATGATGAAGGTGAAGCTCAAGACCACCATGATGAAACGGAAGATTGAAGATTTCAAGGCTCATGTCGCACAATTCCAGTGGGACTGAAGAATCCTCGAGGAGGATAAATAAATAAAGTGGAAGTAATGTCTGACCATACAAAATCATGTGGGTGGCAGCATTTGTAACAAGTACTTTTTGGAATTTGGATTTACGAAAATGGTTAAGGATGTAATGAAAGATTGATATGAGATTAATGAGATTTTATGGATAAACTTGTGCACTTCTTTTGGTCATAGTACTCTATAAAGCCACATGATCAATGAAGAAAGAAACGTGTTATTCATGACGGCCATAGAAGGAAGCTGGAAAAAATAAGTTGGAGTTTTGTTTTGATATGATGGTATGAAGAAACAGAGTACTACTAGATTAAAGGAGGTGTAACATGAGAGTTACTCCAAGGATGAGTTAAAGCTGCACTAGTGTTGAAGTGGGCCATAACCCACGTGCCCAGGATTTTGAGAAGGAACCGTTGTAACCTTGATAAAGGAATAAATTTGGAAGAATCAGATCCAATCAGCCCTACGTTTACGTAGGAGGTTACGCAAAACCCGAGAGTGGTGAAGTAACGATAGATGTTTTGTTTGGCATGCGTAAACCATGGATTTATACGAACTCGGTTCGAGAACAAGAGAAATTCTGCAATGCTTGTGAGTATGCCCAAGTGTTAAAATACGTGATTCGATATTTACATATGTGGTAATGATTCAAGTACGGGATGGATTGGCCCCCATACCGGAGACTTCTATCATGAACTATCATATGTTGATGGAAAATCAGAGAGCCTGAAACCAGCCAAGTACCATGTACGCGTTGACGGGCGGCTGTATCTGCAGAAAGGCTGGAAGGAATTTGTCATTCATAGTGGCCTGAAGTTTGAGCAAGTTTTTGTCGTCAACTTCTTTGAACTCGAGGATCGTATGGTCAGAATCACGTTTGAAGTGATTGGTTGAGGTTATAATATTGATTTGGAATAAGTACTTTTGCGTGTCGAACGCTTCATCTTTTGATGTGTTTTGTAATAAGTACTTTTGTGATCTGAACCGCTTGAATTATTATTGAGAACTTCGTGCTGCCAGTGAGCTAACTGCATTTTTTTCATGGGTTGTGGATCAAAATGTGTCAATGTTTACTCTAGACTGCTATATATATGGTTTACTCTATACATCATTTCGCTTGATATGGATTAGTTGAAGAACTCATAGTCATCGGGAAATTTGTGTTTACATAAAATTTAAACTGATACATACGTCGTACAGATAAGCAAACTGCTATGTATATGATTAATTTATTGAACTTCATCTATTTGGTCGTTAACCTACTACTTCTTTGCGGTGATTGGATCATGTCTAATGTTGCACTTTCTTTTGTTTTCTGTGGCGGTGTTGCTGGTTCTTTTCTTTGCACCGTTGTGTTTGTAGCTCCTCGCGTCCTGGTTGATGGCGTCTTCTGTTTTTCAGCGCTGTGAACTGCAACCTTCTTTGCACCTCGCGTGCTGGTAGATGGCGGCATTTGTTTTTTAGGGCTATGAACTGCATCCTTCTTTGCTCCTCGTGTGATGGTTGATGGCGGCTTTCGCTTTTGTTTTCCAGTGTCGTTCTTGGTTGTTTCTGTACAACAGCATTCCCTTGTGGTGGTCTTGTGGGCATTGTTTCTTCATGTTTTTTGTCCTCTTCACTCTCTTCACTCTCTTCTTCCTCTTCCTCCTCTTCTTCATCTGCTTCTTCATAAGCCACTCCTTCAGTTTCTTCATGTTCTTCGTCCTCTTCACTCTCTTCTTCTTCCTCCTCTTCTTCATCTGCTTCTTCATAAGCCATTTCTTATTCAGTTGTGTCACCATCTTCTTTGATTTCATCTTCTTTGTCTTCCTCATTTTCTGATCTTGTTCTTTTGGGGAAGGTTCTTGAATTGTGTCTGTTCCTCTTTTTGTAGATGCTACAACGTCTTGATATCGTCCATTTCTTAGTGTTGTGAGTGGAATATCTGTTTGGTTGTGCATCTCCATGTCCTCAGTTTTCTTGTTCATTTCTTTTTGTACATGTCCTGGAGTTGTGCGTGGCCGCTGATTTCATTACATGTCCTGCTCCTTCTTATTCCCAGTGGGTGACCATCACTGTCCAGCTCAGGCTGTGGCTTACTGTTTTTGTCATCATTTTTCTCCTTGCATGCAACCTTTTTCTGGGTTGCGTCGCCCCCTTTCTTCCTTCTCTTGTGTTTGAAACAGGAGGTGGAAGAATTGTTTCTTTTTTAATAGCACCAGTTGCGCTGTGTTTGGTATTTTCGACTTGCTCGATATTATTGTCTTGCTGGGATTTCTCTGCTTGCTTTAGTTTTGCTACTTCTTCCTCTTCTTCTTCCTTGAGCACATCAACTTCCTCGATCAGTGCCCTCATACCAGACAACGCTCTATGGCACCCAGCGTTGGACCTTGTCGCTCTGTTTGCAAGGTCCATTGCTGTTTCTGTCAACAATTTTCTATGGCGAAAAAGCGAGCTTCCATCTGGTGTTGTTTGTTCGTAGTCTCTTCTGTCAAATGTTGCATTTGATCTTGCGTTCCGGGTGTATCTTTTCATGATGTACACCTCAGGAATCTTGAGTACTCTCAAATGACAAAGCATGCATAACACATGGACGCAAAAGAGCCCTGCAGACAACACATGATTTCCTTGTTTCGTAGTGAACAACATGAAATTAAGAAACACCATTTTTTCGTTATTTGTTCATTTTAAGGAAGTGAACTTCACTTGGCTTTGTGAATTACTTATGCATGTGGACTTTTAAAGTTCAGTAAGTGAGCTTTCGTGCATGACTATCAGAAATTAGGATTTTTTTTGCTAGCGAGTCGCACATGTGTGTGTCCAGAGTTTGCACTCACATTCGTAGAGACCTTTCTGTTCATCGGCGACCACTTGGAAATTATGCCTTGCCTAGTCAAATGCATCCGATCTGTTGTAGTGGTTTACGAGATACTTTGTCGGGTTCTCAGGGCACCGTTCTGCTCTGAACGCAGTGCTACGGTAGAGTGTTTCTTTGAAATCTGAGAACACTGCCCTTGTATACACTTTTGATAGCTGAACTTCGAACCCAAACTGGGTTGTTGTCTTTACCTCTGACTGCATGATCAGAAATGCAGTGTTATGAACCAGAGAAATGAAAATTTTATTTGTTTTTGTACTTATATTTTAGCAGTTTTTTATGGACATTTTGTTTACCTCATTTGCTACTGTCTCTGCGTGCTCGACGGCCTTCCTGGTCTGAATGCACTTGTCCACCTGATGAGCAAACAGATGGAGATCATGCTTCTCTTTGACAAAGTTTTTCTTCAGTATGCGGTTCATGCTCTCGCTTCTCTGCTAGAGTCATCCGAGAACAGAAAATTTCCTTGTAGTAAGCTGAGATACACTCGTGCCTGTCATCCCACAGCGAATTCATCACTTCGTCGTTTTGCAAGTTGTATTTCTGAATGTGGTCCTTCCATGCTTGTTCAAATTCTGACGGCATTAGTGGGTGGTTCAGCACCGCATTGAGGTCATCCTTGAGTTTCTCGTGCGCCTTATACAACAAGGCGAGGTGGTCTTTGTACTTGTTCATGATATGCCACCGACACAACTTATGTAGTGTATCTGGGAGGATAGTTTTTAATGCCGCCTTCACCGAAGAACACTGGTCTGAGAAGGCACAAATAGTGTTTTTTTATTAAGTTGTTTGTGTATGTGTAAGATAGATGGAAGAAATATGTGTAAACAAACGTAAGTATACAGGTGTTGTTGTTTTTTGTACCTGTGAGCATGCGGATTGGCGGCTTGTTGTTCATACACCTCAGAAATGTTTTGAAAACCCACTCGAACGACGCTATTGTTTCATCTCGCATGAGGGCAACAACAAATATGGTGCTCTGTTGATGATGGTTCACTCCCATGAAGACTCCCAGCAGCATGTGGAATTTGTTAGTTTTATATGTCGTGTCAAATGTAACGCAGTCTCCAAAATCTTCATACGATCCTTTGCAAATTGCGTTGGCCCAAAAGACGTTTCTTACATGGTTATCTACATCAACGTCATAATCATAGAAGAAGTTTATCTTCTGCATCTTCTCGAAGAAATCCAGAAATTTCTTGACGTCATCTTGGGACTCTTCTCTGGCAAACTTCTGTTTCCTGCATTTTCAAACGCAATGCAAACTCATCTCATCAAACAGGAAATAATTACCGACAGAATGCTCAAGCGATATGCTCTGTGACGTGCTTACTTGTTTACCCAGTCGCGGCTAGTATGTCCCATGTACTGCAGACCACCGTACATACGCGACAACGTTGACATCATCTGAGCGTGTGTGTGTGGTTGTCTAGTTGCATGTCTTTCACTAACTGTTCTATCAAAGGGTCATCTCTTTTGTGCGATCACATGTGCAAAAGCATCCCGGGGCATTCCAGCATCTTGTGATTGTGGTTGAGTTCAACCATTTCTATCACAAATTTGCCATCGTTCCTCTTTTTGACTCTAATTTTTGCCTAGCAGTCAATCCTTTTTGATGTCTTCTGACGTTTCCGGTGATAATCTGACACAGTCTGCTTGTGCGTCCCTTCTCTTGAGCAGACAATGTAGGCATTTGTCGTGTGTTTTGCCCTCTTGAGTATGCCAAACCCTGCACATCTTGCATAATTGTTGTAAAAGTCCCATGCCTTGTCGTACGTGGTGAACTTTATTCCAGCGGCAAGTATGAGGTTCAGTGGCATGTTTTTATCCTGCATTAAGTGCCACGCTCTATGAGATAAATTGTTCTAATCTGTTTTTTAAATACGAGGAGTGCATACAAGTTTAATAAAGCATTGCAATGTTCCTAAGTTTTCAGAAGAATCGACTGTATTAGATGTTAGGTCAAACCTCGCAAGAAATATCACTGTGCACTGCAATGTTATCTGAATGGACTGCAAATATCATTATTTTTTCAGAACATAAACTTACATGTGTGTAGAGTCGTTCACCCGATGGTGTTTGCAGCTCGCCGAGTTGTATTGGACATGGTGGGGTTATAGCAGATCTGTGTAGTTGAGGATCTCGCAGCGGCAATAGTGAGGAGGATTTGTACCTGCTGTTGACTTTTGACCGAGGCACCCTTGGTGGTCACAGTGTCGAAGGTGATGCATCAGGTCTACTTGGAGCTCTGTTTTTTGGTGCAGCAGGTGGACGTTGAGCTCTGTTTTGGGGTGCAACAGGTGGACGTGCTGGTAATCCAATGTTGTGACGATGTCTTAGTGGATTGGTTTGAAAATTTTGGAGTGGCGGCACATCATCATAGTCATAATCATCATCTGCTGCAACATCATGTTCAACTGCATCATCATTGTCTGTTCGGACATGCTGTCTAAATGTAGTGAACTCGTGCTTATACTCTGGGCTGAGAACTGTTATTGGCTCATCTTCATCATCATCATCATCTTCATCATCCCGTCGGTGAGTGCCTCCCACACGAATGTGACATCATCGTCATCTTAGACTACCTCTTCTTCCTGGAAACAATCCTCTTCCGGAGAGTACTGCACCCTGTTTGTTGTTGTGAAGAATCCTCGAGGAATCTTAGGGGTAACCCAGCCAGTATCTCTTTCATAAGAAGCTTTACTCTTCTGAAAGTTGTTGTTCTTAGTGTTGTCAATTATGTGCGGCGTTTTGTACCTGCTGAACGTCATTTCCTACACAAAATGATCGAGCTGCATTGTCAGGTTAAATGAACTGAATCATGCAAACTGCAATGTGTTTGAAAGGGTATCAAGTATTGCCGCCGACCGTGCATCACCCCACAAGGTGAACTGAAGCAACCGCACTGCATCGTTATCCGTAATGAACCTATACAAGCGTACTGCATAACCTAGCAAGTGCACTGCATTTTTTGCCACCACGAACTGAAGCAACCTCACTGCATCGTTTTTGGAGGCGTACTGTACTGCTTGTACTGCTTTGTATGGAATAAGTAAACCGAGATAGTTGAGGGAGTGTACTGCTTACCTCGTGTTGCAGTGCTTTCTTGCATTTGCATGAAGAAGTTCCCCACTCGTCCGTCTGAAGAACTTTTGCGTTCACCCGTGCAGTCCACTTGCCCTTCCGAAGTTAATGAGCGGTCTAGACGTTGCTCAAGGTGAGTGGTGACAGAGGATTTGCTCTGAAGGTCGTTGCAGACTTATTCCAAGAAGCTGCCGTGGATGAAGGAACCTTGCGCATGGTCCTCCTTGCTCAAATTGGTTTGATGTCGAGGCAGCACCAATCCACATCCGATGAAGTACAGGTAATTGAATGCCTGGAGGAGTTCGGCGGCGGCGCTACCAAGCTGGTGCCGCGGAAGAAGGGCGATATACTAGAGGGGGAGGTGTTGCTCGGGTGCTGCCGCGGAAGAAGGCCGAGAGGCGACGGGCGGTGTCGCTGCTTGGCTGCTGCCGTGGAAGAAGGCCGGGAGCGGACGGGCGGCGTCGCTGCCGGCCGCCACCGTGGAAGAAGGCCGGGAGGGGATGAGCGGTGGCGCTCCCATGCCGCCGCCATAGGGGAAAGCGGGGAGGGGAGGGGCGGCATCGCTCCCTGTGCCACCGCCATGAAGAAGGCCGAGTAGAGGCAGCTGCCTCCCAAAGGCCGCCATGAAGAAAGCCGGAGGAGGGCGGCTCGCTCCCAAAGTACCGCCATGATAGAAGGCGGGAAGGGGTGGGGCGGCGGCGATCTTGTGGTGATGTGCAGAATAAGGCTGGTGTTATTAGAATATGACTCTTAAGGGGTGTTATCGTAATAGACCCACCCTATACATATAACCACAACAACTTGACATGTTCATCATTAAGACGATGTACATAATGTAAATAATTAGTGTTAATTTGAATTTATATATACAGAACATAGTTCCTTAATTTGAATTAGCTCAAGTAGGCTGGTGTTATTTGAATTCATATATACAGCCGGTCTATTCTGCTAATATTAGCAGAATAGTTATTCTGATAACACTTCCGCACTGCACGCTCAACAGAAGTGAACTGCATCCTCTTTACGATGAGCATTGCTTCATTTTCAGCCGATCCGCCTGCATTTTCTGTGTGGAATCAAGTGTTGCGGGATGATTTAATTTGTTTCTGGATCTCATTTGAGCTTTATTCTTTGTAATTTAAAGGAAAAGCGACTGGAATCTTTGCAAATCGAGCGATTTGGCGGACGAGCTTTCTCTGTTCGTTCGTGTTCGCATCGGATACAACTTTTCCGTGCTCAGATGTTGTTTGTTAGTAGGAATTCTTTGATTGCGTTCGTTTAAATCGGTCCATTTACTCTACAATTTGTCTAATTTTTAGGAGTTAGTTTTCAATTTCTGCAAAATCAATTGTCTGGGTGTGTGAGCTTCGTCCGCTCGTCTATTCTTGTTGTTTTTCTGGATTTAGTGCATCGATGCGTTTTTAAATCTTGTAATTTGTTTCTCTTTTTTGTTTGAATTTACTATATTGCGCATGTAATGTTCGTCTTTTTTGTGTGCATTTTTAAATAATAGCTCATGCTGTTCATCATAGTGGTCGTGGGTTTGATGTATTGTTTTGGTGGGTAATTGTTCAAATTTGAGTGGTTGCGCAATGTTTTCCCCACTTATCGAACTGTGAGTGGAATTGGCACCTCCGTTGGTCTCCTACATGTCTGGACTTGTACTGCTTCAAGTTTATTGATGCAGTTCTAGCATATGTTCGTAGTGTGCTGCATTTTGTTAAGTAGTGGAGTTCAATGTAACTGTATTATAGTGGGCATGACAACTTATGAGATAATTCTTTTTCTTAGACTGCATTCTGTGTTTCAGAGAACTTGATAGTATGCACTTTCGTACTGCATTAGCAGAATAGTTATGTTGCTATTTCTTGTATTTTATGTCAATTCTTCTGAACTCCATAGCATGAGAATTCTGTTGAACAACATATGTTAACTATAAAGTTTTTGACCATTGGCATTGCATTGTTATTGTTCAGAGCACTGCAATTTTTATATAAGGACCGTACTATGTGTATTAGAGAACTGCATTTCTGTCAGCAGCAACTTGTCTAAAAAGAGTGATAAAATGATGCGGATGAGGTTGCATACTTTAAATAGGCATCGTTCAAGCCTTTTGATGGACATAATTTTAAAAGCATACAACATAAGCAAAGCATTAGAATATTGTAAACTTGAGGGAGTCTTCTTCTTTGTAGAGAAACACCATGGCCACTTCTCCAGGCTCAAAGCCATTCTGGGAGACAAAATCATCCCAGCCAGTAGTTATGTTGATGCAGTCTTCAGAGTCAATGTGGTAGTCAACTTGCATGTCTGCATACCCATTCTTGTGTTGTGTCTCCAAGGTAACCTTCCCTGAACTCGGAGTAGGAAATTTTATTGTGGATGGCAGTTTCTGCATTTTGGAATGGATGGAAAAGGAATGTTTGTAAGTAAACAACAAATGTTTTTCTTCATACTTAGGATGATCTATTTATGTTGACTTAAATATGTATTTTTGCTCTTATGTATTTTTTTCACAGCTTTGTTGGGTATGTTTGCATTGCATTCGACAGAGTCTTTACTGCATTCGTACACATTTTGCACTACATGCGTCCTATTTGCGTAGTGCATCTTCGTCCGTTTTGTGCACTGCTAGAATCTAATGATAACTAAGCAAACAATAGAAAGCAAATGATCACAAGCATTTGCTACCTCTTGAGCACTATGTTGGTTTTCCCTTGAAGAGGAAAGGGTGATGCAGCAAAGTAGCGTAAGTATTTCCCTCACTTTTTCAGAACCAAGGTATCAATCCAGTAGGAGCCAGGCACAAGTCCCGCGCACCTACACAAACAAATAAAAACCTCGCAACCAACGCAATAAAGGGGTTGTCAATCCCTTCACGGCCACTTATGAAAGTGAGATCTGATAGATATGATAAGATAATATTTTTGGTATTTTTATGATAAAGATGCAAAGTAAAATAAAAGGCAATAAAAATAGCTAAGTGTTGGAAGATTAATATGATAGAAAATAGACCCGGGGGCCATAGGTTTCACTAGTGGCTTCTCTCGAGAGCATAAGTATTACGGTGGGTGAACAAATTACTGTTGAGCAATTGATAGAATTGAGCATAGTTATGAGAATATCTAGGTATGATCATGTATATAGGAATCACGTCCGAGACAAGTAGACCGACTCACCTGCATCTACTACTATTACTCCACACATCAACCGCTATCCAGCATGCATCTAGAGTATTAAGTTCATAAGAACAGAGTAATGCTTTAAGTAAGATGACATGATGTAGAGGGATAAACTCCTGCAATATGAAATAAACCCCATCTTGTTATCCTCGATGGCAACAATACAATACGTGCCTTGCTGCCCCTCATCACATGGAAAGGACACCGCAAGATTGAACCCAAAGCTAAGCACTTCTCCCATTGCAAGAAAGATCAATCTAGTAGGCCAAACCAAACTGATAATTCAAGAGACTTGCAAAGATAACCAATCATACATAAAAGAATTCAGAGAAGATTCAAATATTGTTCATAGATAAACTTGATCATAAACCCACAATTCATCGGTCTCAATAAACACACCGCAAAAGAAGATTACATCGAATAGATCTCCACGAGAATTATGGAGAACTTTGTATTGAGATCTAAAGAGAGAGAAGAAGCCATCTAGCTAATAACTATGGACCCGATGGCCTGAGGTAAACTGCCGACATCATCGGAGAGGCTATGGTGTTGATGTAGAAGCCCTCCGTGATCAATGCCCCCTCCGACAGAGCGTCGGAAAAGGCCCCAAATGGGATCTCACGGGTACAGAAGGTTGCAGCGGTGGAATTTGGTTTTTTGGCTCCGTATCTGGTAGTTTGGGGGTACGTAGGTATATATAGGAGGAAGAAGTACGTCGGTGGAGCAACGTGGGCTCCATGAGGGTGGAGGGTACGCCCAGGGGGGTAGGCGCGCCCCCCTACCTCGTGCCCTCTTGGTTGCTTTCTTGACGTAGGGTCCAAGTCCTCTGGATCACGTTTGGTCCAAAAATCACGTTCCCGAAGGTTTCATTCCGTTTGGACTCCGTTTGATATTCCTTTTCTGCGAAACACTGAAATAGGCAAAAACAACAATTCTGGGTTGGGCGTCCGGTTAATAAGTTAGTCCCAAAAATAATATAAAAGTGTAAAATAAATCCCATTAACATCCGAAACAGAATATAATATAGCATGTAACAAAAAAAATTATAGATACGTTGGAGACGTATCAGCATTCTGTATGACAAGTTCATCACCAGCAAACTAAGTTCAATAGAAAGCAATCTAACATAATCAAAGTTCATCATTACAAGCATTCTGCATGACAAGCAAACTAAGTTCAACAAAAGAAAATGATCACAAGCAAACTAATGATACATAAGCAAACAACAGAAAGCAAATTTGATGATAATTCTAAAACGATGCTAGCATTGTTTGCTCTTGGCCGACACTGTTTGCTTCTTCACCAGTTAGCGTCTCCACATCCCCAGGTGCTCCTGGCGCGCTTCTTGGGGGGCTCCTCCTTCTCCAGCTTTGCACGGCGAAGCCCGTCCTGGGTGAGGGTGATGCGGTTCCATATCTCGTACGCTGCATAGGCGTCCTTTGCCGCGTACTTGATGTGCCTCATGGACCGAGGCAGGGTGGCCCAGCGCCTGTGTTCATCGTCGGTGATCTTCTTCTTCATGTTATTGTAGTAGTCGTCGATGAGCATGCCGGAGACGTCTCCAAGGGAGTCCAACTCCTTGGTTGCCTCGAGCACCCTCCACTCCTTCTGGATGTCGACGAAGTTGGCGACCTCCAGATTGACGCGCTCTAGCCTGGTTTTGTCGCTGTCGATGGAGAAGCCAGCAAAGGTGTACCTGGGGTCGGCGAGGAAGTTGTCGAAGATGGTGCACCTTTCAGCGGCGCTCAGTTGGAAGAGCAGCACCGGCTGAGTCTTGCCGACGGAGAGTTGGACAAGGGAGGGGGGGGGGTTTGCGTATCTTCAGGCTCGTTGTTGTACTCGAGATCAATCCTGATGATCTTGTGGCCCTGGAGCCTAAGTGGCGCTCGTACTGCACGAGGGAGATCACCATCTGCTTTTTTGTTGTTGGTGTGGATGACGTGCAACTTGGTGTTGCCGTGGGCCTCCACGTCCTTGTACTCGTCGGAGAACGCCATTGCCGGTAGCAGGGCTTGGTGTTTTCTGTGGAGATCGATGTGATGGAGCGATTTGGTGGCAGCACAATGGATACTTGTGTTGTTGTTGATGAGAAGGCCTTTGGCAGGGGTCTGAATTTAAGGGGAGGGCGCGGGGTGGGATGGCCGCATCAGATGAAATGCACGATCTCGCTGATGATGCGGCCGTGCAGATCGTGGGTTGATGTTGCGTCTGTGATTGTGGGTTTGTGGCGATGGAATCGCCCGGATTGGGTGGTTGTATGCGAACATGGTTTTATTTTATTTTTGATCAGTAAATTTTTTTAACCACCACTTTCTGTGTGAACGGGCATTTGTCACGTTTATATGTATCCTACGTGTTCAAGAAACTGCACTGGTTATCATCCCGCACTACATCGTCTATCAATAAGAACTGCATTTTGACTATAGGTGTGTACTGCACCTTTTTTGCGTGGCACTTATTTGAAGGTAAACTTTTTTTCGGATGTGTTATCTTAACACGTGCGTTGTTTTTGAATTTAACTTTTTTTCCGAACTGCATGTATTTTATTTTGTTTTAACTGTCTGAATTTCATTGTTCTTCATAGAGAACTGCATTATGTGCATTTCGATGTAGTCCGTCTTATTTAGCCGGGCCGTTTTGGGCTGGCCCGTTTTATGTAACCCTTTGCCACGCGGGCCTCCTACGTGTCCCTACAAGGCGATCCCACCGCTCCGCTGACAGGGAGAGAGACCGAGAAGAATGCCCTCTCCTCTCTTGCAGTGTCTCCTGAAGCATCTCTCCCTCGAGCAAAACGGCCACTGCCCGCAGCAACCGCTGTCGCACGTGGAACCGCCGCCCTCAAGAGGTCCTTATTCCTGCATTCCGTGTCACCGTCCGCTCCGCCAGCCATTCCCGTTGCGCTCCCACAGCCCTTTCCCGTCCGTTCCCGTCGCCGTTCATCCCTTTTTTGTGGAACGTTCCCCTTGGCCTCGGTCTTGATCGTCCCCTCATCTAGTTTTGTGATTCTCGTAGTTGGTGTTGCGGTTTTTGCTTATGTATTTTTTTCATAAGCAGGCGATTTTATCTCGATTTGAAGTCGATACTCGTGTGTGCTCTGTAGGCAGAGCAAGGTGGATCTAGGGTTTCATCATATTTCGCTGAATTTGTTGCTTATATCTGTCACTTTGTCCTTGTGCTGCAGGCAAACGCCATGTCTTCGCCGAGCAGAGTGGGAGGAGGAGTTCAGGGTATCTGGAGTGCTTATTTTTGGCTTCGTTTATTTTGTTTGATGTTTATCTAGTTTCCTAATTCATCCTACATATTTGTTTATGCTGTGTTAGTTGTCAGCATTCGATTAAATTATTTGTCATGTGATGTTTTGTAATTTCCGTTTCTGTTTTTTTTAATCCAGTAAGTGATTGTAGTGGTCATAATGATACACCAATTGGCTCTCGTTGTCCTGGTGGTAAGTATCATGGTGGTGAGGGAGGACATCAAGTGAATTCGCCAATTGAATCTTCTCCCATAAGTGTGGCCCCTCCTTCTGGTATGTGAATGCTTTGTTTATTTTGTGTATGATGCTTACTTGATGTTTTACAAATTGGCGTTGCCTTGCTGTATCTAGTCTGACATTTTGTTGGGAACAAACGTGAAGTTAGTGTATACAGCACTGCATTTATTTGTATATGTGAACTCCACTATATGTATGCCTGAACTGCAATGTTGTTTTATTCAAGTTTTTTGTACAATGCATTAATTTTTATTTAGCTTATGATTGAAGCACTGCATTTATATGTCTAAGTGTACTGCATTTGTTCTTTTTGTGCACTTTTTAACGACCATAGTTAAACTTCATTTTGACGTGATGTCTGTTTTTCCATCTTTGGGCGCTTTGGGTTTGAGGAGGTTACTCAATTGATTGACCATTATTTTGCAGAGGGTGATGTTGGTGTGAGCTTTGACCAGAGACGTCCCGTCTTGTCTGAAACACAATCGCAGTCTGTTGATGGTACACAGGAAGATACATAGGAGTGGATGGTCTCAGAAAAGCTTCGTGCATATGAATTGAAGGAAAGCAAGAAGAAGTTGAGGTTTAAAAGTGACTCAAAAGAGTGTGCAGAGAAGGAGAAGTAGAGGAGAGTTGCAGATGGTGCCAAGGGTGCCAAATTTGTCAAAGTGAAGCAGCCTGCTTTGCAGAAGAAGAGGCTGAGTTCTGTTGCTGAGGAAGGTGGTACTCCTTGGCGGAGTCCACGTCTTGCTGGCATGAACAAGAATCTTGACAAGAGAACTGCTGAAGCTGGTGGAAAGGATCCTCAGCGCAAGCGACTACATGTCAGTGAAGGTCCCGACTCTGACGATGATGACTTTGTGCTTGCTGATTTTGTGACGGATGTTCATACTGATAGACGCAAAGACTATGGTTCATCTAAGAGTCTACCCAAGCGTGCCCGTGATGATGTCGATGAATGTGTTGGTGCTGACCCTGGCGAGGAGGCGGATGTTGTTCCAAAGAAAAATGTGTCGCGCATTCTTATGTGCTATCTGATGGGAGTGATTGACCCTATCACCATGATAATGGACTTTGGGAATGGCAGCGTTCTTCGAATCAATCATGATGCAGTTCATCACATTTTTGATTTACCTATGGGACGTCACACTGCACCCACGCCTGCTGTTAGCGGCCATGATGACTCGTTGACTGCCCTCAAGGATGAGCTTGGCTTTGATCGTTCAAAAAGTATAGGTGTCAAGGACTTGCTTGAGAAGCTAAAGGTGTTGGTGGAGGAAGATGATCATGTGACTGTTGATCTTGCTGTGAAGGTGTTCTTCTTGATACTTTACCAGAATTTGTTGTGCCCCGGGCCTGCAGTTCGTTTGGGTAGAGTTGCTGCAATGGTAGAGAACATGGATTATGCGGCTATGGCGTAGATGGACTTTTGCCAGCTTTGTTGTTGTTGATGAGTTGCAGGCAGCTGTGGTGAGGTGGCAAACAGAAGGCAGCAAGTAGAATTGTGCGGAGGGTTGTGCCATTGTCCCCTTGATTATGTATCTTGATTGCTTGAAGCTTCACAAATTACCAGTTATGCACACGTTGACGCCACGTGCGTCATACCTGACGACCAAGGACCTGATGAAGTTATACAATGAGGATGTGCTTGTCTAGGGAAAGATTTACTTGGAAACTTAAAAATTTGGGAAGCTGCCGGTTAGTGCATCTGAGTTTTTAATATCAGATTTAAAAAAAAACGTGCAACCATTATAAATCTGAACTTTCTAGTACTCACATGTGTACTTCTATTCGCTTCTTGTCTTTTTTTGCTGTGGAAGGCGTCAGGTGATATTGTGTACAACCGTACTGTTGTAGTTGTATGTGGCAGCTCTGGTGCGGGGCCTAGCACTCATGCTAGGTTTTACGAGCCTATCTGTAGCCAGCTTCCTGCCTATGATGATGAGGTGTCGCGTACTCGTGGTTTCACGGCTCGTCGGATGTTTGATAATAGAAGCTCTTCTAAACAGACATTTGTTGGCGGCAAAAAACACGAGGATATTGATGAGCTTCTTCTGAAGGTTTTGAAGTTGATTGGAGATTTGCCAACCTCTGGTGACAGGATGAGGACAGTTGCTGGTTTTTTCCCTGTTGGCCATGGCCCACGAGATGAAAATATTGTTGCTGCTCACAATTTTGATTGCGGCGTGATTGAAAGCCTGAAGATTGCAGTGATGAATATTCGATCTTCGTATGCTTAGTTGAGAAATTCACAAGAAGAAAAATGCGGTCAGTATGTGAAGGATGCTGAGCATTTTTTGGATGAAATGTACCATCAAGAAGTTGGCGTCGGCGCTGATAATGTATGTTCTAGGTTTTTTGTGCCTTTGAACCTCTTTTGTGTATTATGTCGACTGCTCCTCACTATTTTTGTTTTTTGTGATAGGCTGGAGTGGAATCTTCTGGTGTCCATGGATCTAGGGACGATGGAATTGGTCAGGTATAAGTACTTCTGCCATGTCTGTTCAGCCATACGCCCCTCTTCTTGAACTTGCATTTTTTTCTTTCCAGTTTTATTGTATTTTTGGTGTACTTCATGATTTTAAAGTGTGTACTACTTGTGCATAGTTGAAGTTTTTTACTTTTTTGGTCGTTACCATCTTATTTTAGTTTTTGGTTTGTTCTATGCCTGTAGACTGGAGTTGTTGCTTGTGATGTGCACAAAGATTCCTACGATGGCTCTGGGAAGGATGAGGTCTTGGCTGATGCATCGTCCCCTCCGAATGTTGTAGCTGATAAGGTATAGTTGAATTACTTTTTCCGTTAGTGGGTTGTAATCTAATTTTTTGTTGTTGTTGTTATAAACTTGATGTACGATGTTATGTTCACTCATATGCATTTCATTTACATATGTGAGCTGCAATAGTTTTACATGTGTGAGCTTGATCTTTGATGTATGAACTGCGAGTTCTTTCGCATGCATGTTCCATAGTCTTTTACATACGTAAGCTTCAGTATTTAACATAACTGAACTGCAGCGTTTGAAAAAGTGAACTGCAGTTATTTTTACATATATGTGGGTTGCAGTTGTTTTGCATATGTGAACTGCAATTCTTCTGCGTATGTTGTCTGCAGTCTTTGACATAAGTGACCTGTGTGTTGTTGTGTTAATTATCCACACGCTCATTTGTGTTATTGTGTCTTTTAAACTTTTCATAGCCTGGAGAAGAAAACGTAGAAGTTCATGTTGATCTGAACTAGGGGGATGTGCAGTTGATGGTGGTGGCAGTGTTGATGCTTCTGCATCGGTTGCCGTCGACGGTGTAGATCCTTCTATAGCTCAGGAATCCCACGATGATGTTTCCCCTAGTTGGCATGAAGATTCTGATTTTGGCATTGAAAAGCCGCTGGAGAATGTCGTTCCTGCTGGTAGCGTTGCTACTTCTCCTGTTTGTCTGGCGGCCAACGATGTTCCTGAAGTATCCAGAGTGGAGCCTCATGTAGCTGAAGTATCTAAGGACGTTGCGGATGACCAGACTATTGTAAATCCAGAGAATGCTGATGTTGCTGCTGAAGGCGATTCGGTGAGGTTGTGGTGGATTCGTCGCAACCTAGCCAAGTAAATGTTTTGGTGCTGCTCACGAAGAACAACAGATGAAGACTCGCATCAAGGCGGGAGTTTCGTTTGAACAAAGGCTTGAAGTTTTTCTCATTCATTTTGTTTAATTACTATGGTAGCTGTATTAGATGTTTAATGATAAGTGAAACTTGATCTTTTGTTGATGATTTTAAAAATAGCTAACAGAATTTCTTTATCTTAATATTTGAACTTCATTCTTTGGATAAGTGAACTTCATCTTTTTATTACAGATGATGAACTTCCTGTTGTGACACCGTCGAGCATTGCTCCAGCTCGTCTGAAAAGATACAGTGAGTTGTACACTGCTGTTAGGAGGGCTCGGAAGGACAAGAAGAAGAAGAAGAAGTATGGCTTTTTAGAAATTGTTTTGTTCATATGTATTTGCTGATTTCAGTATTTTACCCTTTTTCGTTGTTGTTATTTTTTTATTATCTTATGTTTCAGTTTTTCATAAAAAAATCAAGGACATGATTGCTTTTAAAACTGAGATGGCTAATATTACCATTGGCGAAGTTGGTCAATCTTTTTGGGATAAAGGGATGCTCACTACAGGCCTTGTAGATCTTGGGGTTTCTTTGCTGGTAGATAAGTTTAAGGCATCTTCGACGATTGTTGACCCGTACCATATTTGTGTAAGAATGCAGATTTTTTTTATTTTTTGATTTTCTTTGCTGATTTCGTGTGACGACCTGTTTGCTTGAGCACTATTTCTTTTTTGGTTTTGTTTTGGCAGAAAAGTATTTGGCATGGTGGTACTGTAGGTAGGAGTGTTAAAATGATGTTCTCTTCAAAAGCTGAGGAGCGTCTTAATAAAAAAAGATATGGTGAGTAACGTTTTTATGTGTCAAAAACCATATTTTGTGTGTTGGTTTTTATAGTGTTCTATTTCTTCTTTGTTATAATAATGTTATTTATTTTTCGTGCTTCCAACAGGTCCTGTTTGCAACATTTGATCTGCTAGAGACGAGGGATGGCGTTGGTCATTATTGTGTATTTGCCTTAAATGTGAAAGAAAGGTGGTTTAAATTTCTTGACTCGCTCAATAAACCTGGCAGCCCTGATGCGATCAGGATTTTCAGGAGGATGGTTAAAAATATCAAGCGTGCATGGAAAGAAGGTAGCTCAAGTTCTGATGAGCCGCTAAATCCTCCTACACTTGATGGATTTGTGTTGAAACATGTCATTGTCCCAATGCAGCCAAATGGGTGTGTTCCGTACAGCCCCTCTCCACCATACTGCTCAAGTTTTTTTTCATTTTGTGAAACTGATGTTTTTTATTCTTTTATTGCAGGCATGATTGTGGATTCTATATGTGTCAATTCTTGCAGACTTGGGATGGTGCTCGAGTTGCTCAGTTTGGGGTGGAGCACATTGGCTACATAAAAAGGCCATGCTCTATAGTTGGCTCACATCGAGAAAGTGTTGCCTTGATTTAACATCACTTTTAATTTTTGCAGATAAAGGTTGTTTTATTGAACTTCTTTATCTCCCTTATTTATTTTTTGTCTACTGGTTGCTTTCGCTTCTTAAGGGCTTTTTTACTAGTGTGTTTATTTAAATGTGTGATTTAGAATGGATGTCTATATTTTTGTTGTGTTAGTGAGCTGCATTTGTTGTAGACAAGTTAGCTCCATTTATTTTGGGGCAAGTGAGCCGCATTGTTATAGACAAGTGAGTTGTATTATTGTAGAGAAGTGGGCTGCATTGTTGTAGACAAGTGGGCTGCATTTTGTAGACAAGTGGGCTGCATTCTCTTCTTTAGTGAACTGCATCCTTTTTGTAACCAAATATATTGATGAGGCGAGGAAAATAAAGGATCTCGTTCTCAGGAAAGATTTTGTAACCAAATACCACGAGTAAGTTTTATGTGTGTGCCCTTCATCCTTTTTGTGTGTTTTGTTTTTAATGTGAATTTTATTGATCCCATCTGTGTATGTTTACTGCAGGAACACATTCTTTATGGTGAATAGTCCTTTTGGTGATTTCGAAAATTACAATGTTGACTATATCTATAATACATTTGGCAAAGGAGCTTTAATGGACTCGTATCTCATGGATTTTGTCATTAAGTACTGGAAGCAAGACCCTGAATTGGGTTTAGTTTATCGTTCTGGTGAACATGTGCTACTTTCACCTTTATTTATCACGGTAAATGTGTGCTGTCATTTTTTCTCTTGTACTGATTTTTTCATGCCCATGGGTGCATGCATGTTTTATTCTTTTTTTTCATGTCCTATTTTTGTTCTTTTTCTATGCAGTATGTTCTGCAAATGGAAACCTTTGTGAAGAGAGATGATGAAGGAAACCCTGTGTTGCCAGTTGTGCATAGCCCGTTTGTTTTAGAAGATGCAGTTAAGCAGTTCAAGGTTTTTGTGAGCGGCGAGGAAAACCTGTTGGACACAAAACTGGTAAGGCCATTGTTTTCCGTCATTTATTTTCTGGTTTGTTGCATTTTAATAGTTATTTTGGGAACAGTGGTCCTAGTGCTACGTGTCGAACAAACTTTTCATTTTTCATTTTGTTTTTTTATGTGACAGATTATGATGTCGTGCTCCAAGGATGGTCATTATTCCTTATACACGATGAACCAGCATCGCCAGACGATTGATATCCATGACACTAGGAAGTACATTGGCCATCCTGATGTCACGACAAAGTGGCGTTAGATCGACTACCACTCGATTATCTTGAAGTGGTATGTCATTTTCTAGCCAAGTGCAAAGCTTTTTGTTTCTCCCATCGTATTTTTTATAAAGCTGCATGCAATGTTAGCACACATAGCACCACACTTGTTTATATAGTGCACTGCAACATATGCGTGACCGAACTGCATTTTCTCACGCACCCCCCAATCTGTGTAAAAAAGGTGATAAAAGGACATGACCTCACATGCATTTAAAAGAGGGACTGTCTAGACGTTGAGAAGAACTTTATATTTTTCGGTTTGTCTGAATAGTTATTGATCTGTGACGTGTGTTATTTTACTTTGTGGTGCCTTTTTTGCCAGATGAGGAGGATGACTCAGGTGCTGAAGGCGAGTTATGATGAAAAGTTGTATAAATGTAAGAACCACCCTGACTAGATTAAATTGGTAGAGAAGCCGTCTTACCCGGTCATGCCAGTGCAGCGAACAAACGAGTGCAGAATCTATGCTCTGAGGTTGACACAGTTGTATGACGGCCAACGTCTAGTCGAGAAAATTGTCAAATCCGACTTAATACCTTCTCTGTTTCTTCTTTTCTTATTACTTTTTTTCACTTTTTGTTCTTATGACAACTTTTTTTAATCACTGGTCTGCATTTTTAATTTTTTTCAGCATGCTACTGAAGATTGGAAGGCGGAGTACATGTTCCAACTGCTGTACAATCCTTCGAACATGTTGTATTATGAAGACATGCCGCCTGAGCTACGAGATCTGATTGCAAATCTCGGGCTTACTTCCCTGTCGCTGTCGCAGACGCAGTAATAGTCATTTGGCATTGTTTTTCCTGGGTAAAAGCCTATGTATGGACAAGAACTAGGGTTCATGTTGTGTACTGTGTGCTGTCTAAGGTAGATAATGTATGAAAATACCTTTTTCTGTTGTTGTGTTTTGTCTGCTTTTTGCAGCAGCGTATATGGACGAATTTGCGTGTGTATTTTATTTTATATAAATAACTCATATAGTAAATATATGTATATATTTTTTATTTGTTGACCACCACGTTCTGTGCGTACCTGTATTTTTTGCTATACTTGCTGCAGCCCCTGCATTCTTGTGTGTATTCCGAAACTGCATTGCTTATGATACTGCACTGCTTTGTCTAACCGAATGCACTTCATTGTCTAAAGTTGCGTCCTGCATTTGGTTTTTTTGTTTGTATGGTAGGGGGGCTTGCCCCCCCTTTTTTATTTGTCTATAGGTTTGTACTACACTTGTATTCCCTGTACTTAGTGCACTACGTGCGTTAGCGCCAGGACGAGCAGGGGGGTGGGAGGGGGGTCACCCCCCTCCCCATCCCCCTGCGAGGTCGAGCCTGGAATGAGCCAAAGCATGCGGCGACGCAGTGTGCCACCGCTCCGCATGCATAGGCGAGTCCGTCACACCCCGTCGCCTCCCTGTCTATCTTAGGGGTGTGGCTCTAGGGGTTGCATGCGTCCTAGGGTTGGACAAACAGAATGTCCGCATTGCACCTGTCAACCAAGCACACTGCATGCTTTAGCGCGAGGCCGAGCAGGGGGTTGGGAGGGGGGTCGTGACCCTCCTCCCCACCCCCTGCGAGGCCGAGCCTGGAACGAGCCGGAGAGGCAGCGACGCGGCGTGCCGCGGCGCCGCATGCGTAGGCGAGTCTGTCACACCCCGTCGCCTCCCTGTCTATCTTAGGGGTGTGGCTCTAGGGGTTGCATGCGTCCTAGGGTTTGAAAAAAAGAATGCCTGCACTGCGCCTGTCAATCAAGTGCACTACGTGTGTTAGCGCGAGGCCGAGCCTGGAACGAGCCAGAGCAGGCGGCGACGCGGCGTGCCACGGCGCCGCATGCGTAGGCGAGTCCGTCACACCCCGTCGCCTCCCTGTCACACCCCGTGCGCCTGTCAACCAAGCCAGGGTGTGACGGGGGATTGTGTTGTTGTAGCCAAGTGAAAAGATTCGCCAAGTGGTGGAGGCGATTTGACGCGGGCTAGCCGTGGTAGTGTTCTTGATTGGCTGGAAAAAACAATCGTCTAAGCGAATTGCAATGCTTTATTTACACCACATCTTCCGTCCCATACCGAACTGCACAACGGACTGCATTTTTTTAGGTGGGAGGGTACTGGAGTTGCGTGCTAGTTGTGCGTCGTTGGGCTTGTTTGTTTTGGGCTGTGAGAATTTGTTGGGTCCATTGGGGTGTAAGACGCATTCGGCCCAAGTCGGCCTGTCAGCACAGCTGGTTCCCGGTGCGCTGTGTGTGCGCCCCAATGTTTAGTCCCACCTCGCCCGCGGAGAGCGCGCTTGACCTGTTTATAAGCGCTGGCGAGGCACCTCTATCGAACTCCTCTGGTTACTTGTTTGAGCGGTTATACACGGCGCTCACTGTCCTTATTTCTCTGACCTGTGGGCCCATATGTGCCCGGCCCCATGCATCGTGGCTCAGAACGACTCGCCTACTATGGGCGCAGACCTATTACGAGACTGGCTGGGGCCTGGTTGCACCTGGGTGGTCAAAATATTTTTTCGTATCTGAGGCATTTTTTTCTTTTGGAGTATATACATTTTGTTGTAGTACAAATTATGTCATTTGTACTGCTTGCACCAATGTTATGGATCATCAAGTGTACCAAGTATGTGTAAATGTACCTTTGCACGAGAGTGGCTGTAGCCCCTCTCGTTCTACATTTAAGCATGTACTGCACTTCATGTATACACTTTGTGAGCTGCCTTATATTTCTTTGATGAACTGTATTCACATTTGTTAAGAATGGTCTCCGGATTATATTCTTTTAGAAATATTAATATTAATGGTCCTTTTCTATAATTACTATTGTGGACTGCATGTAGACACATGTGTACTGCTTATGTTTACCATTGTGAACTGCATTCATCTTTCTTATTTAGGTATGATTTGTAGTTATATTACTTTTTTTTGTTTAACATTGTTTTTAAATATGTTTTGTATGTGTGTAGTATGTTTTGGTATCACACATTAAAATTTTCAAAGTTGTCTGGATACTTATTCTAATACAAACTCAGCAATCATCACCTAGTGCAAACTAAATTACAAGCGATTCTGCATGACAAGCAAACTAAGTTCAGCAAAAGCAAATGATCACAAGCAAACTGACGATACATAAGCAAACAACAGAAAGAAAATTTGATGATAATTCTAAAACGACATTGTTTTTACAAAAGAAACGTTCGATATGAAGCAACAGACATAATCAAAACCTTGCATACATGAAACAAGGAACAACACAACCACTAAAGTAAAAAATGAAACCAAACATAGCCCAGATTATTTGCTATATTGGATTACAGCCTTGTTCTTCTTTTCTTCTTTGTCTCTTTTTTCCTTGTCCAGTCCCATTATGACATCATAGATGATTCTCCATGACTCATATGTTGCGAATGCATCTATTGCTGCATACTTGATAAGCTTGTCTGGCAGCGGGAAAAATCCCCTCAGAGTATGGTCTTCCTTGCGGTTAATTTTTTTCTTCATGTCATGGTAGTGAATGTCTATCATCCTGCCGGCAACATGATCCAAAGAGTCAAACTCCTTTTTAGTGTATGGGTCTCTCCATTCCACCTGAATATCAATGTAGTTGTCAGAGTTGATCTCCAAGCCAGATTGCTTCAGCTTGCTTTTGTCTCCTTCAATGGCGAATCCGACGAAGGTGTACTCACCATTCATGAGGAAGTGCGTCCGGGCAAAAAAAAATGATTCGCCCCCCTGACTGCTGGGACCCACCAGCTACATCTTCGCATGCAAGGAAGTGCGTCCGAAAAAAAAACGATTCACCCCCTGACTGCTGGGACCCACCTGGTCGAAGCGTACGTAGCGTTGTCATTCTGGTCGCGAACGTGTACGTACATATATACTGGTGGATGTAGAGGCGCGCGCGTGTTGTAGTAGAGGCGCGCACGTAGCATGTACACGTATGTACAGTGGCCAGGGTGCAAGAAAGAAAATACGGCCACGTATGTGTACATACGGGCGGGGTCTCGAATGCCTACTCGCGCATACGTACGGCGAGGGCTTGTCATGGCTGGGTCGGAACGGAGAAACAACATCGTCGTCGTGTTCATGGGGAGGCAACGGAATGGGTCGTGTTCATGGGGAGGCAACGAAATGCGTCGTGTTCATCGGGAGGCAATGGAATGCGTCGTATTCATCAGGAGGCAACAGAACGCGTGGGAGCCAACCGGCTGGGTCGGAACGGAATGCATGGTCATGTTCATCGGGAGGGCTTGGACGGAACATGCAATGGAAGCGAGGCCTGGCGCACCACAGAACGAAGGAAACGGACCTCCTACGGTCAAAACGGGGGTCCTGTTGATCGGGAGGGGTGTGGCGTACCGCAAAAGGTTTTAAGAAACCTCCTACGGTCGAAACGGGGGTCCTGTTGATTGGGAGGGGTGTGGCGTACCGCAAAACGGACGAAACGGACCTCCTACGGTCGAAACGGGGGTCCTGTTCATCGGGAGGGGTGTGGCGTACCGCAAAACGGGACTCCACGGGATACTGTTCATCTCCACCGCCGACCTCCTCCAGCCTCCACGGGCTACCGTCGACCTCCTCCAGCCTCCACGGGCTCCTGTTCATCTAGCCTCCACCGCGTGCTACTCCACCGGCTACTGGTCAACCACTCCTCCACCGTTTACTGTTCATCCTGCCCTCCGCACCACGGGGTCCTGTTCAACCACCCCTCCACGGGCACCCCTCCACCGTCTACTGTTCATTCAACCCTCCACCACACCACGGGGTCCTGTTCATCCAGAGGAAACACCACCGCTCACTGTTCATCCAAACCCCCCATAGCGCTCACTTTATTTCATCCGAGGCGGCATCGATCGGCTTGATTAGCGGCGATGGCGAAGGAATCGCCGATCGGGCTCGATTAACAGCCATCAATCGATCGCTCGGGTTCGAACGCGTAGCCTGCAAAGGTCTGTCGCCGGGTTCAGGTAGAGCCCAACGCCTTTCTCGGGTTCAGTTAGAGCTAACGCCTCGCACACATGCGTGTACGTGTACGAGAGAAACGCGCATCGCTCGGCCCCCGACCTCCCACCGTAACCGGGAACTCTCCGAAATTTTCCTCCCCCTCATTTCTACCATGGTTTTTCCGTCATGGACGGCCCAAAGAATGTCATGCAGCTGCGTCTCCGGCCCACCCAGGACGAAAAGCCCATTTTATATCATGATTTTTTGTCATAGAAGTAGGAGCCCACCACATCTATGATGATACCGGTTTTGTCACAATTATCGCCATAGAAGTGTCATAAGCATGACAGAAAAAAAATTCGCTCGACCCAAAATGTCATGGATGTGTCTTTTTCTCAGAGTAGTGCACACGGCGTCCCCCGCCACGACGCCAGCGCAACAACATCGATGGTGCACTTCTTATCGCCTACATCCTCCTAACCAAAGCGGCGCACACATGCACCCCTCGGATCACCCTACCACAAGTCGGATCGACGCAGCCCGACACTCCCGCCCATCCTCCACATCGCACTTCTTGGCGTGAAATCTCTACATTCATGAATATATTCATGCCCACACTGTTTTTGTGGGACATAATCGAATTCTCCAAATCAGTGCATAGAGCACCAGACCCAGCAACTAACAAAATTCGTTGGCATCAGTGGATCATTGTGCTTGTCCGTCGAATCGCCGATGCTATGGTGGCGCACGCTTCCCTAGTCTGCCCAAATCACGAATGCCAAGCACAGCGCCCTTGCGTTCGCGACGCTCACTGCACCGCCTCCGGCGCTGTTGGTGTGATCACGCCGCTGATGCCCGTGGGTCGTCGCTGCTTGTCGCTGCTGGCCACGCAGCCAGGGAATCGCACCGCCGCCATGAATGATTCGAACCATTCCAAGACTCAATATGAGCGATCTGGGAGGAGTACGTACAGAGAAGTTACCCTTCCCACTCCAGGATTACAAAGAGCAATTTTTGGTTCGAGTAGGTACATGCAGAAAATATAGTTTCACTATGAGAAGATTGATTGTATGGGATTTGCATCTACTTTTGCCAGGCCTTGGCGTCAAGGGAAGAAAAAGATTGTGTTCCAATTTTTACAGGAAAGATGTGCCGTGAATTAACTCGAACTATGGTAGGTGGGGATTGCATGCCGACTTTTTCTATCTTCTAAGGAAAGAGGAGGGACAACCGAAGTAAGGAATAAAATTGTTGGGGGGTTGATCTGATCGATCGAAGGGACGGGTTGCAAACGAACGAATGACTTATAGACTATTGTAGACTGCATGTGGACACATGTGTACTGCTTATGTTTACCATTGTGAACTGCATTCATCTTTCTTTTTTAGGTATGATTTGTAGTCAGATTACTTATTTTTTTATTTAATGTTGTTTTTGAATATGTTTTGTATGTGTGTAGTATGTTTTGGTATCACACATTAAATTTTTCAAAGTTGTTTGGATACTTGTTCTAATACAAACTCAACAATCATTACCTAGTGCAAACTAAGTTACAAGCGATTCTGCATGACAAGCTAACTAAGTTCAGCAAAAGCAAATGATCACAAGCAAACTGACGATACATAAGCAAACAACAGAAAGAAAATTTGATGATAATTCTAAAACGACATTGTTTTTACAAAAGAAACGTTCGATATGAAGCAACTGACATAATCAAAACCTTGCAGACATGAAACGAGGAACAACACAACCACTAAAGTAAAATGAAACTAAACATAGCCTTGATTATTTCTAGTTGATGTATTGGATTACAGCCTTGTTCTTCTTCTTCTTTGCTTCTTGTCTCTTTTTGCCCTGCCCAGTCCCATTATGACATCGTAGATGATTATCCATGACTCATATGTTGCGAATGCATCTATTGCTGCATACTTGATAAGCTTGTCTGGCAGCGGGCAAAATCCCCACAGAGTATGTTCCTCCTTGCGGTTATTTTTTTTCTTCATGTCATGGTAGCGAATGTCTATCATTCTGTTGGCAATATCAGCCATAGAGTCAAACTCCTTTTTATTGTATGAGTCTCTCCATTCCAAGTGAATATCAATGTAGTTGTCAGAGTTGATCTCCAAGCCAGATAGCTTCAGCTTGCTTTTGTCTCCTTCAATAGAGAATCCGACGAAGGTGTACTCACCATTCATGAGGAATTTGTCTAGTTCCATTGGCCTCCAAGATGTTTGTATAGACTGAATGTAGTTTATTTTTTAGAACCACCAATGTTTTTTTGTTTTTTCTGAAACTGAAGTGCAATATGAATACCTAAATCTGTTGCAGTGAGTAGCTGCTAATACTTTGCACAACATAACTAGTAAATCTGATAATAGACTGCATAAACAATGCATGTTTGTATTCTTGAATTGAATTTCATATATGTTTTATATAGCAATGGTGCAATTTTCTATTGTTCAGGAAAATAATTTGTATTTGGTAAAACAAAATAAAAAATGCGTGTATCGCTAGATCATATAATTTAAGAATTGAACGCATGAGTTACATGAAGCCAGATGAAAAGTGTTAATGAATTCCTATGCCATGCTTTTTAAAAATGAGAACCAAAGTTTAAATAATGGCAATTGCAATGAAGAAAATTTAAAATCGATATTGACAAGCAATAGTACAGATTGATAGTTATTCTTACCTGTCTTTAGCTGCAGAGATGTGGTAGACAAGACATTCTTTTTCTACGCGTAGCTGGAGCACTGATGTCCGTTGTGGCTTCATGTAGTGCGTGTACTCGACATCAACGCCGACTAGTTTGACAGGCATTCCGCTGAGCTTCCTCCTGAGCATGGACATCATCTTGTCCACGTCTTCACCCTTGCTTGTGCAAACGACGTGGACCTTGTGGTTGTCGTGGAGGTCGACATCGTGGAGCTCCCTGGTGTACTTGCGGTGCTGCTTGTACAGAGGTGCATCCGCCATGATTGTCCTCTGCTCTCTGGTGTTTGTTCTAGAGAGAGAGGTTAGTGAAAGAAAGTGTGCAAAAGAAGATGCAATGGGATTTTTGGGGGGACAAAGCAGTTGTGTTTTCTCCTCAGCTCTCCTCTGCTCTCCGTGACAGGACGTGGGAGTGGTGGAGCAGGGAGGTAGCGTGGTGGGGCTGTGTTTTTAGTTACGTGGCAACTGCAAAGAGGTTCTGCTATAAGGAGGCTGTCTTAGTGCGTTGGAAAACCGGAACGTCGTCGCCTCTTTTTTCATGACTAGTTCAGGTATGCAGGCAACTGTTAGAAAATGTGATGATTGTGTTTTCGGTGAATTTTCCTAGTACGGGCACTTCTTCGCTATCACGACAGAACGGCATATGTCCATGTAGTGTACTGCATGCAAGTGAAATTTATTCTTCGTATACTGTATTATATCGGATCAGGATTCATACAGATGTACGCACGTTTATTTTTTTATGGAGTTCTTTATTTTTTTATCTTTTTTTATATGTGATGGTGATGCAGCTTTTGTGTGGATGAGAGGGTAGTGTGGGTAGGGGTATCGGACTGCTTTGCTTAACTAACAAGGCTGCATTCTTCATTTTAGCCATACTGCAATGCAGTAGAAAGAGAACTGCATTTCAGAAATAAGAATACTTCGTGCTTCCACGTGACGAACTGCATTGTTATACGTTACGGACTGCATTTGTACATTGACTTCAGGCTTCCTGTGTTTTATTTATTAGAGTGAATTGTAGTTTCTGGCAGTACCAACACACATTTTTGCTGTTGTTGTTATTCATTTAAAAAATGTTTTCTCATTTTTCTTTCATGTTTTATTTTTGTACTTATTGTTTTTTTAGTGGGTCGTGTTATTTTAACTACTCTTGCGTGTTGGGCCTCTGTTCGGGGAGTGAAGATGTATTCGGCCCAAGTCCGCCTATCAACACGGCTAGTTCTCGGTGCGTTGTGTGTGCACCCTAATGTTTAGTCCCACCTCGCCATGAGGGCGCTGGCCGACCATGTTTATATCTTGTTGGCGAGGCAGCCGTATCGAACTCCTCTGGTTACTTATTTGGGCGCTTATACACGGCGCTTGCTCCTCTATGCTCTCTGAACTGTGGGCCCATGTGTGCCCGGCCCCATGCATCATGGCTCGGAACGACTTGTCTGCTGTGGGCGCAGATCTAATACCAGACTGGGTGGTCAATTGTTTTTTAATATTTTCTCTTAGCTTTTTTTCCAATGTAAGGGTGTAGCGATCCGACCTTAGACGGTCAAATCTCTGTGTTCACTATCATCCCTGGATCGGTAATGCTGACACACACGGTACTCGAATGGATTTATAACACAGTAGCAATCACACACTTATTATATCGTATGTCTCAAAAAAGAGAACTTATTACAATAAATTTGGCTTAAGGCCATCTAAATAAGATAACAGCGGAAGGCTTGGAATATAAAGTGAGTCCATCAACTCCAACGGGATAACTGGGTGCATGACAAACGACCTAGCGCACCTTACTCCTTGTCTGAAAAGTCTGCAGCATGAAACGTTGCAGCCCGAAAACGGGTCAGCACATGGAATATGCTGGCAATATAACACAGTAGAGCAATGAACAGATAAATGCTATCACTACATGCATATATGGCTGGTGGAGGCTCTATGGTTATATTGTTTTGCGAAAATCCAATTTTCCCTACAACGAAGGAATATGTTTTATTTAACTATCATGGTAGTTGAAACATTGAGAATGGTACCCCCATCTCAATCCCAATTAAAAGAAATTATCAACCCAACAAAATAATTTAGAGTGATGAGATCAATCCAATAATTCAAGTACCAGATACTCAAGTTGTCCATAGCCGGGGACACGGCTAACCATGATTAGTTTGTACACTCTGCAGAGGTTTGCGCACTTTTCCAAACAAGACTCGATCTCTTCCGTTGGATTTCTCGCACTACATGGTGTTTGAGAAATGGATGAACGAGACATAGTCTTTCAGAAGCATTAACTCTAACCCCGGGTAGACAGTACCAACCTACATCCCCTACATCTGCTAGCCTACCACTGGAAGAGGTCATGCAACATACTCAACTATGCTAGAGCCCATAATAGCTTGTGGCTGCACACGGAAGTTTCGAGCATGAATAATCTTATGATCCCTTTGGGCCTGGGTGGCGGACCATAGGAGGATCACACGGTATAACCCCGGGATCTCCTAGGACAACACTGGTATAACCCTCAGTGCCCAAAACCAACAATCCACCCAGATGTGTATTAAAGTTGCCACCTTAAATTGAACCATTAATTAACAAACTCACATCTGTCATGGATACACTCAAACCCAATCCACGTCTACGAGCATAGAATAGCAATATAAGCATAACGTAGAAGTAACTCCCAAGGTTTGATAATAAAACAGGTAATAGGTTCTACCTCATCATCTACTTCCCGATACCCACAAGTCAATCACATCCTAATCATGCAGTGTTTCAGGATTATAACTAATACAAAAAAACTGGGTATGAAGAGAGTATGATCAATGTGTTACTTGCCTTGCTGACGATCCGCAAAACCTAGTGACTCGTAGTAGCACGCTTCGCACTCCGGGAATTCTATCGCAAACAAACAATAGCATACATAAGCAATCAAGCAAAGAGGCACGGGTAAAACTCAAATAAGAAGATCTAACCAGAAAGTTCAACTAAAGAACTCCGGTTTGCAAAAAGAATCAAATCAAACGGAGCAACGAAACTCAAACTACGAAAGAAACATGACCCGTTTACTAATCTGGACTAAACTCAAATTTTACAGTACCAAAATCTAGTTCAAGTTGGTTAAACAGAAAGAGGGCTTCGAGACGAGGGTCTAAGCACTTGTTTCACCTGATTTGGATAAACGAGCGAAAAGATAAACTAAAACAAAGATTAGGGTAGAAATTGCGATCGAAAATAATCGCGGAAATACCCTGTAAAATAAAATGAGACGAACAGGCTAATGAACGAACATTCGTTGTCTAAGAATAACTGACGAACAGCGTTTGTTAAAATAAACGTATGGACGAACGTCCGCTATTTAACTAAACAAAAGAAAAACCGAACAAAACTGATCTAAAAGAAAAAAACCGATCTTGGGTTTTTCTGAAAAAAGAAAACCGGGGTTAATCGTAGAAAACCGACCGGTCAACGGTCAACGGTGGTGGCTCGGCGAGGTCCGGCATGGCGGTGGCGGCTCTGGCAACGGCGGGCGGCGGCGGGGCAGTGGGAAGCGGCGGAAGGCGGCGCGCGACGGCGGCGACGCCGCTAGGGTTTCGGGGGCGCGCGAGCTGGCGGTGGCGACTTGGGTCTCGGGACCGCGGGCTGGCGTCTTATAAAGCCCCGGCCGGAGGACTCCGGCTCGGGCACGGCCCGATAGGTCGGTGCGTGTTTTTTTTAAATAAATCCTGACATGAAAAAACAGATAAAAGAAATACTAAACAGAGTCCAAAAATCTTGAAATAAATTTTCACGGTCCTCTTATAATATTGCGGACAAGGTGAACATTTATTTGGGGCTCTAATGCAATTTTGAAAAACGCATATTTTTCCTAATTCTAAAAAATAGCAATAAAATCCAAATAATTTTTTTATTTGATTTTAACATTTTTCCTGCAATATTTCTTTTATTTTGGAGAAGTCATATTATCTCCTCTCGTATATTTTTAATATGAAATATTTTCGAAGAGGAAAAATAATTAAAACCAAATGATCCTCTTTTCAAAATTTGAGAAAAAATCAAATATGAAAATAACGAAATTCCCAACTCTCTCCTTGGGTCCTTGAGTTGTTTAGAATTTCGAGGATTCGCGAAACGAAATGCAATAAAATATGATATGCATGAATGACCTATGTATAAAATTCCAAATTGAAATTTTGGGATGTTACAAACCTACCCCCTTAAGATGAATCTCGTCCTCGAGATTCGGGTTGGCTAGAGAATAGGTGTGGGTGGTCTTTGCGTAGATCATCCTCTCGCTCCCAGGTGGCTTCATCCTCGGTATGGTGGCTCCACTGAACTTTGCAAAACTTGATAACCTTGCTGCGTGTAACTCGGCTGGCAAACTCGAGAATCTTGATTGGTTTCTCCTCATAGGTCAGATCACTATCCAACTGAATTGCTTCTTGGGGCACTGTATCTCTCAGAGGACTATCGACCATTTCAGCATGGCACTTCTTCAACTGGGAAACGTGAAACACATCATGAACTCCTGACAGTCCTTCGGGTAACTCCAACTTGTCGGCTACCTCTCCCATACGTTCCAAAAACTCGGTATGGTCCTACAAATCTCGGGGCTAACTTTCCCTTTACTCCAAAATGTTTAACTCCTCGCACAGGTGACACACAGAGATATGCTCTGTCTCCAATTTCATTGACTACCTCCTTGCGTTTTGAGTCTGCATAACTCTTCTGCCTAGACTGAGTTACCTTCAGTCTATCTCGAATCAGCTTAACCTTCTCTTCTGACAATTTAACCAAATCTGGACCAAACAACTGACGGTCTCCTACTTCATCCCACATCAACGATGTTCTGCACCTCCTTCCATACAAAGCTTCGAAAGGTGCCATCTTCAAACTGGCCTGGTAGCTATTGTTGTATGAGAACTCTGCGTATGGCAAATTGTCATCCCAACTAGATCCGTAATCTAGCGCACAAGCTCTCAACATGTCCTCCAAAATCTGATAGACTCTCTCGGTCTATCCATCTGTTTGCAGATGAAAAGCTGTACTGAACTCTAGCCTGGTACCCAAAGTCTGATGCAGCTGGTGCCAAAATTTTGAAGTAAACTATGGTCCTCTATCTGATACGATGCTCCTCGGAACTCCGTGCAAACATACGATCCTGGTCATATATATCTTGGCCAACTTCGCACTGGTGTAAGAAGTTTTTACTGGGATAAAGTGAGCTACTTTGGTCAAGCGATCCACTACTACCCAAATAGAATCATATCCCGATCGGGTCCTAGGCAATCCGGTGATGAAATCCATGCCAAGCTTGTCCCACTTCCATTCGGGTATCAGCATAGGCTGCAGTAATCCTGCTGGCTTCTGATGTTCTGTCTTCACTCTCTGACATACATCACATACGGCTACATACTCGGCAATATCCTTCTTCCCTTCCAGTCCACCAGAAACGTTCCTTCAAATCCAAATACATTTTGGTGTTTCCGGTGTGTATCGAGTATGGCGTGTCATGAGCTTCCTGAAGTATCAACTTCCTGATCTCGGTATTATTGGGAACATATACACGGTCCTCGAACCACAAGGTGTCGTGCTCACCCTCACTAAAACCCTTGGCTTTTCCTTTGCTCATTCTCTCCTTTATCTATGCAATTTCTTCGTCATCCTTCTAAGCTTCTCGAATTTGTCCCAATAACATTGACTGAACCTCCATTGCTGGAACAAAACCTCTAGGTACTATCTCCAAACGAAGCTCCCTAAGATCCTCGGCTAACTCCTTTGATAATCCTCGGCTATCTCCTTTGGTAATCCTCGGCTAACTCCTTTGGTAATACTCCGCTCACGAGCGTATTGGCATAACTCTTTCGATTCAAAGCGTCTGCTACGACATTGGCCTGGCTTGGGTGATAGTGCAACTTCATATCATAATCCTTTATGAGCTCCAACTATCTCCTTTGCCTGAGGTTCGGCTCTTTCTGCGTGAAAATGTACTTCAAACTCTTGTGATCCGTGTACACATCACAACGGTTTCCAATAAGGAAATGTCTCCAGGTCTTGAGCGCATGCACTACGGCTGCTAACTCCAAATCATGTGTGGCATAATTCAACTCATGCGGTCAAAGTTGTCGTGAGGCATATGAAACAACCCTTTCGTTCTGCATAAGTACTCCTCCAAGTCCTAAGTGAGATGCGTCGCAATACACTTGGAAATCCTTGCGTATATCCGACAAAATTAGCACTGGGGTTGTAACCAAACGTTTCTTCAACTCCTGGAAACTTGCTTCACATTCTTCAGTCCAATGGAACTTGGTATCTTTCTTCAACAATGCCGTCATAGGCTTCGCAATCTTGGAAAAATTCTCAATGAATCTCCGGTAGTTTCCCGCGAGTCCCAGAAAACTGCAGATCTCTCCAACTGAGGTGGGTGCCAACCACTCAGTGACAGACTGAACCTTGGTGGGATCCACTGCTATACCCTCTCCTGATATAACATGTCCAATGAATCCAACTTCCTTCAACAAAAACTCACACTTGCTGAACTTGGCATATAACTGATGTTCCCTAAGCTTCTCGAGAACTAAACGCAAATGCTCCTTGTGTTCCTCTTCATTCTTTGAGTATACCAAAATATCGTCAATGAACACCACAACAAACTTATCCAAGAACTCCATGAATACCTTGTTCATCATGCTCATAAAATAGGCAGGGGCATTAGTTAATCCAAATGACATCACCGTATACTCATATAGCCCACACCTAGTGGTAAAAGTTGTCTTAGGTATAATCTGTTCTCGAATCTTCAGCTGGTGGTATCCTGATCGCAGATCGATCTTTGAAAACACTTTAGCTCCTTTCAGCTGGTCAAACAGATCATTGATCATCGGCAGTGGGTACTTGTTCTTGATTGTCACTTCATTCAACGCACGATAATCAACAACCATTCTTAATGATCCATCCTTCTTCTCAACCAAGAGCACTGGGGCTCCCCATGGTGACGAGCTTCGTCGAATGTAACCTTTCTCCAATAACTCCTTAATCTGCTTCTTAATCTCCTCCAGATCATTTGCGGGCGTTCGGTACAGTCTCTTTGATATTGGTCCGGTGCCTGGCAATAGCTCTATCAAAAACTCAATATCTCGATCTGGCGGCATGCCTGGTAACTCCTCTGGAAATACATCTGGGTAATCCTTCACTACCGGCACTTCCTCCTAAACCACTCCTGAGAGAGAATTTACTTGGGTTCTCCTCACATGTGTGGATACATACTTGATCCTTTTTCCCTCCAGGGTGGTGAGTAGAATAGACCTACTAGCACAGTCAATATTTCCTCCATACTTCGATAACCAATCCATTCCCAGTATCACATCCAATCCTTGTGACTCCAAAATTATTAGGTCTGAGGGGAAAACATGGCTACCAATGGTTAAGGGTATCCGATCGCACCATCAGCTGGCCATATACTCTGCACCTGGTGAGCTTACTAACAAGGGTGTCCTAAGGGCTACGGTGGGTAACTTAAACTTGTCCACAAATCCCCTTGAAATGTATGAATGTGATGCACCAGTATCAAATAGAACAAGAGCGGTAAATAACTTAACCAAAAACTTACCGATAACTGCATCAGGCTGCTCTTCAACCTCCACCACGTTCACGTGGTTCACTTGTCCCCTGTTAAAAGGGTTGGGCTTCTTCCTAGTGCTTCCATTGCCATTTCCGTTCTTCAATTCCGGACAATCATTGGCGTAGTGCCTAATGTTCCCGCACTTGAAACATGTAAGGTGACTTTGATCCTTCTTGGTGGGTGTGGCTGGGTTAGAGCGGTTCTGATTGCTGCCTGCTCCATTCCCATTTCCATTCTTGGGGCCACTGTGGTTATGCGTACTTCCTCCATTGTGAGTGTGGCCTCCATGGTTATGGGTATATCCTCCCGAGTTCGGGGTAAATAGAGGCTTCTGCTGAGCTCCTGAATTGGTCTTCCCTTGTCCATACTTCGTTTTGTGGCTCTCACTCTGCTGCTGCTTCCCTTCAATCATAAGAGCCATGTCTACCAACTCCTGATAGTTAGTGAATGTCGCTACCATCAACTACATGCTCATCTCATCATTCAACCCTTGCATAAACTTCTCCTACTTCGCGGCATCTATGGCCACATCATCAGGGGCATTGCGAGCTAATTTACTAAACTAATCTACGTACTGAGCCACAGTACAGTTTCCCTGGCGTAAGTTGTGAAACTCACGCTTCTTCGTGTTCATAGCTCCAGTTGAGACATCTGCAGTGCGGAATGCTTGCTGGAACTGGTCCCAAGTGATGTTGGCTATAGGGAAGGTGGTTGTGTAATTATCCCACCATGAGGCGGCTGGTCCATCCAACTGATGTGCAGCAAAACGCACTTTCTCTGCATCTGTGCAACCTGCGGTGGCCAACTCCCTTCCAATCCTGCGTAGCCAGTCATCCACAACTATTGGCTCGGTGCTACTGGAAAACACCGGCGGCTGCAACCTCAGAAAACGGGCTAAGTTGTCAACTGGTGGTGGTGGTGGCGGGTTGTTGTTGTTGCCTTGGTTCTGGACTAATATATGCATCAAGGCATTCTGCTGCTGGATCAACTGGGTGATCTCAGGTGGGAAGACAAATCCGGTGTCACGTCTCGGAGTTATCTGATGGGTTTAGAGGGGAGAGATTAGAATAGAAATGAGGTCTAGTGAGAAAGCACTACCCATATGCACATTAGACAAACACACTGATATCACACCACATCAATTCAAGCAAGGGCATACACTCGGTCAAGAACTATCGTTACAAAAGTGTTCGGACTACTACTATATACATGGGGGGATACTACTAATCATATGGTGGTCATTCTAGAAATTTTGATCGGTGGAAGACTCCATGATATCCGCTCCAGCTTCGTCTTCATAATCATCATCACTATCGTCGGGGTCGGAGTCGGTGTCGTCGATGATGACGTAGTCTTCAGAACGTATTTCCTTAGGTTCGTCGTCATCTCCTCCTGGCGCGGGGTCTCCCATAAAAACTCCTAGCTTCCTTGTCAAGTTGCCATTCTTCTCCACGAGTATCGTCATCTCCTCCTCATATCCATCGTGTGTAGACTTGAGTTGCTCTTCTAGCCCTGAAATCCTGGTCATTGCCTTCTTCAGTTCTATCATTCCTGCGCACATCTGATTCTCCTGCCGACGAATGTGCTGGTTTAGCTCCTGGATGAGCGCTGCAATGGACATGTCCCTCCTAGTGCTGACTATCTCCCATTGCTCATCTCGGCACCTACATATCTAATAGATAGTGTCCTTCAGCTCCTGTTTGTAGACTTCTCCAATTTGTCCCATAGCAATGTGGGCTGCCATGCTCTTGCCTAGACACGAGGTGGGTGCATCAAAGGAAAACTCTATGGGCTCAGTGACTGGCGTGAATGTCCTTCCTGGAACTTGAACTTGAATCATCCATCGCTCCTCTTCTGGTGAAGTGGCGGTGTAGGCCCCGGTGAAGCTTGGTATTCGGATGTTCAGGTACCTAGTGAGTTCCTTCAAGTGTCGTCCAAAAGGTGTGTCTTCATCCGGTTGTGCAAACTTGTTCCTTGAGTCCGTCATCCTACAGAGTAGAAAATGGAGAGGAGCCACAAATGGGTAGAGAAGAGTAACCTATGGCTCATCTTAGTGGTTGTGTCCTACATTCAGCGTGTGCTCGGATACCATCTTGTAGCGACTCGACCTCAGACGGTCAAATCTTTGTGTTCAGTGTCATCCCTGGATCGGTAATGCTGACACACACGGTACTCGAATGGATTTATAACAGAGTAGCAATCACACACTTATTACATCGAATGTCTCAAAAAAGAGAACTTATTACAATAAATATGGCTTAAGGCCATCTAAATAAGATAACAACGGAAGGCTTGGAATATAAAGCGAGTCCATAAACTCCAACGGCATAGCTGAGTGCATGACAAACGACCTAGCACACCTTACTCCTCGTCTGAAAAGTCTGCAACATGATACGTTGCAGCCCAAAAACGGATCAGAACATGGAATATGCTGGCAATATAACATAGTAGAGCAGTGAACATATAAATGCTATCACTACATGCATATATGGCTGGTGGTGGCTCTATGGTTATATTGTTTTGCGAAAAGCCAATTTTTCCCTACAACAAAGGAATATGTTTTATTTAACTATCATGGTAGTTGAAACATTGAGAATGGTACCCCCATCTCAATCCCAATTAAAAGTAATTATCAAACCAACAAAATAATTTAGAGTGATGAGATCAATCCAATAATTCAAGTACCAGATACTCAAGTTGTCCATAAACGGGGACACAGCTAACCATGATTAGTTTGTACACTCTGCAGAGGTTTGCGCACTTTTCCCCACAAGACTCGATCTCCCCCGTTGGATTTCTCGCACTACATGGTGTTTGAGAAACGGATGACTGAGACACAGTCATTCAGAAGCATTAACTCTAACCCCGGGTAGGTAGTACCAACCTACATCCCCTACATCTGCTAGCCCACCACCGGAAGAGGTCATGCAACATACTCAACTATGCTAGAGCCCATAATAGCTTGTGGCCGCACACGAAAGTTTCTAGCATGAATAATCTTATGATCCCTTTGGGACTGGGTGGCGGACCATAGGAGGATCACACGGTATAACCACGGGATCTCCTAGGACAAAACTGGTATAACCCCAGGTGCCCAAAACCAACAATCCACCTAGATATGTATTAAAGTTGCCACCTTAAATTGAACCATTAATTAACAAACTCACATCTGTCATGGATACACTCAAACCAATCCACGTCTATGAGCATAGCATAGCAATATAAGCATAACGTAGAAGTAACTCCCAAGGTTTGATAATAAAACAGGTAATAGGTTCTACCTCATCATCTACTTCCCAATACCCACAAGTTAATCACATCCTAATCATGCAGTGTTTGAGGATTGTAACTAATACATAAAAACTGGGTATGAAGAGAGTATGATCAATGTGTTACTTGCCTTGCTGACGATCCGCAAAACCTAGTGACTCGTAGTAGCACGCTTCGCACTCCGAGAATTGTATCGCAAACAAACAATAGCATACATAAGCACTCAAGCAAAGATGCACGGGTAAAACTCAAATAAGAAGATCTAACCAGAAAGTTCAACTGAAGAACTCCGGTTTGCAAAAAGAATCAAATCAAACGGAGCAACGAAACTCAAACTACGAAAGAAACAAGATCCGTTTACTAATCTGGACTAAAGTCAAATTTTACATTACCAAAATCTTGTTCAAGTTGATTAAACAAAAATATGGCTTCGAGATGAAGATCTAGGCGCTTGTTTCACCTTATTTGGATAAACGAGTGAAAAGATAAACTAAAACAAAGATCAGGGCAGAAATCGTGATCGAAAATAATCACGGAAAAATTCTGGAAAATAAAACGGGACGAACTGGCTAACGAATGAACGTTCGCTGTCTCCAACTAACTGACGAACAATGTTTGCTAAAATGAACGTACGGACGAACGTCTGCTATTTAACTAAACCAAAGAAAAACCAAACAAAACCAATCCAAAAAAACTGATCTAGGGTTTTTCTGAAAAAAGAAAACCGGGGTTAACCGAAGAAAACCGACCGGTCAACGGTCAACGGCGGTGGCTCGGCGAGATCCGATACGGCGGCGGCAGCGGGCGGTGGCACGGCGGAGGGGAGGCGGAAGGCGGCACGGCGGTTGGGCGAGGCGGCGGCACGGGCGCTGACTAGGCTTTCTAGGGCGCACGGGCTGGCGGCGGCGACTTGGGCCTCGGGGTCGTGGGCTGGCGGCTTATAAAGCCCCGGCCGGAGGACTCCGGCTCGGGCACGGCCGGAGGACTCCGGCTCGGGCACGGCCGGATAGGTCGATGCGCGTTTTTCTTTTAAATAAATCCTGACACAGAAAAACTGATAAAAGTAATACTAAACGGAGTCCGAAAATCCTGAAATAAATTTTCATGATCCTCTAATAACATTGCAGACAAAGTGAACATTTATTTGGGCCTCTAATGCAATTTTCAAAAACGCATATTTTTCTAATTCAAAAAAATAGCAATAAAATCCAAATAAAAATTATTTATTTGATTTTAACATTTTTCCTCCAATATTTCTTTTATTTTGGAGAACTCGTGTTATCTCTTCTCGTACATTTTTAATATGAAATATTTTCGAAGAGGAAAAATAATTAAAACCAAATGATCCCTTTTTCAAAATTTGAGAAAAACTCAAATATGAAAATAACGAAATTCCCAACTCTCTCCGTGGGTCCTTGAGTTGTTTAGAATTTCGAGGATTCGCGAAACGAAATGCGATAAAATATGATATGCATGAATGACCTATGTATAACATTCCAAAATGAAATTTTGGGATGTTACAAAGGACGTGCACTGCTTGGTAAATCATGTTGCACTGCATTCATCAGGTTTCTGTACTGCATGTGCACACATTTTGCACTACACATTTTTGTGCACTACATGCTGGTCGCATTTTTCTTTATTGTTTTTCCTCTTACGTATCCTTTTTCTAGTGTACGGGTGTGCACTGCCTTGTTGGGTCTTTGTGCACTTCATTCGTCAAAGTCCTGTGCTGTAGGTGTACAAATTTCCCCCTGCGTGCATCCTTTTTTGTGCCAAAGTTGTGACTGCTTGTACCAACGCTGCGGACTGCATGACTTATATTTAAGGACTGCATCATTTTGATCATGTACTGCACTTCATGCACACATATTGTGAACTTCCTGATATTAGTTTGGAGAACTGCATTCACTTTTATTTAGAATGGTCAGCGTCTGATAATTTTTTAGAAATAATTATCTAATGATTTGCGGTTGTACATGTGGTTCCTAAAATACAAGAAATAATTATTTTTTAGAAATGCGGTTGTATAATTCATACTAAATGCGGTTGTATTTTAGGAACGCACTTATTTTGTTTTATTGAAGTGTACTGCACTTCGTACTTATATCTTGTTTTTATTGTTCTGCTTGTGTGCACTAGTCTCAAGAACTGCCTGATAGTTAGAAGCATACTACATGTTTGCAAGTTCCATACTGCATATTAGATTGTGTTTTATCTGTACTGCTTGTTGGACTGTTGTGCACTTCATCTAGCTCGTGTCTGTACTGTTTGTAGGTTTTTACTGCTCTGTGCAAAGTATGAGAATGTTATTGCTACTTTTTTCGCCAAACAGTTTTTTTTCCAGAAAATCCCCCAACAAGCTATTAGGTATCTCCGGCTCAAGAAGGAGGGTTGGCAATGGACACCTGAAACAAGCCAAGTACCGTGTAGGCGTTGACGGGCGGCTGTATCTGCAGAAAGGCTGGAAGGAATTTGTCATTGATAGTGGCATGAAGTCTGAGCAAGTTGTTGTCCTCAACTTCTTTGAACTCGAGGATCGTATGGTCAGAATCATGTTTGACGTGATTGGTTAAGGTTATGAGGTTGATTTGTAATAAGTACTTTTGCGTGTCGAACGCTTCATCTTTTGATGGTTAAGGCTATGAGGTTCTTGTCTTTGCACCCTTGTGTTTGTAGCTCCTCGCATGCTGGTTGATGGCGGCTTTTGTTTTTCAACGCTGTGAACTGCAACCTTCTTTGCTCCTCGTGTGCTGGTTGATGTTTGCTTTTGTTTTTTAGTGCTAGGAACTACATCCTTCTTTGCTCCTCGCATGATGGTTGATGGCGGCTTTCGTTTTCCAGCATTGTGAACTGCATCCTTTGGTGCTCCTACCTTGTTTTTTGAATGTGGTGTCGTTCTCAGTTGTTTCTGTGCAACAATTTTCCCTTGTGGTGGTCTTGTGGGCATTGTTTCTTCATGTTCTTCGTCCTCTTCACTCTCTTCACTCTCTTCTTCCTATTCCTCCTCTTCTTCATCTACTTCTTCATAAGCCACTCCTTCTTCAGTTCTTCATGTTCTTCGTCCTCTTCACTCTCTTCTTCTTCCTCCTCTTCTTCATCTGCTTCTTCATAAGCCATTTCTTCTTCAATTGTGTCACCATCTTCTTTGATTTAATCTTCTTTGTCTTCCTCGTTTTCTAATCTTGTTCTTTTGGGGCAGGTTCTTGAATTGTTTCTCTTCCTCTTTTTGTAGATGCTACAACGTCTCGGTTTCGTCCATTTCTTAGAGTTGTGAGTAGAATATATGTTTGGTTGTGCATCGCCATGTCCTCGGTTTTCTTGTTCATTTCTTTTTGTACATGTCCTGGAACTGTAGCCGCTGATTTAATTACATGTCTAGCACCTTCTTATTCCCAGTGGGTGACCATCACCGTCCAGCTCAGGCTGTGGCTTACTATTTTTGTCATCATTTTTCGCCTAAGCACTGCAATGATATGACCGAGGTGGAAATCTGTGGAGGGGGCACCGCAAACAGCTAAACAATCAACTTGTGTGTCTATGGGGTGCCCCCCTCCCCCGTATATAAAGAAGTGGAGGAGGGGAGGGCCGGCCCTCTCTATGGCGCTCCCCAAGGGGGATTCCTACTCCTAGTAGGAGTAGGTTTCCCCCCTTCCCTAGTTGGAGTAGGAGAAGAAGTGAAGGAGGACGAGGGGAGAAGGAAGGAGGGGGGCGCCACCCCCTCCTAGTCCAATTCGGACCAGCCCACGGGGAGGGCGCGCAGCCACCCCTTGAGGCCCTTCTCTCCTTTCCCGTATGGCCCATTAAGGCCCACTACTTCCCCCGGCGAATTCCCGTAACTCTTCGGTACTCCAAAAAATACCCGAACCACTCAGAACCTTTCCGATGTCGGAATATAGCCTTCCAATATATCGATCTTTACGTCTCGAACATTTTGAGACTCCTCATCATGTCCATGATCTCATCCGGGACACCGAACAAACTTCGGTACATCAAAACACATAAACTCATAATACCAATCGTCATCGAACGTTAAGCATGCGGACCCTACGGGTTCGAGAACTATGTAGACATGACCGAGACTCATCTCCGGTCAATAACCAATAGCGGAACCTGGATGCTCATATTGGTTCCTACATATTCTACGAAGATCTTTATCGGTCAAACCGCATAACAACATACGTTGTTCCCTTTGTCATCGGTATATTACTTGCCCGAGATTCGATCGTCGGTATCATAATACCTAGTTCAATCTCGTTACCGGCAAGTCTCTTTACTTGTTGTGTAATGCATCATCCCGTAACTAGCTCAATATTCACATTGCTTCCAAGGCTTATAGTGATGTGCATTACCGAGAGGGCCCAGAGATACCTCTCCAACAATCGGAGTGACAAATCCTAATCTCGATCTATGCCAACTCAAAAAACACCATCGGAGACACCTGTAGGGTATCTTTATAATCACCCAGTTACGTTGTGACATTTTATAGCACACTAAGTGTTCCTCCGGTATTCGGGAGTTGCATAATATCATAGTCATAGGAACATGTATAAGTTATGAAGAAAGCAATAGCAATAGACTAAACGATCATAGTGCTAAGCTAACGGATGGGTCAAGTAAATCACATCATTCTCTAATGATGTGATCCCGTTGATCAAATGACAACTCATGTCTATGGCTAGGAAACTTAACCATCTTTGATTAACGAGCTAGTCAAGTACATGCATACTAGTGACATTCTATTTATCTATGTATTCACACATGTACTAAGTTTCCGGTTAATACAATTCTAGCATGAAAAATAAACATTTATCATGATATAAGGAAATATAAATAACAACTTTATTATTGCTTCTAGGGCATATTTTCTTCAGTCTCCCACTTGCACTAGAGTCAATAATCTAGTTCACATCGCCATGTGATTTAACACCAATAGTTCACATTACCATGTGATTAGTTCACACATACCATGTGATTAACACCCAAAGAGTACTAAGGTGTGATCATGTTTTGCTTGTGAGAGAAGCTTAGCCAATGGGTCACATTCAGAGCCATATGTATTTTGCAAATTTCTATGTCTACAATGCTCTGCACGGAGCCACTCTAGCTAATTTCTCCCACTTTCAATATATATCTAGATTGAGACTTAGAGTCATCCGGATCAGTGTCAAAGCTTGCGTTGGCGTAACTCTTTACGACGAACTCTTTATCACCTCCATAACCGAGAAATATCTCCTTATTTCACTAAGGATAATTTTGACTATTGTCCAGTGATCCACTCCTGGATTACTATTGTACCCTCTTGCCAAACTCATGGTGAGGTTCACAATAGGTCTGGTACACAACATGGCATACTTTATAGAACCTATGACTGAAGCATAGGGAATGAATTTTCATTCTCTTTCTATTTTCTGCAGTGGTGGGGCATTGAGTCTGACTCAACTTCACACCTTGCAACACAGGCAAGAACTCCTTCTTCGACTGTTCCATTTTGAACTACTTCAAAATCTGGTCAAGGTATGTACTCATTGAAAAAACTTATCAAGCGTCTTGTTCTATCTCTATAGATCTTGATGCTCAATATGTAAGCAGCTTCACCGAGGTCTTTCTTTGAAAAACTCCTTTCAAACACTCCTTTATGCTTTCCAGAAAAATTCTACATTATTCCCGATCAACAATACGTCATTCACATATACTTATCAGAAATGTTGTAGTGCTCCCACTCACTTTCTTGTAAATACAGGCTTCTCAAAAGTGTGTATAAAACCATATGCTTTGATCACACTATCAAAGCGTATATTCCAACTCCGAGATGCTTGCACCAGTCCATAGATGGATCGCTGCAGCTTGCACACTTTGTTAGCACCTTTAGGATTGAAAAAACCTTCTTGTTGTATCATATACAACTCTTCTTTAAGAAATCCATTAAGGAATACAGTTTTGACATCCATTTGCCAGATTTCATAAAATGTGGCAATTTCTAACATGATTCGGACAGACTTAAGCATCACTACGAGTGAGAAAATCTCATCGTAGTCAACACCTTGAACTTGTCGAAAACTTTTTGCGACAATTCGAGCTTTCTAGATAGTAACACTACTATCGTCATTCTGCCTTCCTCTTGAAGATCCATTTATTCTCAATGGCTTGCCGATCAACGGGCGAGTCCACCAAAGTCCGCACTTTGTTCTCATACATGGATTCTATCTCAGATTTTATGGCCTGAAGCCATTTTGCGGAATCTGGGCTCATCATCACTTCCTCATAGTTCGTAGGTTTGTCATGGTCAAGTAACATGACCTCCAGAATAGGATTACCGTACCACTCTGGTGCGGATCTTACTCTGGTTGACCTACGAGGTTCAGTAGTAACTTGATCTGAAGTTTCATGATCATCATCATTAGCTTCCTCACTAATTTGTGTAGGAATCACTGGAACTAATTTCTGTGACGAACTACTTTCCAATTCGGGAGAAGTTACAACTACCTCATAAAGTTCTACTTTCCTCCCACTCACTTATTTTGAGAGAAACTCCTTCTCTAGAAAGGATCCATTCTTAGCAACGAATATCTTTCCTTAGGATCTGTGATAGAAGGTGTACCCAACAGTCTCCTTTGGGTATCCTATGAAGACACATTTCTCCGATTTGGGTTCGAGCTTATCAGGTTGAAGCTTTTTCACATAAGCATCGCAGCCCCAAACTTTAAGAAACGACAACTTGGGTTTCTTGCCAAACCACAGTTCATATGGTGTCGTCTCAACGGATTTAGATGGTGCCCTATTTAACGTGAATGTAGTTGTCTCTAATGCATAACCCCAAAACAATAGTGGTAAATTGGTAAGACACATCATAGATTGTACCATATCTAATAAAGTATGGTTATGACGTTCGGACACACCATTACGCTGTGGTGTTCCAGGTGGCGTGAGTTGCGAAACTATTCCACATTGTTTCAAATGAAGACCAAACTCATAACTCAAATATTTGTCTCCACGATCAGATCATAGATATTTTATTTTCTTGTTACGATGATTTTCCACTTCACTCTGAAATTCTTTGAACTTTTCAAAATGTTTCAGACTCATGTTTCATCATGTAGATATACTCATATCTGCTCAAATCATCTGTGAAGGTTAGAAAATAACGGTACCTGTTGTGAGCCTCAACACTTATCGGATCACATACATCAGTATGTATTATTTCCAATAAGTCAGTTGCTCGCTCCATTGTTCCGGAGAACGGAGTCTTAGTCATCTTGCCCATGAGGCATGGTTCGCTAGCATCAAGTGATTCATAATCAAGTGATTCCAAAAGCCCATCAGCATGGAGTTTCTTCATGCGCTTTACACCAATATGACCTAAACGGCAGTGCCACAAATATGTTGCACTATCATTATTAACTTTGCATCTTTTGGCATCAATATTATGAATATGTGTATCACTACGATTGAGTTTCAATAAACCATTTATATGAAGTGTATGACCATAGAAGGTTTTATTCATGTAAACATAAAAACAATTATTCTTTGACTTAAATGAATAACCGTATTGCAATAAACATGATCCGATCATATTCATGCTCAACGCAAACACCAAATAATATTTATTTTGGTCCAACACTAATCTCGAAGGTAGAGCTAGTGTGCGATGGTGATCTTATGAACCTTGGAATCATTTCCAACACTCATCATCACTTTGCCCATAACTAGTCTGTGTTCATTCTGCAACTCCTGTTTTTAGTTACTACTCTTAGCAACTAAACCAAGATCAAATAATCGAGGGGTTGCTATAAACACTAGTAAAGTACACATCAATAACATGTATATCAAATATACTTTTCTTCACTTTGCCATCCTTCTTATCCGCCAAGTATCTAGGGCAGTTCCACTTCCAATGACCATTTCCTTTGTAGTAGAAGCACTTAGTTCCAGGCTTGGGTCTAGCTTTGGGCTTCTTCATGGGAGCTACAACTTGCTTGCTATTCTTCTTTGAAGTTCCTCTTTCTTTCCCTTTGCCCTTTTCTTTGAAACTAGTGATCTTGTTAACCATCAACACTTGATGCTATTTCTTGATTTCTACCTTCACGATTTCAAAGATTGCAAAGAGCTTGGGAATTACTTTCGTCATCCCTTGCATATTATAGTTCATCACTAAGTTCTAGTAACTTGGTGATAGTGACTAGAGAACTTTGTCAATTACTATCTTATCTAGAAGATTAACTCCCACTTGATTCAAGCAATTGTAGTACTCAGACAATCTGAGCACATGCTCACTGGTTGAGCTATTCTCCTCCATCTTGTAGGAAAAGTACTATCAGAGGGCGCATACCTCTTGACAGGGGCATGAGTATGAAATACCAATTTCAACTCTTAGAACATCTTATATGCTCCATGACGTTCAAAACATTTTTGAAGTCCCGGTTCTAAGCCGTAAAGCATGGTGCACTAAACTATTAAGTAGTCATCAAACCGAGCTTTGTCAAACGTTCATAACGTGTGCATCTGCTCTTGTAATAGGTCCATCACCTAGCGATGCATCAAGGACATAATTCTTCTTTGCAGCAATGAGGACAATCCTTAGATCACGGACCTAGTCCGCATCATTGCTACCATCATCTTTCAACATAGTTTTTCTCGAGGAACATATCAAAAATAAACAGAGAGCTACATCGCGAGCTATTGATCTACAACATAGTTATGCAAATACTACCAGGACTAAGTTCATGATAAATTAAAGTTCAATTAATCATATTACTTAAGAACTCCCACTTAGATAGACATCTCTCTAATCATCTAAGTGATCACGTGATCCATATCAACTAAACCATGTCCGATCATCACGTGAGATGGAGTAGTTTCCAATGGTGAACATCACTATGTTGATCATATCTACTATATGATTCACGCCGACCTTTCGGTCTCGAGTGTTCCGAGGTCATATCTCGCATATGCTAGGCTCGTCAAGTTTAACCCGAGTATTCTGCGTGTGCAAAACTGGCTTGCACCCGTTGTATGTGAACGTAGAGCTTATCACACCCGATCATCACGTGGTGTCTCGGCACGACGAACTGTAGCAACGGTGCATACTCAGGGAGAACACTTGTACCTTGAAATTTAGTGAGAGATCATTGACGGTGTCCTGGACTAGGGGGTACTCACCACGTCATCTCCCGACCAGCTGGATCGGGCCGAGGACCCCCATGGCGGTTCACTATTGGGCCAGTTTGGATAGCCCACACCGCATACCAGAAGGATTCCAAAGACTTGGCGCCCAAGACGAGGTCTCCTCTAAACCCTAGGCCTACGGTGCATATATAAGCCGAGGCCAGGCTAGTCAATAGACAATCTCCTATTCATTACTACAATCTCGTGGTAGATACATGTACTCTGTACTACACCCATATGAATACAATCAAAAGCAGCATGTAGGGTATTATCTCATCAAGAGAGCCCGAAGCTGGGTAAAAACCCCGTGTCCATGTTACCATCGCCCTCAGACGCCTAGCTTAGGAACCCTACTATGAGATACGCCGGAAATTGAACCGATATTGGTGCTTTCATTGAGAGCCTGCTGGTGGTCTCCACGGGGCGATGGGAATTCGGATCGTCTCCGGCGCGATCTACGCATCAGAGCCGAGCTTTATGTTCGATGTCGGCATCTTTTGTCGCCGGCTCGACTGGTCACCTTGGCTTAACCAAGGACTGTGCCCTACCTCCAATCATCATGTTCGGAGGAGGGCCTTCGTCAACATCAACTCCGATCTCTATCATGATCATGGCAGAATCATCCATGGAGCTCGGGGGCTCAACGTCGACATTGCCCTAAGCGACCGCGGCTGTTTTTTCCGAACAGCAAACTTGTATCCGCTGCCACCACCTCCTCGAGCATCGCTTTGACGATTCCTTCCATGGAATTGTGCGGAATTAAGTGTACAACAACCATGCCAAATTTCATCGAGTTCCGATGGAGGAATCTCTAGCAATCTACGATATACCGGAGCCCTGTCAAATCCGGACGGGAATCTAGACGAGTTTAGGGCGTGGTCTCCAGAGCCCAGCTCGGAGGTCCTTTGGAAGATCCAACCGTTCATCTGCTGCGGAATTTCCATATCTACCAGCCCTCCAAATTTCAGCTCGATCCAACGGTTCAAACTCCGGGAACCTTTCGATGAGTGGACCAATTTTTGAATATATTTTTTGTGCGAATACGAATCTGGCCCGAGTTCATGTTTCTTCATGAACGGAACATTGGACAACCCTTTTGAAGGAATTTTTTCTAGGGTATTGTGCGTTGTTTTTAAACACATGCCCATAAAATTTAAAGCCTCCTCCGAGGTAATCTTCACCATCACGCTGGTGTCAAACCAGTCCGGCAATATTGCTCCGCGGCAGCCGACCTGCGCTAGACACGTCGCCGCTTTGTTGAGCCGAGCTCAACTTCTTCGATCATCATCTCGGCAAGCTGAACAAGAGTTCGGCGTCGCGAAGGATAAATCATCACCAACATCGCTGCCCCACGGATTACACGGAGCGGGCACACCGGCATCCCCGCATGGCCACTTCATCAAGCCGGCATTGACCGCGTCACAAGTCACGACCTGCGCCAGCATGGCCGCACTGTTGCTTCTTAAAGCCGATGTCCATCATGCCGACCTGCTTCAACACCTCGGCTGACATGGCAGCTGCAACATCTCCTCACCGACCTGCTCCGTCACCTCGGCTGCACCGGGTACTTGGCTATTTCTTCATCAACATACTCCGGTGACTTCGGCGTCACCAATGACCAGCTTCGGCCACGTTAGTCGGATCGAGGGCTTTGTCTCGGCAAGCCAACCTTTGCCAGCATCGCCATGCCGTTGCTTTATCGCCCATCAGGCAATGGTTGTGCAGATCGAGTCCCAATTTTGGAAGTCACCTTTCTTCGGATTGCTACAACAAATAAACCAGGTGCTATTTATCCTAGTAATTTTTGCTTGTTTGGGTTTATTTTTCCCAAGGAATTATTACTCTGGTTTGGCCCATAATCTATACGCAGGTCTATCTAATGGTGGTCGCATTAACAACGGTCACATGGTGGTTCGGTAATGGACTTCGACTACGTCACGTGGTCTCTTCGGCAAGTCGACGCCGTCGTCCCAATCGGCGTAAATCGGCTCGCGTGATCACCTTGTTGGTCGTGTTGCCATACCGACGTGTTCGGTTGCCTAGGGGACTTCGACATCGTTGAGAGAGCTCTACCTCATCGAGTGTTCAGCACACAGGCCATATTTCTTTTATTACTCACTTTGCATAAATTATTAATTATGCAACAATGTTTTTTTTAATTTATTATTCCTACTATCTCCGGCTTGCACTATATTCTGTGCACAGGTAAAGGATCCGGGTCGGGCAGCGCTGTCACCTCGGCATACCGACGTACCACGTCACCTCGGCTGGACCGAGGGCTTCGTCATCACTTCATTAACCCATGCCGGGGACTTCGGCGTCACACTGCCGGCCTGCATTGGCCGTCCTATGTCGCCACTTCGGAGTGCCGAGCTCTTCGCTCCGCCACCTCGGGACCGGCTTGGGGGCTGGGACCTTGTCCCGCCGTAAGCTCGGGCCGTGCATCGACACCGAACACATTAACCAGCTAAGTCGCTTTTATGTTCAGGATTTTCAATTTTAAATTTTGTTCGGTTCGACCAAAGCATTATACTTTTTTGGCAAAAAGTTGTATGTGAAAAACTTCCTTGTCAAAACTTTGTTTGTGACACACAAATTCAAATACCCTGCTTACTTTGGGGGCTTCCTTTATGAAGCCTTTCCTCTTGCATATGATTATACTTGTACGACTTCGTTCCTTGTTCGTGTATTACGCCACAATATGCACCATGTTGACTTAAGTGTTCTGCAAGCTGGGTTGCCTTGCTCCTATGTTTACCCCTACGTTCCCGATTGTTCGGCTAGGGAGTAAAGGGAGCACCTCTGCGATTGTCACGATCGGGTCATCCGAGCTCGGACCTCAGACTGGGTGAAGCCGAAAGCTAGCGCTCGTATTGTTTTCAATCATGGTCGGCACACAACGAAACTCATGAGTACAAAAAATCTATTGCACAAGTCTCATAGTAACAATGAGCAATCGAGGAAAGGTATTAGTGGAGGTACTATTTTCTTCGAAGATGCTTCTTACACTTCGTCAGTAATATAGCATAAGTTCCCGGAGCGTGCTTTTGCATTCTGATGCCTTATGGCCTGATTGCTCGGTTATCGAAAAACACCGCCGATATTCTCGACAGGTGGAGTACATAACACTTTTCGGCCCTTGGCCGAAGAGGGAGAAGCCGACGGTCGGTTAAGACGCGTTTAAAGTTCGGGTGAACACAGATATGATATAAGACTTTAGTACATACAATCATTATACATAAAATTCTTTTACCCAAGTCACTTGGGGGCTCTTAAATTAGTATGAGCTGTTTTTCTTCTTAGTCGTTGCAAAGTCCTTTTCTATCAATCCTTTCTCGACGCAAATGTGTGGTCAATAGCCGGATAGCCTTTCTTCTCTCTAAAGCCGCTCGAGTTTAGTTTGCTAAACTAGCCTCGGAGAAGCACTCCGCCTTCGGGATAAGGAGGTTGAAGCCATCGGCTGACCCGCTTGAAGTCTTGAGATCGGATGTGTCATATTAATGCACGACAGAAACACAAAAAATTTAAGAGCAATTTTCGGATTGGCACCGAACACTTGATCTAGTTCGGACGTCGAGTTTTTAATGAAGTTTTTTGGGTTTTCCAAGCCTATGGCACTTTTAAACTATTTTTGTGTTTCAAGCATTAGTCTCGCAGTGCAACGCCGGACACCTTTAGAGATTCGGCAAAAACATGCTTGGATATTGCTATATATGCATTGGTTTCCACTTGTGTCTTCGGTCAATAGTAGGGTTGCCCGGCTCCTGTGCTTGCCGCCTACGTTCCGCTTTGTTCGGCTAGGTGCACAAAAGGAGAACCACTGTGATTGTGCTTCCAGCTAGCATGGTTAAGCACCTCAGTGGAGAAATCCGAAAACTGACTGTCACAATAAGCGTAAACTGGCCAGCGATCCGATGACTGTACTAAACTATAAAGATCGATAGAGGTCACCCCGAGTTAAATGACGGTCCGTTCATAACATTGACCGAAGTGTTTACGGCTTGACCTCGACTATCACCGAACACTAACCGGGGGCTAGTAACTGGCCTCCCAACATTAAGCTCCTATGACTAAGTGAAAGTTATAAAGCATGTATATCTGATTGCCTCGTTTCCGCTAACACAACCGCCTTCGGGCACCGAGACATCGGCTAAGGGTTGTTTTATTATTGCGACAACACCCTGCGTAGCATCTACAAGGGGGTGGAAGCCGACAATGGTCCACTTTCAACTGATAAACGGTCGCAACGGAGTCAAAATAAACATATCATTGATGTTTGTATTTCATATACGAGGGCTACCTTCCACAATCATCGTTATAAAGCCATAAATATGCATCAATTTGACTTAAGATTTTGGCCAAGATGGGTTGCCTGGCTCCTGTGCTTACCCCTACGTTCCCGATTGTTCGGCTAGGTGGTAAAGGGAGCACCTCCGTGATTGTTACTACCGGTTCATCCGAGTAAGTACCTCAGACTGGGTAAAGCCGAAAGCTAGCAATCTTAAAGGATCACATTGGTCGGCAACGACAGAAGTGAAAATTTTGGTTCATTAATACCATAGAGTTCGGGAACTTTCCCCGAACTAAATCCTCAATACTTTCCTCCCACATCGATCGGAGGTGAGGTTTTATGATCATGATAAGCATGACGACCCAAAGAAAGGAACCGATAGCGGGACTAATTTCTTTGGAAGATGTTTCTTACGTTAAAACGTAATATAACATATCTCTCTGCGTACATTTGTTTATAAAACCGTATGGCCGGATTGCCTTGTTTGTCGTAAATCTTTGCCCTCATAAAGGCTTTATAAAGTAGGACAAACACCTCGGCTACTGGCCAAGGAGGTGGAAGCCGATGGTCAGTCAACAAAGTTTTGTACAATGCGGATCTGAGCATTAATGATATAGAGTACTTGGATACATAGACTCGTTACACATAATTTGTGATTTTACTTTGGATATCGATCCTTAATTCGGCCACCCGTGCCCACATTAAGGCTCGAGGGCTACTGGGCTTCGTACTTATTATTTACAAATATTAAAGGGGTACATCGATCCCCTGATCTGGTGTTGCCACCCGACCAGTGTCTTGGGGGCTACTGCATTGCCTATTCAATGCAGAAAATTCAAAGTGCTCAGTGTTCAGCTTGACCGAACTATGCGCAAACGTGTCTTCGGACAACAATAGGTACCATATGGACCTATCCGGCATCAAGCTAATATATTACGGTAACTTCTTAAGACCCTCTCTCAAGGGCCCGTTCATCGATCACTATTATCTCTCATATATTACACTGTGTTTCTATTCCTAGGTATGCTGCTGAGCTAGGAGTTGATCCTTAGGGCGATTTCGCGCATCAACCTGAGTCTCAGGGCTACTAGGATCAGCGGTTTCATGATTTTCTTCAGGTGCATCTCGGGTTTTAGACCGACACACACATTGAGGGCTGCTGGTTATACATATTGACAGCAAATAAATTTACACGCATCAGAAATAAATTCCGCAAACAATCAGCCCATGACCGAGGTGTTGAACCACCTCGAAAGCATTTCGGGATATAGCTCGGATGCAAGTGGCTGGCTCCATAGAGGGCATTTCTAGCATTAAGCTCAGCTAAACTCCTTCAACTTTTTTGAACCAAGGTGATCTATGACACCTTGGATATAGTCCGGCATTGGAGCTCGGATACAGTCCGGTGTTGGAACTTGGACATAGTCCGGCGTTAGAGCTCGGATACATTCCGACATTGGAGCTCGGAAGCGGTCCGGCGTTGGTGCTCGGCTGCAAAAGATACCTTAGATACAAGAGGACACCACCGCACGGGAAACACTTCAAACCCGAGGCGTGGCATAAAAATAACAAGGCATTGATAAAGGCTGAAGACTTAAAGGCTCCTCGGATACCCGACGTGTAAACTCTTTGGGTTCGCTTCGGCGATCCTCAAGATCGAAGATGAGAAGATTTGTTGAACCAGTTTTCAAGACCGGCGACCGAAGATGAAGAACAGATCGAAAGAATAGACGAGCGTCCCCAACTTGAAGCGCGGTTCAGGGGGCTACTGACGGTGTCCTGGCCTATGGGGTACTCATCACGTCGTCTCCCGACCAGTTGGATCGGGCCGAGGACCCCCATGGCGGTTCAATATTGGGTCGGTTCGAATAGCCCACGCCGCATACCAGAAGGAGTCCACAAGACTTGGCGCCCAAGACGAGGACTCCTCTAAACCCTTGGCCTACGGTGCATATATAAGCCGAGGCCAGGCTAGTCAATAGACAATCTCCTATTCATTACTACAATCTGGTGGTAGATACATGTACTCTGTACTACACCCATATGAATACAATCAAAAGCAGCATGTAGGGTATTATCTCATCAAGAGAGCCCGAAGCTGGGTAAAACCCCGTGTCCATGTTACCATCGCCCTCAGACGCCTAGCTTAGGACCCCTACTACGAGATACGCCGGAGATTGAACCGACAATCATTTTATAATGCTACCGCCGTAATAAGCAAAATAAGATGCATAAAGGATAAACATCACATGCAATCAATATAAGTGATATGATATGGCCATCATCATCTTGTGCCTTTGATCTCCATCTCCAAAGCACCGTCATGATCACCATCGTCACCGGCTTGACACCTTGATCTCCATCAAAGCATCATTGTCGTCTATGACTATCGCTACTACTTATTGATAAAGTAAAGCAATTACATGGCGATTGCATTTCGTACAATAAAGCGACAACCATATGGCTCCTGCCAGTTGCCGATAACTATGTTACAAAACATGATCATCTCATACAACAAGTTATATAATCACGTCTTGACCATATCACATCACAACATGCCCTGCAGAAACAAGTTAGACGTCCTCTACTTTGTTGCTGCAAGTGTTACGTGGCTGCTACGGGCTTAGCAAGAACCGTTCTTACCTACGCATCAAAACCACAACGATTTTTCGTCAAGTTTGTTGTTTTAATCTTCAACAAGGACCGGGCGTAGTCACACTCGATTCAACTAAAGTTGGAGAAACAGACACCCACTAGCCACCTATGTGCGAAGCAAATCGGTAGAACCAGTCTCGCGTAAGCACGCATAATGTCGGTCTGAGCCGCTTCATCCAACAATACCGCCGAATCAAAGTATGGCATGCTGGTAAGCTGTATGACTATTATTGCCCACAACTCTTTGTGTTCTACTCGTGCATATAACATCTACGCATAGACCTGGCTCGATACCACCGCTAGAACGCAGTAATTTAAAAAATCCCACGCATTAACGCAAGATCCATCTAGGTGATGCATAGCAACGAGAGGGGAGAGTGTTGTCCACGTACCCTCGTGGACCAAAAGGGGAAGCGTTATGACAACGCGGTTGATGTAGTCGTACGTCTTCACGGTCCGACCAATCCTAGCACCGAAGGTACGGCACCTCCGCGATCTGCACACGTTCAGCTCGGTGACGTCTCACGAACTCTAGATCCAGCTGAGGTCGAGGGAGAGTTTATTCAGCACGACGGCGTGGTGACGGTGATGATGAAGCTACCGGCGCAGGGCTTCTCCTAAGAACTGCAACGATATGACCGAGGTGGAAATCTGTGGAGCGGGGCACCGCACACGGCTAAACAATCAACTTGTGTGCCTATGGGGTGCCCCCTCCCCCATATATAAAGGAGTGGAGAAGGGGAGGGCTGGCCCTCTCTATGGCGCACCCCAAGCGGGATTCCTACTCCTAGTAGGAGTAGGTTCCCCCCCCCCCCTTCCCGAGTTGGAGTAGGAGAAGAAGGGAAGGAGGACGAGGAGAGAAGGAAGGAGCCCCCCCCCCCACGTAGTCCAAATCGGACCAGACCCCCGGGGGGGGGGGGGGGCGCAGCCACCCCTTGAGGCCCTTCTCTCCTTTCTCGTATGGCCCATTAAGGCCCACTACTTCCCCCGGCGAATTCCCGTAACTCTCTGGTAATCCGAAAAATACCTGAACCACTCAGAACCTTTCCGATGTCCTAATATAGCCATCCAATATATCGATCTTTACGTCTCGAACATTTCGAGACTCCTCGTCATGTCTGTGATCTCATCCGGGACTCTGAACAAACTTCGGTACATCAAAACACATAAACTCATAATACCTATCGTCATCGAACGTTAAGCGTGCGGACCCTACGGGTTCGAGAACTATGTAGACATGACCGAGACTCATCTCCGATCAATAACCACTAGCGGAACCTGGATGCTCATATTGGTTCCTACATATTCTACGAAGATTTTTATCAGTAAAACCGCATAACAACATATGTTGTTCCCTTTGTCATCGGTTTGTTACTTGCCCGAGATTCGATCATCGATATCATCATACCTAGTTCAATCTCGTTACCGGAAAGTCTCTTTACTCGTTGCATAATGCATCATCCCGTAACTAGCTCATTAGTCACATTGCTTTCAAGGCTTATAGTGATGTGCATTACCGAGAGGGCCCAGAGATACCTCTCCGACAATCGGAGTGACAAATCCTAATCTCGATCTATGCCAACTCAACAAACACCATCGGAGACACCTATAGAGTATCTTGATAATCACCCAGTTACGTTGTGATGTTTGATATCACACTAAGTGTTCCTCCGGTATTCGGGAGTTGCATAATCTCATAGTCATAGGAACATGTATAAGTTATGAAGAAAGCAATAGCAATAAACTAAACAATCATAGTGCTAAGCTAACGGATGGGTCAAGTCAATCACATCATTGACTAATGATGTGATCCCGTTGATCAAATGACAACTCATGTCTATGGCTAGGAAACTTAACCATCTTTGATTAACGAGCTAGTCAAGTAGAGGCATACTAGTTACATTCTGTTTGTCTATGTATTCACACATGTACTAAGTTTCCGGTTAATACAATTCTAGCATGAATAATAAACATTTATCATGATATAAGGAAATATAAATAACAACTTTATTATTGCCTCTAGGGCATATTTCCTTCACTTTCTTCCTTCATCTTGTGTTTGAAACAGGAGGTGGAAGAATTGTTTCTTTTTTATAGCACCAGTTGCGTTGTGTTCGGTATTTTCTACTTGCTCGGTATTATTGTCATGCTGGGATTTCTCTGGTTTCTTTAGTTTTGCTTCTTCTTCTTCTTCTTCTTCTTCTTCTTCTTCTTCTTCTTCTTCTTCTTCTTCTTCTTCTTCTTTTTTGTTGAGAACATCAACTTCCTCGATCAATGCCCTCATACCATACAACGCTCTGTGGCACCCAGCATCGGACCTTGTCGCTCTATTTGCAAGGTCCATTGTTGTTTTTGTCAGCAATTTTCTACGGCAAAAAAGCGAGCTTCCATTTGTTGTTGTTTGTTCGTAGTCTCTTTTGTCAAACGTTGCATTTGATCTTGCGTTCTGGGTGTATCTTTTAACGATGTACACCTCAGGAATCTTGACTACTCTCAAATGAGAAATCATGCATGACACATGGACAAAAAAGAGCCCTGCAGACAACACATGATTTCTTTGTTTTGTAAGTGAACTGCATGTAATTAAAACACATGTTTTTTCATTATTTGTTCATTCTAAGGAAGTGAACTTCACTTGGTTTTGTGAATTACTTATGCATGTGGACTTTTAAAGTTCAGTAAGTGAGCTTTCATGCATGACTATCAGAAATTAGGATTTTTTTTTGCTAGCGAGTTGTCGGCGTTCTGGGAACGGGGGTCCCCAGAGTTGCCTGCCTGCGGCCCACGGCGTGGCTATGCTAGCAGGCCGTACGGCCCATCTTCAACGACAAGGCGTTCAAGACCCTCGCGAGGGGCCAAGCCTCGCGAGGTGGACGACGCAAGACCTCCTCAGGAGCGGCCTCTCCAGGCAGGCTCACGAGGAGCAGAGATATCAAGGCGGAGCAAACCTCACGAGGCTCTCGTGACGTGAGCCATGACGATCAGGATCAGATGGGCGCCAGGCGGGCGCTAGCGCGCGCGGTGTCCTTGTTTCCTCTTTGGTGCCAAGGGGGCAAGCGCAGGCGCAGAGTACCGAGGCATCAGGCAAAGGTTTCTATATCAGTGCAACGAGACCAAGACAAGCAGGCCAGCAGGATGGAGGTCACCATGGAGCCCAAGACGGCGTCACCACCAGAGCCTTTTGCAGGCGAAGACCACTTTTGTTAGGATAGCTTGTACTAGCTGTCCCCTTTCAAAATTGCCCGCCGTTGATGGCTCCCTTCCCGCTCAATATTTAGGGAGAGGAACAGGGCCTATATAAGTAGAGCTAGCCACCACCGTAGGGGATAACTCATTCAGAGGCATCTCACCCACACAAGTTCGGCAAGCATAAGAACACCTCATCCTTAGGAGGTTGTTCTCCCCCTTGTATCGTTCATCATCAGCCCAAGAGGCAATCCACCACCACCACACTGGAGTAGGGTATTACACCACAACGGTGGCCCGAACCAGTATAAATCTCGTGTCTTTCTGTGTTGCGAGTCCGTCGAGTTCATCCGCGAGATCTTAGCGAGCTAGGGCGTTGATCAGTAGGAGGGAAAGAACTTCGCGCGCACCCTAGAGTTTGAACCTTAAGGGTTTTGCCGGAACCCGAGATCCGACATTTGGCACGCCAGGTAGGGGTGCGCCGTAGCTTCTCCTCCGTCGATCTGCGTTTCACCCTCATGGCAGTGCCCCGCCACCGGCTCCAACAGCATGTGCTGACGATGGGGCCAGGGGCTCCGAGCCCTGGCCCCCGCCCTTCAACAGGTGTGATGGCCACCCAAGTTCAGGCCGGAGATGGCGCCGCGCTACGACGGCGCGGTGGACCCATCGGCGTTCCTGCTGGCATATGAGGAGGCCGTCCTCGAGGCCGGGGGCGACGACAAGGTCATGGCCAACTGGCTCCCCATGGCCCTCGCCGGCGAGCTACGCACCTGGCTACTCAACCTCCCTGGATCCACGGTGGCGTCCTGGGCAAACTCCGCGACCTCTTCACTGCTCGCTACGCGGTGACGGCGCACCACGCAGTCGCAGCCCTGCTGGGTGGCTCTCAAGCACCGCCTTTAGATCGCCACGTCAAGCCGTTCCTCCGTCAGATCGGTGCCGCTTCCAAGCGCCCGGGGGCTCCGCCGGGTTGGGCTGCGCCAGAGGCCGACCTCACCTTCGGCTCAGAAGACCACCCCAACTCTTCCACCGGCTCGGGCAAGCTCCCAATGCTCTGCACGCCCACCATATGCAACGTGGCTGTTACCAAGACCCTCATCGACGGCGGAGCAGGCCTCAACTTGCTCTCTGTAGAGGCCTTCAGCCTTCTTCACGTGCCACTCGAGTGGCCCAGTCTTAGCAAGCCTTTCTCAGGAGTTGGTGGCGGCACTGCCCGCTCTCTGGGACAGATCCGCCTCCCCATCACCTTCGGCACACGTGACAACTACCGCAGCAAGCTGGTCAACTTAGACATCGCCCGCATCGGCCTCCCGTACGATGCCATCCTCGGGTACCCAGCTCTCGCCCAGTTCAGGGTGGCGACTCATCCGGCCTACAACCTCATGAAGAGGTGACGGCACTCAAGCTCGCCCTCAAAACCACCGCGACGGCGCAGCCTGCCGACGTGGGTGCCTCCAAGCCCAAGGGAGCCATACCGACCAAGAAGAAGTAGTTGTTCTCACAAGACAAGGCCGAAACCAAGCAGGTGCCGGTTAGTGAGGACAGGCCCTCAGGAGCCACCTTTACCATAGGTGCCAGCCTCAACCTAGGGCAAGAGGAAGCATTGGTGAAGTTCTTGCGTGCAAACAAGGATATATTCGCGTGGGAGCCCAATCAGCTGGTAGGAGTCCCGAGAGAGGTGATTCAGCATCATTTAAGGGTATGCCCCAATGTACGCCCCGTGAAGCAGTGGGCGAGACGGCAGTCCACTGAGAAGCAAGCCTTCATCATCCAGGAGACCCGCAAGATGGAGGCGGTGGGTGCCATTCGCGAGGTTCGGTATCCCGAATGGCTAGCGAATCCCGTCGTAGTGCCAAACAAAGGCGGGAAGGAACGGATGTGTGTCGACTTCACCAACCTTAACAAAGCCTGCCCCCAAGATCCATTCCCGCTCCCGCGCGTTGATCAGATTGTCGACTCCACCGCCGAGTGTAACCTGATGTGCTTCCTGGATGCGTTCTCAAGGTATCACCAGATCAAGATGGCGGTGGAAGATGTGGAGAAGACATCCTTCCTGACCCCATATGGGGTGTGCTGCTACACCTGCATGCCCTTTGGACTGCGCAACGCGGGTGCAACCTTTCAGCGACTGATGCACATCGCCTTGGGGCTGCAGCTCGGGAGAAACACAGAGGCCTACGTCGACGACATTGTGGTAAAGTCTCGGGAGGCAAGGACCCTGATTCAATACCTAGAGGAGACCTTCGCGAGCCTGCGCCAAGTGAACTTGCGGCTCAACTCGGAGAAGTGCGTATTCGGCGTCCCTTTCGACAAGCTGCTGGGCTTTTTGTGTCCCATACAGGAATCGAGGCGAATCCAGAGAAGATCAAGGCCACCGAGGACATGAGCCCGCCGCAGACCCTGAAGAGGTGCAGAAGTTGGCTGGTCGGGTAACTGCGTTGGGACGCTTCATCTCCAAGCTAGGGGGCTACTGTCGGCGTTCTGGGAACGGGGGTCCCCAGACTTGCCTGCCTGCGGCCTGCGGCGTGGCTCAGGTGGTGGCCCAGTACGGCTCATCTTCATCAGCGCAAGACTCAAGACCCTCGCGAGGGGCCAAGCCTCGCGGGGCGGACAACACAAGACTTCCTCAGGAGCGGCCTCGCCAGGCAGGCTCGCGAGGAGGCGGAGAGATCAAGGCAGGGTACCTCGCGAGGTGCTCGTGACGCAAGCCGTGACGATCGAGACCAGGTGGGCGCCCGGTGAGCGCCCGGCCTCTGTGATGTCCTTGTTTCCTCTTTGGTGCAAAGGGGGCAAGCACAGACGTGGAGTACCGAGGCATCAGGCAAAGGTTGCCATTTCAGTGCAATGAGACCAAGACCATCGGAGCGGCAGGATGGAGGTCACCATGGAGCCCAAGACGGCGTCATCGCCAGTGCTTTTGGCAGTCGAAGACAAACTTTAGTCAGGATAACTTGTACTAGATGTCCCCCTTCAAAATGGCAATTGTTGGCGCCCTTCCCGATCAATATTTGGGAAGAGGACCAGGGCCTCTATAAATAGAGCTAGCCACCACGTAGACATGAGAGGGGAGAGATCCCTAGCCAGAGAGAGAGAGAGAGAGAGAGAGAGAGAGAGAGAGAGAGGCGATCGAACTCACCCAAGCAGTTCATCGCACCTGCTCGAGAACACCTCTCACGAGGTTGTTCGTCCTTTGTACTATTCATCATCAGCCCCTGAGGCAATCCACCACACCACACACTGGAGTAGTGTATTACACCACAATGGTGGCCTGAACCAGTATAAATCTTGTGTCCCTTGTGTTGTGATGACCCACAAGTATAGGGGATCTATTGTAGTCCTTTCGATAAGTAAGAGTGTCGAACCCAACGAGGAGCAGAAGGAAATGAAAAGCGGTTTTCAGCAAGGTATTCTCTGCAAGTACTGAAATAAGTGGTAACAGATAGTTTTGTGATAAGGTAAATTGTAACGAGCAACAAGTAACAAAAGTAAATAAGGTGCAGCAAGGTGGCCCAATCCTTTTTGTAGCAAAGGACAAGCCAGAACAAACTCTTATAATAGGGAAAGCGCTCCCGAGGACACATGGGATTATCGTCAAGCTACTTTTCATCACGTTCATATGATTCGCGTTCGGTACTTTGATAATTTGATATGTGGGTGGACCGGTGCTCGGGTGCTGTTCTTACTTGAGCAAACATCCCACTTATGATTAACCTCTATTGCAAGCATCCGCAACTACAACAAAAGTATTAAGGTAAACCTAACCATAGCATGAAACATATGGGTCCAAATCAGCCCCTTACGAAGCAACGCATAAACTAGGGTTTAAGCTTACATCACTCTAGAAACCCATCATCTACTTATTACTTCCCAATGCCTTCCTCTAGGCCCAAATAATGGTGAGGTGTTATGTAGTCGACGTTCACATAACACCACTAGAGGCTAGACAACATACATCTCATCAAAATATCGAATCTAATACCAAATTCACATGACTACTAATAGCAAGACTTCTCCCGTGTCCCTCAGAACAAACGTAACTACTCACAAAGCATATTCATGTTCGTAATCGGAGGGTAATAATATGCATAAAGGATCTGAACATATGATCTTCCACCAAATAAACCAACTAGCATCAACTACAAGGAGTAATCAACACTACTAGCAACCTACTAGCACCAATCCCGGACTTGGAGACAACAATTGGATACAAGAGATGAACTAGGGTTTTGAGATGAGATGGTGCCGGGGTGAAGATGTTGATGGAGATTGCCCTCTCCTCGATGAGAGGAGCGTTGGTGATGATGATGGCGATGATTTCCCTCCCGGAGGGAAGTGTCCCCGGAGAACAGCTCCCGCCGAGCCCTAGATTGGTTCCGCTGGTTCCGCCTCGTGGCGTGAGTCTCGTCCCCAAAGGTTGCCTCTGATTTTTTCTCATCGAAAGACTTCATATAGGAGAAGATGGGCATCGGAGAGCCACCAGGGCCCACGAGGTAAGGGGCGCGTGGGGGCGCCCCACCCTCGTGAGCAAGGTGTGGGCCCCGGCCTTCATCTTTGGCGACGATTTTTCTTTATTTATTTTAAGACATTCCGTGGAGTTTCGTGGACTTTTGGAGTTGCATGTAATAGGTGTCCAATATTTGCTCCTTTTCCAAATTCTGCATTCCAAATGCGGCATTCTCCCTCTTCATGTAAACCTTGTAAAATAAGAGAGAATAGCCATAAGTATTGTGACATAACGTGAAATAACAGCCCATAAAGCGATAAATATCGATATAAAAGCATGATGCAAAATGGATGTATCAACTCCCCCAAGCTTAGACCTCGCTTGTCCTCAAGCGAAAAGCCGATAACAATAAATATGTCCTCATGTTTAGAGGTAGAGGCATCGATAAAAACAAAATACGGACATGAAGGCATCATGATTATTCTCATAACAACAACATATATAGATTTGTCATATGATTACTTATGTTCAAGTGATGATCTTTTCACAGTGCAAAAGTATGAATCGGAAACTTTATTGGGTACCAGCAAGGTATAACCTCAGTCATTGAAGCAATTGCAATTTATCATAACATCGGAAAGAGTCTATGTCAGAGCTTAAAAGCAAGTCCACATACTCAACTATCACTTAGTCCTTCATAATTGCTAGCACTCATGCAATACTTGTGGTTACGGAGTTTTAATCGGACACGAGAGAAAGATAGGGGCTTATAGTTTTGCCCGCAACCTTTTACCTCAAGGGTAATGTCAACAATAACAATTCATGCTCCCTACATCCAATTATATATATATATATATATATATATATATATATATATATATATATATATATCATGTTCTTTCCAACATGCTGGGCTTGCCAAAAGATAAAATGAAAAAGGAAAGGTGAAGATCACCGTGACTTTTGCATAAGGTAGAAGATAGTAATAAAAGATAGGCCCTTCGCAGAGGGAAGAAGAGGTTGCCATGCGCTTTTATGGTTGGATGCACAAAATCTTAATGCAAAAGAACGTCACTTTATACTGCCCCTTGAATGTGGAACTTTGTTATGCACTCCGTCGCTTTTATTACTTCCACAACAAGTTCGTACAAAGCTTATTTCTCTGCACTAATAAGTCATGCATATTTAGAGAGCAATTTTTATTGCTTGCACCAATGACAACTTACTTGAAGGATCTTACTCAATCCATAGGTAGATATGGTGGACTCTCATGGCTAAACTGGGTTAAAAGGTATTTGGAAGCACAAGTAGTATCTCTACTTGGTGCGAGAATTTGGCTAGCATGAGGGGAAAGGCAAGCTCAACATGTTAGAGGATCCATGACAACATACTTTATCTCAGATACAAGAAAACATAACTCATTATGTTGTCTTCCTTGTCCAACATCAACTCTTTAGCATGTCATATTTTAATGAGTGCTCCCAATCATAAAAGATGTCAATGATAATATATCTATATGTGAAAACCTCTCTGTCCTTATTACTTCCTATTAATTGCAACGATGACCAGAGCCATATTTGCCAACTCCCAACAACTTTTAATCATCATACTCTTTCTATGTAAAGTCATTACTCTCGATAAGATCAATATGAAATCTTTGTTTCTTTTTATTCTTTTCTTTTATTCACCCAAGATCATGGAAAAGTAATCAAGCCCTTGACTCAACACTAATCTTTATTATATATAGCTCACGGACTCGATTACATAGAGGGATCATAAAGCAAAACTTCAAAACTAGATCATGCCATGACTTTATTCTACTAAATCAAGATACTACTAATAGGATCGAACTAAGAAAAACGGTAAAAGTAGAAGTTGTGATGGTGATACGATACCGGGGCACCTCCCCCAAGCTTGGCAGTTGCCAAGGGGAGTGCCCATACCCATGTGATTATATCTCCTTCTTTGTTCTTGGTGTAATATTCTTGGCGACGATTCCCCTCAAGATACGGTTCTCCTCCTCGAGCTTATTGACTTGCTGCTTGAGGTCCATTATTTCCTTGCGAAGCTTTCTTGTAACGGCTAAAGCTCCTTGCACCCAAGGGTGTTGCATAGCTGCGGGAGAACAAGAGACACTCCTCCTCATATTTTCATAAGAAAGAAATCTAACATTGGAAGGGATAACCGAGTTTGGAATAGCTGAGCTCAGAGTTCCCCCATCGTAAACCCAGCTCGGAGGCGAGAGGTGACTTCTTGATCCTCCATGGCATCTACCCTCATCAAGTCGGCCTCCATATGTTCCTCCGTTGCTGGCCCAAAGTGGTCAGCATCGCTGTGTGCCCTTGGTTCCGGTGCCGGATTAGATACCCGGCTCTCCCCGACTGACTCTTGAGAAGACATCTTGCTCTAATCTGCAGCAGCAACAGCTCAAAACAAGAACAGAGGATATTTGCGTGATACGGGAGTCAAAACCTTCAGGAGAATATATAATGAATTTTTACCGACCAAAATACGTATCGTGCAAGAAAACGGGGTCCGGAGGGCACACGAGGTGCTCACGATGTAGGGGGGCGCGCCCAGGGGGTAGGGCGTGCCCTCCACCCTCGTGAAGGCCTCGTGTCCTTCCCGGACTTCCACTTATTTTTCTATTTTTCTAAATATTCCAAAACGGAGAAATATTGCCTTAAAAATTGTTTTGGAGTCGGTTTACTTACCGCATTCACATACCTATTCCTTTTCGGAGTCTGAAACGGTCTGGAAAGTGCTCCTTATGTACTCCTCCGGGGTTACGGTTTCAATAATATTGGTTTCAGCATTTATGGGATTACCTGAGATATAATGTTTGATTCTTTGACCGTTTACCACCTTCGGATTTGTGCCTTCGAAGTTGTTGATTTTTATGGCACCGGAACAATAGACCTCCTCGATAACGTAGGGACCTTCCCATTTAGAGAGAAGTTTTCCTGCAAAAAATCTTAAACGAGAGTTGTATAGAAATACATAATCACCTACATTAAACTCACGCTTTTGTATCCTTTTGTCATGCCATCTTTTAACTTTTTCTTTAAATAACTTGGCATTTTCATATGCTTGGGTTCTCCATTCATCAAGTGAGCTAATGTCAAATAACCTCTTCTCACCGGCAAGTTTGAAATCATAGTAGAGCTCTTTAATAGCCCAATATGCCTTATGTTCTAGTTCGAGAGGTAAGTGACATGCTTTTCCATAAACCATTTTATACGGAGACATACCCATAGGATTCTTATATGCAGTTCTATAGGTCCATAATGCATCATCAAGTTTCTTGGACCAATTCTTTCTAGACCTATTAATGCCTTTTGCAAAATTAATTTGAGCTCTCTATTGCTCAATTCTACTTGACCACTAGATCAAGGCTGATATGGAGATGCAATTCTATGATTAACATCATATTTAGCAAGCATTTTACGGAAAGCACCATGAATAAAATGGGAACCACCATCAGTCATTAAATATCTAGGGACTCCAAACCTTGGGAAAATAACTTCCTTAAGCATTTTAATAGAGGTGTTATAATCAGCACTACTAGTTGGAATAGCTTCTACCCACTTAGTAACGTAATCAACAGCAACTAGAATATGTGTATATCCATTAGAGGCAGGAAAAGGTCCCATATAATCAAAGCCCCAAACATCAAATGGTTCAATAACAAGTGAATAATTCATAGGCATTTCTTGACGCCTACTAATATTACCAATTCTTTGACATTCATCGCAAGACAAAACAAACTTACGGGCATCCTTGAAGAGAGTAGGCCAATAAAAACCGGATTGCAATACCTTATGTGCAGTTCTATCTCCAAATGGTGTCCTCCATAAGCTTCGGAGTGACACTTGCGTAGGATCCGCTCCCTGTTCATGCTCGTGTACACAACGCCTAATAACACCATCTACTCCTTCTTTATAAAGATGTGGGTCATCCCAAAAGTAATGTCGCAAATCATAAAAGAACTTTTTCTTTTGTTGGTATGTGAAGCTAGGTGGTATAAATTTAGCAACAATATAATTAGCATAATCAGTATACCATGGAGTGCTACGAGAAGTGCTTATGATATTTAATTGTTCATCAGGAAAGCTATCATCAATAGGTAGTGGGTCATCAAGAACATTCTCTAATCTAGATAAGTTATCTGCAACGGGGTTCTCAGCTCCTTTTCTATCAACAATATGCAAATCAAATTCTTGCAGCAAGAGAACCCATCTAATAAGTCTAGGTTTAGCATATTTCTTTTCCATAAGATATTTAATAGCGGCATGATCAAGTGTGAACAGTTACTTTAGAATCAACAATATAGGGTCTGAATTTATCACAAGCAAATACAATCGCTAAAAGTTCCTTTTCAGTAGTAGCATAATTTCTTTGAGCATTGTCTAGAGTCTTACTAGCATAATGGATAACATTTAACTTCTTATCAACTCTTTGCCCTAGAACAGCACCTACGGATAATCACTAGCATCACACATAATTTCAAAGGGTAAATTCCAATCGGTGGCTGAACAACAAAAGTGCGAGACTAATGCTTTCTTAAGTATTTCAAATGCTTCTACACAATCATCATCAAAGACAAATGGTACATCTTTTTGTAATAAATTAGTCGAGGTCGAGAATTTTTGAGAAGTCCTTAAGGAACCTCCTATAAAACCCGGCGTGACCAAGGAAACTTCTTATACCTTTGATGTCCTTGGGACATGGCATCTTTTCAATAGCATCAACCTTGGCTTCATCAACTTCAATACCTCTTTCGTAAACTTTGTGCCCCAAGACAATACCTTCATTAACCATAAAGTGGCACTTTTCCCAATTCAAGACAAGATTAGTTTCTTCACATCTCCAAGAAAACTTCGATCAAGATTGCTCAAGCAATCATCAAAAGAGGATCCATAGACGGAAAAATCGTCCATGAAAACCTCACAAATCTTTTCACAAAAATCAGAGAATATAGCCATCATGCATCTTTGAAAGGTAGCGGGTGCATTACATAAACCAAAAGGCATATGTCTATAAGAAAAAGTACCAAAAGGCAATGTAAAAGTAGTCTTTGATTGATCTTTAGCCGACACAGGTATTTGAGAGAAACCAGAATAACCATCTAGAAAGCAATAATGTGTATGTTTGCATAATCTTTCTAGCATTTGATCAATAAAAGTTTATGGGTAATGATCTTTCTTAGTAGCTTTATTTAATTTGCGGAAATCAATTACCATACTATAACCTGTGATAATTCTTTGCGGAATCAATTCATCTTTATCATTAGGGACAACAGTAATACCTCCCTTCTTAGGGACACAATGGACAGGACTTACCCACTGACTATCAGCAACCGGATAAATTATACCTGCCTCCAGAAGCTTGAGTATTTCTTTTCTTACCACTTCTTTCATTTTAGGATTCAAACATCGTTGAGGATCACGAACTGGTTTGGCATCCGCTTCCAAATTTATTTTATGTTGACATAGAGTGGGACTAATGCCCTTAAGATCATCAAGAGTATATCCAATAGCGGCACGGTGCTTTTTCGTAGTTTTCAATAATCTTTCTTCTTCATGCTCAAAGGTTAGCACTAATAATAATAGGATATATTTTCTTTTCATCAAGATAAGCATATTTAAGATTATCAGCAACAGCTTTAAGCTCAAACACGGGATCACCCTTGGGTGGAGGAGGATCCCCTAGGATTTCAACAGGCAAATTATGTTGCAGAATAGGTTCCTGTTTAAAGAATACTTCATCTATTTCCCTTCTTTCATTCATGAACATCTCATTTTCATGGTCTAGTAAATAGTGTTCCAAAGGATCACTAGGAGGTACGGCAATATAAGCAAGACCAATAATTTCATCCTTACTAGGCAATTCTTCCTCACGATGTTGTTTACTAAATTTAGGGAAATTAAACTCATGAACCATATCATCCAAGCCAATAGTAACAACATTCTTTTCGCAGTCTATCTTAGCATTAACAGTATTCAAGAAGGGTCTACCAAATATAATGGGGCAAAAGCTATCTTGTGGAGAACCAAGAACAAGAAAATCAGCAGGATATTTAGTTTTCCCACACAAGACTTCAACATCTCTAACAATTCCCACTGGTGAAATAGTATCTCTATTGGCAAGCTTAATTGTGACATCAATATCTTCTATCTCAAATGCAATTTCATGCTTAATTTCTTCATACAAGGTAATAGGTATAACACTAGCACTAGCGCCCATATCACGTAAGCCATGATAACAATGATCTCCTATTTTAACAGAAATATTAGGCATGCGTTCCACAGGTCTATGTTTATCTTTAGCACACGGTTTAGCAATTCTAGCAGTTTCACCACAGAATTGAATAACATGCCCATCAATATTATCAGACAAGAGACCTTTAACAATAGCAATATTAGGTTCTACTTTAACTTGCTCAGGAGGTGTATAAGTTCTGATATTGCTTTTACGAACAACAGTTGAAGCTTTAGCATGATCCTTTACTCTAACAGGGATAGGTGTTTTCTAAAAATAAGAAGTAGGAACAATAGGATCATTATAAGTGACAGTCTTTTCTTCAACTTTAATAGGTGCAGCTACTTTTACTTCTATGGGACGATGATGTTTAAACCACTTCTCCTTAGGGATATCAACATAAGTAGCAAAAGATTCACAGAAAGAAGCTACTATCTCAGAGTCAAGTCCATATTTAGTGCTAAACTTACGGAAAATATCGGTATCCATAAAAGATTTAACACAATCAAACTTAGGTGGCATACCTGACTCCTTACCTTCGTCGAGGTCCCAATCTTCAGAGTTGCGTTTAATTCTATCCAATAAATTCCATTTAAATTCAATAGTCTTCATCATAAAAGAGTCGGCACAAGAAGTATCGAGCATGGTGCGATTGTTATCAGAAAGCCGAGCATAAAAATTCTGAAGAATTGTCACTTTTGAGAGCTCATGATTGGGGCATGAATACAACATTGATTTAAGCCTCCCCCAACCTTGAGCGATGCTTTCTCCTTCGCGAGGCCAAACATTATATATATAATTGCGATCACGACGAACAAGATGCATAGGGTAATACTTTTGATGAAATTCCAATTTCAATCTTTTATAGTTACATGATCTCGTATCATCACACAGCCTATACCATGTCAATGCGTCTTCCTTCAAAGATAAAGGGAAGACCTTCTTCTTAACAACATCATCGGGTATACCTGCAAGCTTAAATAATCCACAAACTTCATCCACATAGAGTAGATGTTCATCGGGATGCTTTGTTCCATCTCCGTAAAAGTATTAGCCGGCAGTTTTTCCATCATACCCAAGGAACTTCAAAAGGAGTTTCATTTTCAATAGGTTCAGATGGGTTAAGGAGCAACTCTTTGTTTCTATTGGACGGGGTAAAGATACCCCGAACAAGCTCCTCAGAGAATTACTTTCCATAGTAACAAGTGACAGAAAATGTCAGCACACTATATAAATATTTCCTTACCAAATTCCACTTACCAAAGGCGCTACACTCCCCGGCAACGGCACCAGAAAAGAGTCTTGATGACCCACAAGTATAGGGGATCAATTTTAGTCCTTTCGATAAGTAAGAGTGTCGAACCCAGCGAGGAGCAGAAGGAAATGATAAGCTGTTTTCAGCAAGGTATTCTCTACAAGTACTGAAATAAGTGGTAACATATAGTTTTGTGATAAGGTAAATTGTAACGAGCAACAAGTAACAAAAGTAAATAAGGTGCAGAAAGGTGGCCCAATCCTTTTTGTAGCAAAGGACAAGCCGGAACAAACTCTTATAATAGGGAAAGTGCTCCTGAGGACACATGGGATTATCGTCAAGCTAGTTTTCATCACGTTCATATGATTCGCGTTCGGTACTTTGATAATTTGATATGTGGGTGGACCGGTGCTTGGGTGCTGTTCTTACTTGAAAAAACATCCCACTTATGATTAACCTCTATTGCAAGCATCCGCAACTACAACAAAAGTATTAAGGTAAACCTAACCATAGCATGAAACATATGGATCCAAATCAGCCCCTTACGAAGGAACGCATATACTAGGGTTTAAGCTTCTGTCACTCTAGCAACCCATCATCTACTTATTACTTCCCAATGCATTCCTCTAGGCCCAAATAATGGTGAAGTGTTATGTAGTCGACGTTCACATAACACCGCTAGAGGCTAGACAACATACATCTCATCAAAATATCAAACGAATACCAAATTCACATGACTACTAATAGCAAGACTTCTCCCGTGTCCTCAGGAACAAACGTAACTAATCACAAAGCATATTCATGTTCATAATCAGAGGGGTAATAATATGCATAAAGGATCTAAACATATGATCTTCCACCAAATAAACCAACTAGCATCAACTACAAGGAGTAATCAACACTACTAGCAACCTACTAGCACCAATCCCGGACTTGGAGACAAGAATTGGATACAAGAGATGAACTAGGGTTTGGAGATGAGATGGTGCCGTGAAGATGTTGATGGAGATTGCCCTCTCCCGATGAGAGGAGCGTTGGTGATGATGATGGTGATGATTTCCTCCCGAGGGAAGTGTCCCCTCAGTAACAGCTCACGAGCCCTAGATTGGTTCCGCGAAGGTTCCGCCTCGTGGCGGCGGAGTCTCGTCCCGAAAGGTTGCCTCTGATTTTTTTCTCATCAAAGACTTCATATAGGAGAAGATGGGCATCGGAGAGCCACCAGAGGGCCCACGAGGTAGGGGGGCGCACCCCCCACCCTCGTGAGCAGGGTGTGGGCCCCCTGGCCTTCATCTTTGGTGACGATTTTTCTTTATTTATTTTAAGACATTCCGTGGAGTTTCAGGACTTTTGGAGTTGCACAGAATAGGTCTCCAATATCTGCTCCTTTTCCAAATTTCGTAATTCCAAATTGCCGCATTCTCCCTCTTCATGTAAACCTTGTAAAATAAGAGAGAATAGCTATAAGTATTGTGACATAACGTGAAATAACAGCCCATAAAGCGATAAATATCGATATAAAACCATGATGCAAAATGGTCGTATCATGTTGTTCATCGTTTTTAGCTTAGATCTCACGAGGCGATCAGACGTAGATCGGTAGGGGAGAGATCTTCGTGCGCACCCCAGAGTTCGAACCTTAAGGGTCTGCCGGAACCCGACATCCGACACGCACCCTACCCTTCTTCAAGCTGATGACGAAGAAGGGCCCATTCAAGTGGACCCAGGAGGCCGACCGAGGTTTTCAAGACCTCAAGAGATACTTGACCAGCCCTCCGGTGACGGTGGCACCACGACCCCTCGAGCCCCTGATGCTCTACCTCTCCGCTACCTCGTACTCCGCTAGCGCAGCATTGGTGGCGGTTCGGGAGGAGCACCAAGCCAAGGGCGCGCTGCGCCAAGCTACAGCTGAAGCAATGCAAGATCAGGAAGTCGCCGCAAGAGCCGTGGCAGCGCCGACAAGAGAACAAGCTCAGCAGGAGACACCGTCAAAACTCCCACAAACCATCAGGCGTCAGGAGCCCCATTACCTCAAGAGACGTTCCAACTTCCGCAAGGCACGAGCCCAGATGGCGCGCCAGCCCTCGTCGAACACCCGGTGTATTTCGTCAGCATCGTGTTGAGAGATGCGAAGGCGCGATATCCCATGCCTCACAAGCTCCTGCTCGCACTCTTGGTGGCCTCGGTCAAGTTGCGGCACTACTTCCAGGGGCACCCCATCAAGGTTGTCTCAGCCTACCCGTTAGAGAGGGTGCTCAGGAGCCCCAATTCTGCTGGAAGGGTCGCTGAGTGGAACATCGAGCTGCAAGCATTCCAGTTAGAGTTCAGCACTACCAGGGTCATCAAGGGAGTCGCGCTCACTAATTTTGTGGCGGAATGGATGGACGTCCCGGCGCTTGAAGTAGGCGAAGACCGGTCCACCTCGCCAGGAAGTGAAGCACCAGACGGTTGGGTCATGTACTTTGATGGCGCATTCACGCACCAAGGCGCAGGGGCTGGAGCAGTACTCATCTCGCCCACTCAGGATAAGCTCTACTATGTCGTGCAGCTCTGCTTTCCGCATGGCGAGAAGGTCTCCAAAAACATTGCGGAATACGAAGGCCTCATAGCTGGCCTGAAGGCCGCGGCAGCTCTGGGGGTGAAGGGCCTTACAGTTAGAGGCGACTCGCAACTCCTTGTCAACTTCTCCAACAAAGTATACGAGCCGAAGGACGAGCATATGGTGGCATACCTCGCGGAGGTGTGCAAGATGGAGAAGCAGTTCTTGGGCCTGGAGCTGCAGCACGTGCCCCGGGGCACCAACAAGGAAGCCGACGACATCGCCAGGAGAGCATCCAAGCGGCATCCACAAGAGCCTGGTGTCTTTGAGGAACGGCTCTTCAAGCCATCAGGGACACCACCACTTTCAAGCACAGCTCAGCCTCGGGAGGAGCTCCCACAGCCTCCTGCCACAGGAGCCCTAGCTCAGGGCCCGACCTCGAGCTCGCTTGCTCTTGGCGCTCGAACCTCAGGAGGGATGCTGGACCAAGGAATTCAAGGAATATCTGATGCAAGGGGCGCTGCCGGAGAAGGAGGAGGATGCAGAACGTGTGGTTCGGCAAGCCACGGCATACTGCATCCAGGACGGTGAGTTGTACAGGAAGCGGCCAAACGACGTTTCCCTACGCTGCATTTCCAGGGACGAGGGGAAGGAGCTGCTAACTGACATACACGGAGGGGACTACGGGCACCGCTCGTCATCACGGACCCTCGTCGGCAAAGTATTCCGTAGTGGGTTCTATCGCCCATCAAGGCCAACTACACAATGAGCTTGTGAGGTCCTGTGAAGCCTGCCAGTTCCACGCCAAGCAGATTCATCAGCCGGCTCACGACCTCCAGACCATTCCGCTCATGTGGCCGTTCGCGGTCTAGGGGCTGGACATGTTGGGCCCGTACCCTCGAGCGCCTAGGGGCTATCGCTACCTCTACGTCGCCATCGACAAGTTCACTAAGTGGGCGGAACTGGAAGCCGTCCGTACCATCCCAGCAGGCTCTGCTGTCAAGTTCATCAAGGGCCTCGTGAGCCGCTTCGGGGTCCCCAACCGCATCATCACAGATAACGGCTCGCAGTTCACTAGTAACCTCTTCAAAACCTACTGTGCTAACCTTGGAACGCAGATCTGCTACGCTTCGGTGGTGCACCCCAGGAGCAATGGTCAGTTTGAACGCGCTAACGCGGAGGTCTTGAGGGACCTCAAGACCAGGACCTTCAAGAAGAAGCTCGAGGCCTATGGCAGGGGCTGGCACGACGAGCTCCAATCCGTGCTATGGTCCATCCGCACCACCGCCACCAAGCCAACGGGCGAGACCCGTTTCTTCCTTGTCTACGGAGCTGAAGCGGTCCTTCCTCACAAGGACAAGCATCACTCCACAGGGTCCTGGCGTTCGATGAAACGCAGCAGGACGCCATGCGGGGGATGGACCTCGTGCTGGGGGAGGAACATCGTCGCGAAGCTGCTCTGAGGGCGGCAAGGTACCAGCAGGCGTTACGGCGATACCACTGCCGCAACATCCGCTCCAAGACGCTCGAGGCGGGTGACCTCGTCCTGAGGTGGGTCCTCTCCAGGGAAGGGATGCACAAGCTTTCACCCATGTGGGAGGGCCCGTTCAGGGTCGTCCATGTCTCCAGGCCTGGCGCCGCGCGCCTGGAGACGCGGGATGGGATACCTATCCAGAAATCCTGGAACATCCAGCACCTCCGGAAGTTCTACCCATGAAGCAAGGCCCAGAGCCTGTGAAGAAAGGCCCAGAGCCTATGAAGAAGGCTCGGTGCCTGTGAAGAATCGCCGCCCGTGGCACTCTCACGTAATAATGAGTGGGGTTGTACACGCCCCGGAGTCTCAGGAGTGTCGGCCTCAGGCCCTGGGGCTCCCTCCCACGCCTAGTGGCAGCACTTAGCTCCGCGTTGGTGAGAAGACTTGAAGACTAGATTAGGTGCCGGACGCGGCTTTTCATTTGCTTTCTGTAGTTGGCTCATTTTTCCTTAATTGAAGTTTGCTTTTGGTGTTCCTTGCAGATTCGATTCCCTCGCCTCTTACCGCATTTTCCAGCTCTGGTTCGCTCGTGTTTTCTCTCTCGCATACCTCGCGAGGGGGGCTAGGCAGGCGCCCTTGCGAGCGTTTTTCTTCTCTCTGCCTTCTCGCAAGCCACCCTCCTTCGAGCCCGAAAGCTGGCGCATCTCTCCTAATCCATGCCCCACGGGTACCGCGATACAAAGCGCCGGGTGAAGGCTTGGGTGAACGACAAATCTCCTGGCAAACTCCCTAACGAATTTTTTGTAGTTCCTGAGCAATCGCATACCACAAGGTCAAGATGGACACGAGGAAATAAACGCCAGAAGGAGGAGGGCGCCCCGAATGCACCAGGCTAAGTTATCTTTGCGCAAAATAGCCACACATCACTGAAACAACAGGCGTAGCATAATGGTTAATAAGTCATGGTTCGATACACGCCCCTCCGGGCCCATGCTTGGTTTCATTTTGGTGCAGGAAGGAAAAGGGGAACAAAACAAAAGCGGCGCTCGCTCCTGCAGCAGCTGACGGGGGCAGGGCCTTGGCGACGTCCCGGGTCTAGTCGGACCCCTCCTCGCGCTTCACCGATGCGCGGCGACGAGACGACCCGCTACCACCTTCGAAGCGGGCGTGGCGGCTGATCAAGGCCGCCGCTGCTGGAACTGTCGCCAAGGGAGGAGCCGTTGTAGCCGGATGAGGCGCGGCCGGTGGGTTCGTCCTCCTCCTCGTCTCGACCATCGCCAAGGCCGAGCACCCCCTCGCCATCGTTCACCTCGGGGCAGCATCCGGCACGGCGACCGTCTTCCCCGAAAACCCTCACGAAGAGGGTCGCGTCACCGTCGAACTTGAAGTGGAGGGTGCACCGCCTGCCCAGGCCGCGCGCGCGGGCGAACGTCTGCCAACCGCGGGCCAGAGCTATGTTTCCCGCGACAGAGACCTCGACCCAAGAAGCCCGGCTGCAGCAACCATCTGCCTGCAGCCAGAGCCCGCCTGGACCAGAGGCCGGCAGCTCGTCGACAAAGAAGCGGGGGGGGGGGGGGGCTGGAGCCAGCTGTCGGCCGGATCCTCTGACCAGACAACGAACTCCGGCAGCACCTCTGACACATGGAACTGCGGTCGAGGAGGCTGCGCAACCACAACACGTCTCCTCTCGTCGATAGGACTACCGCGACCAGAGTGACTCCTGTCGCGCACTGCGGCGCCGCCCCGAGACCCGGGGGCCACGGCGGGGGTCGCCGCATGCTTGCGGGGACGGCCGTGTTCTCGCTTGGGCGCCGAGGAGCCGGGTCCCTCCCGAGGGGCTTTGCCCTTCTCCACGGTGGAGAACCTCTTCGACGGCGCCATTGCTGCTTGCGATGGGGCAAGAAGGAAGAAACAAGCGAGCGAGGAAGAGATGGGCAACGGGGGCTCCGCCAACCACCCCATTTATAGCCGAAGAAGGTCAATCGGCGCCTCCCATGATCACAGGTAATGATGATTTTTCTTGCATGTCGCGGGGATTTGTCAAATCGAGCAATTACCGAGTTAGCGTGGGGAAATGGAGACGCCCACGTCCAATCAACCGCCACGTGTCGACCAAGGCCGCAGGCTTTTGGGGCCCGCGGCGCTCCGTGCTTCGCCCTTGGCTTCGCCGCGAAACCAAGCCCGAGCGCACCTTGGGCCCGGGGGCTACTGTCGGTGTTCTGGGAACGGGGGTCCCCAGACTTGCCTGCCTGCGGCCCACGGCGTGGCTATGCTAGCAGGCCGTACGGCCCATCTTCATCGACAAGGCGTTCAAGACCCTCGCGAGGGGCCAAGCCTCGCGAGGTGGACGACGCAAGACCTCCTCAAGAGCGGCCTCTCCAGGCAGGCTCACGAGGAGCGGAGATATCAAGGCGGAGCAAACCTCACGAGGCTCTTGTGACGTGAGCCATGACGATCAGGATCAGACGGGCGCCAGGCGGGCGCCAGCGTGCACACCGTCCTTGTTTCCTCTTTGGTGCCAAGGGGGCAAGCGCATGCGCGGAGTACTGAGGCATCAGGCAAAGGTTTCCATATCAGTGCAATGAGACCAAGACCAGTAGGCCAGCAGGACGGAGGTCACCATGGAGCCCAAGACGGCGTCACCACTAGAGCCTTTTGCAGGCGAAGACCACTTTTGTCAAGATAGCTTGTACTAGTTGTCCCCTTTCAAAATTGCCCGCCATTGTTGGCTCCCTTCCCGCTCAATATTTGGGGAGAGGAACAGGGCATATATAAGTAGAGCTAGCCACCACCGTAGGGGATAACTGATTCAGAGGCATCTAACCCACACAAGTTCGGCAAGCACAAGAACACCTCAACCTCAGGAGGCTGTTCTTCCCCTTGTATTGTTCATCATCAGCCCAAGAGGCAATCCACCACCACCACACTGGAGTAAGGTATTACACCACAACGGTGGCCCGAACCAGTATAAATCTCGTGTCTTTCTATGTTGCGAGTCCGTCGAGTTCATCCACGAGATCTTAGCGAGCTAGGGCGTTGATCGGTAGGAGGGAAAGAACTTTGCGCGCACCCCAGAGTTCGAACCTTAAGGGTTTTGCCGGAACCCAGATCTGACATGAGTCGCACATGTGTGTGTCCAGAGTTTGCACTCACATTCATAGACATCTTTCTGTCATCGGCGATCACTTGGAAATTATGCCTTGCCCAGTCAAATGCATCCGATCTGTTGTAGTGGTGTACGAGATACTTTGTCGGGTTCTCAGGGCACCGCTCGCTCCTCAATGCAGTACACGGTATAGTGTTTCTTTGAAATCTGCAAACACTGCCCTTGTATACACTTTTGATAGCTGAACATCGAACCCAAACTGGGTTGTTGTCTTTACCCCTGACTCCATGATCAGAAATTCAGTGTTACAAACCAGAGAAATGCATTTTTTGTTTTTGTACTTATATTTTAGCAGTTTTTGATGGAAATTTTGTTTACCTCATTTTCTACTGTCTCTGCATGCTCGGCGGCCTCCCTGGTCTGAATGCACTTGTCCACCTACTGAGCAAACAGATGGAGATCATGCTTCTCTTTGACAAAGTTCTTCTTCAGTACGCGGTTCATGCTCTCGCTTCTCTGCATGGAAGTCATCCGAGCAGAGAAAATTTCCTTGTAGTAAGCCGAGATCCACTCGTGCCTGTCATCCCACAGCGAATTCATCACTTCGTCGTTTTGCAAGTTGTATTTCTGAATGAGGTCCTTCCATGCTCGTTCAAATTCGACAAAGATTAGTGGGTGGTTCAAAGACCGCATTGAGGTCATCCTTGAGTTTCTCGTGCGCCTTATACAACAAGGTGAGGTGGTCTTTGTACTTCTTCATGATATGCCACCGACACAACTTATGTAATGTATCTGGGAGGATAGTTTTTAATGCCGCCTTCATCGAAGAACACTGGTCTGAGAAGGCAGAAATAGTATTTTTTTATTAAGGTGTTTGTGTGTGTGTAAGATAGATGGAAGAAATATAAATGTACCAAACAAACATAAGTATATAGGTGTTGTTTTTTGTACCTGTGAGCATGCAGATTGGCGGCTTGTTGTTCATACACCTCAGAAATGTTTTGAAAACCCACTGAACGACAGTATTGTTTCATCTCGCACGATGGCAACAGCAAATATGGTGCTCTGTAGATGATGGTTCACTCCCACGAAGACTCCCAGCGGCATGTGGAATTTGTTCGTTTTATATGTCGTGTCAAATGTAATGCAGTCTCCAAAATCTTCAGACGATCCTTTGCAACTTGCGTTGGCCCAAAAGACGTTTCTTACACGGTTATCTGCATCAACGTCATAATCATATAAGAACTCTGGGTTTATCTTCTGCATCTTCTCGAAGAAATCCAGAAGTTTCTTGATGTCATCTTGGGACTCTTCTCAGGCAAACTTCTATTTCCTACATTTTCAAACACAATGCAAACTCATCTCATCAAACAGGAAATAATTACGAATAGAATGCTCAAGTGATATGCTCTGTGACGTGCTTACTTGTTTACCCAGTCGCGGCTAGTATGTCCCATGTACTGCAGACCACCAGACATAAGCGACAACGTTGACATCATCTGAGCGTGTGTGTGGTTGTCCATTTGCATGTCTTTCACTAATTTGCCATCCTTCCTCTTTTTGACTCTAATTTTTGCCTTGCAGTCAACCCTTTTTTATGTCTTCTGACGTTTCCGGTGATAATATGACACAGTCTGCGTGTGTGTCAATTCTCTTGAGCAGACAATGTAGGCATTTGTCATGTGTTTTGCCCTCTTGCGTATGCCAAACCATGCACATCTTGCATAATTTTGTAAAAGTCCCATGCCTTGTCGTACGTGGTGAACTTCATTCCAGCGGCAGATATGCGGTTCAGCGGCATGTTTTTATCCTGCATTAAGTGGAATGCTCTATGAGATAAATTGTTCTATTCTATTTTTTAAATACGAGTGTGCATACAAGTTTAATAAAGCATTGCAATGTTCCTAAGTTTTCAGAAGAATCGACTATATTAGATGTTAGGTCAAACCTCACAAGAAATATCAGTGTGCACTTCAATCTTATTTGAATGGACTGCAAATATTATTATTTTTTCAGAACATAAACTTACATGTGTGTAGAGTCGTTCACCCGATGGTGTTTGCAGCTCGTCGGGTTGTATTGGACATGGCAGGGTTATAGCAGATCTGTGTAGTTGAGGATCTCACGGCGGCAATAGTGAGGAGCATTTGTACCTGCCTTTGACTTTTGACCGAGGCACCCTTGGTGGTCGCAGTGTCGAAGTTGATGCAGAAGGTCTACTTGGAGCTCTGTTTTTTGGTGTAGCAGGTGGACGCTGAGCTCTGTTTTGGGGTGCAACAGGTGGACGTGGTGGTAATCCAGTGTTGTGATGATGTCTCAGTGGATTGGTTTGAAATTTTTTGGAGTGGTGGCACATCATCATAGTCATAATCATCATCTGCTGCAACATCATGTTCAACAGCATCATCATTGTCTGTTCGGACATGCTGTCCAAATGTAGTGAACTCGTGCTTATACTCTGGGTTGAGAACTGTTATTGGCTCATCTTCATCGTCATCATCTTCATCATCCCATCAGTGAGTGCCCTCCCACACGAATGTGACATCATCGTCATCCGACTACCTCTTCTTCCTGGAAAAAATCCTCTTCCGGAGAGTACTGCACCCTGTTTGTTGTCGTGAAGAATCCTCGAGGACTCTCAGGGGTAACCCAGCCAGTATCTCTTTCAGAAGAAGCTTTACTCTTCTGAAAGTTATTGTTCTCAGTGTTGTCAATTATATGTGGTATTTTGTATCTGTTGAACGTCATTTCCTGCACAAAACGACTGAGCTGCATTGTCAGGTTAAATGAACTGAATCATGTGAACTGCAATGTGTTTGAAAGGGTACTGCAAAGTATTGCACACTGACTGCATCACCCTGCAAGGTGAACTGAAGCAACCACACTGCATCGTTATCCGCAATGAACCTATACAAGCGTACTGCATAACCGAGCAAGTGCACTGCATTTTTCACCACGACGAACTGAAGCAACCACACTGCATCGCTTTTGGAGGCATACTGTACTGCTTTGTATGGAATAAGTAAACTGAGATAGTTGAAGGAGTGTACTTCTTACCTCGTGGTGTAGTGCTTTCTTGCGTTTGCATGAAGAAGTTCCCCTCTCGTCTGTCTGCAGAACTTTTGCGTTCACCCGTGCAGTCCACTTGTCCTTCAGAAGTTCATGAGCGGTCTGGACATTGCTCAAGGTGAGTGGTGACGGAGGATTTGCTCTGAAGGTCGTTCTAGACTTATTCCAAGAAGCTGGCGTGGATGAAGGAACCTTACGCACAGTCCTCCTTGCTCGAATTGGTTTGATGTCGAGGCAGCACCAATCCACATCTGATGAAGTACATGTAATTAAAGGAATTCGGCAGCGGCGCTACCGAGCTGCTGCCGCGGAAGAAGGGCAATATACTAGCGGGGGAGGTGTTGCTCGGGTGCTGCCGCGGAAGAAGGCCGAGAGGCGACGGGCGGCGTCGCTGCTTGGCTGCTACCGCAGAAGAAGGACGGGAGCAAAGGGGCGGCGTCGCTGCCGGCCGCCACCGTGAAAGAAGGCCGGGAGGGGAGGGACGGTGGCGCTCCCAGGCCGCCACCGCGGGAGAAAGCGGGGAGGGGAGGGGCGGCATCGCTCCCAGGCCGCCGCTGCGGAAGAAGGCCAGGAGTAGAGGGGTGACAGTGCTCCCAGACCGCTGCCGCGGAAGAAGGCTGGGAGGGGAGGGCGTGGCGCTCCAAAGGCCGCCATGTATAAGGCGGGAGGGAGGAGGGCGGCGCCCCCTGTGCCGCCACACAAGAGAAGGCGAGGAGGGAGGGCGGTGGCGATCTGGTGGGGGATGTGCAGAATAAGGCTGGTGTTATTAGAATAAGACTCTTAAGGGGTGTTATCATAATAGACCCACCCTATATATATAACCACAACAATTTGACATGTTCATCATCAAAGACAATGTACATAATGTAAATAATTAGTGTTAATTTGAATTAATATATACAGACACAGTTCCTTAATTTGAATTAGCTCAAGTAGGACTATGCTGACTATTAAAAGACCCCATGCATGAAGACATGACCATAGTTAACTTATAGTATGAGCCTTACATTTTGATGCTAATTTTCTGGGGTGTACCCCACATGTCATTAAGATATTCCAAATTTTGTGGACCTTGTCATCTACTACTACGAAGCACCGATACGGCAACATCCATATGACGATACAGACACGGCGATACGAGATACGAAAATTTCTAAAAACAGCAATACGACAATACATCGAGTATATATAAATAATCAATAAAATGCCATATTAGAAGACAATTAATTGAATGCCTGAGATGAGATTAAAATACTGCCCATTTGTTGCATTCATGCCTCTTTCTCTATGACCAGATCATCATCACTTTACTCAATCCTCGCCTCCTAGCTGACTGAATTATCATCAATATACTTAATCAGTTAATCCTTGTAGTACTTGCATGCAGCAGTGGCCACTGGCCAGCGCTCAGTAGCAGCCAGCAAGCACGCACACATACACAACAACCATGCATGCATGGTGGCAACAACAAGGACACACAGCCAGCACGCCCGCATCACGGCACCAGCAAGGCAACAAGCAAGCAAGTGCCGGAGTACCAAATCACCGGACACCACCAGAGAAGGGAAGGAATTGGGAAGGGAAGGATTACGTTGCTGGCGACGAACACCAGTGGCAGAGGCGAGGCGAGTCAAGATATTGGCGAGCAACTTCAGCTGCCAGCGGCTGCATAGGCGAGGCGAGTCGAGATATCGGCGAGCGACTTCAGCTGCCGGCGGCTGCATAGGCGAGGCGAATCCAGACGGCAGTGAGCAACTTCATTCGGCGGGGGCGGTAGGTACGAGCGACTCCAAGCGGCGGCAATGACGAGTGCCTCCAGTCATTGATGCGTTTGCCCGTGAATACTCAATCCAATCTGCTGCTCACCCGCAGCTTCTGGATGTATGGTGGCTTAGCATCTGTACCCGATTTCCGCCGCCTTCGCAAGCTTCTCCTACGTTCTTCCTGCTCAGTGGCTTCGCAGCCATCGTCTTCTACTCTCTCATCCTTGCTCTCCGTACTGCTCTTTGTCGCCCCTCCCGCCGTCTTCGTTGAGCAACTGGACGCGAGGTTCCGTGGCGACAGCGACAAAGAGGAGTGTCATGTACGTGGATGATCCACGGCGGCCTCCATGAGATCGGCGGCGGCCTCCCTGGGATCGGCAACGGATCCACGAAGGCGACGGCGGCGGCGGCGGCGATCCCAGTGAGGCATCCATCGGGTTCCACAGCGACGGATCTGCAAAGGTGACGGCAGCGGTGGAGGCGTCCGTTGGGTTCCGTGGCGACGGCGAGAAACAGGAGTGTCCTCAAGATCGCACGACGGGGGCGTTGTGTCCTCGAGGGGATCGATAGAAGTGGTCTTTTTGCGGGGTGTTTTTTTGGGTTGCATGCGTGGGATACGTGATCACGTGAGGGTGTGGCTTTGACAGTTGTGATTTTTCTCCTGGTGGAGCGAAGTATGGAAGGGAATCGATGGGAGAAATAAATCGGAGAGGAAGGTGATCTGTTTCATGTATATGGTATTATTTCTGAATTCTTAATTACTAAATATTTACATGATTGAATTGAATCGACATTTATCAAAACAAGCACGAATAAATGGAAGGAGTGTCAAACGCCATTCGGTTTTAAATGCGAAGAAGAAAAAAATAATGTGGGAGGGGTGATGGGAGGTAAGACGAAAATAAAGCAGACAAAAATAAACTGGACGAAAATAAAACAGACGAAAAAAAACCATGGATACTATTCTACCAACTCAGACATTAGGAGTAGAGATGACCAAGACACCTCTTATTCAATAACCAATGGTGAAACCTGGATGCCTATATTGGCTACTACATATTCTACGAAGATCTTCATCGGTCGAACCTTATGACAACATACATTATTCCCTTTGTCATCGTTATGTTACTTGTCCGAGATTCAATCATCGGTATCTTCATACCTAGTTCAATCTCGTTACCAGCAAGTCTCTTTACTCGTTCTGTAATACATCACCTTGTGACTAACTCGTTAGTCGTTTGCTTGCAAGCTTATGATGTGTACTACCGAGAGGGCCCAGAGATACCTCTCTGATACTCGGAGTGACAAATCCTAATCTTGATTCACGCCAACCCAACAAAACACCTTCGGAGATACCTGTAGAGCATCTTTATAATCACCCAGTTACGTTGTGACGTTTGATAGCACACAAGGTATTCCTCCGGTATTCGGGAGTTGCATGATCTCATAGTCGAAGGAATATGTATTTGACATGAAGAAAGCAATAGCAATAAAACTGAACGATCATAATGCTAAGCTAACGAATGGGTCTTGTCCATCACATCATTCTCCTAATGACGTGATCCCGTTATCAAATGACAACTCATGTCCATGGTTAGGAAACCTTATCCATCTTTGATCAACGGGCTAGTCAAGTAGAGGCTCACTAGGGACACAGTATTTGTCTATGTATTCACACATGTATTTAGGTTTCCGATCAATACAATTCTAGCATGAATAATAAATATTTATCATGAATAAGGAAATATAAAGTAACAACTTTATTATTGCCTCTAGGGCATATTTCCTTTACAAAGACCCTAGAGTAGTCAGCTAAAAAAGACTCTAATAGCCAACGATGTTCGCTTGGCGAGGTGACATTTTCAAACGTTTTTGCTTGCACTTCTTCAGAGGACGCATGGTAATATTTTTAGAGATGAATGGCAGTTTCTAGAAAGAAGGAAATTTTGTGGCAAAAGGGCATAAATTGCCATCACCTATCACCTAAAAATGCCACTAAAAACGTGTGTTTGCCATCCTCCTCCCTCCTCCCATGAACGTTCGTCGGATAGTATTTTAAAAAACACTAGAGTGGTGCATCTTTAATTAGAAAACAGGCACAAGGATTTTTTTTTTTGGCTTTAAACTAACAAAACCAGCAGAGGCCAAGTAACCACATGGTTAAAGTTTCACCAATCAAATAATAAAATGCAAAGAAGGTACATATCTCGACTCGAAATGAGCGCTGGAACAGCTAAGAAACGCCTTGCTCAAACTCAGGAACCCATGAATATGTTTGATCTTGCAAAGGATGCCCGACGCCGCCTGACGGTCCTTTCTCCTTTCTAGAGGGCGCCATTGCTGAAAAAATAGAGACTATTTAAAGATATGGTTAGCAAGGTGAGAGGAGATAGTCCCTTCAATGTTAGTTCATTACAAGCAGTCTAAAACGTCCAAGTGAAAGCACTAAACCTTCTCCTCGTGAGACGGACCACTTTAGAGTTAGAAGAGAGCCTAAGAGCATCTACAACCGGACCCCCATACCCGCCCAAACTCCCAGACGGGCTATCCGGTCATTGCCTGGACAAAAAACGACGCCCAAACAGACGGTCCATATCCTGCCCAAACGCCCGGACTGACCGACACTCCCCATAGACCCAGCCCATATCTGGGGCAGATATGGAGATGCCTGAACATGTCCGGACACGGGCACCATGTCCGATCGGCCCGCTAGGACACACACCACCTCCAAAAGAAAACCACCCCATCGGGCGAGCCCTAGTCAAACCCCTCACTTGTTTCAGTCCACTCGTCCTCTCCGCTTCCTCCCAAATCCATCCCGTTTCCTCACCATGGCCAAGTACGACCAGGACTCCGACAGCGAGCCTGGTCGCATGGACTAGGATGGTCTCGTGAAGGAGGACGACGACAGATCTAGCAACGACGCGCCGGACGAGGAGGAGGTCGCGCTCTGCATCGCCATCCAGCGCTCGCCCTTGGACACCGGCGGGAGCTCGACCTTCATCGTGTCCGCCACAACTTCTTCACATCCCGGCGGCGGAATGGAGGTCGTGGTTGCCCGTCCCCTCCATGCCGCTTCAGATACGGAGCAAGGCAAGCGTCTCCCCTTCCCCTTTGGCGCCAGCACCGCCCGGGCAGCGGTGGGTGCTCGTGCGTTCGGTTCCCATGCGGATGCGCATGCTAGAGTCGGAGGCGAAGGTGGCCCAGTGTGAGACCAGTGGGCGATGGCCGTGGTGGAGCCCGTCTCTTCCTGCCAGCGCGCATGCTCCATCCCCGTCGACCGTGCCTCCACATGGTCATGCGGTGCTCGCTAACGACGACAGAGTCCGGCGCAAGAACGCGAAGGCGCTTTGCCTCGGGCTCAAGGCGTCTGAGCGCCTCGCGAGGGACATGGAGTCCGCCGCTGCCAAGACCGCCCACCATGCGAAGGAGCAGCAACGCCTCCTTCGCCACCGTCCGAGAGCTGCACCACCAGCATGGACAACGACAACGATGACCCTCCCACCGCGGACACGTACATGGAGGAGATGGACTGCCGCACCACCGACCGCAACGACAAGGGCCAGGCCAAGAAGCGGTGAATTCTGGTCGCCTCCGCATTGTCTACTTTTTTTTTGTTTGTAGTATAAATCTGATGAACAATATCTTTTGGGTCCGATGCTGTATGATGAACTATGTTCTAAATATTTTGTTCAATGTTGATACACGTTGTTTTGTTTATGTTGTGCATGCATTGTATGGATTTGGTGCAGGAATATGGGACTATGGTTGTGGACAACGAAAAATGGGCATTGTCCGGTCACTGGCAGCGGGCGTGTCCGGACACGTCCACAAACATATAGAGACTCATATTAGGCAATTTTGATTGTAGATGCTCCAACTTGTTAGAATAAATCCAAGGCCACCGTCGATCATCCGAGGACCAAGCAATCACACGAGCACGACACTGAGATTTGTTAACGAGGTTCACCGATATGGCTACATCCCCGGGGCCTGACTATGGGCGCTCCTCCCCATGACACTGCTACAATAACGCACCAGGTCGCCCTGGACACCGGCACATGCTGCCGGCTTTCCCTGCGTTCCTGTGCTATTATGTTGGCATATGTTACATAGTGTGTCTACCCCCGCTATATATGAGAGGCCTATGATACAGGTGTCCTGTTAGGACACGACTCCATATCCTATGTAAACACAATACAACTACAAGTCCAACTATAACCTACCTTGTACACAATATTCGACACAACTCCAACAAACTCCACCTTGGCGAATATTCTCCACCACCTTGAATTCGTCAATGCGTCAAACTTCCATGTACATTGGACTTGAGCTTATCCCATGAGTACGGCTGCTACTCTAAAGATTCCATGTGACTCTACTTGCAACTTGTAGTCCCTTCTTTTCTTGACCATACTGAACACTCGAGCAAAATTAAGTTCCTTGTTACTCTAGTTTGTGCTCCCAACTTCCAGAATATCCGTCCAACACCATCACACACTGATCACTGACCTGCGTGAAAGTGAACAACTCACATATTGGGTGTCACACATAAGAGTTACCTGAACTCAACATCAACGCTCCTTTCTTGACCGTCTATCTGAAGCATGAAGGAATTTCACCGTTGCTTGTAGTCATCCTGAGTCAAATTCGCAGTGGTCTCACCACATGTATGACCACCAGAGCCGTGGACCGTCTCCATGTCCCGTGCATACCGCATGCCTCGCCGCTATTACTGTGTCAAGCCTCCGCTGTCCCGGTCGAGTCTCAAGGGTCGCGAACCCACACCACTCAACCCCCACTGTAGAGTTCCACCAATCATCACCGACCGATGACGAGTTTCACGCTTCCATCAGACCACTGGGCTCCAGTCCGAACTGCATGTCACTCGCTTTTCCCGCCGCTGAATAGGCTTCGACTCTCTGTCGACTTACGCCGTAGCCTCTCAATATAGCTCCACCTTCAACATGACTCCATGGTAGATGATCAGTCTACCCCTGCGCCTCATCGAATTGAAGCTTCGTGTATACACCACCTTAAATCAATCCCGCACCATAGTCTTGTCGAAGCCGAACAAGCCTCGGGCATGTGCAGCACGTGTTTTCACGCCCAGAAGTCGGTCACCATCAACATCACGCCCCTATGTCGTCGTCGCCGATTCCATCACCGTCTTCTGTACCAACCGACATCCCAGTCGATCCGTCAGATAGTCCAGTCCAACCAGCCGAAATTAACCGACTGCAATCATGCTCCACCTTGCGTCGTGTCCACCCGCACATCTTCATGCATTGATTGACGCCCTGTGTTTGTGTGATCCTCATGACGCGCTTGTCCGTGCGCCTCCGTAACCTGTCCACGTGTTCCAAGCCTTCACAACAAATCAACTTCAAAAAAATTCCATGCAACCTGCACAATTTTCCTTGTCTCTATTTTTTTAGCTTCTCCGTGCACCCTGTACACACACGTGACCCTGGCTGGTCCATTTTTTGTCTCAAAACAAATCCCTAGTCCGCTCGTATCAAGCATCTCTGGCCATCACGCATAGGTTCTGCCTTTGTCCCAGACTCCCACAGTGCTAGCTGCTGCCCTGCCTCAGTCATCCAATCCACCAGGACTGCACAAGGGACTAGCCCTCCAAGAACGGACCACCAGCCCCACTTGGGCTAGCTTGCCACGTCCTAGGCTGTTGCCCACGAGCAACCTTGGCCACACGCGACCGAAACTCGCCAGACTCCGACAGGCCAAGGACTCCCTGCTGCTGCACAATTTCGTCGAGATCCGCCTATAACCTGCTGCCATCGACATCGCCAGATCAAACAGCTTCGACACGAACGATACCTCTTGAGGCAAAATTTCGTGTTTTGACCCTTTTGATATACAATTTCGGGATCTGACCCCACTTAGGAATATTTTTGGGATTTGACCCTTCTGCTACTGCCAGAGAGCCTAGCGGTAGGGTTAGACATCCTATCACGGAGGCCCTCGCCGGTAGTCTCTGTGATGAGGGAGACGGCGCCACACCGCTACACGACGTGGATAGTACTCTTACCGCGGATCCCCTGTCGGTACGCTCTCTACCACTACCGCCAGGGGCTCTGGCGGTAGGGTGTTGGGGGGTTTTGCCGCACAGACCTTCTGTAACGAAATATGCAAGTTCCCTGGCGGTAGGTCGTCTGACCCTACCGCCAGGGTGCCTGGTGGTAGGGTCTTCTGTTTTGTTTTTTCATGTTCATTTTGTTGCTTGTTTTCAATTTCAATATGACAACAATATCACAGCAAGTTTTAATGACAGCAATATATGAGCTCACATATTAATAAAGGTTCACATAGCAAATATCAAACAGTTTACACATAGCTTCATAAGTAGGAAAGAGCAAATAGCAAACTTGTCCACACAGTTTGACAACCCCTACTAAAACATAGATGCATATCCAATAGACATGTTTATAGGTTGGATATACCGCCCCCCCCCCCTCGTATACTAGGCCTGGCCGTGGAGACAGATACGACAATGATCCATTGGTTCAAAGCGGAGGCGAACGCTGGTCGGCATCCGCCCGTTCAAGCACTCCCACCTTGCCTTGCCAGCTGGAGTTTTCGCCTCCGCCCTTCCCCAGTTGATGATATCGAACGCCGATGCACTTGGGGGCGACATCATGGCTCTCTCCTCCACATTGCTCTCGAAGTAGATCCTCCGGCCCAAATTGCGCAGCTCCTAGTTGGAGTGTTGCTTGGCAACTTCAATGGTCCCTTCCCGGCGTTCACGACAGATAGTTGGATCTCCCTCCATCTCTGCAGTCACTCTCTTCCACTCCTTCACACTCTGCGCCCAACACTTCACATCGTCGACGATCCGTTCTACCCTCTCGCATTCACCAAGACCGGCCTCGTCTCCTGTAGGAACTCGTCTGAAAAATCGGGTCACCGGCAGAAGCTCGGGGAAGGACTCGTACACGTACGGAACTGGCAAGGCAGAAGAGTCGTGTTGGAGATGAATGGGCGATGGTTGCGCCACTATTGCAGACCTGAACATATGGATCAAATAAATAAAATACATATATCAAGATGTGTCAAATGTAAAATCATACCATATCAGACCAACCAAATCCACTACTTGTATCATATATATTTTGTTTACTACAATATGCATCATATCAACATGCATCATATCATAAAAAATAACATCATAAAACAACATCTTCATATCATATCAACATGCATCATAAAACTACTATCAAGTGCTCCCACATGCATTACATCATAATTTTTTAACAAAAATACTATGAACTAGGGTTCATCTTCACACTAACATATGAACTATTGATTAGAGTTCATATTCAATACCACTACTTACTAAAGAACTAAGAACTACAACTACAATCAAGCTAAAACAATCTTAGGTGAAAAAATCCAATCTAAATTCAAAAACATGAGGGATTTCAAGCAAATAATGCGTCGAAACGGAAGCAAGTTTGCAAAAACTAATTGGAGGGATTGGAGGAGCTTACGTTTCTCTTTTCGGGGCCATCTCGATCCACAAAAACGGTCAACAAACGGTGAAGATCCGGGGGGGAGTGGAAAAGATGAGAGAGGGAGAAAGGGGCGACTTGGGAAGAAGAACTGCCGACCGGGGTGGGGAGGGGAAGGCGGGAGAAGGGAAGGAAGGCGCGGGGTCTCGGGCGAATAATCGCCCGCACCCTACCGCCAGGTTTCCGTGATGAGTTTACAACCTACCGCCAGGCCTGGCCGGTAGGTCATGAGACGGCGCCGTCTTCAAGAAATGACGTGGATAAGTTTCCTACCGCCAGGTCCGCGGTAGAGCTCTCAGAACTCTACCGCCGAGGCCTGGCGGTAGGAAAAAGGGTCAAATCTCAAAAAACTTTCAAACAGGGGTCAGATCCCGAAATTGTATGTCAAAAGGGTCAAAACACGAAATTTTGCCACCTCTTGACTACTATTCCAAAAAATGCAAACACGTCGGATCGGCCCTCGTCCACACATGTCGCTCTATAGCGACATCTTTCATACGAACAATGTTGATCCATGACTAAGCGCTTTTCCTCCTCTAAATCAACAATCTAAGACCTCTGAATAACCTAGCTCATGATACCACTTGTTAGAATAAATCCGAGGCCACCGTCAATCATCCGTTGACCAAGCAATCACACGAGCACGACGCCGAGATTTGTTAACGAGGTTCATCGATATGGCTACATCCCCGGGGCCTCACTATGGGCGTTCCTCCCCATGAGACCGCTACAATACCGCACCAGGTCGCCCTGGACACGCTGCCGGCTTCCCCTACGTTTCTGTACTATTATGTTGACATAGGTTACATCATGTGTCTACCCCCGATATATATGAAAGGCTTAGGATACAAGTGTCTTATTAGGACACGACTCCATATTCTATGTAAATACAATACAACTACAAGTTCAACTGTAACTTACTTTGTACACAATATTCGACACAACTCCAACACAACACACCAGAAAAACATGGCATGAGGAGTGATGGACAGCACAGACAACCGAACAACCCAACGTAGTCCCAGCGGCCAAAAATATCTTGGCTGTTTGGTGTGAACAAGAAGAGGTGCAGTGGAGACGAGAATGGTACACGTGCGAAGACCGGTGAAGTCAATGTCGAAAGACTCCAAACAAGAAGCACAGCATGCAAACTTTAATAAGAAAAGGAAACACAGAAAGAGCGTGGGGCCGGGGGAATTCTGATCAGGTCACCTGACGACCCCAAAGGGAAAAAACCAACCACGTTTATGTTCTGATGAAATCTGAAGTAGCATCTACATGCTCAAGTGGCTTTAAGGAGTTGGGTGCGAGCTGCAAACCAGTAAAAGGACAAACAAAAGCTGGACCCAGTCTCCGGGCCCAAAGATACATGATTGGTACCCCTATTGGCAGAAGCATCAGTGCATCACATTACAGGGCCACTTAATTTGGAATACAATGCGTACTGTGTGCCAACAGTGACAGGTATGAAAAGTAAGAGCGGCACGGACAACTCCTCGACGGCGAAAGATGACAGTCTAGCACTAAGTTCTGATTACCAAAAGGGGCGCCACACCTGGGCACGGGAAGAGATTGCAGTGCTCAAAGATGGTTCAGCCTGGAGTGATGTATATCTTGATCCGTAGATCACAGCCCGTGTCACCATCGCTGCTCGAGAGCAAGTCACTGGAATCATCAGAGATGCTCCATGATCGCCTCACTCTCAATCCACCGTCCACTGGGATGGCTACCTGTCTTCTCCGCCAAGCGCGCCACACCTGCAACAAAACATCTCCCGTCTCCGGCGCTCCCCGCATGGAAATGACTGCCACCACAGGAAGCCGACACTGTACTGGACTATAGACTATGTCTTTTCTGGCACATTTTAATAATTTTTTAGTATGCAGAGGTCGGGGATGATCCTCCTATAGACAAAAGAAGAAAAAAAAGAAAAACAGGAAGCCGGCAGCGGAGCAATGAACACTCTAGGGCTAGTACTAGTGCAGCAGCATACCGGGCACGCCCGATCAGCCGACGCCAAAGCCGTGCACTGCTGAGCCTGTAGCGTCAGGTTCGGTTCCACATTTCGTCGAGCACCTCGATTGCACAGGGTGGGGTGCCACCTTGCGGCCCCGCGGCGCTGAAAGCGTATCGCGCAAGCCCCACTGCCCCAGCACCAACCAGCGATTTCCCCCGTCCCCGTGCTCGATCGGGTCAGGCTCGGGATTCCGTCGATGTCGACGTCGACGGGACCCGAAGTTCTCCCCGTCCATCGCCCCCTGGCCATTTTTCTGGTGCTTTTGTCTCAATGCGATGGGTGGACTATATAAAACCTAGAAATATGATACAGTTTTCTAACTTTATCTATTTATATGTAGTCATAACAGTACAACAAATATTAGAAAGAATAAAAATTATATCTAAATCAGTCGGACACCTAGCGACGCTTAAAAGCACTAAAACGAGCAGAAGACGCAACGCCATCATCGCTCCCTCACCGGACTTGGGCAAAACTTGTTATAGCAGACAGTCGAAGTCGTCACGCTAAGACCCCGTAGGACCAGCACACCAGAATAACAACCGCCGCTAATGAAGACTAAGCGTAGATCGGAATGATCCAACCTGAAGACGCACAAACGTAGAAGCACGACGACCAGATCCGAGCAGACCCACTAAGGACAGATCCCCAGATACACGCCTTCATACGCCCACCGACGATACCAGACGCACCATCGAAACGGGGGCTAGGCAGGGAGAACTCTATTCCACCTTCAGGGAGGCAAAACTGTCTCGTCTTCCTGAGCAGAACACAAATCCTAACAAAACTTTAAAAAACATCCAAAAACGGAGCCCTCCCGCCGGCAAAGGTCGGGATCCACCGCAGCCCCATAGCACTAAGGTCACCGGAGACGAGGCGGACCAACGGCGGCGCCAACAGGAAGTGAAGGAACCCTAAGCTTTTCTGGGGAGACGAGGTAATACCGTTGATGTAAACAGACGAGTCCAAAAGAATGCAGTTTATTTGCCAATACAATTACTACATATCACTAGTAAAAGAATTCCAGTATTAAGAAAATAGAGTGAATTGCAGGAAACCACCACAGTGAAGGGTAGGGTTGCAAAAAATACTCATACAAAAATTGTTGCAGAAAACACTGATTCCGGGCTTAATTATTTACATAAAGCACTGACCCATCTGTTTGGGCATTTAACCCCGATTATGACATGGGGGGCCTAGTTTTGGTGACATGGCGTAACAGACGTGATCTGACACCGTCTAATGGCGTAGCTAGGGCATATCCGGCTCGGGTTTCCTTCTTCACCTCGTCTTTTCATCCCCCTTTCCCCGCTCTCCTCTGTCTCTGTGTGTCGTCCATGGCTATGGCAAGCCCTGACGACGGAGGCGGAGTGGATGGCTCCGACGACAGAGTGGATGGCGCCGAAGGAGATACTGAAGGAAGGTTGCATGGCGGCGGGGATCCAAAGCGAGTGGAGGTGGTGTGCGGCAGCTCTAACCCTAGTCAGGCCCCGCAGATGAGAGCGTCGTCGCCGTTGCTTGAGTATCGGCCACCTACATTGTCGCCCGTGTTGTACAGGCCACTACGACGGGGAGCCACCAGTGGGCATCTGGATTCGACGGTGTGGAGTAAGATATCTCCCCCCTTTCCTATTGATTCTAGGGTTATGGTTCTAAAACAATTTGGGGATTCTGCTACCAACATACTATGTTAGATTCGACTGAACTGTAGGGTTAGGGTTATGTTTTAATACAAATTGGGCATTCTGCTACCAAAAATGTGAGATTTTATTTGGTTACTAGGGTTTTTTGTTTGCAGACATATTTCTTGTTAATCTAAAAATATTTAATGGGCATTATAATGGGAAATACACTGTGTACCATGTCAATTAGATAGTGTAATTTAGTCAGTATAATTACAAAGTGTACACTGTGAACTAGGTAGTATAATTAAGTCGTTCATTGTTTTTGTTTGTAGTAGTTATTAGAAATTTATGCACCATAATTAATTATTAGAAATTTAAGTAGTTGACATGGAATGTTTAACTAATGTATAGTGTCTTTGTTTTGTAGTTTGTCTAAAGACGTTTGTGAAGTTAGACTCCACTTTCATGATAGGGATAATTTAGAAAGGACCATGTGTGTTTCAGACATTACATTTCTCAATCTTCAGCACTCGTAGAGACATCAGGATATGGATGTAATGACTACATGTATTTTGTGAGGGTTGTTGGGTTGGGAATAGTAGGTTTGGAAGAGATTTGTGATGATGATAAGGTTGGTGAGATGTTAGACCACATTGCCAACAGAGCTTAGAACATAGTATACTTGACTATAGTTAGGCGTAGTGAGCCCAGACCTGCAGATTTAAACATAGGTTATGTTTGTGAGCAGCAGGTTCCTATGGGAAATGTTGGAGAGACCACTGTATATGAGGTCAGTGATCATGGTGTGGTGTAAAAGGTTACCATCCAAAATATCAAAGAGAGATGCACAAGTTGAGGAGCAGGAGCCACAACCAATCCAACTTTTCTCCACACAACAGAGCACACATCTGTTTAGGAAAAATGCAGGAGATGTTGATATGGATCAAGGCGATGCGTGAGATGTTGATTTGGAGCAAGAGGAGTTGGAAAAAACTATTGAACTTAAGAGGAGGACTAAAATTCAGAGGTTTAAGAAGCATCGGAAGAGTGTTGAGAGGGTGCAGACACTTAAAGAAAACTTCATGTTCTACTAACTAAAGATAACTCTGACTTGGAGGAATATGAGGATATTATAGGCAATGTTGGAGAGACCACTGTATATGAGATAGATGAATTGAGGGTCCAAGGTGGCCCTAGGGTCATTTCGTCATCAATCAATGAAATGAGGGTTAAGGTGACCCTAGGGTCATTTTGTCGATGAACTGGTGAAATGAGGGTCCAAGGTGCCCCTAGGGTCATTTTGTTGATGAATCGATGAATCTAGGTGACACTTTCAACATAATAAACATCACTTTGGTCTAATGGCCTAAACATATAAAATCAAATTATACTAAGCACATGCACCACATAACATAAAATTTGACTAACATTCCCTGTCATTCATCAAGGTTCAGAACTGGATCCAACATCCTAGTTCACAAAATACATACTTAAAGTACTTGGTTCGCAGATTGTAAGTGCATCTAGTGCCCCTTAGTGATTTTGGTGTATTGAGGACTTATAGGTTAAGAGACTGATGCGTTTGTGAGTGTAAACAGGTCTATAAATCTATGAGGAGTTTGATATTTACAAAGAAAGTCGACCCCCAAAAATGAATGTCTTCAACTGAAGACTTTGGATTTCTGAAGACTTTCTGAAGATTTTGAAAGTGAAGAAATTGGTGTGACCGTGAAGACTTAATATTCGTGCGAGGAATATGAAGCGTGAGACTTTTGTTTTGATAGCTTCATTTTCTCTTTCTTGAGTCATAGGAAACACCGTACTGTTAAACGGGGTCAAGGAAAAACTAAGGAAAAGTTTCCAAGTGATGCTCATCTCAAAATCCTAAACCTACCAATCCTTTCGAGTGAAGCTATTGGAAATCTCATGCAGTTCAGTCAATTTCTTCAGTGACAGAGACAAAGTTCTTCTGGTCTCTGAGGAATTTGTTCTGACTGAGGAGTTAGGAATTTGCCAGTGCGGATTGCCTACAAGTGAGGAACATGATAGCCCTGAGGAATTTTGAGCCTCAAATTTCCGACCGATGCTGTGCTACGCACCAGTTGTCCTAAAATATCTACCCACCTAACGGTCATATATTGAAGGGCATTTATGTCTTATCATGTCGGGCTGCTCCCTAGGCTATAAGTAGCCGCACCCTACAACCACTAGCTGGTTGGCTGCTTCGAGAGAAACTGACACTTGTCATTTGAGAGCATCCCATCCTCCAGGACTTTGAGCAAAAATCATCAAGTGAGGAAAACCCAAATCCAAACACCTACAAACCCAAAGTGATTGAGCATTACTAAAGAGATTGTTCCTGTGTGGATCCGATGCTTGTTACCTTTGAAGACTGTGCATCTTCCAGATGGTTAGGCATCATGGTCTAGTGCATCCTAGAGGAAATTGTGGATCGCCGAGTGACCGAGTTTGTGAAGGTTTGGAAGTCACCTTAAGACTTACCATGAGTGATTGGGCGAGGTCTGTGTGACCTTGGCTCAAGGAGAATCTGTTGAGGGGTGTGTGCATGTGTCCTCGGTTTAAATACCTAACCGCTCCAACGTACAAGCTGTCGCATGATGATTCGAACTGGTCTACCAAATCATCTTCACCAAGCCCTCTTGGTTCTATTTCCTCAACCCTTCTAGTTCCTCATTATTGTGTTGTGTACTTGATCGGTACTGTTTTAAGACTTTGACTGAAGACTTTCTCAATTTCCTCAGTTCAATTTCTTTAGTCAGTTTTTCTTCATCCTGCTTATCATGTGCTTACGCTTTCTGTACTTTGTGTTTGTTTTTCATTTCATCATGATGACTTGGAAGTGCGTTAAGTCGACTAGAGGGGGGGTGAATAGGCGATTTTTATGAATTCTTCAATGAGGAATATCAGGGTAAGAAATTTCCTAAGAGAAGAACTACTTGCAGCGGAATAAGTACTCAGATGCAAACATAACAGAACATAAGCATGGTCATCATGATGAAATGAAAATACGCACATAATACAGAAATAGTAAACACGGGATAAACGGGATGAAGACAAACAGACTGAAGAAATTGAACTAAGGAAATTGAGAAAGTCTTCAGTCAAAGTCTTCGAACAGATATGAACAAGCACACAACACAATAATGAGGAAATGAAAGAGTTGAGGAAATAGAACCAGTAGGCTTGGTGAAGACAATGATTTGGTAGACTAGTTCCAATCACAGACAGCTTGTACGTCTGGTTGGAGCGGCTAGGTATTTAAACCGAGGACACACATTCCCGGACACACAACACGTCAGATTCTCCTTGAGCTAAGGTCACATGCACTCGCCCAATCACTCGTGGTAAGTCTTCAGGTGACTTCCAAACCTTCATAAACTCGGTCACTCGGCGATCCACAATTTCCTCTTGGATGCTCTAGACCATGACGCCTAACCGTCTGGAAGATGCACAGTCTTCAAATGTAACAAGCCTCAGATCCACGCAAGATCAATCTCTTCAGTGATGCTCAATCACTTTGGGTTTGTAGGTGTTTGGGTTTGGGTTTCCCTAACTTGATGATTTTTAAGAAAGTCCTTGGAGGATGGGATGCTCTCAAATGACAAGTGTCAGCTTTCTTGAGCAGCCAACCAGCTAGTGGTTGTAGGGGCGGATATTTATAGCCTAGGGAGCAGCCCGACATGATAAGACATAAATGCCCTTCAATGATATGACCGTTAGGTGGAAGATATTTTGGAACAGCTGGCGCGTAGCACAACAACGGTCGGAAATTTGACTATCAAATTCCTCAGGGCTATCATGTTCCTCACTTGTAGGCAATCCTGTAAGTGCATCTAGTGCCACCCCTAGTTGGTTTTGGAGTATTGACGACAAACCTGGTTGAGGGACTAATGTGTTTGTGAGAATTGCAGGATAACACAGGTAGTAGTCCCTCATTGATTCGGTTTACCTACCGGAGATGACCCCTAAATATGTATGAAGACATTGAAGACAATGGTGGTATGTGAAGTTATTCACATTGAAGACTATGACTAGAGAAGGCATTGCGTGAAGACTATGGAGTGCGAAGACTGAGTTGTTTCGTTGTTTCCTTTTCTTCTTTGTTGAGTCGTAGGAACCACCGTACTGTTCAGTGGTGTCCCAGTGAACAAAGTCGAGTGATCAAGTGATGCTCAACTAAATCCTATGTCTTCGCATGCGAAGACAATGAGAGAAAATCTTATCCAGAGTCGGATGAGTCACCTTTACTTGTAGCCCAAGTAAAGTTGCCGTGTGTTTGAAATCGACCGTTGGTACACGTGTTAGTTCCTTAGTGACCCGTGGTCATTTCTGCATAAATTAGGTGGGGTTGCCTAGTGGCTATAAATAGCCCACCCCTACACCATAAATTGGTGGCTGCTCAGAGTTAGTGCACGGCTTTTGTCGTTTGTGAGCAACCCACCTCCGAAGCTTTTGAGAGAGAGAAATCCTTGCGAGGACAAAGCCCAAACACCCAGAGCCAAAGAGTGTTAGGCATCATCAAGTCTTTCTCGTCTGCGTGACACGAAGACTCTGTTACACCGGAGGACAAAGTGAATCCTCCAGCCGATTAGGGCGTCGCGTTACGAGCATCCAAGAGTCATTATGGATCGCCGTGAACGAAGTCTGTGAAGGTTTGGAAGTCTACCTTGAAGACTTACCAGAGTGATTGGGCGAGTAATCGGGTGTCCTTAGCTCAAGGGGAATAGGGTGAATACGCCGCCTTCGAGTTGAATCTCAGCCTCTCTAACTGCACGTCTGATTGTCACAAAGAATCGAACTGGTCCAACAAATCATGTGTCCTCGACAAGTGACCGGTTCTATCCTCTCCTCTCAAGATTACAGCTTTGTCTTCGTGAAGTCATTGCCTGCTTGCACTACTTGTTTGACTTCACTGTGTGACTACTATCATTGTTTGACTTCATACCATCTTCCATCCTGATCCTTACTACCTAGCTGCTATTAGTCTTCGTGCTTTCACTTCATTGCATACTTGACTATAGCTTGCTTAGTGTAGTTTACCTTCCGCTGCATATCAATAGGATCATTTCTATTGTTTGTCTTCAAAACTTCCATGTTTTGAAGACTTTCATAAAAATCGCCTATTCACCCCCCTCTAGTCGATAACTAGCACTTTTAATTGGTATCAGAGCAAGGTACTCCCTTGTTCTGTGTGATTCGATTTAACCACCTGGAGTTTTAGCTATGTCGACTGCAGGGATAATCAAAGTCTCCGCTGCTTGCCCCGCTTTGATGGAACTGAATATCCCTACTGGAAGAATAAGATGCGCATGCATCTTGAAGGCATTGATGTCGACCTTTGGTATGTCGTCAAGAATGGCGTTCCCAAGACTGGTGAAGGTGTCACCCCTGCTGATGTCAAGAAGTTCATTCAACTGGATTCTACTGCCAAGAACATCATCTGTGGTCATCTGACCAAAGGACAGTATGGCCGTGTGAGTGCTCTGGAAACGTCGAAGCTAGTCCGGGACTGTCTCTCCAAGGTCAACGAAGGTGTCTCAACCCAGAGAGAACAAAGGATTAGTGTTCTTCGCAACCTCTTCAATCGCTTCAAGAGAAACGACAATGAGAATGTCCAGCTCACGTTTGATCGCCTCACTGACATCACAAATGAGCTTCGTGCTCTCGGCGCCACTGAGATTACCAAGCATGAAATCATCAAGACACTACTGAGATCACTTGATAGCTCGTTCGACACCCTTGCCCTCATGATACAAGAACACCCTGACTTCAAGACACTCGATCCGTCTGATATACTTGAGAGGCTCAACACACATGAGTTCCAGCTATCTGAGAAAATAGATATCTATGGTCCCAACTACGGGCGAACTCGCGCTTTGAAGGCAAAAGCTGTTTCCTCATCTGAAGAAGAATCAATCGTAGTTCCGATGATCCCGAAGACATTGGAAAGGAACTTGCTATGCTTGTGAAGAAGTTCCAGAGGTTCACTAAGAAGAAGGGCTTCAAAGTCTTCACGATCCAGCTCAAGAAATGATGAAGCTTCCACTCATGACTACAAGAAGAGAACATGTCACAAGTGCAAGAAACCTGGACACTACATCTCTGAGTGTCCACAGTGGGACAATGAGAAGAAGAAGAAGAAGAGCAAGGAATATGATTCTGATGACAACAACAAGAAGAAATCCTCAAAGTCTTCTTCCAAGTCCTCATCCAAGTCTTCATCTCATAAGAAGAGCTCATCTAGCAAGGCTCGTGCGTTTGTCGGCAAGGAAGATGGATTCAGAGGAGGAGTCTGCTTCTGAGGAGGCAGAGGTGGAGTCTGAGGAGGAGTCTGACCCTGGCGTTGCAAGTCTAGCTCTAGCTACAGCGTACGTTGCCAAGTCCATCTTCAACACTGAAGACAATGGCTCCGTCACCAATGCTGAAGCTAATGACAAGGACGACTCTGCTCCCACCTACTGCTTCATGGAACGTGGTGCCAAGGTAAAATCACGTGATGCTTACTTTCAAACATCTAGTGAAGATGACTCTGATTGTGAATCCAAACCCAGCTACAAAACACTTGCTAAAATTGCAACGAACAATGTAAAGCTATGGAACATACTAAAAACTGTTAGACAAAAGCGATGACCTCGTTGGACGCCGAATGACCGTTCTCAGTCCTTAATTGAAGACATAAAAAATCTTCATGTTAAGTACCGTGAACTTGAAAGTCGTCATGAAATGCTCTCAACCACTCATGAAAATCTCTCCTAAGATTATCTTCAAAGGAAGCAAGAGCTTGAGAAATTGAGAGCGGCTCGTGAAGATCTTCAAAAAGAGAATGAGTCACTTCGTGCTCAACAGATCAGTTCCGCTCAGGAAGGATTTGAACCACCATATCTAAAATGCCTTGAGCATGATAACGCTACTTCTGTTGCTGAATGTTCTACTACTGCTACGGTTGCATTGTCTTCAACTGCTGATGTGGTAACTAACCCCTCTGCGGAGGATGCCACTACTATTGCTGTTGAAAATGCTAGGTTGAAGACATTGCTTGAAACAGGGATGTACAAAAGTCTGAAAGGGCATCAGACACTATGCGATGTCCTCAAAAAGCAGATTCTGAACCGAAACCATAGGAAAGAGGGTGTTGGGTTCGAGAGGAAAATGAACGTTGATGGTTCTTACTGGAAGCCTGAGCAGTACCCCAAAACCACATGGGTTGTCAAAGGGACCTTCAAGGATCCATCCACCTTATCTGGCTTTACCTGTGCTAACCCTATTATCATTGATGAATCCTTTGATGCAAACTATAAATTGTTTAAGAATCAGAATGGTGAAGTGTTTGCCAGATATATTGGTACTAACTGCAGGAATGGGCCACCTATGAAGAAGATCTGGGTTCCCAAAAGTTGTCTTGAGAATCTTCCTGTGAATGTCATCATGACACCACCTGGGAAGAAGACAAATCCCAGACCTAAGGCTTCATATGGTCCAAAGGCTTCATATAGATACAGGACTCAACTGAGTCACCCTAACGCCAATGTTTTGTAGGGAAACCATACTCAGACTTATGAATATGAGCGTGTTTCTTCAAACCGCTATCCTCATAGGACTAAGAAATTTTCTGCTTATTCATATGAGTATCGTTCATCTCCTGCAAGGCTATTTGCTAGGGCTCCAAAGCCGAAGTTCTCATATGCTGCACTTAGACTCATTGCTTCTAATCCACCCCTGAAGATGTGGGTGGTTAAGAAGTATTAACTTTCTTTTGCAGGGAAAGGTCTCCAGCCGGAAATCAAAGGCGTCTAATGCTATTGCTGGGGACCTAAAACATCTTGTAGGGCGCAAGATCAAATACCCAAATGGGCTCACTATGTATTTTGTTCCTGAATCGTTTGCCATTCATCCTATCAGTCCTATTCTTGATCTGAGCTTCGATAATCCTCTTGCCCGTCAAATGATTATGCTTCACAATACTCTTGGTGAAGCCTATCCCCCTAACTGTACTGTAGGGTATGACACCTCATGCTTCAGAATGGATTATGGATAACGGATGCACTAATCATATGACTGGTGATCGAAGTCTTCTCATGGACTCAACCTTACGTCCATCTGACAAGTCACATCACATTTGCTGACACTGGTAAAAGCAAGGTATTGGGTCTAGGTAGAGTTGCAATCTCAAAGGATCAACACATGGATAAAGTGATGCTTGTTGAATCCCTTGGTTTCAACTTGATGTCTGCCTCAATGCTTTGTGACTTGAACATGATTGTGATATTTGGAAAATATCGTTGCCTTGTACTAATGGAGTCTGACAAGTCTCTAGTCTTTGAAGGGTACCAGAAAGATGATCTATACATGGTAGATTTCTCAAATAGGCCACAGCTTGTCAGATGTCTTCTTGCAAAAGCTTCAGAGTCCGCTCGCATCGGAGGCTAGGCACGCTGGCATGAGGAACTTACACACTCTCGCAAAGAAGAAGCATGTCATAGGCATCGAGGGCGCCAAGTTCAAGAAGGATCACTTGTGCGGTGCTCGAAGTCGAAAGATGACTAGGGCCAAGCATCCCTCGAAGACAATCATGATGATATCTCAACCCTTCGAGCTGCTACACATGGAATTATTTGGCCCTACTCACTACTCTACTCTCACTACTACTGCTTGTCTTTATGGCTTCGTCATTGTTGATGATTATTCAAGATATACATGGGTTCACATAATTCTCTACAAGACTGAAGTGCAGGATGTCTTCAGACGCTTCGCCAATCGTGCCATGAACAACTATGGCGTCAAGATCAAGCATATCAGGAGTGACAACGGCACTGAGTTCAAGAACACCGGTCTCGACCTTTACTTGGATACATTGGGAATTACTCATGAGTTCTCAGCTCCGTACACACATCAGCAGAATGGCATCATGGAGCGCAAGAACAGAACCCTCATTGTGATGGCTCGAACGATGCTCGATGAATACAAGACACCAAGAAAGTTCTGGCCTACAGCTATTGATACTGCATGCCATGTCATCAACCGTGTTTATCTTCACAAGCTTCTGAAGAAAACATCCTATGAACTCCTCACTGGTAAGAAACCAAATGTCGCCATTTCGTGGTATTTGGAGCTAGGTGCTGGATCAAGGATCCACATCACACTTCAAAATTTGCACCGAAAGCACATGAAGGTTTTATGCTCGGTTATGGAAAGGACTCGCACTCCTACAGAGTCTTCAACCTCTTTCTCTATAAGGTGGTTGAAAGTGTGGATGTGTGTTTGGATGAAACTAACGGCTCGCAAAGAGAGCACCTGCCAAATGTGCTAGATGAAGTTCCACCCAGTGAATCCATCAAGCTAATGGAAACTGGAGAAATCATACCATCTGAAGCACAGCCTGAAGAGGAACTTATCATTTCTGCACCTAATCAACCTGAAGACAATGCTCAGCCTGAAAACAATCCTCCCAATGATGACAATGGTCAGCAAGAGCAAAATCTTCATCCAGTTCATCCTCGTATTGTAAATGAAGTACAGATTGGGAAGATAATTGGTAGCATAAATGCGCCTGGTCCCCTCACTCGTTCAAGAGCAACACAACTAGCAAATTTCTGTGGGCACTTTGCATTCGTCTCAATATCTGAACCCAAGAAAGTTGCTGAAGCCTTTATGGAACCTGAATGGATTCAAACTATGCAAGAAGAGCTTCAACAGTTCAAGCTGAACAATGTCTGGGAACTTGTCAAGCGCCCCGACTTCGCAAGCACAACATAATAGACACAAAATGGATATATCGCAACAAGCAAGATGACCATGGTCAAGTTGTCAGAAACAAGGCTCGTCTTGTTGCTCAAGGATATACTCAAGTTGAAGGGATTGACTTCGACGAAACATTTGCTCCTGTGGCTAGGCTTGAAGCTATTCGCATACTACTAGCCTATGCTAACCATCACAACATCTTACTGTATCAAATGGATGTGAAGAGTGCATTTCTCAATGGCAAGATTGAAGAAGAAGTATATGTTGCACAACCTCCTGGCTTTGAAGATCCAAAACATCCTGATATGGTGTACAAGCTAAACAAGGCACTGTATGGCCTCAAACAAGATCCTCGCGCTTGGTATGACACACTCAAAGACTTCCTGAAGAGCAAAGGCTTCAAACCTGGTCCCTGGATCCCACACTCTTCACGAAGACATATGATGGTGAACTGTTTGTGTGCCAAATATATGTGGATGACATTATCTTCAGCTGCACCAACCAGAAATACAATGATGAGTTTGGACACGTGATGTAAGAGCAATATCAGATGTCCATGATGGGTGAGCTGAAGTTCTTCCTTGGTCTTCAAATTCGTCAGCAAAGAAATGACATCTTCATATCTCAAGAGAAATACCTCAAAGATTGCCTGAAGAAGTTTGGAATGCAAGACTGCAAAGGTTACACGACGCCAATGCCAACCAAGAGTTATCTCGATCCCGACGCTAATGGTAAAGAGTTCGATCAAAAGGTATACCGCTCCATGATTGGTTCTTTACTTTATTTATGTGCATCTAGGCCAGATATTATGCTTAGTGTTTGCATGTGTGCTCGATTCCAAGCGGCACCAAAGGAATCGCATCACTTAGCTGTGAAGCGAATTCTTCGATATTTGGCTTACACCCCAACATTAGGATTATGGTATCCAAAGGGTTCGGAGTTTGATCTAGTTGGATTCTCGAAAGTTGATTATGCTGGTGACAAGCTGGATCGCAAGTCTACATCAGGCACATGTCACTTTCTGGGACGATCACTTGTCTGTTGGTCTTCAAAGAAGCAGAACTGTGTATCACTCTCCACTACTGAATCTGAATACATTGCTGCTGGATCTTGCTGCGCTCAGCTTCTATGGATGAAGCAAACACTCAAAGACTATGGCTTCCATATGAAACAAGTACCACTCTACTGCGACAAAGAAAGCGCCATCAAAATTGCCAACAACCCATTTCAGCACTCGAAGACAAAGCATATTGAAATTCGTCAGCACTTTCTCAGAGATCATGTCATGAAGGAAGATATTGATATCATACACGCCAACACCAAGAGCAATCGCGATATCTTCACAAAGTCCTTGGATGAGAAAAGGTTTTGCAAGTTACGGTATGAGCTAAATATCTTGGAATCCTCAAATGTCCTGTGATCAGGCACACATCCTAACACTTATGCATGTTGTTGACTTGGATGTGCAACACACGAAGTAAAGTATATCTTCAATCAATGAAGACTTACATTCTGAGTGTGAATACATTAACACGGAATTTGACTTCGGAGCGCCACGATAATTGTGCGTCGTGTCTGGGTCTAATACTTCCTATACGGTGGGTAACGCCACCACAAAATTCTTCCGTTTGAAGTGTTTTTCTCATGGCGTTACATCTGATATGTCTTCACATTTGGTTTATCTTCAATATCAACCTGTCTTCTTGATTATCTTCACTATGTTGATTTGGTTGCATTCTGATATATACATATTCGTGTTCTGTCCTCTACATCATTCACTTATAGCTATGTCTTCTCCCTTGAATCTTTTGAACTAAGTGAATGTGATCGGACCCTAGTCTCTCTATGCTTTCTACCTCAAACTCTATCTATCCAAATCATATGCATTCTATTGAAAATGTCGAATGTCTTCTCTGTATCCTTGTCAGCAGAAGATACAAAGACAAACATTAAATCTGTTTTAAATGCTCTATTCTTATTGACTGAAACCCAGAGAAGCCGGAACGATCATCCGACAGTCCAGGCGGGCGTGGGAACCTGGGACAACTCCAAATGTGTTGCATGCTCGCCACGTGTCCCTCAGATGTGAACCGCCAGGGGCACCTGCGTAATTGCATTGTGCCGTCTCTTTCCCTATATATACCCATCCAATCGCGGTCAAAAATCCTTCTTCCACCTCTCCACCTCGACAAACCCTAGCGCCACCGCTAGCTCTCGACGACGCCGGCGATGAAGCGCTTAGCTGTTGCGACCTCTCCGACGTCGTCTTCACGCCGGCCACGGACATCGTCTTCTCCGCCGCCGCCGTAGGTGTCCTCCGTCGCCAAGTTAGGGCACAGAAGATCGAACTGCTCGGCCTCATCTTCTACTCCATTTAGCAGTTTATCGTGTGGTAAATTAAAACCCTCTTTTTACCGTCGTTTTGATCTTAGAGATTCATCCTTTTTATCAAAAGTGGTTTCTGCCTCCACAAAGTTGGATCTATCATGTCTGCATCTCATATAATGCCTAGTATATTCACTTATGCTTCACACATAGTTAGATTCCTCACTTGTACTTATTCTTGGATTTGTACAAATCTGGAACCAACTCTCAACATATAAGTGAATGTCTTCGCGCTATGAGGTCAATGTCTTCTAAACTGATTTATCTTCAAAATCTTCTGAGAATGCATATGACCTCTTCCCCTTCCCTCGCATCTCTAATGCTGTCACAGGTACATGTCCGTGGGAGAATCCCTTGGTTCTCATAGTCCCTTGGTTCGTGGGAGAATGCATATGACCTCTTCCCCTTCCCTCGCATCTCTAATGTTGTCACAGGTACATGTCTGTGGGAGAATCCCTTGGTTCTCATAGTCTGCATTCATTTGCAGAATTCTTACATCATCACATCAACTCTCCCGAAGCCAGTTCCTGTCTGACCAGCAGACGGAAGCCTTTGATTGTGTTGAAGCCCTTTAGTCTAAACTTCATGGCTACAGAGAAATCAGCACGGAAGGGTGGCAGACAGCGCCGTGGGGGTACATCAATGGATCTGCCCAAAGATCTATATGAACTATACAAAACTGATCTCGAAGAAAGCTATGGTCAGTGAAAGACACGAATCCAATGGATTCAAAGATATTGGGCAGAGCAATGGTTCAAGTACAGATTCGTCACCAAGGAGTATGCTGAGAAGAATGCTATCAAGAGTCCTTGGGGAGATATTCTCTATAAAAATCTTCAACCCAAGACCAGAGCTGAAGCCATTGCTCAGGGATTCTATCCTTGCATGGTCCGTGGGCCACAACCTGCTGATGCCGACCCATCTTCATTGCTATGGTGTCGAGACGACAATCTGTTTAAGCGCAACTTTTAGTTTGCCAAGAACTCGACCAAGGAAAACAAGAAGTCTTGGGGATTAGACTTCAACCCTCGCCCTTCATACCACGCGTCGATGGCACACGCCGGTCGAACCCAATCTTGTTGGACCTTTCTACAACCTAGAAGGGCTCATCTATCATATTATGGTTCAAGGGGCAGACGTGGATCAACCTGCAGACGACGCTGACTCTCATGAAGCGCCTGCACCACCGAAGCCAAAGAAGCTGAAGAAACCTAAAGCTTCGAAGCTTTACTCTCCACCAAAAGCTTCGCGAGCGAAGCCTCTGGCCACTGCTCCTCCTGCACCAAGTGTGTAGTCTGAAGATCTCTCACGCATCTCCAAGTCTGAGAAGAAGAAAAAGAAGCCTATGCACACCACTGGTCCAGCTCTGACCCCTGCTGCTGTCCTGAGAAACGAAAATGACGCCATTGATCTGTCAAGCAACGACGATCTTGCTGATGACGCTCTTGAGCAGTTGATAAAGAGCAAGCAAGAGGCGGAAATCTTCAATGATTTGCCTCTCCTTGACGTGGAAGTATTGAACAACTTCATTGATGAGTGGTTTGACACCCTCAATCTCAGCTTTGATGATCTGCAACTTCCCATTGGCCTAAGTGTATCCTTCCATGGCGCCATTGCTCCTGAGCTGGCTCTTGCTCAGAAAATTGTTGAGCTGAAGCACAAGATCAATTATGAAAAGGCTCAGTTCAAGAAGCACATGAACAAGCCCAGCGTGGCAGACGTCCAGAACTTCAAGGTCATGCTGCATGAGCTCAAGGAAGCGTTTCATAAGAAACGTGATGAAGCCAAAGGATCTCGTGAGCGCATTAAAATTCTTGCTGCCAAGTGTGTTCAAGCTTACAAGGAAGCAGAGAAGTGCAAGGCACTTGGGCATCCTGGCATCAACCCTAAGATGGCTGCCAAGCAGAAGAAGAAGCCATCTGTGGACCAAACTGAACCATCTAGGCGGGAAGAACCTCGCATTGTCTTCCCCACTAGTATGACAAGCGTGAAGCCTAAGGTCCCCACAGTGGCTTCAGAGCTTCAGAAGACAAGGGCAGCTGAAGCCAGGGCCAGAAAGCGCAAGACCAAGAACACAACTGATGAGGCTCCACCCACCAAGAAGACAAAGACCAAGAAGAGAGATCGGGCTGCTCCCACAGAGCCCCTTGTAGTCGAGCCAATATCTGTTGCTCATCCTGAATCTGCACACCAAGAATGTCGAGTGATAGTTCATGAGCCTGCTTCCACAGAGGCTCCTGAATCTGAAAACATTCCAGCTGTTGACCCCACCGCATCTGAAGACATTGGTCATCAAGACAATGTTGAAGATGATGAAGTCCTTCCTCAGATCGAGCACAACGTGGTATCATCTCCTGTTCTTACGAACAACGAACTCATCAGCATTGGTCGTCCATTGACGCCAATTGCTCAGGATGACTCATGGGCTGATCACCCACAAGAATCCCCACGTCATGAAGAAACACTAGTTACTCCCCAAACTCAAGTCATCACTCCGGTGATTGACGATGAAGACTTTGAGGCCCAACCAACTCCATCTCCAAAAGCGTCGCCAGCGCTTCGCAAAGGACCAAGGCCACAAGTCAATTTGTCAACTGTTCCAGAAGGAGATGAGCGTCAATCTGTATCTCGCCAAGTGTTTCCTGAAGCCTCTCCAACTGTGAACAACCCCGAGTCCGAAGCCAAAGCGGTGAAGATATTCCACCAGCATCACCGTGACCAAGAAGAAGAACCAAGAGAAGAAGAAGCACGTGTTGCTACACCCCCTACCAACCAAGCTGTTCTCGAGGAGAACGTGTCCGACCCTCCAGCTCCTGAAGTGGAGGTTACCAATACTGAGGCGGCCACCAACACCAACACTGAAGCCAATGACTTATAATGGCTGAAGCTATGGAGCCTGAAGTCAATGTGGTGCCCGGCGACAAAGACTCAAGTCAATGCCGCACCGATGCCAATCACTCAAGCCACCGCCATCGCCATCGCTTCCTCAGACGCTTCCAAGGCCACATACTATTGAGCAAGCATACAACTATGGTCAGCTGGTCACTATCAGATGGCCTATTCTGGTTCCTCCTCCTGCTGCTGGTCCGCAATTTTACTATCACGTCGCGCACAGGCCACAGGTCCAGAAGCCAAAGCCAAGACTGCCTAGGTTTCCAGGTACTGCAACTTCACCAGGGTCCTTCAATGCAAATGGCTTCATTGCGCACAACACCTTCTTTGATAGCGCCAAGAACCCATATTCAAAGCCAAGGATTTCATCTGATCGGTTCTAGAGCTATCAGCAGCGCAACTACTACTCATGTTTTCTCTATGATCAAGGGCGCATGTTCCCTCATATGCGTCTTGACTGCGAAGCCATTGCTGGATTGCCTTGCCTTGAAGAAGCCCTTGACTACTTCCGTGATGCTGGACTGCTGAACTTTGTGACTTATAAGGGGCATTGGAATGAAGAACTTCTGCTTCAATTTTATGCTACCCTCCACATTCGTGGATACAACAGGGATCCGAAGACTTGGGTCCTTGAGTGGATGACAAGCAATGTCCATCATGAAGCCAAAGCTTTAGACATCATTGAGCTAACCGGCCTGCCCACTCCAGGAGAATTATATGAACCTGGTTGTCAGCTTCACCGCAATGCTTTGGAGAGTATCTTCCATAAGCCAGAGCCCAACATGAGCCAAATGTTGAGCATGATGAAGCCTCTGCCATATGACGCTGATTACCCAAAGGAGTTCTTTGTCGAAGACCTAGTGTATCTACCCCGCACTATCTATCACATCATCAGGTGAACTCTATGGCCTGTCAAAGGGCATTCTTCAGCAGCAAAACTTGAAGGATCAATGAAGACTTTGGTCTTTTATATCTTCAACGGCATCAACTTCAATGCTCAAGACTTCTTTATCAGGCAGTTGGCTGCATCAGGCTCTGATCTATTTGGACTGAAGTTCTATGCTCCGTGGGTCATGCGCCTCATCAAGCTACACTCAGCTGTCAACTATCGGCCCTCTGCTCGCAATCATCTGATCTTTTTGTCGGAGGTTGATATGTCAGTTGAAGCCATATACCCAGAGCCTGCCAAGGAGCCTGTTCGTCTTCACAATGCTGATCACTAAAGCTTCACACAACCCATTGAAGGAGTCCAGGCAGTCACTCGTGTTTATCCGTTGGCTGGCAATACACGCTTACCTCACAGTGCTCAAACTGAAGCCACTGAAAGTACTATTGCTAAAAGGCATCGGAAGCGATCTCGTGTTCTCAATGACCGAGAGTTTCTCGTTGCTCTACATCAGAAACAGGATAAGCATCACTACTGGCTGAAGCGCCAGATGCAAAGCCTCTTGGTGGACGTTAATCGCATTCGCAATCTTGCCACCAAGAATTCCTTTGTTACACATGAAACCTGTCGGAGGTCATGGAAGAGTTTAACATTGCTAAGTGCTGAAGCAGATCTTCAAGACGATGGTTTCACTGAGAGATTCAAGTTTGACTCCACTCCTCCAACGAATGTTGTCTTGCGTCGAACTCCGTCTCTTGAAGACTCTGGTTATTCCTCCTCCGCTGCAATGGTGAATGCCAGAGTGATTGATGATCAAGATGATGCTACTTCACCACCTCCAACGCGTATCGACACTGCACCAAGTTCCTCTACACCGCCAAACCCCGACACCGACCCTGCATCTTCCCCTACTCCTTCTGGGAACGAGTAGAGGCTCTATGTCTTCAAACCTTTTTGGTCCCATCGACAAAAGGGGGAGAAGCATATGAGTTGATAGTCTTCAAGCGGGTCCATATGGGCGGTTGCTTTATATTTTTGCCTAGTGTTTACAACCCTCGCTTTTGATACATTTGGTTCTTTGAGTTGTAACACTTAAACTTGATGGTCGTCTGCTACGTTTTCTGATATTCTGTGATGCGATGATAAATTCTACACTTAGTCATTTTGCAGACGTCCGTTTTTCATTACGCATGTCATTATCTTCGTTATATCAAATCATGCATGATGAATTGTCTTCATATGTTGAAGAGGATCTCCACAAGTACAACCTGCCATGTGCATTTGCATTCCAAAAGCAAATTACTTATATGCACATCTTCAGGCGGAGCCTTTTGCTACTTATGACGTCAATACCTTTATCCTTTACAATTTCACATACTTTTATCCCCGTTGAAAACTTCAACCATTTTGTCATCAATCACCAAAAAGGGGGAGATTGTAAGTGCATCTAGTGCCACCCCTAGTTGGTTTTGGAGTATTGACGACAAACCCGTTGAGGGACTAATGTGTTTGTGAGAATTGCAGGATAACACAGGTAGTAGTCCCTCATTGATTCGGTTTACCTACCGGAGATGACCCCTAAATATGTATGAAGACATTGAAGACAATGGTGGTATGTGAATATATTCACATTGAAGACTATGACTAGCGAAGGCATTGCGTGAAGACTATGGAGCGCAAAGACTGAGTTGTTTCGTTGTTTCCTTTTCTTCTTTGTTGAGTCGTAGGAACCACCGTACTGTTAAGTGGGGTCCCAGTGAACAAAGACAGAGTGACTGAAGTGATGCTCAACCAAAATCCTATGTCTTCGAGCGAAGACAATGACAGCAAATCTTATCCAGAGTTGGATGAGTCAGCTTTACTTGTAGCCCAAGTAAAGTTGCCGCGTGTGTTTGAAATCAACCGCTGGTACACGTGTCGGGCCTTAGTGACCTGTGGTCATTTCTGCATAAATCAGGTCGGGTTGCCTAGTGGCTATAAATAGCCCACCCCTACACCATAAATTGGTGGCTGCTCAGAGTTAGTTCACGCCTTTTGTCATTTGAGAGCAACCCACCTCCAAGCTTTTGAGAGAGAAATCCTTGCGAGGACAAAGCCCAAACACCCAGAGCCAAAGAGTGTTAGGCATCATCAAGTCTTTTCCGTCACGTGACTCAAGACTTCTTACACTTGAGGACTGTGAATCCTCCAGCCGGTTAGGCATCGCATTCTGAGCATCCAAGAGTCATTGTGGATCGCCGGTGAACGAAGTCTGTGAAGGTTTGGAAGTCTACCTTGAAGACTTACCAGAGTGATTGGGCGAGGACTGGGTGTCCTTAGCTCAAGGGGAATAAGGTGAATATGCGGCCTTCTGAGTTGAATCTCAGCCTCCCTAACCAGACGCATGCTTGTCACATCAATCGAACCGGGTCCAACAAATCCTGTGTCCTCAACAAGTGACTGGTTCTATCCTCTCCCTCTCAGTACTTATAGTTTGTCTTCGTGAAGTCATTGCCTACTTGCACTACTTGTTTGACTTCACTGTGTGACTACTATCATTGTTTGGCTTCATACCATCTTCCATCATGATCCTTACTACCTAGCTGCTATTAGTCTTCGTGCTTTCACTTCATTGCATACTTGACTATGGCTTGCTTAGTGTAGTTTACCTTTTGCTGCATATCAATAGGATCATTTCTATTGTTTGTCTTCAAAACTTCCATGTTTTGAAGACTTTCATAAAAAACGCCTATTCACCCCCCCTCTAGTCGATAACTTGCACTTTCAAATCCGCAGTGGCGAATTCCTAACTCCTCGCCGAATAAATTCCTCGTGAGACCGTAAGAACTTCGCCTCTCACATCAAGAAATTGACTGAACTGCATGAGATTTCCAATGGCTTCACTCGAAGGGATTGGTAGGTGTAGGACTTTGAGATGAGCATCACTTGGAAATTTTTCCTTAGTTTTTCCTCGACCCCCTTTAACAGTACGGTGTTTCCGATGACTCAAGCAAGATAAAATGAAACTATGAAAACAAAAGTCTTCACGCTTTATGTTCCTCGTATGAATACCAAGTCTTCATGGTCACACCAATTTCATCACTTTCAAAGTCTTCAGAAAACCAAAGTCTTCAGTTGAAGACATCTATTTTTAGGGGTCGACTTTCTCTGTAAATATCAAACTCCTCATAGACTTATAGACCTTTGTACACTCACAAACACATTAGTTCCTTAACCTATAAGTCTTTAATGCACCAAAATCGCTAAGGGGCACTAGATGCACTTACAATCTCCCCCTTTTTGGCGATTGATGACAATACAGGTTAAGTTTTCAATGGGGATAAAACATATGAAGTGTAAATACTAATATTGAGGAATTTGATTGCAAGATATAGAAGAACTCCCGCTGAAGTTGTGCATAGTGAGGAATTTGCTTTTGAAGCAATGCACACTTGAAGAGTAGAATCATGGAGATCTCCCCCTATATCTTGTAATTCATACACGCATTTAACGTATAATATGAAGAATTTGTAATGCATGATGAAATATGGTGACTGATGTAATTCAGCATGCGTGCATTAACATATATGAGGAAATAGCAGGCAGAATAACACAGCAGAAGTATCAGACCACCATCAGGTTTAACTTTACAATTCGACCCAACAAAGTCTTAAAAAGAACGAGAGTTGTAACTTAACAAAAAAACGCCCATATAAGAGACCCGCTTGAAGACTAACTCAAATTTATCCCCCTTTGTCATCGAATGACCAAAAGGGTCAAAAAGTGAGGACTAACGCCCCTGAAGAATATCATAATGATGGAGGTGCGCCAGCGTTGTTGGGGTCAGTTGTTGTAGTAGGGCCTGCCGCAGTCTTGTCCAAATCTTCATGCTCATCTGTGTCACACGATGAAGAATATGAGCTGGCCACCAAGGAGGGAACTTTGACCTTCTTGAATTTCTTCGCTGGTGGTTGAGACCAGTCAAAGTCCTTCTTGAGACCCATTTGCTTCAGATCTTCTTCATCATATAGATGTGACAGAACAGCCCAGGTGCGACCGAAGACTTCATGGAGGTAGTAATGGTTTTTCTTCACTGCATTGTGTGTAGCAGTCATGTTGTGAAGAATTGAAGCAAACTGACGCTTAACCCATTTGTGGTTGCGATCAACCTTCTGGTGAAGACTGAGGACAAGCTCACGATCTATCATCACCCTTGGAGTTGTGCCTTGAGGATTTTGCTTTGAAGCATTCGCAGCAGAGTCATGAGTGGCAGAGTCATCATTGGTGGAGTAAGATGCAGCTTTGCGGAACTGACCATCCAATGGACGAATGCCTTCATCAATAACAGCAGTGGCCTTGCCCTTTTCATCAGCTGAAGAAAATATCCGTTTGAGGACTTCAATGGGGGGCAAGTAGCTGAGATGATTTTGGAAGTCAGCCTTGTAGTTGAGGAACCTCATAATCCAAGGAGCGTAAGGCTTCAACTCAAAGGGAGATAATGCAACATTGGCCTGAGTCCTCATGAAGAAATCATGGTAGTTGATAGGAACGCCATGAATGATGTTAAAAAGCAGATTCTTCATGATGCCAACGACCTCTTCATCACTTGAGTCGTGGCCTTTGATTGGACTCAAAGTCTTCGTCAGAATGTGATACACAGTCCGAGGCACATACAACAATTCCTTCACGAGGAATTTGGTCCTTGGGGCTTGACCGGGCTTCAGCGGCTTCATCAACACTTGCATGTAGTGATCTGTAAGCTCAGGTTCATGGTATATACAACGAGCACCTTCAAGGGGAGGACTGACAGTGTGGCATGAAGCAATTCAGAGGCCGGTACTTTGAAATGAGTATTTTCTCGTCATCCAGTCCAATACCCAAGAGTTCACATCTTCAAAGATTTCTCGTGATGTGCAAGATTGCATAGAATCAAGAATTAGCTCTTCATTCCAATCAACAATATCAGTGCAGAAGTTGAGCAGTCCAGCATCATGAAGAACACTGAGGACTGGCGTGAATCAAGGCAGTGATTCCATGTCCACGTGAGGAATATGCTCATGGTCGAAGACTTTGTCTTTGTTGAAAAGCAGTGAAAAATAGAAGTTGGCTTGGCTGGCAGTCCAGAAACGCTTCCTTCTAAGACGAGCAGAGTCATATGGGTTGAAATCCGTGAAGAACACATGCTCGTGGAAGAAGTCATCAGCCTTGAAGTTTTGCTTCTTGGAGAAGGGATCATTTGGCTTGGGCTGAGGAGTGTCAGACAATTGCATCACAACCTCAGGAATCGCAGTCTCAGGAACCACAGGCTGTGGAATTTCAGTTTCTTCTTCAGTTGCAGCCTGGTTCTTCAATTCTTCAGCAGCTTTTTCATTAGCACTAGTGGCTGGAATTTCTTCATGAATAGACATAGTGGTGTGAAGTTCTTCAGAGTCCATTTGAACTTCAGTCTGCACTAGGGACAGAGGAATTTGTTGCAGAGGAGTGAACAAAGGATAATTGGGGTGCTGAATTTCCCAAAAAAGTCATCATTCATCACTAGTGTTGTGCTCCCAATGTCCACATCCTCATCTTCTTCACTTAGTTCTTCAACGCCTGCCTCTTCAGCTATGAACTGAGGCACGGGCGATGAGACAACTGGGGTTGTAGGGATTGTATCCACTTCAATTTCTTTGTCCAACTGCTCTGAAGAAGTAGCAGAAGGAACATCTTCATCGGATCCGCTTGGGATCGCATAGTCTTCACCAAAGGGAACGAGTTCCTTTGATGGCATGCATGAGACTGGAACAACATCAATTGGATTCTCAAAAGAGCTTGTCAATTTCTTCATCTTCTTCAGAGCTGAAGATTCCGATGAAGTTGATGCTTTCCTTTTGTTCACTGATGCACGCTCCGCAACCTTGGTCTTCTTAGCTTCTAATGCAGAAGGAAGAACTGGACTTGGTGTAGGTGCAGGAGGAGCAGAGGAAATTGGTTCATTTTCTTCAGGCACAACTGATCCAGTTGCCCTGGCATGATCAGTTTCTTCAGGTACAGCGGTTGAAGCTTCAGCTGGCCTGACCATTTCTTCCGGCGCAATACTAGAGGTTGCCCTGGCAGTTTCATTAGCGGTTGGAATGCAGTCATCAGCCCTGGTACTAGCAGTTTCATCAGCAGCCTGATTTTCATCAGCGGTGGTGGCATGTTCTTCAGTCGGCTGGGTAGATGCTTCAGCCTAAGGAATTTCAATGTGCGTTGGAGCAACATTTGAAGAAAATCCTTTCGCCAATTTGACAAATCTGACTTTGGCTCCAAGCCAGTCTGCACGGTAGGTGTCAAATTCATCACTGAGGTTTTTGATCTCATTTTGAGCAGCAATAAGTTCATCAGTGGTCATTTTCACAATGTTCTTCTTCAGAAGGCGCTCCTTCTTGCACTGCGCTTTCTTCAACTGCCTGGCCTTCTCGAATTTCCATTTTTCTTCGCCTATGAAGGCAGAAAGCACGTGACTTTGATTAGGAGTAAGATTGAAGTCAGGCATAGGGGTGTTGGGGTCCTTGTGCCAGAGATCAATGTACTCAAGGATCAGCTTTGGATCCAAAAGTGGAGGTACATTTGAGCCTTTGGCTCTAGCGGCCCTGTGTTGCCTGTCTCTGATGATTTCAGTGAGTTCCTCATCATCAGCTTCGTCGTCATCAGATGGTACTTGGAAGGCGTCCTACTTCTTGTGAGGACTTGGTCGAGAACCTCGTCCAGCAGTGGCCTTAGTCTTCAGCAGAGTAGGGCCAGTTGAGGAATGCGGAGGAGCCAAAGAACTTGCAGAGGCTCCAGAGGCAATAGAGATGCTTGTTGTCCTTTGGCACGAGGCGAGATGCACAGATGCTGAGGATTTGGAAGGAGGAGCTGAGGACTTTGGAGGAGTTGGTGCAGCTTGAGGAATTTGTCGTGAGGGCTTTGTGGAGCTGGGCTGTCAGGGCATTGCAGATGAGCTTGGCTATGAGGACATTGGTGCAGAAGCCATGGGCTTGTGTGCGGGCTTCTTGGGCATGGCCTTCTTAGGCTTGCTAGCAGAGGCCTCAACAGCAGCAACAAAATCTTCATTGAATTTCTTCACTGCTTCTTTTGCCATTTTGGCCAGCTTGTCTTGACGCTTAGCCCATTCCTTTGGAAATTCTTCACCTCTTCTGATGCTAGAGGCATCAGCTTCTTGGCTAGGTGCCAATGGAGGTCTTGGGCATGGAGGGTGTACTGCAAATTTCTTCATGTACTTTGGAGTCACATATCTGTACTCCCTCCATTCTCGTGCCCATCTCCTCTCTATCCTTTGGATGTGCACCTTGTGCTGATTTTTGTTCTCCTTGCCATACTTGGCCTCATCAGGAGTGCAATATTCATCATAGATGTCATCAGGAATCTCAAAAGCAGTGTTTGTTTTTGGTCTCTTTCCTCCCTTCTGAGGTTTCTTGCCATCAGCCATTTTCTTCAGCTGAGGAATCTGAACAATAGAATTCTCTGAAGAGGTGTGCAACTTTTCTTCAAGGAATGCTGTGAACAGAATATAGTTGCGCAGAATTTGGAGAGGTCATATGCGTTCTCAGAAGATTTTGCAAAAAGAACAAGTTTGAGGAATTTGACCAGATGAGTTTTGAAGAATTTCACAAAGCGTTCTTTGACTTAGGTTCCAGAGTTGTACAGATTGAAAATCCACACAATTGAGGAATCTTGAAGAAAAATGTTGCTTAGGGAAACAGATCAAGAACAGATGTTGTGTGAGGTGTTTAGTGTGTGATGATTTGAAGAATAAACACCTTTTGAAGATTTTGTAGAAAACACCAGAATCAACAAGGGCAGTAAAAGCAACTTTTAATTACCCTTGATGAAGAACATGATGAATTGTGAAGTGTAGATTTAGAAGTTCGTCAGTTCAGATCTTCCACGCCCTAACTTGGTAGAGGAAGACAGCTATGGCGGCGGAGTGAAGAAATCCGCGGCTGGCGCGGGTACGACGGCGACGAGGTCGAGGCAGTGAAGCTCTTCCTCACCGGCGATGATGGAAGTAGCGGCGGCGCTAGGTTTTGAGAGCTCAAGCGAGGGAGTGAGGTCGAGCGGAGTAAAAAACGAAGTGAGGAAGGAAGGGGGGTATTTATAGCCGAGTGAAAACTGCTCGCCCGAGGAAATTGGACGAACGTGCCCCTGACCCTTCTCATTCGCGTGACATGTGTCACCCACGTACTGAGAGGTGGCGATCGTGCGAGATCGTGGGTGAATAGATAAATCCATCGTGGAATGTGGAACGGTTTGAGCGGTAAACGCCGAAAATTCAGATATGATAATTTTAATGTTTCGTTCGCAAATTGTTCAGCTGACATGGACACAATAAAGATTTTGAACGAGTTTCAAATAGAACGCATGTGAAGAATTTGTGAATAGACTGGGTTGAGTTTAGCATAGAGGGGGACATTGGTGAAAAATTAGCCATAAGTGAATGCTATAGAGGACAAAAACTCATATATATATATATATATATATATATATATATATATATATATATATATATATATATAGGAGCAGGATTTTCTACAAGTGCTTGCCACAGAACTAGTTAAGGGTTTCAACGGTGCAAAAGTTCTCAAAAATTCTGAAAAAGTACTGAACCAACACACCTATAATATAACATGATCCAACGGAGGGATTAAAAAATATGATTGTATGTGTCCTGGACAAAAAATACAAATAGTTCAATATACATTTATGTCGCAGTGAGCTGAAATGCTTATTATTTTTGTCAAGGACACATAGATGCATATTTTGACAATCCCTCCGTTGGATCATCTTATTACATTAGAGAGATGCTCCCATATTTATTTCATATCTTTTGATAACTTTTAAACCATTAAAAGTTTAGCGACCCTTAACTAGTTCTGTGGCAAGCTATGGTAGACACACACACACACACACACACACACACACACACACACACACACACACACATATATATATATATATATATATATATATAGGGAAAATGCATCCTACTACCGGGTGTAGCTACACCCATTTCTTAAATACTACCATATGGCAGTATATACTCTACTTTATTATTTTTATTATGTTCATATACTATATCTAAGATACTCCAAAGTGAGTTATATGAAAAAATTGCAAGTTAGCTTATAGTTTTATTGTATTTGTGAAATACGTACATATTTATCTGTGAAATGAAGTATGCACAAAATATGGAACATACGATCAAAAAAGTAGTATATATACTACCTAAACATTCTTATATAGTACATACTACGCGTACATACTCTCCGATATGATAGATACTACTCAGAACATATGAAACAAAAGTGGGAGTAACTACACCCGGTAGTAGGGAAATTTTGTATATATATATAGAGTAACACTATTCTGATCCTGGGATCAGAATAGTTATTTGGATCACGGTTGCCCCTATATAGGCGCCACGCTGTGCTGCCGAACCCGTGCGATCTAAAGATACAAAAAAAATCCCCACCCACCCCACCCCGCACTGCATCGCACTTCGCCTCCACCTACTCTCGCCGCCATGTCGGCAAAGGCTCAGCGTGGCGGCGCCGACCTCAAGAACCCACCTCGCCACGGCTGGCCTGCTCCCACCCACCGCCGCCAAAGAACCCGCTGAACCCCAATCGGCCACCACCCTGAACTTGCTCTCGGATCCTCCCGATCCAGGCGACACTTGCGCCGCCGTGCTGCAGGGCATCCCACCCCCGTGCGCCACTGCCCCAGGATCCGGCAGCCGCCCCGCCATCGCCCACGGACCTTGCCGCCTGCCCGCCATCGCCCACGGATCCGGTCACCGCCACACCATCGCCCATGGATCCGGCCGCCGCCGCGCCATCGCCCACTTTCCTCCTCCGGCCAGGTGCGCAGCCCTGCGCTCCGCCATGGTGCACCTGCACCTGCTTCCTCAAGCGCGAGTCCCCCTGGCAACCCCCACCTGCCGCCACAGCAGCTACCACAATTGAGGCCCTGCCCAACAGTATGATATTTTTGGTGTTCCCGCTACTGAAAACAGAGGAGAACGGCTGCTTGGATTTTCTCTGAACTTCCTTGTTCTTCACTATGGCGATACATGCTCAACTCTTCCTCTATGAACTCCTGCAAAACAAGTATGTGTGATGCTAGCTAGAAGATGAATTCGGTCAAGGAAAAGAGTGTTGCATGTTTGCTAACGATAGTTGTTATCTGAAGCTGCACATTTACAAAGAAACATGTTCAAGAAAAAGAGTGTTGCATGTTCAGATGCTCCTTGCCTTTAATTTTGATCTTTAGTTTTCTGAACTGAATTGGACTGTTTGTCATCTTCTTCCTAATTTTCCCATGTGAAAATTGTATGAAAATGAAGGAATGGTCTGGGTGGACGAGCTAGCCTGAGGCGTGGTCTTGCTCGCCGGCGTGGGGAGGGTCACTTGGTGCTCTTGACCCACTTGGCCTTGATCCTCACCCTCTCGATGCTCTGCTTCACCGTCCTCGCGATGCTCGCCTTGGTCCTGCTCTTGAAGAACTCCTCTGCTTCGTCACCCTTCTCATCTGGGGCGAGCTGAGACAAATCAACAATGATTCCTCCGTGTTAGCAGATTCTAAGTTTCATTTGTGCACATGCATTTGCTTGTATATGAGCGTGGCATATAACAGGTTATGACATTTACCGGTGAGACAGTGACGGTGATGAAATAGGTGAGCAGTGTCCAAAGGAAGGTCTCGCTATGTAGTCCCGCTTTTCTGAACCACGGCAAGGCATTTAGTTAGCATGTAAGAAGAACGGAGATGCAAAATAGCAATGAATACCTTCAACCATGTCCATGCCACCTCATGCGCCGTCGATCCTCCGTGGAGCACAAATATGCAATCCTGATTCCTTACCTATGGATGCAATATATCATGAGTTTAGCTGGTCGAAAGTAAATCAGATCATCGAAAATGTTATATCGCTTCCTTGTTACCTCGCATTTATAGCAGGAAATTCAGCGCTTCACGAACAACATCAGGGTCAGGGGACGATGCCAAAGAACCTTCAAAGAGGATCATAAATTTTGTGAGATTCCACAAATCTCATTTTAACTTATAAATAACGAAAGGGAAATACTAGCTTACCAAGAACACAGACTTTTTCCTGGCTCAGATCAGTTTCCCTGTAAATCTTCAAGAGAGATTCATACCCACTTTTGTTTGACTTGTTCACGGTCTCCATTAGTGCACATATGCAGCCTGTACAATACAGTAAGATGGTTAACAAGTGGACTCCACATAGTTTGCAAGGTTATATAGCTATATGCTTAATTTATGTGTTTATCACAGTGCTAACCTTTCAGACATCTGGTGGGAGGAGTGGCGTCTCTCTGTCTTCCAGAAAGACATTAAATCGACAGACAACCTCGTCTATGGTAGACTGATGGCCTCGTTCCGCAAGAGAAGATAAGAGGGTACCTCTTAATAGGCATTCAGTGACCCTCCCCAAAGATGCCCGCTATTTTTAATATCACAAAAATCAGTGCATATAGTCGACGAGAAAATCATATACGAAAAACAGAAAGATAACAACAAAAAGATGTAACAAAAACCTTGAAGTTCAACTAGAAGAGCCAGATAAGTTCATGACGCCCTTCGACGGAGCATGAGTCTTGGGTGTGTGTGTCTTGAGTGTGTGTTATTCGTGTGGGTGCCCACATGCGTGTCTACGGCATGTATGTGTGCTTCGAGTAGGTCTATCATAGGGTTTTTTCATATCTAAAAAATACATGTTATAAATAGTTAACGAAATGTTAACCAAAAACAAAACTAATGCAAAATGGCCTAAAGAATAAGCCCACCCCGTTTGGCAGTTCAGCGATAAAAACCTAGAAGTTCAAATTAAAATAATGGAGAAGTTCGAAGTTTTCACGTAACCAAAGAGAAGTTCAAGTAGATAACTGTCAGAAGTTCACCTATTACACGGTGTGAGAAAATTACAAACGAAAATACGTCACAGAAGTTCAACGTGAAAACAGCAGGAAGTTCAACTACTACACTGAATGAATTTCAGATGAAAAACTTCTAAAACCATCGCGAGTATGAAAAAATGATCAACACGGGAAACTTGCGTGTTTACAGCAGCTTATTCATGTGCAACAGAAGTTCAAGTCAAACTAACAGGGCGAATCAGCACTTATTTTCTTGAAAAAATGGAGAAAATTATACATGCTCCGTAGGTCAAAAGTTTGGTTTTAATTTATGTTTTGCGAAGGTCAAAATGTTGTGTTCGAGAAGGTCAAGTGTGTTATCTCTACAAGTTCAAAATAAATTTGAACATGCATGGTAAAACATGCAAGAAAACAAAAAGGGAGAAGTTCAATCTCTAAAGATGACGTGGTTCAATGTGTAAACCAATGTTGAAAGAAAAAAAAATGAGAAGTTCAATTTCTCAAGATGAAGCGGTTCGACGTGCTAAACAATGTTGAAATAAAATAAAAAGGAAAGGAGAAGTTCAATTTCTAAAGATGACGCGTTTTGATGTGCAAACCAATGCAAAACACACACAAAAATGTTGTTTTGGTGTCTTAAAATATTTTTATTCATAAAAAATGATTAAGAAATAAAACCAAGAAGACCATATTAAAAAGATGGAGAAGTTCGATGATTATAGAAAACTCAGATTTACCTCGTTATAAAAAATACGGCAGAGTGAAAACAACAAGAAGTTCAACATGAAAACAACAGGAAGTTCAATTACTACACTAAATGAATTTTGGATGAAAAACTTTAAAATCGTCGCGAGTATGAAAAAATGATCAACACGGGAAAGTTGCGTGTTTACAGCAGCTTTCCATCGGTATATCATTTTCTCAATTCCGGTGAGTGTTCCGATGCGTGGATGGAGAGCTACGGGCAAAAAAGCACGTGAAAAACAGAGTGAAGTTCAAGGTTTCATACCGAGAAGTTCAGGTACTTCACGCGATGCATTTTTCACGAATCTGTTTCGCGATAAAGGCAGAACGAATGATCTCGCCATCTTCCAAATTACTTGAAAACGGCAGGGAATCACAGAAAACCATCAACATGAAAACGTTTCACATTTTCCTTAGCTTTTCAACGGTATATTATTTGCCCCATTACGATAAAGTTTGTGGAAATTACATTGAAATTACGTTTTTAGCCATTTTGAAAACTGACATAAAACAGTAAGGAATTGGGAGAAATAATATATACCAAAACGTTTCGCATTTCCTCAAGCTTTCCAACGCCATATCATTTGTTGCATTCGGACATAGGATTAAAATATAGATCGAAAATACAAACTCGGTGAAACTTGTACCGTTTTCTAAATCACTTTTAAACCGTTCAAAATTAGAAATAACTTCCTACATGAAAAAGTAGCGCATTTTCATAAGCTTTCCAACGCCATATCATGTGCCTCAATTGGTTTAGCCGTTTAGAAATGACATCGAAAATACAAACTCAGCTGTTCGGTTTGTGAAATTTTACGATTTTCTAAATTACTCTTTAAACGTAGGGAATTAGAGAAAACTTTCAACATGTGGAAGGAGCGGTTCTGCAGCAGCTTTCCAAAGCCATATAACTTGCCTCATTCCGATAAACGGTTTAGAAATGCGATCGAAATTACGATTCACGTTTTTTGTGTGAAGAAAAAATGGTTTTCAAAACTGCTATTGAACCGCTTACATTTTGCGAAAAATTTAACTTGGGTCATGATACTCATGTCCATAGCTTTCCAACGGTATATAGCAAGCCCTATTTGGGTCGAGTTCTTCACGACCCGAGTGCAAAATCCGCCTATGAGTGAGATTTTCTATCTAAAACGAGTATTTAGTTGCTAAAAATCATTTGAAGATTACACTTACATCACATGGAACATGGCTAACCAGAAAAACTCGCGGTAGAAGGCACGGTTGCGAAGATAGCCCGAAGGTCGGGTTCGTACAGAGAGAAGTTCAAAGCGCTGCGTTACTCGAAGCGATTCGAGTTGTGATCGTAATAGTGTGTGTGTATATATATATATATATATATATATTTTTATATATATATATATATATATATATATAGTCAATGAAGAAAAACGACCGAATCAGTGGAGATAATGCAAATTTCAAGAAATTGAACAACTGAGGAATTTCAAAAAGAAAAAAAAACCCAAATTGAAGATTTTCAATTTTTGTTGGTGGCGTGACCCACCGTATAAGAATGATGATTTCAGACACCGCGTACAATTGTCATAGGGTTCTGAGAATCAAATTCTTCGTTAATTTCTTCACACATAGAGTGTTAGTCTTCATTGATTGAAGAAAAACATTTCTTCATGTGTTGCACATCTAAGTAATCAATTTTTCATAAGTGTTAGAATGTGTGTCCTTTTCAAAGGACATTCGAAGATTCTAAGATATTTAGCTTACACCGCAACTTGCTAAATCTCTTCTCATCCAAGGGCTTTGTGAAGATATCGGCTAGTTGTTCTTCAGTCTTCACATGCTCAATAGAGATGTCGCCCTTCAACACATGATCACGAAGAAAATGATGACGAATCTGAATGTGCTTTGTCTTCGAGTGCTAAACTGGGTTATGAGCAATCTTGATGGCACTCTCATTGTCACAGTAGAGAGGCACATTCTTCATGTTGACACCGTAGTCCTTGAGGGTTTGCTTCATACATAGCAATTGAGCACAACAAGAACCAGCAACAATGTGCTCAGCTTCAGAAGTAGACAGTGATACGCAGTTCTATTTCTTCGAGGACAAATAGACCAAGGATCGTCCGAGGAACTGGTTGTGCCCGATGTTGACTTATGGTCCACACGATCACCAGCATAGTCAGAGTCTGAATATCCAATGAGATCAAAAGTCGAGCCCTTGTGTAAGTGCATCTAGTGCCCCTTAGTGATTTTGGTGTATTGAAGACTTATAGGTTAAGAGACTAATGTGTTTATGAGTGTACACAGGTCTATAAGTCTATGAGGAGTTTGATATTTACAGTGAAAGTCGACCCCAAAAAATGAAGTTCTTCGACTGAAAACTTTGGATTTCTGAAGACTTTCTGAAGACTTTGAAAGTGAAGAAATTGGTGTGACCTTGAAGACTTGGTATTCATTCGAGGAACATGAAGCGTGAAGACTTTTGTTTTAGTAGTTTCATTTTCTCTTTCTTGAGTCATAGGAAACAACGTTCTGTTAAAGGGGGTCGAGGAAATACTAAGGAAAAATTTCCATGTGATGCTCAACTCAAAATCCTACACCTACCAATCCCTTCGACTGAAGCCATTGGAAATCTCATACAGTTCAGTCAATTTCTTCAGTGACAGAGACGAAGTTCTTCTAGTCGCTGAGGAATTTGTTCTGACTGAGGAGTTAGGAATTCGCTAGTGCGGATTGCCTACACAGTGAGGAACTTGATAGCCCTGAGGAATTTGTACCTCAAATTTCCGACCGTTGATGTGCTACGCGCCAACTGTCCCAAAATATCTTATCCACCTCACGGTCATATCATTGAAGGGCATTTATGTCTTATCGAGGGAGTCCTGGACTAGGGGGTGTCCAGATAGCCGAACCATCATCTTCGGCCGGACTCCTAAACTATGAAGATACAAGATTGAAGACTTCATCCCGTGTCCGGATGGGACTTTCCTTGGCGTGGAAGGCAAGCTTGGCGATACGGATATGTAGATCTCCTACCATTGTAACCGACTCTGTGTAACCCTAACCCTATTTGTTGTCTATATAAACCGAAGGGTTTTAGTCCATAGGACAGAACAACAATCATACCATAGGCTAGCTTCTAGGGTTTAGCGTCTCTGATCTCGTGGTAGATCTACTCTTGTACTACCCATATGATCAATATTAATCAAGCAGGAGTAGGGTATTACCTCCACCGAGAGGGCCCGAACCTGGGTTAAAACATCGTGTCCCTTGTCTCCTGTTACCATCCGCCTAGACGCATACGCTCGGGACCCCTACCCGAGATCCGCCGGTCTTGACACCGACATTGGTGCTTTCATTGAGAGTTCCTCCGTGTCGCCACCGATAGGCCCGATGGCTCCTTCGATCATTAATAACGGCGCAGTCCAGTGGTGAGACTTTTCTCCCGGACATATCTTCAGATTCGGGCGGCTTTGCATCGCTGCGGGCAATTAAGCAGCCATATAGAGCAGATCGAAGCTACGCCCCGCCATCAGGTCAGATTTGGAAGCTTGAACTATACGGCCGATGTCCGCGGAGACTTGATCTTCGACGGATTCGAGCCACAGCCGAGCGTGCCGCACTATCTCGATGGGTACGATCTAGCTCTGCCACGAGCAAAGGCTCCACGGAGGCCGCACCAGTGCCCGCTCCGACCCTTAATCCGGAGCCGGTTCCCCCAATCGAGGACGAGAGATTGGACACCGCCTCGGGGGCTACAATCTCAACAGCGATTGAGCCGAACTCCATCCCTGTCCTTTGCGAAGACCGTGACTCCAGGGTGCCAGACTCCTCTCCGGACTCCAAACCCTCCGCGCCCCTACCAATCGAATCCGATTGGACGCCGGTCATGGAGTTCATCGCCATGACGCCTTTTCAAAGACTCACCCGCTGGCAACATCCTGAATTCACTAAAGTCTCTCTCTTTATCCGGAGAGCCTCGGCCGTACTACGGTCAGAAGGTCGAGATGCGGACGACGAAGAAATTCAACGCCCACCCACCACCCACTTTGTAGCCACTGCCGAAAGTTTAAACGACGTGCTCGATTTCGACTCAAGACATCGACGGTATGGACGACGATGTAGGAGACAACCATGAACCAGCACCTATAGGATACTGGACAACCACCTCATCCCATGATGTATACATGGTGGACACACCTAAAGCAAGTAACGACGAGGAACAACGGGACACTACGAAGGATAAATCCCTCGAAAAACAGTCAAAATGGAAACGTAAACGCCGCACCAAGTCCCGCCTCGACAAAAACCCAGCCATAGAGCAGGGCGAACCGGTGGACGCATTTAACATGCTAATGAAAGCAACCGTCCGAGAAGGACAACTTGGATGGACAACCCGACCCCGGCGAAGATAACAGTCCGGACGATCTCACGCCGGACAAATTGTTGGAGCAGAAGAACCTCCACAAAAGGCTCGTCGCCACTGCGCGTAGCCTGAAAAAGCAGAAGCGGAAGCTCAAAACAGCGGAAGATGCACTCAAAATTAGATGGAGCAAAGCACTCAACACCGCAGACAAATACGGCGACAGTCGCCGAACAAAGAGCTACCCAAAGAGAAAACTACTGCCCGAATTTGATGAGGAGGCCGTAGAGCCCCCACAATCAAAAAGCAAGAAGGCCACCCGGTCGGATGGACGACCCCACGGCAAACAGAGAGCGGCAAATGGCGCCGCACACAAGCCGGTACGTGATCCGCATAAGGATTCGCATCAAAAAGACGGCCCAGTTAGGTCCATCTATGGGCCGAGAAAGCAAGCTCTCCAAAGCAATGCAACAAGCCAAATATCCGAACATCACGGCACACCCAAATATAGGGGTGCCGCACACCCCCTATGTTTCACCGATGAGGTGCTGGATCACGAATTCCCAGCAGGATTCAAATCCGTAAACATAGAGGCATACGACGGAACGACAGACCCTGGAGTCTGGATTGAGGATTAGATCCTCCACATACACATGGCTAGAGGAGATGATCTCCACGCCATAAAGTACCTACCCCTCAAGCTCAAAGGGCCAGCTCGGCATTGGCTTAAAAGCCTTCTCGAAAACACCATCGGAAGTTGGGAAGAGCTCGAGGATGCATTTCGGGCAAATTTTCAGGGGACCTATGTCCGCCCTCCGGATGCACACGACCTAAGTCACATAACTCAACAGCCCGGAGAGTCAGCCCGGAAATTCTGGAACAGGTTCCTTACCAAAAAGAACCAAATAGTCGACTGTCCGGACGCCGAAGCCTTAGCAGCCTTCAAACACAACGTCTGAGATGAATGGCTCGCCAGACACCTCGGCCAAGAAAAGCCGAGAACAATGGCCGCATTAACAAGCCTCATGACCCGCTTTTGCGCGGGAGAGGATAGCTGGCTAGCAAGATGCAGTACCAGCGACCCAAGTACATCCGAAGTAATTGATGGGAACGGGAAACCACGACGCAGCAAGGACCAACGCTGGATTAAGGGGGACGGTCCAAAGAGCGCAGCAGTCAACGCCGGATTCAGAAGCTCACGGCAGAACAATAAAAAACTGCCCCTTAAGGACAACAGCGATGAGCTATCCAACTTAAACAAAATCTTTGACAAGATATGTCAAATCCACAAGATCGCCGGAGGCCCTGCAAACCATACCCACGTAGATTGTTGGGTCTTCAAGCAGTCCCGCAGACTCAACGCCGAACACAAGGGGCTCGACACACCAAGTGAGGATGATGACGAGCACCACAAGCGAGCCCCGGAAAACAAAAGAATTTCCCACAAGAGGTTAAAACAGTAAACTCACTTCACGTGATAAAGGGAAAAACAGCGCGCCCGCTAAACTATGCGCCGCATGCACTACCCTAGTGGAGTACCAACACCGTTGTCAAAACCAATCACCTTCGACCATCAGGACTACTCCGAAAGTATCCGGAACGCAGGATGGACTGCCTTGATATTGGATCCCATAATCGACGGATTCCAATTTACACAAGTCCTCATGGACGGCGGCAGTAACATAAACCTGATATATCAGGACACAATCCGCAGGATGGGGATAGACCCAACCAAATTTGCCATAGCAACACCTCCTTTAAAGGGGTAATGCCAGGCCTATATGCCCATTGCACGGGCTCCCTACTGTTAGAAGTTGTGTTCGGCTCATCCGACAACTTCCGCCGCGAAAGGCTAACCTTCCACATCGCCCCATTTGAAAGTAGCTATCAAGCACTACTGGGGCATGAAGCTTTCGCCCACTTTAACGCAATACCACATTATGCATCTCTTACACTTAAAATGCCCGGTCCACGCGGCATCATCTCATTAAAAGGGAGTATTAAGTGTTACTCGAGCACGGAAGAATGCAATGCTGCCTTGACGTCCCCACATCAATCCGGCTCCGCTAACCAAAGCACTGAATAGTTAATTCGAACCCGGACACGGCTAGACGAGTCCGGCGCCTACTAGCGGCATACCTCGCATAAGGTGCACGCATGTACAACAAGAGACAATAAAGCTCAATTTTCTTTACTTTTTGAACCATACTCTGTTTATTTCATATAAAGTGCATTTTTTGCACGATCCTTTTTCTTTTCAACTAAGTTCCCCTCTCTTACAGATGAACATCATGCTACACCCGTCCAGGATACGGCACAACGGAGACATAGGCGCAGACGTGCAGTAGGGACCCGTTGCAAGGATTCTTTTCAGATTAAGACCCTGCGTAAACCTTTTTTAATGTCTCTTGTTGATACACATCCCCCGGTTCCTAGCTATAACCGAGGTGGAGGCTGGCACTTTGGCATCGGCCGCGCCAGAATTTTTGCACGTACCTGGACACCAGGGCTTAGGGCATTATTCGCCTGCTTTATAAAGACCGAATACCTTAGGGAGTGTTCGCGTCTCGAGTTAGGCCTTATATGCATCAGCTCGAATCATGTCTTTGGTCAAATGTTGGGTTTTCCGGCTCCTGTGTTTTGCTGCCTTACGTTCCATTCTATCGGCTAACGCGGCACCAGGAGAACTATCATGCGATTGTGCCTCGTTCGCCGGGCGAAAGCACCTCTCAGAGAGAAAGCCAAAAACTGATCACATGATATAGCGAGAGACTTGTCAACCTCTCGATGACTCACCGGAATGTTTAGAATTCCTCCGCATTAACGAAGGACCGTTTTTCGGTCAGGCACATACGCACCCCGACTTCGGGAGAGTGCGGTGCCCACAGGGGCTATATAGTAGCCCCACCCTCGAACCCCTATGGCTAAGTGAAAGTGATAAAGCATTACAGTCCGGTTGCCTAGTTTGCTACGCTACCACCTCCTTTACAGGACCAAGACGTTGGATTAAGTGTGAAAAGCGCGACTTCTTTGCAAACACCCCTGCACTATGTGCGTGGGGGCTGAAGCCGACGACTGCCATCTTTCAGGTTATATACATATATACATCAACGGCCGCACAGGAGGTAGTTTACTACTTGAAGGCACAAGTATAAAAAGCCCTTACATTAAATTGAAGCGTTGTTTCATAAAATTATACATGTCATTTAAACATAATATCCTTCGAGCACGGCGTCTCTATTAAACGAGCACCTTGCAGGACTTCCTCAAAATAGTGCTCGGCAGGTACTCGGCTTCTGTCCGAGTCTTGGGATGCAACGTCGGTGCCCTTCATCTCCGCCAAGATGTCTTGACACGGGCAAGAGCCATCCGCGCCCCTCTATGCATGCCGATCGCTTCATTGCGTCGACACGTACCGCACCAAGGAACCGCTGCACTAAGCCAAAATAATTATTAATTTGGGGCCGCAGCCACAAATGAGTAAGGACATGCTTCATGGCAAGTCCGGATAATCGATTCAGTTCGCCCATTCGCCAACCGATCGGACAACGGAAGAGGACGCCCGACTATGGAATTGCGACCAATATAGCTCTTCCCTTCGTGCCCCTTCCGCCTCGGAAGTGCTCAACGCGTCATGGCGCTTCGCCGCTAAGTCCAGATAAGCATCCTCCGAACTCCACAACTTGTCAAAATGAGCATACTTCGGATCCGTATATTTCCTCCACAGCAGAAAAGGCTTTCCAGCAGCAACATCCACAGCCTGACGCGGCTCTTCCTTTGCAGCTCTCATTGCGGAGCGGGCATCCTTGGCTTCGGCGGTGGCCTTTTTTAACTCCTCTTGCTCCGCTTGACGTTCTTTTTCAAGAACCCCACAACGGTCGGTAGCATTCTTCAACTTTATGGCCATATCGGCCATTTCCTCTTTGCTTCGGCAGTGAGCAGCCCGTTCGGCTTTTAGCTCTTCGGCCGCCCTTAAAGCGGCCGCATTACTATTTCTGGCTTGCTCTTTAGCTCGGGCGAGTTCCGCCCGCAGCTCCTCCACAGCAGCGGCACCACCTGCGTTACGCATACAAGTAGTAAGGCACGGGCGTCATGCTACCTTACCAAGTGTCCGCGGACAAGTCGCATACCTTGTGACTCGTCAAACCGTTTGTTGACCAGCGCAATGTCTGCATCTGCCTCGTCAAGTTCCCGCTTTAGTTCAGCAAATTCATCAGTCCGGCTGGCCACCGGACGCCCCGCCACCTATTTAGAGCGGCGATATGCTATAAGTGAGATTATGATCCTCGGCACGCTGTCAATTTTGACAACATACCGAGTCTCAGGGGCTACTATCTATACAGGGCGCATTCTATATGCATAACTGTCAGAAGAGACATCATTTTTGCGTACCTCGAACCCCGTCAGCAAGCTTCTGACGGCTTCATGCAATCCACTCTCGGCGGACGCAATTATTTCAATCACCGCACCCATTAGCGCACGGTGATCTTCTGTGATGGCCGCTCGCCCCAGCAGATCCTTCAGCTCCTCCGACCGCACGCCAGCCGGCGCCGGACCCTCCGGCCCACGGACCGGAGAAAACCCTCCGTGGCGACACCTCGTGGTCGTCACTTGCATGAAGGTGCGACAGGTGGAGGCGTTCGCTCTCCATCATCTCCGGAAGAATATCCCCGAAGACGAGCTCACGAGAAGGGCTGAGATCCAAACTACAAGGTACAATTTCGGTTATCTTCATAAATAAATACAGGGATGTTCTTTATTCACAGGACCCCTTCTTTTTGCTTACAGCTCGCTGGAGGGCTGATCCCCTTGGGGAAATTATGCGGCTGGGGTACTTCCCAGCGCCGGACTCTCTGACGAAGATTTCTTTCCCCTCTTTGAGGCCTTGACCTCCGGATCTTCCGAAGCGGTCCTCTTCTCTCCTTGGAGGGGGGGACTTTTAATCTCTCCTTCCTTGAAAGCCTCCTTCATGGAGGCAGTTGCTTCCCCGCTCCCCCCTTCGCCTTCTTCAAAAGGCGCGGCCTTTAACATCTTGGTCAGCATGGGATCCGGCGTGGTCTCTGGGAGGGGAGCCGGACACCTTATCAACTTTGCCTTCGCTATCCACTCCTGTTCAAAAACAGCTCCTTCAAGGGCAAGTTTATGATAAATGAACGGACAGCCTGTCCAGGTACAGGACTACTTACTTGAGCATCTGGGCGATTGCAGCTTAGTCTTGCGTCCTCAGTCAGGTCCGGACACTTCTGTTGTGATCCAAAGAACAGTCTATACATCTCCACGGGCGTCGTACCCATAAAATGTTGGAGAACTCGTGGTCCCTCCGGATTAAATTCCCACAGACGGAGGGGGCGACGTTAAGGTAAGGTATACGCCAAATCAACATAACCTGCGCCACTACGACCAGATTGATCTCTCTTTCTTTGAGGTCTCGAATACGGCCCTGCAACAGAGGAACGTCCTTGGACGGCCCCCAGTCGAGCCCCTTGTTGACCCACGATGCCAGCCGCTGTGGTGGACCTGAACGGAAGGCAGGAGGCGCCACCCATTCGGTGCCCCTGGGAGCGGTGATATAGAACCACTCCCGTTGCCACAAACCAAGCTCCTCTTCAAAAGAGCCCTCGGGCCACGGAGCATCAACACACTTGCTTATAACCACCCCTCCGCACTCTGTTTGTTGCCCCTCGATCATCTTCGGTTCCACCTTGAAGGTCTTGAGCCACAGTCCAAAGTGAGGGGTAATACGGAGGAAGGCTTCACATATGACAATGAATGACGAGATATGGAGGATGGACTCCGGATTCAAGTCATGGAAATCCAGCCCATAATAAAACATGAGCCCCTGCACAAAGGGATCCGTCGGGAAGCCTAAACCCGAAGGAAGTGGGACACGAACACCACGCCTCGCCGGGCTCGAGTGGGAATAACCTGCCCTGAGCAGCAGCCTATGCGAAATCTCGCGGTTAGATACCACGTCATGCTTTAGCACATCTTCTTCTCAGAACGGAAGAAGACATCCATCGGCAGAGCTGATCGGAGCCGACATCGTCGAAGGTCCAAGCGCCTAAATCTGAAGCTTTGGGTGTTAGAACTTCGAGCGCGAGGCGAACTCGATGGAGGGTGGAAAAAAGAAGGGGGCCTTGGTCTCATTATAAAGAGGTTTAATACCAAGAGCCCTCCCCGTGGTCGATTGGGACTCGCCTTCGATAGAGGAGGCGTGCCAACGGGCACGGTTGGGTTACCCACGTCCGTATTGATGAGAATCCCGGAATAAGGGGGCACGATCTACGCTTTGATAAGACGTGTCAAGGAAAACGCCTCGCTAAATGCGCTGAGGTGGGACAGTAAAAAACGATTCGTATAAAGGCCAGGCCATGGTGTGATGTCACGCCGTGGAATACGTCAGCAGATCTGTGCAAAAAGTTATTCTCTCTACGGTGGTATGTGGAACTTGTTTTGTAGAGCCGGACACTATCCTGGTGTTCAAAACCTTCTATGAAGTATTCGGAGGAGGAACCCGCCTTGCAATGCCGAAGACAATATGCACGCCAGACTCGTCATCATTGAAGCCTGGTTCAGGGGCTACTGAGGGAGTCCTGGACTAGGGGGTGTCCGGATAGCCGAACTATCATCTTCGACCTGACTCCTAGACTATGAAGATACAAGATTGAAGACTTCGTCCCGTGTCCGGATGGGACTTTCCTTGGCGTGGAAGGCAAGCTTGGCGATACGGATATGTAGATCTCCTACCATTGTAACCGACTCTGTGTAACCCTAACCCTATTCGGTGTCTATATAAACCGAAGGGTTTTAGTCCATAGGATAGAACAACAATCATACCATAGGCTAGCTTCTAGGGTTTAGCCTCTCTGATCTCGTGGTAGATCTACTCTTGTACTACCCATATCATCAATATTAATCGAGCAGGAGTAGGGTATTACCTCCACCGAGAGGGCCCGAACCTGGGTAAAAACATCGTGTCCCTTGTCTCCTGTTACCATCCTCCTAGACGCACAGTTCGGGACCCCCTACCCGAGATCCGCCGGTTTTGACACCGACACTTATCATGTCGGGTTGCTCCCTAGGCTATAAATAGCCGCTCCCTACAACCACTAGCTTGTTGGCTGCTCCGAGAGAAACTGACACTTGTCATTTGAGAGCATCCCATCCTCCGAGGACTTTGAGCGAAAATCATCAAGTGAGGAAAAACCAAAACCCAAACACCTACAAACCCAAAGTGATTGAGCATCACTGAAGAGATTGATCCTACGTAGATCCGACGCTTGCTACCTTTGAAGGCTGTGCTTCTTCCAGACGGTTAGGCCTCATGGTCTAGAGCATCCAAGAGGAAATTGTGGATCGCCGAGTGACCGAGTTTGTGAAGGTTCAGAAGTCACCTGAAGAATTACCACGAGTGATTGGACGAGGTCTGTGTGACCTTAGATCAAGGGAAATACGGTGAGGACTAAGTGTCCTGGATTGCGTGTTCAGGACTGGGTGTCCGGGACTGTGTGTCCTCAGGTTTAAATACCTAGCCTCCCTAACCAGACGTACAACTGATATAGCAGTTGGAACTGGTCTACCAAATCATTATCTTCACCAAGCCAACTGGTTCTTTTTCCTCAACTCTTTCATTTCCTCATTACTGTGTTGTGTGCTTGTCATATCCTTGTTTGAAGACTTTGACTGAAGACTTTCTCAATTTCCTCATTTCAATTTCTTCAGTCCATTTGTCTTCATCCTCTGTTATCCTGTGATTACGCTTTCTGTACTCTGTGTTTGTCTTCATTTCATCATGATGACCATGCTTGTGTTTTGTTATGTTTACTTCTGAGTACTTATTCCGCTGCAAGTAGTTCTTCGCTAAGGAATTTCCTCACCCACAATTTCCTCAGTGAAGAATTCATAAAAATCGCCTATTCACCCCCCCCTCTAGTCGATATAACGCACTTTCACCTTGGGATACCATAACCCAAGTGTTGGTGTGTGAGCTAGATATCGAAGAATATGCTTCACAGCCTTATGGTGTGATTCCTTCGGTGTAGCTTGAAATCGGGCACACATGCAAACACTAAGCATAATATTTGGCCTAGATGCACATAAGTACAATAAAGAGCCAATCATGGAGTGGTATACCTTTTGATCGAAGTCAATACCATTTTCATAAGTGCATAGATGGACATTTGTGGGCATATGGATTTTGACGCCTTTGCAATCTTGCATGCCGAATTTCCTCAATACATCCTTGAGGTATTTCTCCTGAGATATGAATATGCCATTGCGCTGTTGACGAATTTGAAGAGCTAAGAAGAATTGCAATTCTCCCATCATAGACATTTGATATTCTTCACTCATCATATAGTACAATTCATCACTGTAACGTTGGTCAGTACAGCCAAAGATAATATCATCAACATATATTTGGCACATGAATAATTCATCATCATAGGTTTTGGTGAAAAGAGTTGGGTCAAGTGAACCGGGTTTGAAGCCTTTCTTCATGAGGAATTCCTTCAAAGTACCATACCACACCCGAGGGGCCTGCTTGAGGCCATAGAGGGCCTTATTGAATCAAGACTTTGTCGGGATGCTTTGGATCTTCAAAACACGGGGTTGAGCAACATATACTTCTTCCTCAAGCTTATCATTGAGGAATGCACTTTTCACATCCATTTGATATAAGATGATATTATGATGGTTAGCATAAGCTAGTAATATGCGAATAGCCTCAAGTCTAGCAACAGGTGCAAAAGTTTCATCGAAATCAATTCCTTCAACCTATGTGTAGCCTTGAGCTACAAGCCGTGCCTTATTCCTCACCACAAGGCCATTTTCATCTTGCTTGTTGCGGTAGATCCACTTTATGCCAATGATATTTTGCTTGCGAGGGTCTGGATGTTTGACCAGTTCCCAGACATTGTTGAGCTCGAATTGATGTAATTCCTCTTACATAGCTTGAATCCACTCAGGCTCTACAAATGCTTCATCTACCTTAGTGGGCTCTGTGATAGAGACAAAAGCAAAGTGCCCACAAAAGTTAGACAAATGTGAAGCTTTTGAGCATGTGAGAGGACTTTGTGCGTTGATGTCGCTGATGATTTTCTCAATCTGCACTTCATTTGCAATGCGAGGATGAGCGGGTAGTCGTCGAGGAATTGGATCAGCATTTTTCTTCAGCACCATTTTCCTCAGGTGCATCAGCATGATGTTCTTCATGTTTTGGAATGACTTCTTCGGTAGGAATGACATCCTTAGTAGGCTTGAACTTGATGGTTTCCTCAGGTGACTTTTCATCTAGCACAGGAGGTAGGTGCTCTCTTTGCGAGCCATTAGTTTCATCAAACCGCACATCTACAGTTTCAACAACCTTGTGGTGAACATTGTTGAAGACTCTGTAGGTGTGCGAGTCCTTTCCGTAACCAAGCATAAAACCTTCATGTGCTTTCGGTGCAAATTTAGAATTGTGATGATGATCTCTAATCCAAAATTTAGCACCGAAGACTTTGAAATAACTCACATTGGGTTTCTTGTCAGTGAGGAGTTCGTATGCAGTCTTCTTGAAGAATTTGTGAAGATATACCTTGTTGATGATGTAGCACGCAGTATCAATTGCCTCAATCCAGAAATGACTAGGTTTCTTGTATTCATCAAGCATAGTTCAAGCCATCTCAACAAGAGTCCTGTTCTTGCGCTCCACGACGCCATTCTGCTGAGGAGTATAAGGAGCGGATAACTCATGAGTAATACAAAGTTCATCAAGATAGTCATGAAGACCCGTATTCTTGAACTCAGTTCCATTGTCACTTCTGATGTGCTTTATCTTCAGACCAAAGTTGGTTGAAGCCCTCGAGGAAAATTGTTTGAAGACTTCCTGCACTTCACGTTTGTAAGTGACAATATGCACCCATGTGTAACGAGAGTAATCATCAACAATAACAAAGCCATATAGAGATGCTTCATTAGTGAATGCATAATAATGGTTAGGACCAAAGAGATCCATGTGAAGCAATTCAAATGGTCGAGGGGTAGTCATGATAGTGTTCGCGGGATGCTTGGCCTTGGTCATCTTTCCAGCTTCACGGGCTCCGCACAAGTGATCCTTGAGGAATTTGACATTATCAATGCCAATGACATGCTTCTTCTTCGCGAGCGTGTGCAAGTTCCTCATGCCAGCATGACCAAGTCGTCGATGCCATAGTCAACCTTCTTAAGCTTTTGCAAGTAGACATATAGCAGGTTGTGGTCCTGTAGAGAAATCAACAATATACACATCTCCTTTCCTAAAGCCTTTGAAGACTTTGGAATTGTCAGCTTCCATAATGACAACACAACGATACTTGCCAAAGATAAAAACCATATCAAGATCACAAAGCATTGAGACTGACATGAGGTTGAATCCTAAGGACTCGACAAGCATGACTTTGTCCATGTGTTGATCCTTTGAGATCGCAACCTTACCAAGACCCAATACCTTGCTTTTTCCTTTGTCAGCGTAAGTGATATGCTTCAGATGTGATGGTGATAAGGGAGCATCCACCAATAGATTCTTGTCACCAGTCATGTGATTTGTAAATCCACTATCGAGGACCCACTCAGTGGCTTTGGGTTGATCATCCTGCAGATGAATTAGTGCAGCTTACGAACTCATATACTTCATCAATGAAGAATATGACATAAAATTCATCAGATCAATTTCATCAAGCAATGGAACAGATAAAATAGAATGAGGACGTGAGAAATGAAATTCATTTCTTCATGATTAGCTTGCATCCTTTCAAGCATATTCAGGTCTCCAGAAAATTCTTCAGACGTTTAAGTTTGTCTGGAGATCTGACCCTGCATAAGAGATTAGTTCCTTTTCTTCACCACCCACATCTGAAGGGGGGGCAAAGAGTTGATCATTATGCGAGCTCCAAAAGAGAAAGGTGGCATCGAAGCCAGTCCACTTCGTTTCACATAAGAGGAGTTAGGGTAAGCATATGAATAAGCAGAGAAATTCTTCGAGGACTAATGAACATAATGGTTAGAAGAATAATGCACATATTCATAGCCCTTAGATTTTCCCTACGAAACAGAAGTGTTAGCATGATGATGTTCATATGAGGACTTTGATCCTTTTGAGGAATTTGATCCACGTGAGGAATTCGGTCCATATGAGGACTTGGATCCATATGAAGAATTTGATCTGGGGTTCCTATTATTCAGAGGTGGTGTCATGACGACATTCACCTGAAGACTTTCAAGGCACCTTTTGGGAACCTAGATATTCTTCATAGGAGAATCGTTCCTGCAGTTAGTGCCAACATATCTAGCAAATACTTCACCATTCTAATTTATGAACAGTTTATAGTTTGAGTCAAATGACTCATTAGAAGAATGAGGAGATTCACATGTAAAGCCTGATAGAGTAGATGTATCTACTAGAGGTTCCTTTGTAGCAACCCATGAGGTTTTGGGGTACTGCTCAGGCTTCTAGTATGTTCCATCAGCATTGAGTTTCCTCTTAAAGGCAATACCCTCTTTCCTAGGGTTTCTGTTGAGGATCTGCTTTTTAAGCACATCACAAAGAGCCTGATGCCCTTTGAGGCTTTTGTACATGCCTGTCATATACAATTCCTTCAGCCTAGCATCGTCAGTGATCTAGCAATATCCTCAGATGAAGAATTAGGATAGCAGAGGCAGGTGAAGAATTTGTAGCATTAGAAGCATTTGAACATTCAGGTGAAGAATTAGCAGATTCACGTTCAATGCACTTCAAACATGGAGGAATGAATTATTGCCGAGCAGCGCTGATTTGTTGATCAAGTAATGAATCACGCTTCCTTCTTAAGATCTTCATAACTCTCCCTTAACTTTTCAAGATCTTGCTTTCTTTGAAAAAAATTATAAGAAAGCTTCTCATGATCAGATAAGAGAGTGTTATGATGACTTTGAAGGTTGTCAAACTTAGACTGAAGTCTCTGAAGATTTTCAGTCAGGGTTTTAGTGCGATCCATTTCTTCACCCAACATATCATCACTTTTGTCTAGCATGTTTTGAACCTTTTCAAAAGCATTTTGTTGTTTCACAGCAATCTTAGCAAGTTTTGAGTAGCTAGGCTTGAGGTTTTCATCAGATTCATCCTCACTTGATTCAGAGGAGGGATATTTGAGTACCTTGGCACCCTTTGCCATGAGCGTAGTCATCATCGTCGTCATCAACCTTGTTGTGGAAGCCATTTTCTTCAGTGTTGACGATGGACTTGCTGACGAACGCAGTAGCGAGGGATAGGCTCGCCACACCAGATTCTGACTCCTCAGATGCCTCCTCTTCCTCATGTTCCTCAGATTCAGCTTCAGAGTCCATTTCCTTGCCAATGAATGCCCGAGCCTTCTTAGAGCTGCTCTTCTTGTGAGATGAAGACTTTGAGGATTTTGATGATGAAGACTTTGAAGATTTCTTCTTCTTCTTTGAGTCATCAGAACTATAATCCTTGTATTTCTTCTTCTTTGATAACTTTTCCCACTGAGGACAATCTTGAATGTACTGACCAGGTTTCTTGCATTTGTGGCATAGCCTCTTCTTGTAGTCACGGGATGAGGAATCATCACTTCTTAAGGATTTTCCAAAGCGACCACGCCTTGAGAACTTCTGGAATTTCTTGAAGACCATTGCTAGCTCCTGGCTCAGTTCTTCAGGATCACCAAGGCTGCTACATGAATCTTCACCTTCAGATTCGTACATTGCCTTGGCCTTCAGGGCGCGTGATCTGCCATAGCTCGGACCATATAGATCTCTCTTCAGCAAGCTGGAACTCATGAGTGTTTAGCCTTTCGAGGATATCAGCGGGATCAAGTGACTTGTAGTCTCCACATTCTTGTATCATCAGTTCCAGAGTGTCAAATGAGGAATAAAGGGATCTCAGCAATTTCTTCACCAACTCATGGTCGGTGATGTCAGTGGCATCAAGTGCTTGAAGCTCATTTGAGATGTCAGTGAGGCGCTCGAAGGTTTGCTGAACATTTTCATTGTCGAGTCTTTTAAAGCAGTTGAAGAGATTGCAAAGAACGTCAACTCGAGAGTCACGCTGTGTTGAGACTCCTTCATTGACCTTGGACAGCCTATCCCAGATAAGCTTAGCTATCTCCAAAGCACTCACTCTGCCATACTGCCATTTCCTCAGATGGCCACATACGATGTCCTTCGCATGAGAGTCGAGTTGCTTGAATCTCTTCACGCTAGCAGCGTTGATGGTAGGAGTGACAGAGGGAACACCATTTTCCACCACATAGCAGAGATCGTTATCAATTGCCTCAAGATGCATTCGCATCTTATTCTTCCAGTAGGGGTAGTCTGTCCCATCGAAGGTAGGACACCCAGCAGAGACCTTGATCATATCTGCGGTCGACATAACTAAAACTCCAGGCAGTTAAACCAAAATCACATAGAACAAGGGAGTACCTTGCTCTGATACCAATTGAAAGTGCGTTAAGTCGACTAGAGGGGGGTGAATAGGCGATTTTTATGAATTCTTCAATGATAAATTTTAGGGTGAGGAAATTCCTAAGAGAAGAACTATTTGCAGCAGAATAAGTACTCAGATGCAAACATAACAGAACATAAGCATGGTCATCATGATGAAATGAAAATACGCACAGAGTACAGAAAGCGTAAGCACAGGATAAACAGGATGAAGACAAACAGACTGAAGAAATTGAACTGAGGAAATTGAGGAAGTCTTCAGTCAAAGTCTTCAAACAGGTATGATTAAGCACACAACACAGTAATGAGGAAATGAAAGAGTTTAGGAAATAGAACCAGTAGGCTTGGTGAAGACAATGATTTGGTAGACCAGTTCCAACTACTGTGACAGTTGTAAGTCTGGTTGGAGCGGCTAGGTATTTAAACCTAAGGACACATAGTCCCGGAAACAGAGTCCTCACCGTATTCTCCTTGACCTAAGGTCACACAGACCTCGCCCAATCACTCGTGGTAAGTCTTCAGGTGACTTCCAAACCTTCACAAACACGGTCACTCGGTGATCCACAATTTCCTCTTGGATGCTCTAGACCATGACGCCTAACCGTCTGGAAGATGCACAATCTTCAAAGGTAACAAGCGTCGGATAAATGCATGATCAATCTCTCCAATGATGCTCAATCACTTTGGGTTTGTAGGTGTTTGGCTTTGGGTTTTCCTCAGTTGATAATTTTCGCTCAAAGTCCTTGGAGGATGGGATGCTCTCAAATGACAAGTGTCAGTTTCTCTCGGAGCAGCCAACCAACTAGTGGTTATAGGGGGTGGCTATTTATAGCCTAGGGAGCAGCCCGACATGATAAGACATCAATGCCCTTCAATGATATGACCGTTAGGTGGGAAGATATTTTGGGACAGGTGGCGCGTAGCACAGCAACGGTCGGAAATTTGACTATTAAATTCCTCAGGGCTATCATGTTCCTCACTTGTAGGCAATCCGCACTGGCGAATTCCTAACTCCTCAGTCAGAACAAATTCCTCAGAGACCAGAAGAACTTCATCTCTGTCACTGAAGAAATTGGCTGAACTGCATGAGATTTCCAATGACTTCACTCGAAGGGATTGGTAGGTGTAGGATTTTGAGATGGGCATCACTTGGAAAATTTTCCTTAGTTTTTCCTCGACCCCCTTTAACAGTACGTTGTTTCCTATGACTCAAGAAAGAGAAAATGAAACTACGAAAACAAAAGTCTTCACGCTTCATGTTACTCGTATGAATACCAAATCTTCATGGTCACACCAATTTCTTCACTTTCAAAGGCTTCAGAAAGTCTTCAGAAATCCAAAGTCTTCAGTCGAAGACATTCATTTTTAGGGGTCAACTTTCTCTGTAAATATCAAACTCCTCATAAACTTATAGACATGTGTACACTCACAAACACAGTAGTTTCTTAACCTATAAGTCTTCAATACACCAAAATCACTAAGGGGCACTAGATGCACTTACATGACAATGCTTATGTTATGTTATGTCTACATCTGAGTACTTATTCCGCTGCAAGTAGTTCTTCTCTTGGGAATTTCCTCACCCTGAAATTCCTCAGTGAAGAATTCATAAAAATCGCCTATTCACCCCCCTCTAGTCGACTTAACACACTTTCAATTGGTATTAGAGCAAGGTACTCCCTTGTTCTGTGTGATTTTGTTTTAACCGCCTAGAGTTTTAGTTATGTCGACCGCGGGTATGATCAAGGTCTCTGCTGTGTGTCCTACCTTCGATGGGACGGATTACCCCTACTGGAAGAATAAGAGGCACATGCATCTAGAGGCAATTGATAGCGATCTCTGCTATGTGGTGGAAAATGGTGTTCCCTCTGTCACTCCTACCATCAACGTTGCTGATGTGAAGAGATTCAAGCAACTCGACTCTCAAGCGAAGAATATCACATGTGGCCATCTGAGCAAAGGGCAGTATGGCAGAGTGAGTGCTTTGGAGATAGCTAAGCTTATCTGGGATAGGCTGTCCAAGGTCAATGAAGGAGTCTCAACACGGTGTGACTCTGAAGTTGACGTTCTTCGCAATCTCTTCAACCGCTTCAAAAGACTCGACAATAAAAATGTTCAGCAAACCTTCGATCGCCTCACTGACATTTCAAATGAGCTTCAAGCACTTGGTGCCACTGACATCACCGACCATGAGGTGGTGAAGAAATTGCTGAGATCGCTTGATTCCTCATTTGACACTCTGGCACTGATGATACAAGAACGTGGAGACTACAAGTCACTTGATCCCGCTGATATCCTCGAGAGGCTAAACACTCATGAGTTTCAGCTTGCTGAGAAGAGAGATCTCTATGGACCAAACTATGGCAGATCACGCGCTCTGGAGGCCAAGGCAGTGTCTAAATTTGAAGGTGAAGATTCTGGTAGCAGCCTTAATGATCCTGAAGAACTGAGCCAGGAGCTAGCAATGTTCGTGAAGAAATTGCACAAGTTCTCCAGATGTGGTCGCTTTGGAAAACCCTCAAGAAGTGATGATTCCTCATCCCGTGACTACAAGAAGAGACTGTGCAACAAATGCAAGAACCTGGTCACTACATTCAAGATTGTCCTCAGTGGGAAGAGGAATCAAAGAAGAAGAAATACAAGGATTATAGTTTTGATGACTCAAAGAAGAAGAAGAAATCTTCAAAGTCCTCATCATCAAAATCCTCGAAGTCTTCATCTCACACGAAGAGCAGCTCCAAGAAGGCTTGGCCATTCATTGGCAAGGAAATGGACTCTGAGGCTGAATATGAGGAAATTGAGGAAGAGGAGGCATCTGAAGAGGCAGAATCTGGTGTGGCGAGCCTAGCCCTCGCCACTGCGTTCGTCAGCAAGTCCATCTTCAACTCTGAGGAAAATGGCTTCTACAACAAGGCTGATGACGACGATTATGACTATGGTCCCACCTATTGCTTCATGGCAAAGGGTACAAAGGTACTCAAATATCCCTCCTCTGAATCAAGTGAGGATGAATCTGATGAAAACCTCAAGCCTAGCTACTCTAAACTTGCTAAGATTGCTGTGAAACAACAAAAGGCTTTTGAAAAGGTTCAAAACATGCTATATAGGAGTGATGATATGTTGGGTGAAGAAATGGATCGCACCAAAACTTTGACTGAAAATCTTCAGAGACTTTAGTCCAAGTTTGACAATCTTCAGAGTCATCATAACACTCTCTTATCTGATCATGAGAAGCTTTCTTATGAATTTCTTCAAAGAAAGCAAGATCTTGAGAAGCTAAGGGTGAGTTATGAAGATCTTCAGAAGGAGCGTGATTCATTACTTGCTCAACAAATCAGTGCTACTCAGGAAGAATTTATTCCTCCATGTTTGAAGTGCATTGAACGTGAATCTGCTAATTCTTCACCTGAAAGCTCGAATGTTTCTATTGCTGCAAATTCTTCACCTGTCTCTGCTATCACTAATTCCTCATCTGAGGATATTGCTAGTATCACTGACAATGCAGGACTGAAGGAATTGTATATGAAAGGCATGTACAAAAGCCTCAAAGGGCATCAGGCCCTTTGTGATGTGCTTTAAAAGCATATCCTCAACAAGAACCCTAGGAAAGAGGGCATTGCCTTTGAGAGGAAACTCAATGCTGGTGGAACATACTGGAAGCCTGAACAGTATCCCAAAACCTCATGGTTTGCTGCAAAGGGACCTCCAGTAGATCCATCTACTCTATCTGGCTTTACATGTGAATCTCCTCATTCTTCTAATGAGTCATTTGACTCCAACTATAAGCTGTTCAAAAAATCAGAATGGTGAAGTATTTGCTAGATATGTTGGCACTAACTACGGAAATGGTTCTCCTATGAAGAAAATCTAGGTTCCCAAAAGGTGCCTTGAAAGTCTTCAGGTGAATGTCATCATGACACCACCTTTGAATAATAGGAACCCTAGATCAAATTCTTCATATGGACCAAATTCTTCATTTGCATCCAAGTCCTCATACGGACCAAAAACCTCACGTGGATCAAATTCCTCAAGAGGATCAAAGTCCTCATATGAACGTCATCGTGCTAACACTTCTGTTTCGCAGGGAAGATCTAAGGGCTATGAATATGTGCATTATTCTTCAAATCATTATGTTCATAAATCCTAGAAGAATTTCTCTGGTTATTCATATGCTTACCCTAACACCTCTTATGTGAAACGAAGTGGACTGGCTTCTATGCCACCTTTCTCTTATGGAGCTCGCAAAATGATGAACTCTTTGCCACCCCTTCAGATGTGGGTGATGAAGAAAAAAACTAATCTCTTGTGCAGGGTCAAGTCTCCAGACGAACTTAAACGTCTGAAGACTTTGCTGGAGACCTGAATATGCTTGAAAGGACGCAAGCTAATCATGAAGAAATGAATTTTCATTTCTCACGTCCTCATACTGCTATATCTGTTCTATTGCTTGATGAAATTGATCTGATGAATTTGATGTCATATTCTTCACTGATGAAGTATATGAGTTCATAAGTTGCAAATGAAGTGCATATTGAGAAAATCATCAGTTACATCAACGCACCAGGTCCTCTCACATGCTCAAAAGCTTCACATTTGTCTAACTTTTGTGGGCACTTTGCTTTTGTCTCTATCACAGAGCCCACTAAGGTATATGAAGCATTTCTGGAGTCTGAGTGGATTCAAGCTATGTAAGAGGAATTACATCAGTTCGAGCTCAATAACGCCTGGGAACTTGTCAAGCGACCAGACCCTCGCAAGCACAATATCATCGGCACAAAGTGGATCTACCGCAACAAGCAAGATGAAAATGGCCTTGTGGTGAGGAATAAGGCACGGCTTGTAGCTCAAGGCTACACACAGGTTGATGGAATTGATTTCGATGTAACTTTTGCACCTGTTGCTAGACTTGAGGCTATTCACATATTGCTTGCTTATGCTAACCATCATGACATCATCTTATATCAAATGGATGTGAAAAGTGCATTCCTCAACGGTAAGCTTGAGGAATAAGTATAAGTTGCTCAACCCCCAGGTTTTGAAGATCCAAAGCATCCTGACAAAGTCTTCAGATTCAATAAGGCCCTCTATGGCCTCAAGCAAGCCCCTCGGGCGTGGTATGATACTTTGAAGGAATTCCTCATGAAGAAAGGCTTCAAACCCGGTTCACTTGACCCAACTCTTTTCACCAAAGCTTATGATGATGAATTATTTGTGTGCCAAATATATGTTGATGATATTATTTTTGGTTGTACTGACCAAAGTTACACTGACGAATTTGGTTATATGATGAGGGAGGAATATGAAATTTCTATGATGGGAGAATTGAAATTCTTCTATGGTCTTCAAATTCATCAAGAATGCAATGGCATATTCATATCTCAGGAGAAATACCTCAAGTATGTATTGAGGAAATTCGGCATGCAAGATTGCAAAAGCGTCAAAATCCCTATACCCACAAATGGCCATCTATGCACTGATGAAAATGGTATTGACTTCGATCAAAAGGTATACCGCTCCATGATTGGCTCTTTATTGTATTTATGTGCATCTAGGCCAGATATTATGCTTAGTGTTTGCATGTGTGCCCGCTTTCAAGCTACACCAAGGAATCACACCATAAGGTCAGAAGCATATTCTTCGATATCTAGCTCACACTCCAACACTTGGATTATGGTATCCCAAGGGCTCGGCTTTTGATCTCATTGGATATTCAGACTCTGACTATGCCGGTGATCGTGTGGACTGCAAGTCAACATCTGGCACATGCCATTTCCTCCGACGATCCTTGGTATGTTGGTCCTCGAAGAAACAGAACTGCGTATCACTTTCCACTACTGAAGTTGAGATACATTGCTGCTGATTCGTGCTGTGCTCAATTGCTATGGATGAAGAAAACTCTTAAGGACTACGGCATCAACGTGAAGAATCTGCCTCTCTACAGCGACAATGAGAGTGCCATCAAGATTGCTCATAACCCAGTTCAGCACTCGAAGACAAAGCACATTCAGATTCGTCATCATTTTCTTCGTGATCATGTGTTGAAGGGCGACATCTCCATCGAGCATGTGAAGACTGAAGAACAGCTAGCTGATATCTTCACAAAGCCCTTGGATGAGAAGAGATTTAGCAAGTTGCGGTGTGAGCTAAATATCTTAGAATCTTCGAATGTCCTTTGAAAAGGACACACATCCTAACACTTATGCAAAATTGATGACTTAGATGTGCAACACACGAAGTAACGTTTTTCTTCAATCAATGAAGACTAACACTCTAAGTGTGAAGAAATTAACGAAGAATTTGATTCTCAGAGCCCTATGATAATTGTACGCGGTGTCTGAAATCATCATTCTTACACTGTGGGACATGCCACCAACAAAAGTTGAAAATCTTCAATTTGAATTTTTTCTTCATTTTGAATTTCGTCAGTTGTTCAATTTCTTCAACTTTGCATTATCTTCACTGTTTCCGTCGTTTTTCTTCATTGCCTATATATATATATATATATATATATATATATATATATATATATATATATGAGTTTATGTCTACAGCATTCACTTATTGCTATTTCTTCAAGTTGCTTTTTCTACTAAGTGAATGTGATCGGACCCTTTCCCCTCTATGCTAAACTCAACCCAGTTTGTTCACAAATTCTTCATGTGCATTCTATTTAAAACCCGTTCAAAATCTTCACTGTGTCCTTGTCAGCTGAAGAATTTGCGAACGAAACGCTAAAATATTCTAATCTGAATTTTCGGTTTTTGCCGCTCAAACCGTTCCACATTCTACGATAGGACTTATCTATTCACCCACGATCTCACACGATCTCCACCTCTCTGTACGTGGGTGACACATGTCACAAGAATGAGAAGGGTCAGGGGCACGTTCGTCCATTTTCCTTGGGCGAATGGTTTTTCACCTCGGCTATATATACCCTTCCCCTTCCTCAGACTGTTTTTACTCCGCTCGACCTCACTCCCTCGCTCGAGCTCTCAAAACCTAGCGCCGCCGCTACTTCCATCATCGCCGGTGAGGAAGAGCTTCGCTGCCTTGACCTCGTCGCTGTCGTACTCGCGCCGGCTGCGGAAATCTTCACTCTGCCCTGCCGTAGTTGTCTTCCTCTGCCAAGTTAGGGCGTGAAAGATCTGGAAAGACGAACTTCTAAATCTACACCTCTCAGTTTGTCGTCTTCTTCGTCAAGGGTAATTAAAAGTTACTTTTACTGCCCTTGTTGATTCTGATCATTTCCATAAAATTTTCAAAAGGTGTTTATTCTTCAATCCTCACACTCTAAACACCTCACACAAACATCTGTTCTTGATCTGTTTCTCTAAGCAACATTTTTCTTCAAGATTACTCAATGGTGTGGATTTTCAATCTATACAACTCTGGAACCTAAGTCAAAGAACGCTTAGTGAAATTCCTCAAGACACATCTGGTCAAATTCCTCAAACTTGCTCTTTTTGCAAAAACTTATTAGAGCGCATATGACCTCTCCAAATTCTTCGCACCTATACTCTGTTCACAGGTACACATGTCCGCTGCTGAATCACTAGGTTCTCATCAACTTAATGCATTTGCAGCGTTCCTCGAAGAAAAGTTGCATACCTCTTCAGAGAACACAATCGTTCAAAATCCTCAGCTGAAGAAAATGGCTGACGGCAAGAAACCTCAGAAGGGAGGGAAGAAATTGGAAGTCAACAATGCTTTTGAGATACCTGAAGACGTCTATGCGGGGTACTGCACTCCTCCTCATGAAACAAAGAATGAGCGCAAAGTGCGCATTCAGAGGATAGAGAGGAGATGGGCCAGAGAATGGAGGGAGTACAGATATGTGACTCCCAAGTATATGAAGAAATTCACAATACACCCTCCATGCCCAAGACCTCCATTGGCACCCGGCCAAGTTGCTGATCCCTCTAGCATCAGAAGAGGTGAGGATTTCCCCAAGGAATGGGCCAAGCGTCAAGCTAAACTGGCCAAAATGGCAAAAGAGGCAGTGAAGAAATTCAACGAAGACTCTGCTGCTACCACTGCTGAGGCCTCTGCTAGCAAGCCGAAGAAGGCCATGCCCAAGAAGCCCGCACACAAGCCAAGTGCCTCTGCTTCAATGCCCTCACGGCCAAGCACCTCAGCAATGCCCTCACGGCCCGATTCTGCCAAAGCCCTCACAAAGAAATTCCTCATGCTGCTCCAGCTCCTCCAAAGCCCTCAGCTCCTCCGGCAAAGTCCTCAGCACCTGTGCATCTCGCCTCGTGTCAAAGGACCACGGGCAAATCAATTGCCTCAGGAGCCTCTACAAGTTCTTCAGCTCCTCCGCATTCCTCAACAAGCCCCACTCTGCTGAAGACCAAGGCCACTGCTGGACGAGGCTCAAAACCAAGTCCTCACAAGAAGCAGGTTGCCTTTCATGTACCGTCCAGTGATGACGAAGCTGATGATGAGGAACTCGCCAAAATAATCAGAGATAGATAGCAAAGGGCCGCTAGAGCCAAAGGAAGTGAAGTTCCTCTCCTGCTGGATCCCAAGCTGATCCTTGAGTACATTGATCTCTGGCACAAGGACCCCAACACACCTGTGCCTGACTTCAAGCTCACTCCTAGCCAAAGTCACATGTTGACCGCCTTCATTAGCGAAGAAAAATGGAAGTTTGAAAATGCCAGGCAGCTGAAGAAAGCTCAATACAAGAAGGAGCGCTTTCTGAAGAAAAATGTTGTCAATATGACAACTGATGAACTTGTTGCTATACAAACTGAGATCAAAGGACTCAGTGATGAATTCAGTGTGTACCGCACCGATTGGCTTGGAGACAAAGTCAGATTTGTGAAGTTAGCTGAGAAATTCACTTCAAATGATGCTGCATCATCGAAACACGAATCTCCTCATGGTGAAGCATTAGCTCAGCCCACTGAAGAACATGCCAGGACCACTGATGAAAATCAGGCTGCTGATGAAACTTCAAGTACCAGGGCTGATGAAACCATTCTAGCCGCTGATGACATTGCCAGGGCAACCACTAGTGTTGCGCCTAAATAACAAGCCAGGCCAGCTGAAGCATCTGTTGTTGTGCCTAAAGAAATTGAACCAACCATGACAACTGCATCAATTGTGCCTGAGGAAAATGAACCAATTTCCTCTGCTCCTCCTGCACCAATGCCAAGTCCCATTCTTCCTTCTGCAGCAGAAGCGAAGAAAAGTAAGGCTGCAGAGCAAGCAGCTGTAAAGAAGAGGAAATCATTTGCTTCATCAAAGTCTTCAGCACTGAAGAAGATGAAGACATTGACTAGCTCGTTTGAGAATCCCATTGATGATATTCCTGTCTCAAGCATGCCATCAAATGAAATCATTCCTTTTGGTGAAGATTATGAGATCCCAAGCAGATCTGATGAAGATGTTCCTTCTACTGTTTCTTCAGAGCAGTTGGACGAAGAAATTGAAGTGGATAATATCCCTTCAACACCAGGTGTCTCATCGCCTATGCCTCAGTTCACAACTGAAGAGGCAGGCGTTGAAGAATTGAATGAAGAAGATGAAGATGTGGACATTGGGAGCACCACTCCAGTGATGAATGATGACTTTTGGGAAAGTCATCATCCCAACTTTCCCATGTTCACGCCACTGCAACAAATTCCTCAGTTCCCAGTGCACACTGAAGTTCAAATAGGCTCTGAAGAACCTCAAGCCACTCCTTCCATTCCTGAAGAAATTCCAGCCACTAGTGCTGATGTTAATGTTGATGAAGAATCGAAGACCCAGGCTGCTATTGAAGCAGAAACCGAAATTCCTCAGCCTGTGGTTCCTGAGAATGTGATTCCTGAGGCTGTGATGACTTTGACTGATACTCCTCAGCCCAAGCCGAAGAATCCCTTCTCCAAGAAGCGGAAATTCAAGGCTGATGATTTCTTCCATGAGCATGTATTCTTCATAGATTACAATCCTTATGACTCTGCTCGTCTACTAAGGAAGCATTTCTGGACAGCAAGCCAAGCCAACTTCTATTCTTCACTGCTTTTTGATAAGGACAAAGTCTATGACCATGAGCATATTCCTCATGGGGACATGGAATCTCTACCTTGCTTTGCCCCAGTCCTCAGTGTTCTTCATGATGCTGGGCTGCTAAACTTCTGCACCGACATCGTTGACTGGAATGAAGAACTAATTCTTCAGTTCTACGCGATGCTGCACATCACTGGCAATGATGCAGATGTAAATTCTTGGGTGTTGGACTGGATGACCGAAAACACTCACTTCAAAGCACCGGCCTCTGGATATCTTCATGCCATGCCTGTCAGCCCTCCCCTTGAAGGTGTGCAGCTCATCTACCATGAACCTGAGCTATCTGACCATTACATGCAAGTATTGATGAAACCGCTGAAGGCTGGTCAATCCCCAAGGACCAAATTCCTCGTGAAGGAATTGTTGTATGTGCCACGGACTGTCTATCGCATTCTGACCAAGACACTGAGTCCAATCAAAGGCCACGACTCGAATGAAGAAGAGGTCATTGGCATCATGAAGAATCTGCTTTTCAACATCATGCATGGAGTTCCTGTCAACTACCATGATTTCTTCATGAGGACTATGGCCAATGTTGCATTGTCACCTTTTGAATTGAAGCCTTACGCTCCCTGGATTATGAGATTCCTCAGATAATGGTCTTCAATCAATTACAAGGCTGACACACTCAACCATGGCAGCTACTTGCCCCCCATCGAAGTCCTCAAGCGGACATTTTCCTCAGCTGATGAGAAGGGGAAGGCGACTACTGTTATTGATGAAGGCATTCGTCCATTGGATGGTCAGTTCTGCAAACCTGCATCTTACTCCACCAATGATGACTCTGCCACTCATGACTATGCCGCCAATGCCTCAAAGCAAAATCCTCAAGGCACAGCTCCAAGGGTGATGACTGATCGTGAGCTTCTCCTCAGTCTTCATCAGAAGGTCGATCGCAACCACAAATGGGTCAAGCGTCAGTTTGGTTCAATTCTTCACAACATGACTACTACACACAATTTTGTGAAGAAGAACCACTACTACATCCATGAAGTATTCAATCGCACCAGGGCTGTTCTATCTCATCTTTATGGTGAAGAAGATCTCAAGCAGACGGGCTTCAAGCAGGACTTTGACTGGTCTCAGCCACCGTCGAAGAAATTCAAGAAAGTCAAAGTTCCTTCCTTGGTGGCCAGCTCATATTCTTCATCACGCGAGACAGATGAGCATGAAGATTTGGACGACACTGCGGCAGGCCCTACTTCAACAACTGACCCCTACAACGCTGGCGCTCCTCCATCGTCTTCGTGATATTCTTCAGGGGCGTTAGTCCTCACTTTTCATCCCTTTTGGTCATTTGATGACAAAGGGGGAGAAATTTGAGTTAGTCTTCAAACGGGTCTATATATGGACGTTTTTTTTGCTAAGTTACATGATGACCCACAAGTATAGGGGATCTATCATAGTCCTTTTGATAAGTAAGAGTGTCGAACCCAACGAGGAGCAGAAGGAAATGATAAGCGGTTTTCAGCAAGGTATTCTCTGCAAGCACTGAAATTAGCGGTAACAGAAATTTTGTGATAAGGTAATTTGTAACGTGTAACAAGTAATGAAAGTAAATAAAGTGCAGCAAGATGGCCCAATCCTTTTTGTAGCAAAGGACAAGCCTGGACAAACTCTTATATAGAGAAAAGCACTCCTCAGGACACATGGGAATTATTGTCAAGCTAGTTTTCATCACGCTCATATGATTCGCGTTCGTTACTTTGATAATTTGGTATGTGGGTGGACCGGTGCTTGGGTGATGTCCTTACTTGGACAAGCATCCCACTTATGATTAACTCCTATTGCAAGCATCCGCAACTACAAAAGAAGTATTAAGGTAAACCTAACCATAGCATGAAACATGTGGATCCAAATCAGCCCTTACGGCAATGCATAAACTAGGGTTTAAGCTTCCGTCACTCTAGCAACCCATCATCTACTTATTACTTCCCAATGCCTTCCTCTAGGCCCAAATAATGGTGAAGTGTCATGTAGTCGACGTTCACATAACACCACTAGAGGAGAGACAACATACATCTCATCAAAATATCGAACGAATACCAAATTCACATTACTACTAATAGCAAGACTTCTCCCATGTCCTCAGGAACAAACGTAACTACTCACAAATCATATTCCTGTTCATAATTAGAGAGGTATTAATATGCATAATGGATCTGAACATATGACCTTCCACCAAATAAACCAACTAGCATCAACTACAAGGAGTAATCAACACTACTAGCAACCTACAGGTACCAATCTGAGGCTTTGCGACAAAGATTGGATACAAGAGACGAAATAGGGTTTGAGAGGAGATGGTGCTGGTGAAGACGTTGATGGAGATTGACCCCTCCCAATGAGAGGATCGTTGATGATGACGATGGCGATGATTTCCCCCTCCTGGAGGGAAGTTTCCCTGGTAGAAGAGCTCTGCCGGAGCCCTAGATTGGTTCCGCCAAGGTTCCGCCTCGTGGTGGCGGAGTTTCTTCCCGAAAGCTTGCTTATGATTTTTTTCCACGGTAAAAGACTTTATATAGCAGAAGATGGGCACCGGAGGCCTGCCAGGGGGCCTACGAGGCAGGGGAGCGCGCCCAGGGGGTAGGGCGCGCCCCCCATCCTAGTGGCCAGGGTGTGGGCCCCCTCTGGTATTTTCTTCGCTTAGTATTTTTTTTATTTCCAAAAATGACTTCCGTGGAGTTTCAGGACTTTTGGAGTTGTGCAGAATAGGTCTCTAATACTTGCTCCTTTTCCAGCCCAGAATTCCAGCTGCCGGCATTCTCCCTCTTCATGTAAACCTTGTAAAATAAGAGAGAATAGGCATACGTATTGTGACATAACGTGTAATAACAGCCCATAATGCAATAAACATTGATATAAAAGCATGATGCAAAATGTACCTATCATATCCACCAAGCTTAGACCTTACTTGTCCTCAAGCGGAAGCCGATAACGATAAATATGTCCACATGTTTAGAGATAGAGGTGTCGATAAAATAAAATACGGACATGAGGGCATCATGATCATTCTTATAACAGCAACATATATGGATATTGTCATATGATTTCTTATGCTCAAGTAATAAGCTATTCACAATGCAAAGTATGAATCAGAAACTTCCTTGAGAACTAACAAACTATAATCTCAGTCATTGAGGCAATATCAATTTATCATAACATTGGAAAGAGTCAATATAAGAGCTTTTCAGCAAGTCCACATACTCAACTATCATTTAGTCTTTCACAATTGCTAACACTCACGCAATACTTGTGGTTATGGAGTTTTAATCGGACACAAAGAAAGATACGGGCTTATAGTTTCGCCTCCCAACCTTTTACCTCAAGGGTAACGTCAACAATAATAGTTCATGCCAACTTACATCCAATTGGATATATATATATATATATATATATATATATATATATATATCAGGATCTTTCCAACACAATGTGCTTGCCAAAGGATAAAATGTAAAAAGGAAAGGTGAAGATCACCATGACTCTTTGCATAAGGGTAGAAGATAAAAGTAAAAGATAGGCCCTTCGCAGAGGGAAGCATAGGTTGTCATGCGCTTTCATGGTTGGATGCACGAAATCTTAATGCAAAAGAACGTCACTTTATATTGCCACTTGTGATGTGGACCTTTATTATGCAGTCCGTCGCTTTTATTTCTTCCACATCACAAGATCGTATAAAGCTTATTTTCTCCACACTAATAAATCATACATATTTAGAGAGCAATTTTTATTGCTTGCACCGATGACAACTTACTTGAAGGATCTTACTCAATCCATAGGTAGATATGGTGTACTCTCATGGCAAAACTAGGTTTAAGGGTATTTGGAAGCACAAGTAGTATCTCTACTTAGTGCAAAGAATTTGGCTAGCATGAGGGAGAAAGGCAAGCTCAACATGTTGGATGATCCATGACAATATACTTTATTTCAGATGTAAGAAAACATAACCCATTACGTTGTCTTCCATGTCCAACATCAACTCTTTAGCATGTCATATTTTAATGAGTGCTCACAATCATAAAAGATGTCCAAGATAGAATATTTATATGTGAAACCTCTCTTTCTTTATTACTTCCTATTAATTGCAACGATGACCAAAACTATGCTTGTCCACTCTCAACAATTTTTATTCATCATACTCTTTATATGTGAAGTCATTACTCTCCATAAGATCAATATGATCTCTTTATTTCTTTTTATTTTATTTCTCTCTCTTTCTTTTATTCACTCAAGATCATAGCATAGAAAGTAAGCCCTTGACTCAACACTAATCTTTATTATATAGCTCACAGACTTGATTACATAGAGGGATCATAAAGCAAAACTCAAAACTAGATCATACTAAAACTTTATTCTGCTAGATCAAGATATTAACAAAAGGATTGAACTAAGAAAAACGGAAAGATAGGAGTGTGATGGTGATACGATACCGGGGCAACTCCCCCAAGCTTGGCAGTTGCCTAGGGGAGTGCCCATACCCATGTGATTATGTCTCTTTCTTCGGAGGTGAGGAAGATGGTGGTGATGATGATAATTGTGCCTTCAGCTTTTTCATATTGTAATTGAGAAGGGAAATTTCCTCCTGTAAATCATCGATCTCCAATTCCAGCTTCAAAATTTTGTCACATAAATCTCCTTTGCTTTTCTGCCGAAAACGAGAAGGAATAGATCGGTTGTTACATAGTTTAGCTCTCTTAGGGATACTAGATTTCTTGAACTTCACGTGCATATCCCGAGGTTGAGGTAGAGGGATATCCTCCTCCTCCGAACTTGAATCATTGATCCTCATCAAATGAGCATCCTCCTCCTCATCTGTAGTCCGACCACAAGGAGATAGATCCCCATAGGTCTTTGGGTCAGCAATGAGGTGTGAGACATAGCTCTCTCCGTCGGAATCCTGAGATGACATCTTGTTATGATCTGCAGCAGAGACAACACGAAACAAAAACAGAGGATATTTGCGTGATACGGTGGTCAAAACCTTCAGGAGAATATATAATGAATTTTTGCCGACCAAAAGAAGTATTGTGCAAGAAAACAGAGTCCGGAGAGCGCACGGGGTGCCCACAAGGCAAGGGGCGCGCCCAGGGGGTAGGGCGTGCCCTCCACCATCATGGAAGCCTCGTGTCCTTCCCGGACTACTTCTCATTTTCCTATTTTCTTAAATATTCCAAAACGGAGAAAAATTTCCATTAGAACTATTTTGGAGTCGGTTTACTTACCATACCATATACCTATTCCTTTTCGGAGTATAAAACATTTTGGAAAGTGTTCCTTATGTATTCCTCTGGGGTTACGGTTTCAATAATATTAGTTTCAACATTTATGGGATTACCTGAGATATAATGTTTGATTCTTTGACTGTTCACCACCTTCGGATTTGTGCCTTCGAAGTTGTTGATTTTTATGGCACCGGAACGATAGACCTCCTCGATAACGTAAGGGCCTTCCCATTTAGAGAGAAGTTTTCCTGCAAAAAATCTTAAACAAGAGTTGAATTGCAACACATAGTCACCTACGTTAAACTCACGCTTTTGTATCCTTTTGTCATGCCATTTTTTAACTTTTTCTTTAAACAGTTTGGCATTCTCACAGGCTTGGGTTCTCCATTCATCAAGTGAGCTAATGTCAAATAGCCTATTCTCACCGGCAAGTTTGAAATCATAATTGAGCTCTTTAATAGCCCAATATGCCTTATGTTCTAGTTTGAGAGGTAAGTGACATGCTTTTCCATAAACCATATTATACGAAGACATCCCATAGGATTTTTATATGCAGTTCTATAGGCCCATAATGCATCGTCAAGTTTCTTGGACCAATTCTTTCTAGATCTATTAACAGTCTTTTGCAAAATTAATTTGAGCTCTCTATTACTCAATTATACTTGCCCACTAGACTGTGGGTGATATGGAGATGCAATTCTATGACTAACATCATACTTAGCAAGCATTTTACGAAAGGCACCATGAATAAAATGTGAACCACCATCAGTCATTAAATATCTAGGGACTCCAAACCTCGGAAAAATAACTTCTTTAAGCATCTTAATAGAGGTGTTATGATCAGCACTACTAGTTGGAATAGCTTCTACCCACTTAGTAACATAATCAACATCAACTAAAATATGTGTATACCCATTAGAGGAAGGAAATGGTCCCATGTAATCAAAGCCCCAAACATCGAATGGTTCAATAACAAGTGAATAATTCATAGGCATTTCTTGACGTCTACTAATGTTACCAATTCTTTGGCATTCATCACAAGATAAGACAAACTTACGAGCATCTTTGAAGAGAGTAGGCCAATAAAAACCGGGTTGCAATACCTTATGTGCAGTTCTATCTCCAGCGTGGTGTCCTCCATAAACTTCGGAGTGACACTTCCGTAGGATCTGTTCCTATTCATGCCCAGGTATACAACGTCCAATAACACCATCTACTCCTTCTTTATAAAGGTGTGGGTCATCCCAGAAGTAAAGTCTCGAATCATAGAATAACTTTTTCTTTTGCTGGTATGTGAAACTAGGTGGTACAAGTTTAGCAACAATGTAATTAGCATAATCAGCATACCATGGAGCAGTACGATAAGCATTTATGACAGCTAATTGTTCATCAGGGAAGCTATCATCAATAGGTAGTGGGTCATCAAGAACATTCTCTAACCTAGAAAAGTTGTCTGCAACGGGGTTCTCAGCTCCCTTTCTATCAATAGTATGCAAATCAAATTCTTGTAGCAAGAGAACCCATCTAATAAGTCTAGGCTAGCCATCTTTCTTTTCCATAAGGTATTTAATAGCAGCGTGATCAGTGTGAATAGTTAATTTAGAATCAACAATATAATGTCTGAACTTATCACAAGCAAATACAACCGCTAAAAATTCTTTTTCAGTAGTAGCATAATTTTTCTGGGCATTGTCTAGAGTTTTACTAGCATATTGAATAACATTTAATTTCTTATCAACTCTTTGCCCTAGAACAGCACCTACAGCATAATCACTAGGATCACACATAATTTCAAAGGGTAAATTCAATCGGTGGCTGAACAATAGGTGCGTAAATCAATGCTTTATTAAGTATTTCAAATGCTTCTACACAATCATCATCAAAGACAAAAGGTATATCTTTTTGTAATAGATTAGTCGAGGCGAGAATTTTTGAAAAGTCCTTAATGAACCTCCTATAAAAACCGGCATGACCAAGGAAACTTCTTATACCTTTGATTTCCTTGGGACACGACATCTTTTCAATAGCATCAACTTTAGCTTTATCAACTTCAATACCTCTTTCAGAAATTTTATGCCCCAAGACAATACCTTCATTAACCATAAAGTGGCATTTTTCCCAATTCAAGACAAGGTTAGTTTCTTCACATCTCTGCAAAACTCGATCAAGGTTGCTCAAGCAATCATCAAAAGAGGATCCATAAACGGAGAAACCGTCCATGAAAACCTAACAAATCTTTTCACAAAAATCAGAGAATATAGCCATCATGCATCTTTGAAAGGTAGCAGGTGCATTACATAAACCAAAAGGCATGCGTCTATAAGCAAAGGTACCGAAAGGGCAAGTAAAAGTGGTCTTTGCTTGATCATCAGCTGACACAGGTATTCGAGAGAAACCAGAGTAACCATCTAGAAAACAAAAATGTGTGTGTTTGAATAATCTTTCTAGCATTTGATCAATGAATGGCAAGGGGTAATGATCCTTTTTAGTAGCTTTATTTAATTTACTGAAATCAATTACCATCCTATAACCTGTAATAATTCTTTGTGGAATCAATTCATCTTTATCATTAGGAACGACAGTAATACCTCCCTTCTTAGGGACACAATGGACATGACTTACCCACTGACTATCAGCAACGGGATAAATTATACCTGCCTCAAGGAGCTTTGATATTTCCTTTCTTACCACTTCTTTCATCTTAGGGTTCAGCCGTCGTTGGTGATCAATAACTGGTTTGGCATCTTTCTCCAAATTTATTTTGTGTTGACATAGAGTGGGACTAATGCCCTTAAGATCATCAAGAGTATATCCAATAGCAGCACGGTGCTTCTTCAGAGTTTTCAATAATTTCTCTTCTTCATGCTCTGAAAGATTAGCACTAATAATAACATAATATATCTTCTTTTCATCAAGATAAGCATATTAAGAGTATCAGGCAATGGTTTAAGCTCAAACACGGGATCACCCTTGGGTGGAGGAGGATCCCCTAGGATTTCAACAGGCAAATTGTGTTTCAGAATGGGTCCCTGTTTAAAGAATACTTCATCTATTTCCCTTCTTTCATTCATAAACATATCATTTTCATGGTCTAGCAAATATTGTTCTAAAGGATCATTAGGAGGCACAAAATAGAAGCAAGACCAATAATTTCATCCTTACTAGGCAATTCCTCATCACGGGGTTGTCTACAAAATTTAGAAAAATTAAACTCATGAGACATATCATCCAAACCAATAGTAACAACATCCTTTTCACAGTCTATCCTAGCATTGACAGTATTCAAGAAGGGTCTACCAAATATAATGGGACAAAAGCTATCTTGTGGTGAACTAAGAACAAGAAAATCAGCCAGATATTTAACTTTCCCACACAAGACTTCAACATTTCTAACAAGCCCAATCGGTGAAATAGTATCTCTATTGGCAAGCTTAATGGTAACATCGATATCTTCTATCTCAGCAGGTGCAATATCATGCATAATTTGTTCGTATAAAGAATGAGGTATTACACTAGCACTAGCACCCATATCACACAAGCCGTGATAACAATGATCTCCTATTTTAACAGAAATAACAGGCATGCCTGCCACATGTCTATGTTTATCTTTAGCACCAGGTTTAGCAATTCTAGTAGTTTCCTCACAGAAATATATAACATGCCCATCAATATTATCTGCCAAGAGATCTTTAACAATAGCAATATTAGGTTCAACTTTAACTTGCTCAGGAGGTGTATAAGTTCTAATATTACTTTTACGAACCATAGTTGAAGCTTTAGCATGATCCTTTATCCTGACAGGAAAAAGTGGTTTCTCAACATAAGCAGTAGGAACAATAGGATCATTATAAGTGATAGTCTTTTCTTCCACTTTAATAGGTTCAACTACTTTTAATACTATGGGAGGGTGATATTTAAACCACTTCTCCTTAGGGAGATCAACATGAGTAGCAAATGATTCACAGAAAGAAGCTACTATCTCAGATTCAAGTCCATATTTAGTGCTAAATTTACGGAAAATATCGGTATCCATCAAAAATATAACACAATCAAACTTGGGTGTTATACCTGACTCCTTACCTTCATCGAGATCCCAATCTTCAGAGTTGCGTTTAATTCTTTTCAGTAAATCCCATCTGAATTCAATAGTCTTCATCATAAAAGAACCAGTACAAGAAGTATCGAGCATGGAGCGATTGTTGTCAGAAAGCCGAGCATAAATTTTTTGAATAATCATTTCTCTTGAGAGCTTGATACGTCTCCGTCGTATCTACTTTTACAAACATTTTTTCCCTTGTTTTGGACTCTAATTTGCATGATTTGAATGGAACTAACCCGGAATGGCGCTGTTTTCAGCAGACTTTCCATGGTGTTATTTATGTGCAGAAACAAAAGTTCTCGGAATGACCTGAAACTCCACAGAACGTATTTTTAGAAAATAAAAAAAATACTAGAAGAAGAATCCTCGCCAGGGGGCCCACACCCTGTCCATGAGGGTGGGGGGGTGCCTGCCCCCCTGGGCACGCCCCCTGCCTCGTGGGCCCCCTATGCTCCACCAACCTCAACTCCAACTCCATATATTCACTTTCGGGGAGAAAAAAATAGAGAGAAGGATTCGTCACGTTTTACGATATGGAGCCGCAGCCAAGCCCTAAAACCTCTCGGGAGGGCTCATCTGGAGTCCGTCCGGGGCTCCAGAGAGGGGAATCCGTCGCCATCGTCATCATCAACCGTCCTCCATCACCAATTTCATGATGCTCACCGCCGTGCGTGAGTAATTCCATCGTAGGCTTGCTGGACGGTGATGGGTTGGATGAGATCTATCATGTAATCGAGTTAGTTTTGTTAGGGTTTGATCCCTAGTATCCACTATGTTACGAGATTGATGTTGCTATGACTTTGCTATGCTTAATGCTTGTCAAGAGGGCCCGAGTGCCATGATTTCAGATCTGAACCTATTATGTTTTCATGAATATATGTGAGTTCTTGATCCTATCTTGCAAGTCTATAGTCACCTACTATGTGTTATGATCCGCAGCCCAAAGTGACAATAATCGGGACCACTCCCGGTGATGACCGTAGTTTGAGGAGTTCATGTATTCACTATGTGTTAATGCTTTGGTCCGGTACTCTATTAAAAGGAGGCCTTAATATCCCTTAGTTTCCGCTAGGACCCCGCTGCCATGGGAGGGTAGGACAAAAGATGTCATGCAAGTTCTTTTCCATAAGCACGTATGACTATATTTTGAATACATGCCTACATTACATTGATGAATTGGAGCTAGTTATGTGTCACCCTATGTTATGACTGTTACATGATGAACCGTGATCCGCATAATTCTCCATCACCGATCCAATGCCTACGAGCTTTTCACATATTGTTCTTCGCTTATTTACTTTTCCATTGCTACTGTTACAATCACTACAAAACCCAAAAATATTACTTTTGCTACCGTTACCGCTACTGTTACTTCCATATTACTTTGCTACTAAATAATTTGCTGCAGATATTAAGTTATCCAGGTGTGGTTGAATTGAAAACTCAACTGCTAATACTTGAGAATATTCTTTGGCTCCCCTTGTGTCGAATCAATAAATTTGGGTTGAATACTCTATCCTCGAAAACTGATGCGATCCCCTATACTTGTGGGTTATCAAGACTATTTTTTGGCGTCGTTGCCGGGGAGCATAGCTCCATTCTTTGAGTCACTTGGGATTTATATCTTCTGGTCACTATGAGGAACTTGAAAGACGAGAAAACAAAGATTTATCCCTCAACTACGAGGGGAGGTAAGGAACTGCCATCTAGCTCTGCACTTGAGCACCTTCTGTTTTGAGTAAGCTTCGACACCTAAAACTGCTTCTGCTATTAATTCTGATATGTCGCATGTTATTGATGATGCCACTTCTTCTATGCATGATACTTATGATGAAACTACTTCTATGCTTGATACTACTGTGCCACTCGGTGAATTTCTTGATGAACAACTTGCTAGGGCTAGAGAGAATGAAATTATTGAAACTGATAATATTGAAGATAGTGATGATGAAGGCTCTCCCCCTAATAAATATGAATTGACTGTTGTGCCTAAGGGTTATGTTTTGGATGAAGAATCTGCTAGAGCCATTCTTGCTTGCAATAATAGAAGTGATCTTAAGAAATTATTAGCTAAATGGAAGCGGCAATCTCTTAATGCTAGAATGAAACCTGACCCTGCTTTTGCCACTTCACCTATCTGTGTTACTGATAAGGAATATGAATTCTCTGTTGATCCTGATATAATTACTTTGGTTGAATCTGATCCTTTTTATGGCTATGAATCTGAAATTGTTGTGGCACATCTTACTAAATTAAATGATATAGCCACCCTGTTCACTAACGATGAGAGAACTCGCTACTTTTATATCCTTAAAATATTTCCGTTCTCATTAAAGGGTGATGCTAAGATATGGTTTAATTCTCTTCCTGGTTGTGTGCGTAGTCCCGAGGATATGATTTATTACTTCTCTGCTAAATATTTCCCTGCTCATAAGAAACAAGTTGCGTTAAGGGATATATATAATTTTGTGCAAATTGAAGAAGAGAGTCTCCCACAAGCTTGGGGGAGGCTTCTCCAATTACTTAATGATTTGCCTGATCATCCTCTCAAGAAAAATGAAATACTTGATATCTTTATAATGGACTAATCAATTCTTCCAGATATTACCTGGATAGTTGTGCTGGTTCTGTTTTCAGGGAAAGAACACCGGGTGAAGCTGACATTCTATTGAATAATATGTGGACCAATGAAAATAATTGGACACTTCTTGAGCCAGTTCCTGAGCCTATTCCTAAACCAACTCCGAAGAAGAGGGGTGTTCTATTTCTCAGTCCTGAAGATATGCAAGAGGCAAAGAAATCTATGAAATAAAGGGGTATAAAAGCTGAAGATGTTAAGAATTTACCTCCTATTGAAGAAATACATGGTCTTAATTTACCTTTGTTGAAGAAACATATGATCTTAATCCATCACCTATTGAAGAAACTCATGGTCTTGATAACTTGAGACCACAGGTAGTAAAGGTAAATTCTCTCTATAGATATGATAAAGCTGAAATCCCTCCTACTAAGTTTGCTAGCCAATGTTTAGATGAGTTCGATAACTTTATGGTTAAGCAAAAAGATTTCAATGCTTATTGTGGTAGACAATTAAAACAAAATGCTTATATGATTGAACACTTGGGTGATTATATGTCTAGAGTTAAAGGTGAACTTAAACTCATTAGTAAACATGCTTTATGGTTACCACTCAAGTGGAACAAGTACTTAAAGCTCAAAATGATTTGCTCAATGAATTGAATAGTAAGAAAAATGATTATGCTGATAGAGTGGCTACTAGAACCAGTAAAATGACTCAGGAATCTTTGTATCCTGAAGGCCACCCTAAGAGAATTGAGCAGGATTCTCAAAGAAATAATTTAGATGCACCTAGTCCTTCTAAAAAGAAGAAAAAGAAAAATGATAGGACTTTGCATGCTTCTAGTGAACCTATTACTGAACCACCTGAGTATCCAAATGATATTCTATTTCTGATGCTGAAACACAATCTGGTAATGAACATGAACCTAATGAAAATGTTAATGATGATGTTCATGATGATGCTCAACCTAGTAACGATAATGATGTACAAATTGAACCTGCTGTTGATCTTGATAACTCACAATCAAAGAATCAACATTATGATAAGAGAGACTTTGTTGCTAGGAAGCACGGTAAAGAAAGAGAACCATGGGTTCAGAAACCCATGCATTTTCCTCCCAAACCATCCAAGAAAAAGGATGATGAGGATTTTGAGCGCTTTGCTGAAATGATTAGACCTATCTTTCTGCATATGCGATTAACTGATATGCTCAAAATGAATCCTTATGCTAAGTATATGAAAGAGATTGTCGCTAATAAAAGAAAGCTGCCGAAAGCTGAAATTTCCACCATGCTTGCTAATTATACTTTTAAGGGTGGAATACCTAAGAAACTAGGAGATCTAGGAGTACCCACTATCACTACAAAAAAAGACACATCCGTGACATTTTGGGCCGAACGAAATTTTTTCTGTCATACATATGACACTTCTATGACGATAATTGTGACAAAACCCGGTATCATCATAGATGTGGTGAGCTCCTACTTCTATGACAAAAAATCATGACAGAAAATGGGCTTTTCGTCCTGGGCGGGCCGGAGACGCAGTTGCATGACATTCTTTGGGCCATCCATGACGGAAAAACCGTGGTAGAAGCGAGGGGGAGGAAAATTTCAGGGAGTTGCCGGTTACGGTGGGAGGTCGGGGGCCGAGCGATGCACGTTTCTCTCGTACACGTGCGAGGCATTGGCTCTAACTAAACCTGAGCGAGGAGTTGGGCTCTAACTGAACCCGAGCGATTACACTGCAGGCTACGCGTTACTGAACCCGAGCGATTGATCGATGGCTGTTAACTGAACCCGATGGAGAGATTCGCCGCTCTGCCGCTAATCGGAGCCGATCGATTGGATGAGCGATGGAGCTGCGAGGGTGGATGAGCGATGGCGGTGGTGTTGCATCTGGATGAACAGGACCCGTGGTGTGGAGGGCTGGATGAGCGATTATCACGGTGGAGGGGTTCCGTGGAGGGTGGTTGAACAATAGCCGGTGGAGTAGCGCGTTGGAGGCTGGATGAGCGAGGAGCCCGTGGAGGCTGGAGGAGGTCGACGGTGGAGATGAACAATATCCCGTGGAGTCCCGTTTTGCGGTACGCCACACCCCTCCCGATGAACAGGACCCCCATTTCGACCGTAGCTCTCCAACACAAGTCCGTTTCGTCTGTTTTGCGGTACGCAACACCTCTCCCGATCAACAGGACCCCTGTCTCGACCGTAGGAGGTCCGTTTCATCCGTTTTGCGGTACGCCACACCCCTCCCAACCAACAGGACCCCCGTTTCGACCGTAGGAGGTCTATTTCCTCCGTTTTGCGGTACGCCAGACCCCTCCCGATGAACAGGATCCCGTTTCGAACGTGGCCGGTCAAACACAAGGCCGTTTCCTCCGTTGTGCGATGCGCGGAGCCTCGTTTCCATCGCCTGTTCCGTCCAAGCCCTCCCGATGAACACGACCACGCATTCCGTTCCGACCCAGCCGGTTGGCTCCCACGCTTTCAGTTGCCTCCCGATGAACACGACGCATTTCGTTGCCTCCCCATGAACACGACGCACTCCGTTGCCTCCCCATGAACACGGCAGCGGCGTTGTTTCTCCGTTCCGACCAGACATATGTGTATGCGCGAGTAGGCGTTGAGACCCTGCCCGTATGCGTGCGTGGCGTATTTTCTTTCTTGCACCCTCGCCGATGTAATGCGTGCGTGTACATGCTACGTGCGGCGCCTCTACTACGACACGTGCGGCGCCTCTACAACGACCGATGTATATGCGTACATGTTCGCGACCAGAATGACAACGCTTCGTGCGCTTGACCAGGTGGGTCCCGACTATCGAGCACTTCCTTGCTGCGAAGATGTAGCTGGTGGGTCCCAGCGGTCGAAGCGAATCATTTTGGTTTTTGCCGGACTCACTTCCTTGCGTGCGAAGGTGTAGCTGGTGGGTCCCGGCAGATCGAAGCGTTTTTTCGCGAAATACGGTGGCCTGTCCGGTGGGTCCCCTGTCGGTGGAGGAATAATTATTTTCCGTGTAATAAGGAGGCACTTCCTTCTTTGCGGCCGTGGACCCGGTATCGACCTCTCCACATACGATCCACGTCCGATGGAAGTCGTTCCTTGACCATGTTGACCACGCCGCGCCCGAGCACCAGGCGGTGGACGACGGCGAGGCCTAGGAAGGGGCAGCGGGGAGGCTGGGGAAAAGGCAGCGATGGAAGCCCGCGCCGAGAGGATTATGAGGGTTCACTGGTTCGGCTGCGGTGTGAGGCTGCCGTCGCCGCAGGGCCTGGCCAGCGGTGGGAATTGTAGGGGGCAGTGAGGCCTCTGCGGCAGCACATCCGGCCACGAGAGGCAGGAGCATGCGGCACGACCGGCGCTGCTTTTGGCGGCTGGAGCAAGAAGACCAGAGGTTGAAGAAGCACTACGGCCGTTGGATTGACATCATACGGTCACTGGAGCTAGAATCGTTTATATTGACTAAGTTGACAAAGCCCTTCGTCCCCGTCAACTTAGTAGGCCCTAAGTCAGCCTCCCACCAAGGTGGGTCCCAGCTAGCGAGGGTATTCATTTCTTTGTGCGTAATAAGGAGGCACTTCCGGTGGGTCCGAGCCGGCAATGAGGGGAATGTTTTTCGCGAAATATGGTGGCCCGTCGGGTGGGTCCCAGCGATCGAGCAAAGCGTTTTTTCGCAAAATACTGGTGGCCCGTCCGATGTGTCCCTGCTATCAGGTGGAGGAATAATTATTTTCCGCGTAATAAGGAGGCACTTCCTTGTGGCTGTCGTGGAACCGGTATCGACCTCTCCGCATCTGATATTCTTCCGATGGAATTGATGCGTTGACCACATTGACCACGCTTGGCGCCGAGCACCACGGCGGTGGGCAGCCGAGGCCTAGGAAAGGGATGATGCGAAGCCGGGGAAGACGCGGCAGTGGATGCCCACGCGGAGAGGAGTACGAGGGTTCACTGGATCGGCTGCGCTGCCGTCGCCGCAGAATAACAGGGGGTGTGGGTGAGTGGAGCGGATGGATGGCCTGGCCAGCGGCGGAAGTAGTATGGGGGCGGTGAGGCCTCATGGCAACCTGACCCGGCCACGGAGGCGGGAAGCGGCGACACGATCGGTGCTGCTTTGGGCGGCTAGAGCAAGAAGACCAGAGGTTGAAGAAGCACTACGGCCGTTGGATGGACATCGTACGGTCAGTCGAGCTAGAATCGTGCATATTGACTAAGTTGACAAAGCCCTTCATCCCCGTCAACTTAGTAGGCCCACTATACCGGGTCCCGGCTAGCGGGGAGTATTCTTTTTTTGGGCGTAATAAGGAGGCACTTCCTTGCGTGCGAAGATATAGCTGGTGGGTCCGAGCCGGTGACGGTAAGGTTTTTTTTTTGAAATCTGAGAGGCCCTTTCGGTGGGTCCCGGATGTCGGTGGAGGAATCATTATTTTGCGGCGTAATAAGGAGGCATTTCTTTGCGTGCGGCCGTGGACCCGGTATCGGCCTCTCCACGTCTGATCCACTTCCGATGGATGTCGTTCATTGACCATGTTGACCAGGCCGCGCCGAGAGCACCAGTGGACGCGGCAGGCCTAGGAAGGAAAACGAGGAGCCGAGGAATACTCGGCGGTTGTTTCCCGTGGAGGAGTATGAGGTTTTCTTGGTTCGTCTGCCGTCAGCCGGAGAATAACAGCATGTGTGGGTGAGTAGAGGGATGGCTAGGCCAGCGATGGGAATGCGGTGGGGCGGTGAGGCCTCTTGGCAGCAGCAATGACCGGCCATGAGGAGGAGCGAGCAGTCCATGGCGCTTGTTTGATGGTGGGCGGGGAAGAGCAGAGGTTGAAGAAGCTCGACGGTCGTTGGATGGACATCCAACAGTATACATGCCATCTGTGGAAAGCCTCAAATCTGTGGAAAACAGCATACATCCCATCCGCCATTATTTCAAATAGTTTACAGCCCATTTGCTAATTCTTACGGGGTTTTTTGGAGCCCATATTATTTTTGTTAGCATTACAGCCCATATTGTGGCCACGGTTAAAAAAAATATACGAAATTTTGCATATGTCGGTGCGGTCTGAACTATTTTTAAAAATAAATGTATATCAATATAAAATCCAATAAATTGTCCACGCATAAAAATCAATGCAATTTAAAATCTCGAAATGAAAAAAAAGATATTTGAAACTAATTGCCGGTTTGATGTGTTTTAAAATGTACAACCCATTTCTCATTCTTGATAGGCCATTTTCTCGGCCAACCGAATGAAGCTCTCCTCGTCTTGAAAGGTTTGCAGCCCAACAGGCACGATAAAGTGACTTACTTGACAAATCACAAAAACTGGGCTAGCCATTTTTAAAGAAAAAAAAACTCTTGGGCTGATGCATGGTAAACATAAAAGAAAAGGCAGTCTAGACAGGCTAGAGTGTCCCTTTAGCCCAGATTGACACCACCTTCCGTCTCAAAAACATATTAGATAAATGCCACTCCAATTATGGCGATTCATAAAAATGCCACTGCAATTTCCAAACTTTGGAAAATGCCACTGCAACTTTTGCAAACTTTGAAAAACGCCACTGCAGTTTGCAAACTTTGAAAAACGCCACTCCAGACTTCAAAAAATGCCACTAGAAATGGTATGAAATGGCATTTTCAAAGTTTGGAAATTGCAGTGGCATTTCTCGGAGGCATTTATCAAATTAAGCCAAAACAAAAATAAGCGGGCTGTCTTTGGGTCCCACTGGTGTCACCGTTGTGCAATTCTCTCGTTTATTGACTACGTTGACAATGGCATGGGACCCGGATGTCGAAATCCACTAGGAGGAGCCATTTTTTATTGGCTTGAAATAAGGAGGCACTTGCTTGCGTCGCCATGACCTTGGCGGGTCCCTGCTGTCATCCTCTCCACGTACAATCATCTCCTGATTGTGTACGCGTCAACTTGCTAGGCCCACAAGTCAGCCTCTAAACCCGTGGAGGACAAATAAAACCCATTTTAAAAAATAACAGCCCATTCCATACATTCAAACGGAAAGTTCAACATTCAGAGCAAAGTAACAGGTCTGATACGCATATAGAGTACTGAACTTCCACGTTGACAACCATCATAGCCAACTTAACTATCTACTCCCACTAGACAAGTACTAGCTTACTCTTAGCTAACTAGACGACGGTACACGCTATACGCCGGCACAGGCGTCCTGCGCCTCGCCTCGGACTTTCTAGAGGTGCGATAGGGCGCGTTGCTCGCGCGTGTTGGACCTTTCCATGCCGGCGTGGTCCACCGAAGCTTCAACTTCCAAGCCGGAAACCCGCTTGACGAGCTGGTAGTAATAATCGGCGTCGCAAACGCGTGTGTGCCCGACAGCCTCCAGGGCTATTTGCCGGGCGCCGGCCTCCACGTAGTCGGCCCAGTTGCGGGCGCTCTGCTCGCGACTCAGAGCGTCGGTGCGCTGCTGCTCCATGTCCCACTGGCGGCGCAAATCGGCGATACGCTGCTCCTCCGCCAGGCGGTCGCGCTCCAACAACTCCTGCTCCTCTGCCATGCGGTCGCGCTCCAACAACTCCTCGATCTACGCATTGCCATCTAAAGACAGATAGAATGCCTCCTCCCTCTGTCTACCTTCCGGTGAAAACCCGAACACTAGTTCCGGCGGTGACCGCCTCCGGCGTCGCCTACCACGGACGGGCGGGGACATGGCGGACGTGGCGAGCGACGTTGGGCCGGTGGGGTCTTATGAGGATATGGCGAGTTGGGTCACGGTGGCACTGGAGAAGGCCGGAAACAAGATGCTTATAGGGGAAGGTAGCGCGACGGTCATCGGAATTCAATGCATAATGGCTTAGCGCGCCCGACTTGCCGTGGAAAACTAGGGAAACTGAAATTATGATTGTGTCGTCCCGTCCGTGCTGGTCGCACGCCGGCATGGCGGTCAAACGAAAGTGCACTCGAATCATCTCCTCCTTGTCAATAATGATTTCATGGATTTAAAAAGCCCGTAACAATTAAAGCGTATCTTTTTCGCATAGCTTAGCTGCCTTAATTACGGCCGGCTGCATGCGAGCACTCGTAATCGCTCGCAGTAGTACGCGGCGACATGCAACGAGTTGCAGCCGAGGGCACGCATGCAGCCACTTAAATCGCTGGAATTAATTAGGCTTAAACTTCTGCATGCCGTTAATTATTGTCATGCCTTGGTCTTGCTGCTTTGCTCACGGGACTAATAAACCCGGACGAAGGGAGTACCTTAGTTGGTGAGAGGTTTGAATTAAGCCCTGCAAACCGGAAAGCAGGTACTAGTATGTGCGTGATCCGCTATTTATTCGTGTAGGATCGAGTAGGCCGTTTCTTGAATTGAGCCCTGCAAACCGGAAAGGAGGTAGTACGTGCGTGATCCGCTATTTATCCATGTAGGATCGATAGTGTAGCTTGTCAGTTTCTTCAGAGGTAGGCATTTTTATCCGTGTAGGATCGATAGTGTAGCTTGTCAGTTTCTTCAGAGGTAGGCATTTTATTCAAAAACTGCCACTTCGCATCTTCGTTGCAAATAAAACTGCCAGAGCGCATTTGTAGGCTAGCTAGTGATCGATCAAGAACTTGTAAACACTGAGCGAACATAAATAAGTAACTGTTAATGCATCTCAATGATTCACAGATCATATACAAATATGTAGCTCCAAAAGCAAAGATCAGCCACTCCGGATCTTGCGTTGCAACTAAAACTAACTAGTAAGATTCCCATACATAAGATCAACATGTTAATGCATCTCAATGATTCACATATCATATACAAATATGTAGCTCCAAAAGCAAAGATCTAGAAAAAACATTTGTTCTTCCTACTAACATGGATGCTTCTCTTGGCCAACATTCAATGCAATTTGAAAGACAAATTTGTTTGTGAAGTCTACAATTCCTCTTGCAAACGTAAGTGGTTTCACCAACAGCTGGAACCATGAGAATGAACCACACATGATGGAGGAACATCCACTGCAATATGATTTGGTCTTCTCCCGATAACACCGCGATACTATTTTCGGAATACAAACTTTAACTTAGGGAAAATGATGCCCATTGTATAATCAGACCAAAGCAATGAAGCACCTAGCGTTGGCCATTAAATAGTACAGTACTACTTTTCTGCAGTCCATGAAGTGACTATCCAATCTTTGTGTCTATTTTCAAATGGCACTTGCATGCGATGACTATACTATTCTCTTGTGCAGTTCAACCAAAATTGCGGACACTTTGTTTGTTTGCCAAATAACAGCAGGCGGAACATCTCATACGCACAAATATCAAGCAGCTAGTAAACATATACCACACCATGTTCGCGATGATGGAAGAGGTGAAATCGATACAACAGAAATTGAGCATCCAATCATTGAATCACTGTCCTGCACCTCCAATGTAGGTCCACCACCTTAATAAATTCACATGCAAACCACTAGTATTACTATCTAATGACAGTACAAAAAGAGTAGCAAGATAGTAGCAAACCATGTACCTTCGTAATGAACAGCTCATAGTGCCACCAATTGGATATAAAGGTTTGGAAAAAACATGCTCCTAATGTTGAACCAGTTGGACTTTTTGTGCAGCTCCACTAAAATAGAGCATCCCTATTTGCATAGATATTGAAAGTGTGATTACTATAAAAGTGGCACTAGTTGAAGCATAGACTCACAAATATAAGCATTCCAATTTCTTAATGGGAAAAGGTAGCAAGACTGTTTCTAACCACCTGTTTGAAGGAATAAATAAAGCAACAACGGCTAATGTCAGGAAGGCATACATAGTTTTTTCTGAAAAACTGAGTCATTCCTGATCTTTCCTCTTCTTTTAAGCAAATTTTGTGCAGTTCTACTAAAATAAAATGCCATCACCGCCTTAACAATTTAGTGACACTGTACAAAGGAAATGACTTAACATTACATCATGATGTCGGGTATGTAGTAGACAGGCATTAGAGACAAACATACAGACCTCCTCCGATAACATAATGAACATTAATTTTAACAAAGGTGTGACTAGCTTTACCGGGATAATTTGAATGAACTCTACACCCTCTATTCATTAATATAAGACGTTTTCGCGGTTCAATTTAAAGTACCCAAACGTCTAGTATTTAAAAAAATAGGTAGTAGTTTTCTTGAGCACATATCTGGGAAAGCTTGCCACACTTTATTTATGTCCATACGCTAATGCAACACCATTTGAATACTACAAATATACACTAATCCGATTGGCTAGTGCAACAAGAGAGTAGTTAGTTTATTACAGGGTATAGTACAATGGTTTTCTTGAGCAGATTTCAATAAACTCTAGCACCGAAGGTTTCTATAAGAATTAACAATACAAAATGTAAAGGTAACAAGTTTCAAAGATTGGTATACTAGTACTGTGCATGAGCATTAAACCAAATACTGAAGTCTCAAGGTAACTAGCATTATTAACTAATGACAAGATAAAAAATTGCAAACCATGTACCTCCAAGGTAAATATCATTTCGAACTCGGGGGACCTTAAAATTGCTATCCCAATCTTGATAATCGATCAAACATAAAAACTTGATCGAGCGAATCAAGAGAACAACCCGGAGGAGGAGGTGCCCACTCTTGACCTTTCCTCTTGTCTTCATAATTGTGCATGCGGTTTAACCAAAATAAAATGACATCAGCGCCTTGGCATTTTAGGCGCCTTTGTACAAAAAAAATTAACTTATCTCATGAAAGTGAGGTATGTAATCTATAAGCATTAACAATGCAAAAATCTGAAGGTAGTAGCAAGTTTCATCGTTGGTATCTTTGGATGTGCAACAAAGATTAGAATGCCTTAGCTGAAAAATCTTTAATACATCCACAATCAACAGCTAACCACAGAAATGATCCGGTGACATTAAATGGCACTTTGCTTAAATTTATCTGTGGCATTAGACCGAGAGCGGCATTAGTTAAATGTGGCATCACTTTAGCGATAGCATTGCTTGACTTGGTGATGGTGTTATACTAACAAAAAAAAAGTGGCAATAAGAGCATGGGAGGCCCATTAGGACGATTAGGCGCACTAGTACGATGTACCTCCACGTACGCATAGAGTGGTGAGGGAGGGATGGGATGGTTGCCCAGAGCAACAAATATCTAGGCAGCATATGTGTATTACGTCCAATTTTGTTCTCTTTAGCCACCTTTTTCCTATGTGAGGACAACAAACCAATCGACCTGGTCATTCTCTATTGTGTTGTCATGCCTTTCTACCCTTTTTCAACCAAGAGACACGAGACTCGTTCCTTAGCTACTGATTTTCCCCTTTCAACCTAGATGCGGGTTCGATGCCTACTCTCTTGGACAAGATAAGTATCCCTTCCTTTCCTTATTCAACCCGGACATGCATTAGTCTGCATGAAGTAGGGTTTCCTTTAATAGTGCAAATTATGGTTTTTAAATGCTGCGTGGCGGCAGATCGGAGGATAGCAAATTGGGAAGATGGTGGAGTGGAAAAAGATCCACATGCAACGGCGTGCGGATGGGGCAATAGAACAAGGGTATTGTTCAAAAGAGGTACCATACACGAGGGTCGGCGGGAAGTGGCTTCGCTCGTGGCCGTCCTCCGCACACACTACGGCAGCGAAGCTTGGGGACAGAGGCCATCCAGCTGTGGGCGCTAGGTCCGAGAGGACAGCCTTGTCGTCGGTCGTGACCTCGCTTCGCCGACGGCAGCGAGTGCGTCAATGCTGCACGTCCTTTTCTTCCCCGGCGGATCTGTGACCACCGGTGAGGAGGGAGAGAGGGGCCGTCTTTTTTAGATCTGGAGAGAGAGTGGTAGTGTGAGAGGCAAGTGGGCAACCCTTGGCAAGAAAGCGCTGAAGCTCCAGCTTATATATCTTATTTATACTACTAGTACTGGCGGTGGAGTAGTGGTAGAGTAGTTTATATTTTCTCTGCGTACAGTACCAGATAGTCGTGCTTCAAAACTGAATGGCACGCCATTAAAAAAAGGTCGATAACTAATGCGGCACCTCGGGCCAACGCGGACAGATCGCATTTTGCACGAAAAATTACACACCATGTTTCGTTGACATGTGGTCCCGTTCCACATATCAGTGAGACGACGGCGCATAGTAGGAGTATTTCCGAACCGACGTGTAGGCCGGGGCACCCCTTCGTGAACCGTGGCAAACTGGCAACCGTCCACCGACTCTTCGCCTTTCCCTCTCGATTTGGAACTACTGTTGCACGCTCTTCCTCTCCCTCCTCCATTTTCCTTCAGCCCTTCACCCTTTCTTCTGCCATTGTTCGATCGTCTTCTCCATGGAGGGAACAGGACGGAAACGACCCCGTTATTCTTGCCCCGATATGAAAGATGACGTGGTGGAGGAACTCATTGATCGGTGCGACGTCATCACCTCGGCTAGCATGGCAGGTTCGTTCAAGCCAATTCTCGACTCAACTAATAACATCATTACAAGGAACCCAAGAGTCAAGGAGTGGTTTGATCTCCCCTATCTTCTTTGCCGTGACCCTGATGACTGGCGCCGTCACGACGGAGGCCTCGCCCTGTGCAAGTTGATGCCGCTTGGTAATGATACGTATGATGTTAATATGCCATCGCTTGAGGGCAAGGCTTGGGCAGGCGCAAATGGAGATTGGGTTGTTTACATTGGGTCCAACTGCGAGTGGGAACTTGTAAATGTGTACACTCGTGACCGGGTTCCACTTCCAAAAATCTCAGCAGACTGCCCAGAGTTGAGCACACCAGTATTGTACGCACGTTGAAATACAATCATGGTGACTGTCTTCTACGGAAGATAGCAATTTCTCGAGTCCCCAACCGCTCTTGGAATTACAACAACTATGAAGTTGTTGCTATCTTTGTTGGGGAACGTAGTAATTTCAAAAATTTTCCTACGATCACGCAAGATCATGGTGATGCATAGCAACGAGATGAGAGTGTTGTCTACGTACCCTCGTAGACCAGCAACGGAAGCGTTGACGCAACGTAGAGGAAGTAGTCGTGCTTCTTCACGATCCAACCGATCCAAGTACCGAACGTCACGGCACCTCCGAGTTCTGCACACGTTCAGCTCGATGGCGTCCCTCGAACTCCGATCCAGCCGAAGTGTTGAGGGAGAGTTTCACAAGACGACGGCGTGGTGGCGATGATGATGTTCCACGGCGCAGGGCTTCGCTTAAGCTCCGCCACGGTATTCTCGAGGTGTAATATGGTGGAAGGGGGCCCCGCACACGGCTAAGGAAAGATCTCAAGGATCAACTTGTGTGTCATGGGGTGCCCCCGGCCCCTGTCTATATAGGTGGGAAGGGGAGGGGCTGGCCGGCCAAGGCTTGGTGCGCCAGGGGTGTCCTACTCCTACTAGGGTAGGATTCCCCCAATCCTAGTCCAACTAGGTTTCCCCAAGTGGGAAGGGAGAGAGAGGCGCCTTCTCCTAGTCCTAATAGGACTAGGGAAGGGGGAAGGTGCGCCAGCACTTGGGCCCCTTTCTCCTTTCCACTAAGGCCCATGTTGGCCCATTAGCATTCCGGGGTTCGGTAACCTCCGGTGCTTGGTAAAATTCCCAATTTCACCGGAACACTTCCGATGTCCAAACATAGACTTCCAATATATGAATCTTTATGTCTCGACCATTTCGAGACTCCTCGTCACGTGCGTGATCTCATCCGTGTCTCCGAACATCCTTCGGTACAGAAACATCATAACAAATCATAGTAACTTTCATCGATTCGTTAAGCGTGCGGACCCTACGGTTTCGAGAACTATGTAGACATGACCGAGACACCTCTCGGTCAATAACCAATAGCGGGACCTGGATGCCCATATTGGCTCCTACATATTCTACGAAGATCTTTATCGGTCGAGACCGCATAACAACATACGTTGTTCCCTTTGTCATCGGTATGTTACTTGCCGAGATTCGATCGTCGGTATCCAATACCTAGTTCAATCTCGTTACCGGCAAGTCTCTTTACTCGTTCGTAATACATCATCTCACAACTAACTCATTAGTTGCAATGCTTGCAAGGCTTATGTGATGTGTATTACCGAGAGGGCCCAGAGATACCTCTCCGAGCAATCGGAGTGACAAATCCTAATCTCGAAATATGCCAACCCAACATGTACCTTCGGAGACACACTGTAATGTACCTTTATAATCACCCGATTACGTTGTGACGTTTGGTAGCACCAAAGTGTTCCTCGTGCAAACGGGAGTTGCATAATCTCATAGTTATAGGAACATGTATAAGTCATGAAGAAAAGCACTAGCAACAAACTATACGATCAGGTGCTATGCTAATGGAATGGGTCATGTCAATCAGATCATTCAACCAATGATGTGATCCCGTTAATCAAATAACAACTCCTTGTTCATGGTTTAGGAAACACAACCATCTTTGATTAACGAGCTAGTCAAGTAGAGGCATACTAGTGACACTCTGTAGGTTTATGTATTCACACATGTATTATGTTTCCTTTAATACAATTCTAGCATGAATAATAAACATTTATCATGATATAAGGAAATAAATAATAACTTTATTATTGCCTCTAGGGCATATTTCCTTGATCTCCCACTTGCACTAGAGTCAATAATCTAGATTACACAAGTAATGATTCTAACACCCATGGAGTCTTGGTGTCGATCATGTTTTGCTCGTGGAAGAGGCTTAGTCAACGGGTGCGCAACATCTGAGATCCGTATGTATCTTGCATATCTCTATGTCTCCCACCGACCAAATCCGGATGGAGTTGAAGCGTCTTTTGATGTGCTTGGTTCTCTTGTGAAATCTGGATTCCTTTGCCAAGGCAATTGCACCAAGATTGTCACAAAAGATTTTCATTGGACCCGATACACTAGGTACAACACCTAGATCGGTTATGAACTCCTTCATCCAGACTCCTTCATTAGCTGCTTCCGAAGCAGCTATGTACTCAACTTCACATGTAGATCCCGCCATACGACGCTTTGTTTGGAACTGCACCAACCGACAGCTCCTCCGTTTAATGTAAATCGTATCCGGTTTGCGATTTAGAATCGTCCGGATCGGTGTCAAAGCTATGCGTCGGACGTAACCGTTCTGACGAGTTCTTTGTCACCGCCATAAATGAGAAACATATCCTTAGTCCTTCTCAAGTACTTAAGGATGTTCTTGACCATTGTCGATGATCCACTCTGGATTACTTTGGTACCGCCACCAAACTTATAGCAAGGCACACGTCAGTCTGCAGTACACAGCATTGCATACATGATAGAGCCTATGGTGAAGCATAGGGAACATCTTTCATTTTCTCTCTATCTTCTGCGGTGGTCGGGCATTGAGTCTTACTCAACTTCACACCTTGTAACACCGGCAAGAACCCTTTCTTTGCACGATCCATTTTGAACTTTTTCAAAACTTTATCAAGGTATGTGCTTTGTGAAAGTCCTATTAAGCGTCTTGATCTATCTCTATAGATCTTAATGCCCAATATGTAAGCAGCTTCACCGAGGTCTTTCATCGAAAAACTCTTATTCAAGTATCCCTTTATGCTATCCAGAATTCTATATCATTTCCGATCGGTAATATGTCATCCACATATAATATCGGAAATGCTACTGAGCTCCCACTCACTTTCTTGTAAATACAAGGCTTCTCCAAAAGTCTGTATAAAACCAAATGCTTTGATCACACTATCAAAAGCGTTTATTCCAACTCCGAGATGCTTGCACCAGTCCATAAATGGATCATTTGGAGCTTGCACACTTTGTTAGCTCCCTTTGGATCGACAAAACCTTCTGGTTGCATCATATACAACTCTTCTTCCGTAAATCCATTCAGAATGCAGTTTTAACATCCATTTGCCAAATTTCATAATCATAAAATGCGGCAATTGCTAACATGATTCGGACGGACTTAAGCATCGCTACGGGTGAGAAGGTCTCATCGTAGTCAATCCCTTGAACTTGTCGAAAACCTTTTGCAACAAGTCGAGCTTTATAGATGATAACATTACCATCGCGTCGGTCTTCTTCTTGAAGATCCATTTATTCTCAATTGCTTGCCGATCATCGGGCAGGTCAACCAAAGTCCACACTTTGTTCTCATACATGGATCCCATCTCAGATTTCATGGCCTCAAGCCATTTTGTGGAATCTGGGCTCACCATCGCTTCTTCATAGTTCGTAGGTTCATCATGTTCCAAAGAACATGACTTCGAGAATAGGATTACCGTACCACCGGTGCGGATCTTGCTCTGGTTGATCTCTGAAGTTCTGTAGAAACTTGATCTGAAGTTTCATGATCATCATCATTAGCTTCCTCCCTATTTGGTGTAGGTGTCACGGAAACTGATTTACATGATGTACTACTTCTCAATAAGGGAGTAGATACAGATTATCTCATCAAGTTCTACTTTCCTCCCACTCACTTCTTTCGAGAGAAACTCTTTCTCCAAAAAGTTTCGAATTTAGCAACAAAAATCTTGCCTTCGGATCTGTGATAGAAGGTGTACCATGATCTCCTTTGGGTATCCTATGAAGACACATTTCTCCGATTTGGGTTCGAGCTTATCAGGTTGAAGCTTTTTCACATAAGCATCGCAGCCCCAAACTTTCGAAGCGACAACTTTGGTTTCTTGCCAAACCACAGTTCATAAGGCGTCGTCTCAACGGATTTAGATGGTGTCCTATTTAAAGTGAATGTAGCCGTCTCTAAAGCATAACCCCAAAACGATAGCGGTAAATCAGTAAGAGACATCATAGATCGCAACATATCTAATAAAGAAATGCGATTACGACGTTCGGACACACCATTACGTTGTGGTGTTCCGGTGGCGTAAGTTCTTGAAACTATTCCGTATTGTTTCAAATGTAGGCCAAACTCGTAACTCAAATATTCTCCTCCACGATCGGATCGTAGAAACTTTATTTTCTTGTTACGATGATTTTCCACTTCACTCTGAAATTCTTTGAACTTTTCAAATGTTTCAGACTTGTGTTTCATTAAGTAGATATACCCATATCTGCTCAAATCATCTGTGAAGGTGAGAAAATAACGATATCCGCCATTTAGCCTCAACATTCATTGGACCACATACATCGGTATGTATGATTTCCAATAAATCTGTTGCTCTCTCCATAGTTCCGGAGAACGGTGTTTTAGTCATCTTGCCCATAAGGCACGGTTACTTAAGTGCCAAGTGATTCATAATCAAGTGACTCCAAAAGTCCATCGGTATGGAGTTTCTTCATGCGCTTTACACCGATATGACCTAAACGGCATTGCCACAAATAAGTTGCACTATCATTATCAACTCTATATCTTTTGGCTTCAACATTATGAATATGTGTATCACTACTATCGAGATTAAGTAAAAACAAACCATTCTTCAATGGTGCATGACCATAAAAGATATTATTCATATAAATGGAACAACCATTATTCTCTGATTTAAATGAATAACCGTCTCGCATCAAACAAGATCCAGATATAATGTTCATGCTCAACGCTGGTACTAAATAACAATTATTTAGGTCTAATACTAATCCCGAAGGTAGATGTAGAGGTAGCGTGCCGATTGCGATCACATCGACTTTGGAACCATTTCCCACGCGCATCGTCACCTCGTCCTTAGCCAATCTTCGCAATCCAGTAGCCCTGCTTTGAGTTGCAAATATTAGCAACAGAACCAGATCAAATACCGGTGCTATCTGCGAGTATTAGTAAGGTACACATCAATAACATGTATATCACATATACCTTTGTTAACCTTGCCATCCTTCTTATCCGCCAAATACTTGGGGCAGTTCCGCTTCCAAAGGACCAGCACGCTTGCAATAGAAGCACTCGGTTTCGAGCTTAGGACCAGACTTGGGTTTCTTCTCTTGATCGACAACTTGCTTGCCGTTCTTTTGAAGTTTCCCTTTTTCTTTCCTTTGCCCTTTTTCTTGAAACTAGTGGTTTTGTTAACCATCAACACTTGATGCTCCTTTTGATTTCTACCTCCATGACTTTCAAAGCATCGTGAAGAGCTCGGGCATTGTTTTGGTCATCCCTTGCATATTATAGTTCATCACGAAGCTCTTGTAGCTTGGTGGCGATGATTGGAGAATTCTGTCAATGACGCAATCATCCGGAAGATTAACTCCCAGCTTGAATCAAGTGATTGTTATATCCGGACATTACGAGTATATGCTCACTTGTGAACCGTTCTCCTCCATCTTACAGCTATAGAACTTATTGGAGACTTCATATCTCTCAATCCGGCATTCGCTTGGAATATTAACTTCAACTCTGGAACATCTCATATGCTCCATGGTGTTCAAAAGCAGCGTTGAAGTCCCGGTTCTAAGCCGTAAAGCATGGCACACCGAACTATAGAGTAGTCATCAGCTTTGCTTTGCCAGACGTTCACAACTTCTGGCGCAGCCCTTGCACCGGGCACGGCACCTAACGGTGCTTCCGGGGCGTAATTCTTCCGTGCAGCAATAAGGATAATCCTCAAGTTACGGACCCGATCCGTGTAATTGCTGCCATCATCTTTCAATTTTGCTTTCTCAAGGAACGCATTAAAATTCAACGGAACAACAGACGAGCCATCTATCTACACATCATAGACAAGCAAGATACTATCAGTACTAAGTTCATGATAAATTTAAGTTCAATTAATCATATTACTTAAGAACTCCCACTTTAGAAAAATATCCTCCAATTCTCTAAGTGATTGCGTGATCCATATCAACTACACCATGACCGATCATCACGTGTGATGGAGTAGTTTCAATGGTGAACATCAATATGTTGATCATATCTACTATATGATTCACGCCGACCTTTCGGTCTCTCTCGTGTTCCGAGGTCATATCTTATATGCATAGCTCGTCAAGTATAACCTGAGTATTCTGCGTGTGCAACTGTTTTGCACCCGTTGTATTTGAACGTAGAGCCTATCACACCCGATCATCACGTGGTGTCTCAAAGACGAAGAACTTTCGCAACGGTGCATACTCGGAGAACACTTCTTGATAATTTAGTAAGGGATCATCTTATAATGCTACCGTCAATCAAAGCAAGATAAGATGCATAAAGGATTAACATCACATGCAATCAATATAAGTGATATGATATGGCCATCATCATTTTGTGCTTGTGATCTCCATCTCCGAAGCACCGTCATGATCACCATCGCCACCGTAGCGACACCTTGATCTCCATCGTAGCATCGTTGTCGTCTCGCCAATCTTATGCTTCCACGACTATCACTACCGCTTAGTAATAAAGTAAAGCATTACATCGCGATTGCATTGCATACAATAAGCGACAACCATATGGCTCCTGCCGGTTGCCGATAACTTCGGTTACAAAACATGATCATCTCATACAATAAAATATAGCATCACGTCTTGACCATATCACATCACAACATGCCCTGCAAAAACAAGTTAGACGTCCTCTACTTTGTTGTTGCAAGTTTTACGTGGCTGCTACGGGCTGAGCAAGAACCGTTCTTACCTACGCATCAAAACCACAACGATACTTCGTCAAATAGACTCCGTTTTAACCTTCTCAAGGACCGGGCGTAGCCACACTCGGTTCAACTAAAGTTGGAGAGACAGTCTTCCACAAGCCATCTATGTGCAAAGCACGTCGAGGGAACCGGTCTCGCGTAAGAGTAAGCGTAAGGTTGGTCTGGATCGTCATCCAACAATACCGCTGAACCAAAGTATGACATGCCGGTAGGCGGTATGACTTGTATCGTCCACAACTCACTTGTGTTCTACTCGTGCATATGACATCTACGCGCATAAAACCTGGCTCGGATGCCACCGTTGGGGAACGTAGTAATTTCAAAAATTTTCCTACGATCACGCCAAGATCATGGTGATGCATAGCAACGAGATGAGAGTGTTGTCTACGTGCCCTCGTAGACCAGCAGCGGAAGCGTTGACGCAACGTAGAGGAAGTAGTCGTACGTCTTCACGATCTGACCGATCCCAGTACCAAACGCACGGCACCTCCGAGTTCAGCACACGTTTAGCTCGATGACGTCCCTCGAACACCGACCCAGCCGACTGTTGAGGGAGAGTTTCGTCAGGACGACGGCGTGGTGACGATGATGATGTTCCACGGTAGCGGAGGCTTCGCCTAAGCTCCGCTCTGGTATTCTCGAGGTGTAATATGGTGGAAGGGGCACCGCTGCAGCTAAGGAAAGATCTCAAGGATCAACTTGTGTGTCATGGGGTGCCCCTGCCCTGTATATAAAGGAGGGAAGGGGAGGGCTGGCCGGCCAAGGCTTGGTGCGCCCGGTGTCCTACTCCTACTAGGAGTAGGATTCCCCCAATCCTAGTCCAACTAGGTTTCCCCAAGTGGGAAGGGAGAGAGAGAGGCCCCTTCTCCTAGTCCTAATAGGACTAGGGAAGGGGGAAGGTGCGGCCAGCACTTGGGCCCCTTTTCTCCTTTCCACTAAGGCCCATGTTGGCCCATTAGCATTCGGGGGGTTCCGGTAACCTCCGGTGCTTGGTAAAATTCCCAATTTCACCGGAACACTTCCGATGTCCAAACATAGACTTCCAATATATGAATCTTTATGTCTCGACCATTTCGAGACTCCTCGTCACGTCCGTGATCTCATCCGGGACTCGAACAACCTTCGTACAGAAACATCATAACAACTCATAGTAACTGTCATCGAAGCGTTAGCGTCACGGACCCTACGGGTTCGAGAACTATGTAGACATGACCGAGACACCTCTCGGTCAATAACCAATAGCGGGACCTGGATGCCCATATTGGCTCCTACATATTCTACGAAGATCTTTATCGGTCGGACCGCATAACAACATACGTTGTTCCCTTTGTCATCGGTATGTTACTTGCCGAGATTCGATCGTCGGTATCCAATACCTAGTTCAATCTCGTTACCGCAAGTCTCTTTACTCGTTCCGTAATACATCATCTCACAACTAACTCATTAGTTGCAATGCTTGCAAGGCTTATGTGATGTGTATTACCGAGAGAGGCCCAGAGATACCTCTCCAGACAATCGGAGTGACAAATCCTAATCTCGAAATATGCCAACCCAACATGTACCTTCGGAGACACACCTGTAATGTACCTTTATAATCACCCGATTACGTTGTGGCGTTTGGTAGCACCCAAAGTGTTCCTCGTGCAAACGGGAGTTGCATAATCTCATAGTTATAGGAACATGTATAAGTCATGAAGAAAAGCACTAGCAACAAACTATACGATCAGGTGCTATGCTAATGGAATGGGTCATGTCAATCAGATCATTCAACCAATGATGTGATCCCGTTAATCAAATAACAACTCCTTGTTCATGGTTTAGGAAACACAACCATCTTTGATTAACGAGCTAGTCAAGTAGAGGCATACTAGTGACACTCTGTAGGTTTATGTATTCACACATGTATTATGTTTCCTTTAATACAATTCTAGCATGAATAATAAACATTTATCATGATATAAGGAAATAAATAATAACTTTATTATTGCCTCTAGGGCATATTTCCTTCAATCTTCGACAAGCTTGTTGCCGTCCTCAGAGGTTTGACTGGATGGATATTGCTCAAAAATCAGTTTTTGTACACGGATGAGTACTGTGATGCAATTCAATACGAGGTCTTGTGTTTGCTGCCACCACTCGTGGCACTGTTTTTGCATGGCATCCTCGTTGTTTGATGCGTTTGTCTTCCACCGTAATTATAATTGTTTCATCCACATGCATGCGGGTTAGCAAGTTTCCCTTTGTGCATAGTATCTTAGATTAGTATCATAGGTGGTCTCATTTATTGCCATGCATGACACATAGTAGCATCACATTTATTATGTTACGGTATCTACCTATGTTACTATAACCATCTCTCTCTTCCTTAATTGCCTGCCACATAAGCATGTTTGCGAGTCCCAAGTGCATGATACTACTTATGTTACCCCCACTATGGCCAGCCTTACTAATTAACCTTGTTCTTGTGTTTCCAAGGTCCTGTGAACATTCCACAATCTATACTTGAAGATTTTTATAACCAAGGGGAGATGATGATGGTGATGATCACGAGCATGAGGACGAGCAGCGCCCATATACTATTTGGCGCTGGCAACTAATTCTCGATGGATCACCTCTTCTCGTGTGTATACAGCCCATCGATGATGTTCTTTGCTAAGGAAGCGGTGTAGTCTCCCATGGTCGCACTCTCCGGACCTATTCCAACACCCGTTGCATGGTATTCGGGATGGATACTAGTGTGCTAGCGCCAACTCCTTCTCCACCCTGCAGTAATTGATAGTCTTGGAGAAAACTTCGCTATTCCTTGGACAAAACTATCCAATGATGGTGAAAGGCGATCCAACTGCTGTTGACACAACGTTACTACCATTTATGAGAAGCAACCGTGTCTATACCTCGGACATTTGGGTGGTTCCCTACCACATCGATATAGTAGGCCGCTTCAGCCTAGATGATCAGTCCTGCGTTGATCTTCAGATCGACAATGGATGGCCCGTCCCAGAGAATCACTTGTGGTTCAAAGCAAGCGTTTCCAACGCCAAGGAATGGTTGAGTTGAAGTTCATTTCATTGCTTGTTATTTGTTGTGTGGTGAAAACTTTAGTATTTATAATGTATCCTCGTTGTCGATGTGGGTTGATGACCTGTTGTATGTAATAAAATGATATGCCTGTGATAAACTTACTAAATTTATGAATGGCTTTCGAGTTGCTTCCGTGAGTGAGTGGTGCGACGAGGCAAAAAAATATTTTCCGAATACATAATTGTACGTGCATTGCAACAGGTTATCGGATGAGGCCAATCAACAATAGTAGTACACTATTTGTACTAGCTTCACATGCTTCACGTGTTGTGCGGGTGTTTTCTATCAGAGCCATATTGTACTACGTAACCAGCACCTCGAATCCTCGATACTAGTAGTAGTACTATATAGTAAGTAGTAGGAGTAGTAGGGTGGCATGGGTCGTAACAAGCATTCACGCCCGTGAGTACGGCACACGCCACCAGCACGACTTCCATCTGACACCATATTTCTTGGAGTCCGTGCTAGAGCAATCTCTTCAACCTCATCGTTTTTCTAACTCAGCCATCGCGCGGCGGGCGAGGTGGGGGTTTGCCGATAGTCGGTTTCCTTAATCTGCGGTCCCACTTGTAAGGCCAATCGCAACGCACGACCCCACACGGACCTCCGTTGTGCACGAACTCCAACGATAATTTTGACTAGAAAAGCAAGACCAAAGAAAACAAGAACCACAAGAATACATTTTACTACTCCTGTAAGTTGGATTAGTGCCTTTTCGATGCATTCATTGTTGATCTGCGGAGGCTCGATCTTGCGTGCTTCTTTCTTCTTCGAGTGTAAAGAAGTAGACGTTGCTTCCTCGCATCTAGTCTCATGTCTAGCCTCTATTCTAGTACTCCCTCCGGTCCATTTTTCTCTGCGTCTAAGCAGCAACACGCATACCAAGTAGGAGTATCAACAAGTGCACTAATCTCATCTATAGCCTCTGTGCTAGCTAAAAGTGATAGAACATCTAATAAATTGCGCTCTATCAATATATGGATGTACTCTTCTTCCCAATACAAAAACTTGCATCCATTCTACTCCCTCCGTTGCACAATACATGCCTTCTATTTGTCAAAATATATATGTATCTAGACATGTTTAGTATATAGGTACATCCATTTTTGGACAAATGGAAGTCAAGTATTTTGGAACGGAGGGAGTACACAATAAAATTTTAAGTTAGCACAACTAGTCTAATCCGAGAGCACAACCGAAGATTTGGTCGGTTCCTCCTTTTGCCGACACGTGGGACATCCAGCATCCAGGTCGTGTCATGAAATAAAATAGAGTGGTAGTTGAAGCCACGAGATGTGCATCTTGGGTTAAAGCAGAATAGAATCTTACTACTCTTGAGTAACTCCAAAAGCGGCCACCGAAGATCTTTCTTGGATTTGTTTTTCATCACCAAGACGTCGAGGTGAAAGATGTGTAGGTTCAAGGTCCGCTTGCGTTTTCAACGACATGTGGGACCGCATGTGAGCAAATAGATGATGGGCTCTGTGGCGTCCATTTGGCTGGCCGAGAAGAGAGATACAGAGTGCTTTGAGCATCGATCGCAGGAAATTTGTTCTATGTACCTCGATATAGGCTCGATATAGTGGGGTTGCATGGGCTAGAACTAGCATTCACGTCTAGCAGTACGGCACACGCCACCCACATGAGTCCCATCCGACACCAATTTTCTTGGAGTCTGTGCTACAACCATCTCTTCTCCCTCCTGTTTTCTCAGCCATCGCGCGGTGGGCTTGGTGGGGGTTTGCCGATAGTCGGTTTGCTCAACTATGGTCCCACTTGTAAGTGAAAATGCAACACCACACGCATTCCCGCTTGAGCAACGTGCCGCACCAACCGTGTGGGGGTGCGATGCGAACACGGCAGGCTTTTCCTTTTGAACTCGTAACTTGTAAAATTTGGTTCTGCTCCATGGCGCGATTGATAGATAGAAAATAACAATTTTGCCTAGAGTAATGAGAAGTTTGGTTCTGGCGCCGTTCATGAGTACGTATGAAAATTATGAAGTTGATGCGAAAGGTAAGATAATTACTATAGTACTCCCTCCGTCCGGAAATACTTGTCATCAAAATGAATAAAAGGGGATGTATCTAGACGTATTTTAGTTCTACATACATCCCTCTTTATCCATTTTGATGACGAGTATTTTCGGACGGAGGGAGTATCATATACTACTACATGGATTTGACGGAAAGATAAAAATACATACGGATCCATCAATGACATCCTCACGCCCTAGTGCGCCGGGTCACCAACCGACGTGTGAGGAGCAGCGGCGTTGGCGGCGAGCTCAACGTGCTTCTGAACAGTGTCGTCCAAGGTTGCCCTGTGGTCCAAGAAGGCCAGCATCCTATCGTCCTCCTCTTGCATGCGCGTAGACGTGGGTGATTATGTTGATGGTGTCTTGCTGCGCCCGAGCATTGCGCAGCGCGACCTCGAGGTGGACATTCTCCGGCGCGACGGCGGGCAGTTGCAGGGCCACTAGTGCATCGAAGAGGTTGTCACCATAGTGGCCGTTGAGGGTGGCGGGCATCGTAGAGCCTAGGTGCGTCGGCTGGAGGCTTACGTCAAAATCATCCGCGAGCTTCTTGACGATGGTGAACTTGTTGAGGAAACCGACGAGGACCTCGTCAAACAAGGAGACGAAGCTGTCGTCCAAGCGGCCCCTCGCCCTGGCGGCCTCAAGCAATACTACCTGGAGACGTTCCTTGTTGCCGGGCCGCAGGCTGGCATCGTGGACCATCTGGCATAGCCGGTTGATGCTCGCGCTCATCGCCTCCATGGGTCTAGCTTAGCTTCTACTACCTCCGTCCTGGTTTATTGGCCCCCATTGTAATCCATGTCAAATTTTGACCACAGACTTAACTAACAAAATGTTTGTGCATGTTACTAAAAATTATATCACTGAAAACTATGTTCAAATCTGAATCCAAAATATAATTTTGTTGACATGCATCAACATTTTGTTAGTTAAATCTTTGGTCAAAATTTAGCACAAATTACAAAGGAGACTAATAAACCAGGGCGGAATAGTAGTCAACTGATCTTGCGATTCGAGTGATCACTCTTGCCCTTGGTTAGCGTGCGTAGGTGCATAGGATTTCGTGACTACTCCTCGGCCCTCTCTGCACTGCCTTTGGCTGTATGATAGGTGGGCCAGCCACCCCCAGGCCCACGTGTCATTCACCCAAAGGCGCTGTGTAAGTCAATGAAGTTGCGCCCCCCTCCGTGCCGGTGCAGTATAGTCATCTCACCGGACCTCTAGTTGGGGCCAAACGAGAGAAGTTTGATGTTTACTGGTTTATTGGTCCCCTTTGCATTTTGCGCCAAGTTTTGACCTTCGATTTAACTAATAAAATGTTAATGCATGTAAACAAAAATGTTGTGTAAGTCACATTAAAAAAACCAAATAATCCCAAAACGCTTAGGCACGGTGCATTAACTCCCTCCTTGTTTCTTATTTCGTGACATATCAACCAACGAGAGATGTGGGCTGTGCATGCTTTCAATGACTTGAGACTACCAAACATGACATGCAGTGTTTAGTTCATTGCATGTAATCCTATTAGTACTCTAGTTAGCAAAAACATTAAGTTCTCTCACGATAGGAATAAAACACCATGTATTTATTTACGTGAGGGAGTAGTACTTTCTGTGACATGCATTACTAGATATTGCTAGTCAAATACTAAAATCCAGATGGACGTGGTAGTACTCCTAAATCCAGACGGTGGTGCTACTAGTACTAGTAGTAGTACTACCAATGTAGTACTCCTAGGAGTACTAGCACTGTACTACCCGTTGGTCAAATTATTACGTGCTGCTCCTCACAGTGAAGTGACAAGACCTCGCTACGGAGATGACACCTGAGTATAGGCGTCGTGTTCGGCATACCATAGTCAGCCTCACCGTCTGCAGTCACTATCATCATGGCTGTAGAGCTAGCCTGCTTACAACTAGCCATGTTCGACATAATTTCCCATGCGTAGATGCCCGTGCATTGCACGGAACACCAAGATTGGGGTGGACGGCTCGGCGTGACCATCGTGCATTTTTCCACGGCCTTCTAGATGTGGTGGGGAGGAGATAAGGCTGATTGTGAGAGACAAGGAGTTATTTGTAAATAGGGAACAAGTGCGGGCATCTTTTTGCAAAAATGGAGAAGCTTGGTTTGTATGCGTCAGATCTAGATCCGACGGCTATTGGTGAAAGATGGGAGGCACAACATCATCACCAACTCGGGACTGTTTGATTCATGGATTTTGAAAATGCAGGAATAGGACACAAGAATATTACAAGTTTCAAACCGATATTACAAATGTTAGGAGTAATGCTGCACCTAGGAAGAGGGAATTACTAGGAAGTTTACGTAAGAACTTTCGTTACTTTAGGTGGATGCAGCGTTATCGTACAAACTAAAATCCACCGCCCTGACAAGTCACTAATGGGCAAATAAGTTTTCGAGTCTCTGGCCACTTGATGTTTCAAAAACAAATTCAGCTTCTACGGAGACTTTGTCATTTAGGCTTAGACGCTTGCGGTGATCAGCACGCCATTCATTGTTGCGCCAGAGAACGCCAAACCTCATTACCTTGAGCACACTTGCCTCCAGAACAAAGAACCCGGCCAATTTAATCTCAGATGTGCTGCCTCGGTAGTCGATCAAATCAATTTCTGTAAGATGTAGACCAAGGCATTCGATGAGATTGTTATAGTGCAGCACATTTTTCACTTTCAGGTCTTTTTTTATCTACAAAAGAAGAGAACATATTAGAGCAGCTGGCTGCATAAGATTGCTGTGTCATCAAGAGGTACCAATATCATTCGCTCATACGATAGGGTTGGCTGGCTAGTGATATTTTTTCACTCTCTCTCTCTCTCCCTCTCTCTCTCTCTCTATCTTTCCGTTTCCTCTCATTTAACTAGGAGCACGTGAAGAGCTTGGGCATTTGTTGCCTTCCACTATGTGGCCGATGCCATATTTCGCAAAAGTATGCCACATAATACGCATCGATGTCAAATCAAAAGATTTTGCCACCGCTCTCGCGATGTGAGAGAGTTGGCACCGCTGTGCACACAGACCCACATGTATAAACAATTCAATCAAACCAACTACACCAGCCTCTCACTCTCCCAAAAAAGTATTTTTATTGCCTCGGTCCTCTCTCTCCCACGCAGTGTTTTTTCATTGCGTGAGTTAATTTGGCACCGGAGCAAAGTAGATGATCCAGATTGGGGCACCAGGTGAGCAATGGAGGGGCATCAATGCCAAATGCATCACAAGTGAATTTGGCACGTGTTTTGGCCTACATAGCCCACTTTTGTACTCCCTCCGTCCCAAAATTCTTGTCTTAAATTTGTCTAAATATGGATGTATCTAGTTACATTTTAGTGTTAGATACATCCGTATCTAATAAAATGTAAGACAAGAATTTTGGGACGGAGGGAATACTACTCAGATTTAGTATAAAATTTTGACCATAGATTTACCTAAGAAAATGCCAATGCATGTCACTAAAAATTACACCATTTGATATTATGTTCAAATACGAATCCAACGATATAGTTCTCAGTGACATGCATTAACATTTTGTCAGTTAAATCTATGTTCAAATTTTGATACTACAAAATTGGAAGAGTAAACCAGGACGGAGGTAGTACTTGCCCTTAGGGTAACCATAGAGTTACTCGAGTAGTCTAAGTTACTTTCCACTATGACTATCCTAGGCTACTATAGTAGTACAGCATAAAAATGATGCAGGTAATCACGTGAGAAAAAATACTAAAAACATTTCTTTCGGTGCAGTGCGTAGATGAAGTTTTGAATACTACACTTGTCATCGTAATTTGGGAAAATTACGAAAAAATTGAGCTACATTGTGATTACCGTTTACTAATAGGAAAGAAGTTTCACCTCGATGAGTAGCTTCTCCGTGCATGGAAAGCATGTAAGGAATCCAACAACTTGATCCAGATTGGGGCCGATAGATTTTAGTGCTAATATCTTCAATGTGTGCATGGACTGGGTCAAGCTTGTGCGAATCATTTTCTGGAAGACGGTCGTAAATACATCAAGAAGAATTTTAAAAATGTGAATTTCAAGGAGACGGAGAAGAAGATGAGTGTTGTACCTAAATGATTACGGATCCAATAAAGAGTTTGGAGAATTTGGCAGACGAGTACACCAATGCTATCAATTTCGGCGTGTCAATGACCCTGATTTTTGTTGGACCTTCTAGATCCGATACAAGCAATCTCTCAAGGAAAGGCGCATTCGCAATGACCATAACTTGGAACAGCTGGAGTGATCTCTTCCCAATTGATGTCTTGTTGCGGGGCCAGCAAGACACATAAATCCATTAGAGATTCGTCGAGGCGATGTGGAGGCTAATGAACCCGTGGATCTGCTCAAGACAAAGGTACTCGGCCTTGATGATACCGCGGAGCAGGTGCTCCATAGGCTTCTTCGAGATGACAACGTCGAAGAGGTCGAGCTGCTTGAGTTGAGGGAGAAGAAGGGCGGCGCGTCATTAACTGGGAAGATAGCAGAGCTGAAATTGGCGCCGCGCGCGTTGGCGTGAGGCGGAGCGCGGACGGCGGCGGAGAGCGACATCGTCCAGCTTCAAAGCTGAGCTCCTCGAGCTGATCTAGGGCGGGGGATAAGAACCACTCGTCGAACTTGGGTTGGACCTTGCAGTTGCTACTGAACATGCGGATGTCAAGGCGTCTGGCTAGCCCAGGGTGCGATGAAAGGATCTTGGAGACTGCAGCCATGCGTTTGCAATCCCTGCCGCAGAGGCAGCTGTCGACGGTGAGGTTGAGGGGGACGCAGCGCCAGAGGGGGCGCCACCGCTGGGAGAGCAGGGCGGTCCGCATGGCAGATTTGGTGGGGAGGAGGCCGATGATGACGAGCAACATGTCGTCGGGGAGGCTGCTGATGAAGTCCCGGCTCGCCGGATGCGGTTTTGGCTCGAGCGGCCTCCGGTTTTTGGCTGCCTCGCCGTCCATCTCAACCGGCGGTGACGCCGGTGTACATGTGTGCTGGTGTGTGTTGTGTGTTGGGTGTGCGCGAGTGCGTCCTTCTGTGCATGCCGCCGCGCAGTGGTGAATTGTGCGCGAAAAGGCCCTTCATGCAAGAAGTTTGCCCTCTAGTTTACTTATTTTCACCCATCGCCACATGGGCCAAGACACCAATCGTAACACGAGCTGACAACGCATCATGTGGATTGGTTGACGGTCAACTAAACAATATCTGAGCTATACGCTCACACAAAGTGAGCATATAATCCGTCGGTATAGAGAGTTCGAGTGAGAGGGAGGCCCGTGAGAGATAGCAGAGAGAGAGAAAGAGCTACTCCTCCGCTCGATAATGTAGTTACAAGATTTTTTAAGTCAAACTTTTGAAACTTTGAGCAAGTTTATAAAGAAATTACTTACATCTGCAATACCAAAGATAAAATGATAGTATGAAGTAAGTACATGTTGTGATGAATCTAATGATTGTTCCGTATGTAAATGTTTTTCTCCACATATATCTGGTCAAACTTTTCTGAGGTTTGACTTTTCAAAACATCCATATGCTTATGGACGTGACAGAGTCCCTAACGAGAGAGAGAGAGAGAGAGAGAGAGAGTGAGTGAGTGAAAAAAGTGTGTGTGCGTGTGTGAAAGAGACATGGACAACACATGATTAAAGTGGAGAAAAGGCGTGCGTGTCTTATGCAAACATATCACACATGCATCTTCGACAACGGAGGCAAGGTGAGGAGATAGTGTGTGGTTGTTTGGAACCGAGAGAGGAAGACCCCTAGCACGTGGCCAAGAGGGGTCTGACAAACAAGGGAGAGAGGTCGAGAGAGACGTACGGAGAAAATGCAGACATGGGGAGGAGAGAGTGTATGTTTGTCATAGAGAGATCCCCTGGAGATCATGATGGGACTACATGGGTGGGAGATCGAGTGACAAGGTGTGTGCGCGATAAAAGATGCCCCGAGAGATATCGAGATAGACGTATGGATGGAAGGAGACAATACGTGTGTTCACGATGGCTAGTAAGAGATAATCATACTTAGGAGGCGGGGGAGTGCTTGCGCCTATGGCCTGTTTGGATACTCTAACTCGGTTAGAGGTTAGAGTTAGATTCTAACCTGAACTAACCCTGAACTAACTCTAAGTAAAGAGGTGTTTGGATGGCGGGGTTAGATGGAGCGGATACGGCGAGGCACCTTCACGGGCAGTGCGAGAGGGAGGGAGTGAGAGGACGAGAAGCTTCAAGGACTGGGGGAGGGATCTGCTGCAGGGAGAGCGAGAGAAAAAAGTGTTTATTAGTGGTCCCAAGAAGAACTAACCCAAATAAGCACCTCTTGGATGGGTTATTTTTTTGGATGGGTTAGATGCATCTAACCTAAACTAACCCTCATGTTTGGATCTTTTTGGGTTAGTTGACTCCAAACTAACCCAAACTAACTCTAACCCATGGATCCAAACAGAGCCTATGATGGAGTGAGGGATTATGGTACTTAGGGGGGTGCGTGTCACATGGAGAGAGAACAAGGGCGGAGAGTGTTGGATGGGTCTATATGTATAGCGCGAGCGAGACATGTATATGTGTGAACCAGGGAGATATAAGGCCAGTTTGGCTTGCGTCATGAGCACCTTTGCGTGGCCTGGTGTTGTGGCTGGATTTCATGCACGCTTGTTTGGTTGCCACCCTGTGAAAAGGAAAGCCCGCCTGGGCTGTGTTCCCTTGCACTTTAATTAGCCTGGCTGAACTCCAGACACTGCAAGTAGCACCGCCCAAGCGACCGATTTCAACGCTGGTCGTGCTCGGTCGTATGCGGCCACGAGGCTAACAACATGGATGGATATTAGCATTAAATAATTGATGCATGGATTGATTGATGGGACGTTGATGCTTTGCCTGGCCCAGGCACGAACCAAACGCTTCAGCACCACACAAGCCTGGCCAGGCAGAAATATATTACATCTCACGTCCACACCAGGCAGTACCGACCATCAAGGCATGAGGATCAGGTCACGAACCAAACAGACCAAGAAAGTTTGAGGGAGATTGAGGAGCCCCGATGAGGCTGAGTGGTGCGTGAGATAGCTGAGAGGGGGAAAGAGATATTCCATCCGCTTGATAATGCAGTGCATGTAAATTTTTTAGAAGTCAAACTTTGGAAACTTTGATCAGGCTTACGCAAATGTTATTTATATCTACAATACCAAAGATACATCATACAAAACTACATCTCATGGTGAATCTAATGGTATATGTTTGACGTACTAGATGTAATTATTTTTCTCCACGTACATGGTCAAACTTTGTGATGTTTGACTTTTCAATAAATCTATGTGCTATGGACGGAGGAGAGTGCCTCAGTCGAGATAGATCAAGTGCGTGTGAAGGAGAATGAGTAAGTGTGCAAAAGGAGTATGTGTGTGAAAGAGAAAGTGACAACAAAGCGATAAATTAGAGAGTGTGTGTTTTTTCGTTTCTTATGCGAACATATCACGCATGCATCTCCGAGATGGAAAAGCGAGGCGAGGAGATACACGAAGATAGCTAGTGTGCGATTGTTTGCAACGGAGAGAGACACCCCTGTGGCACATGTCCAATAGAGGTCTGGCCAACAAGGAAAAAATGTCGAGAGGGACACATGGATGGCATGGATGCATGGGGAGGGAGAGAGGGTGTGTTTGTGATAGAGAGATCCCCTCGAGATCGTGAGGGGACTATATGGGTGGGAGATCGAAGGAGTGCGTGCGTGATAGAAAGATGCCCTGAGAGAAATCGAGATAGACCATGCACATGTTTGTGATGGAGACTAAGATTAGCTAGTCATATACATATAGGGGACTGCGTGTGCCTACAATTGAGTGAGAGACCATCATACTTGGCTAGCTGGGCATGAGATTGTGTGTGTGTGTGTGCGTGTGAGATGGAGAGAGAACGAGGGAGAGAGATAGAGTTTTAGATGGGCCTATCGAAAAGTGCAGTGAGATATGCATGTGTATCTGTGACCCTGTGGATGGAGAGTTTGAGAGAGGAGGGAAGAGCTCAGGACGACATAGTGGTGCGTGAGAGAGTTACGGGCAAAGAGGCAAGGAATTTGTGTGCGTCGATGAGTGCACCCAAGATATCTAGCTTGGACTAGCTAGAGTATCATACATAGTGTCTTGAGAGAGACCTATAGATGGTGTATATATGAATGCGAACTAGAAAGACCCCCCCACACACACACACAAAGAGAGAGAGAGAGAGAGAGAGAGAGAGAGAGAGAGAGAGAGAGAGAGAGAGAAAGGGAGAGGGACCAACAAGGTTTTTGTGTCGGATGCGTGCGACAGAATTGAAGATTGTCGGCGAGAGAGTGAGTGAGAGAGAGAGAGAGAGAAAACAGGAGTCCGGGAGAGGGGGAGGTTGCGTTTTATGCATCAAAGACTGATATAAACCATGTTTCGATATTGACTTGCATTCAAATATTTAAATTGGAGAACATGTTGTCTGCAATCCACACATGAACGGATATATGCGTATATCAAACAAGTTCATTAATTTGACTTTCAACATGTTCATGGAGTACTATAACACTGTACAACATGCTACTCGATTGAGGTGTTCAATTTTGGATTTAGTGCACTATTTTGACCTATTGAACGAGCTAGTTCATTGAATCAAGATATTTCATTTTGGGTTTGATTCGCGTTTTTGAGTGGGTCAACTATTTGTCATATAGTAAATCGCTAGCAACGAGCATGTAAAAACACATTACTCCCGAGCATCATCTCTCCATCTAAAAAAGAAGTGGCAAGCTAATATTTCAAAATTTGATTCGAATCGACTTGGTAAGGTAGATGTGGATGCTCGTTCTCCCAAAATTTGAATGAACCGTTAAACATCCTCTCTGCTCGGTGGAATTTGGCCGAGCAAATAAATGGGAGACGTGAAATTACCGTCCTATGTGGGACACACATCAATTGGCCCGTTGTACATCGAGGGTAGGTTCGTAACTTCATCCAAGCGCGCCTTCTCCTCGGCCGAAATGACATGTGCCGAATAATTCATAAACCATGGTCAGCAAAACACGCTCTCCTCACCCGAAATAGCTCGCGCCCACTATTTCAAAAACGATCTCCTACTTTGAAATCGCTCGCGCCCACTATAGTTCAAAACATGCCCTCCTCGGCTCAAATCGCTCCGCCCACTATTTGGGGAGAAGCAAAGTTACTCTACTATCCCCGACCCTCAAAGACACGCACCCAAGCCGAGAAGCCTATAGGCAAGGGTAGAATCAGAACTCCCCTCACATTTCATACAAATGCGTTTGTAAAACATGGTACCACCCCCCTCCCAACCCCCCCCCCCCCCCATTCATACCTCGTGGGCGCCAAATCACCTTCTCCCCGGGAAGTTCCCTTCTCCCGAGCCGCGAAACCTCAGCCCCACCTTCATGGCGCCCCCCACCGCACCAATTTCACAGCCGCCCTCCTCCCTAATGCGGGAGACGCTATCCAATTGCCGTCGTGCACTGGGCCGTGTGCCTCTTACTCCGTCTTCTTTGGTGCGCCTCGGACGACGGCCGCGTGAACCGTACCGGAGCCGATTCACCCCCGCTGTTGTTCACGGCGCCGAAGCGGCTCCAACTTCGGATCCGTCCAGAGTCCTGGCGCTGCTTCCGCGTAGCCCTCGACCATGGCGACATCGCTCTTTCCCTGCCGCCGGTAGCCACCGCAACTGCGCCGGCCTCACCGACTCGGCAGTTGGACCTGCCTACTTCACCATGCCGCCAGATAGGTCGCACATTCCCAATGGGAAGCAGCACCCCTCGAGGCGGCGGAGCTCCTAGGCTGCCGGTTGGCTGGTGTCTAACGTAAGGGTGCGGGGCCGCAAGTTCGCCATGAAGCAGCTTAGATGGCTATCTTTTATAGTTGCGTGGGTTGAAGGTACTGCCGCCACGGATCTGGATGACGGGAGTCTTTGTGGATTGGCTCGAGGCGGGCGCAACCACGGCAGGCGGTGGGGCGAGGGAGGGTTTTGGCCGGGCCACGAACGGCGGAGGCAGGCTGCTCTGCCATTGGTCGCCGCTCTTCGGGAAGATTCCGAACAGTGTCAGCCGGGAGGCACAAGACGGCCATCAAGCCATCCGGCGTAGACCGGACAGTACCAAAATAAAATAAAATCGTGTGACCCCAATTTAGTCTTCAGTCAACAGACGTGTGACCACTCTCGTACCTTGTTGTTGATCTCTTAGTGTATTTCTTCGGATCAAAGAGATATGTCGTTCTTAACATTATGCGTTATCTGCATCTTCAGACACACCGTCTTCCGACTCACCGCAGCTGCTCCAACAAGGGAAGCATACACCATAAGGGAGCTCTGGTCCCCACTCAACAGTTCCTGCATCGAATGCGCGTGCCCGACATGGACAGCCACAACAAGCTGCAGGGCCATCGACAAGTCAGCACATGATGCTCACTCCTATGGATGGCAGCGGATAGGTTGTACCCTCATCTTACTTGTGTGCAACATTTATGGCTTTGTTATTCGTCTAAGCACGGAAAATAGATCATCACATTTCATTGTATATTCATGCTGATCTCTTACGGGTCTTGTTCAGGAGTTCGCGTTGTTCCATAGTTCAGTTAAGATACTTGTTCTTTAGGTAACGTGTTCCATAGTTATCGTCCATCAGCCAATGCTATCCCACAGGCTGGTGATTATAGTATTATACCACTTCTAGTATTACCTATGTTGTTCTTTAATACTTTCGTGTGCCATCTAGTTAATCTCGAGTACAAACGATACATATTCTGTAGCTTTCATCTGTGTTCTCCCTTTAGTTTATGAGACATGTTGCTGCTAGTTAACCCCAGTCCTACTATTTATGTCGTCTCCTACAGGCACTCATTTACATAAATCTAACTACTAGTTGTCTTCCATGCATGTCAGATATAATTGCACACACTGATATATCCACAAGAACCTCGCAGAGCAATGTAAAGGCCAATAAACTTGATGTCAATGACACCCAATATGATGGAACATGTAAAGGCAGTTCTTCAGAAGACTTGAAGAAAGATGATGAATCCTCTTCACCCCACAAGGTCCTTGCTCTAACTTGGCCTGTGATATGGGTACAACATGCATATAATGTCCTGGAGTGTATCTACTCATTTGCAATGCCATGTGCTTAGCATTCTGATCAAGCATGTAAATATGTCATGCCTTCCTGCTTTTCAAGACCTATTCCATTCATGATAACATGTTTTCAAATTCAAGCATCATCATTCTACTCTATCGCAATGCCATCTCGCTTAATTTGGACATCATGCTTCTAAATATCTTATGCAATCGTTATTCACAAGATGTACTTCATCATACGCCATACCATGTTTTTTTACATTGAAGTGTTGTTCTAGTGCTCTGTTGCAATGCCATCTTATTTTCCCAATCATACACGTGTATGTTGCCTTAGTTATTTCTGTACATATTCCGCTAGCATATAGTTTTACATTCAACTAGTTCTTTTTTTGCTGTGTTGTCCTGTCGTATCCCTAGCTCTTACACCATACTCCCTCCGTCCGTATTACATGTTGCCGAAATGGATAAAAAGGATGTATCTAGAACTAAAATACGCCTAGACCCATCCATTTTTTCCGGATGGAGGGAATACATGTCAATATGTCATGCATTTCTATTCTTCAGTACCTATTCCATCTCTCTGCTATCGCATGTTTTATAATTAAAGCACCATTCTTCTATACAAGGCATGCAAGGGGAAGACGACTATGTTAGAATCTGAAGGGTTACAAACAAGGCCTTTGCAAAAGATCCAAACGCCAGGAGATAATAAATCAACTCCAATTTTTATAGATACTGCTCCAGCACAGAGAAACCCAACTCCTACTGATAATAAGCAGATTCCAGTTGCCAAAGAACTAGTCCGCTCCAGTCCAGCAAAAATATGTCAACTCAATTCTAAGAAGCGTGTGCGTATCCTTGCATCATGAAATTTTATAGCATGTTGATCATATTTTCTACATGTTTCTTACCCATCTCTCTTTTAGAAAATAAGCTTAACAGATAGAAGAATTTCTGCAATGGTATCGTTTATGAGGAAAGATTCTTGCAGGAATTCTTTGTGCTCCAATGTTGATGTAAGTACCTATTGTATATCACTATGTTTTTACATCAGCATGTATTTTGTTAATCGGCGTGAATCCAACCTTTATCTTATCTAAATTTAGTTGTAGCAAAATGTATGATTAAAGGCCATAATGTTGATTTTTGTAAGGAAAACTTCCTGGTAGTTTTGCATCCTGAGCTGCATGAGTGTACTATCTCATATCAATGGGTTTGAATACTTTGGTTCTGCAGTGGGTTTTCTAGTGTTTTTTTACTGTGTTGTCTTGTCGTATCCCTAGCTCTTACATCATACTCCCTCCGTCCAGATTAAATGTCGCAGAAATGGATAAAACTGGATGTATCTAGAACTGAAATATGCCTAGACCCGTCCATTTATTTCCGGATGGAGGGAATACATGTCAATATGTCATGCCTTTCTATTCTTCAGTACCTATTCCATCTCTGCTGTAGCATGTTTTATAACTTTAGCATGTAGCATGTTTTTTTACCATCTCTATTCTTCAGTACCTATTCCATCTCTGCGACATTCCATCTCTATTCTTCAGTACCTATTCCATCTCTGTTGTAGCATGTTTTTTTACTGTGTTGTCTTGTCGTATCCCTAGCTCTTACATCATACTCCCTCCGTCCAGATTAAATGTCGCAGAAATGGATAAAACTGGATGTATCTAGAACTGAAATACGCCTAGACCCGTCCATTTATTTTCGGATGGAGGGAATACATGTCAATATGTCATGCCTTTCTATTCTTCAGTACCTATTCCATCTCTGCTGTAGCAAGTTTTATAACTGAATCACCATTCTTCTATACAAGGCATGCAAGGGGAAGATGGCTATGTTAGAATCTGAAGGGTTACAAACCAGGTCTTTGCAAAAGATCCAAACGCCAGGAGATAATAAACTAACTCCATTTTTCATAGATACTGCTCCAACACAGAGAAACCCAAGTCCCACTGATAATAAGCAGATTCCAGTGGCCAAAGAACTAGTCCGCTCGATCCGGCAAAAGAATGTCAACTCCATTCTAAGAAGCGTGTGCGTATCCTCGCATCATGAAATTTTATAACATTTTGATCATATTTTCTACATGTTTCTTACCCATCTCTCTTTTAGAAAATAAGGTTAAACGATAAAAGACTTCCTCCATTGGGACCGTATTCGAGGAAAATATCTTGCAGAATTCTACATTGCTCCAATGCTGATGTAAGTACCTATTGTATATCACTATATTTTTACATCAACATGTATTTTGTTAATCGGCGTGAATCTAACCTTTATCTGATCTAAAATTAGTTGTAGCAAACTGTTAAAGGCGCCAATGTTGATTTTTGTAATGAAAACTACAGTAGTTTTGCATCTTGAAGCTGCATGAATGTACTATCTCATATCACGCACATTACTGAATTGTAGTGCTTCTCTGGTTGCCCATTCATTCATTGTGTCAATGTTGCTTTCGTACTATGTCAGGACCCCGATTCCAAGTCACATCGATCTAGCTGGTAACACCTCATATCACTTTGCGGCCTCACGCACGGTATTCCCACGGGTGTCGCCTTACCATGGCCCGGGACCGTTTGCGCCTTTGTCTAACGTATATGATAGTCTCGCTAGCATCCATATTACAAAGAACCTGGGCCGACATGGCTAGTCGTGAACCCAAAGCGGCGCTAACCCATGGGGACAGGCATACATGAATCACATCGAGCATGTCGGTCATCAACGTATGAATTGGGCTGTAGCAGGCTAAAGTGACTCCGGTATCCCGGTCAGATGTAGCGAGCTAAGCAGGACTCGAATATCACCGCGTGACATTTCCACGAAGGGACGGAACATAGGAGCAAGTGAAACACATGCCGCCAGTCAAGTGTCCAAGCAGTAGTCTTTGGGCTAGCGGGACTCCGGTGAACCGGCTGTAGCGGACTACTATCGCTCGTAAGCACGAGACTACATTTCCCCATATGAGAGGCTGCCAAGGATAAACAACTAGTTTGTCGGATCCCACACATACCAAGCATTTCAAACATACACACAATATGCTCAATATGTGTAAATACAACATGGCATCACAGCATAACTCTCTGACTCAAATATTTATTCATTAGGCTCGAGGAGCGAGATATTACAAACATGGGTCTCATGACCCAACACTCGAACATACAAGTCAAAGCATAAGCGGAAGCTTAACATGTCCGAAATCTGAGACATCTACAAATTAAAAAGGCTGAGAAGCGACTATCTACCGAGATCTGCCGAGGGCACAAGATCGTAGCTGAGGTAACAAGCTAAACGTCAAGTCCAAGCGGAACTACTAAGCGAGGCCCGACGTCTCTCTGCAAAACATAAAATAAGCAAGCGTGAGTACAAACGTACTCAGCAAGACTTACATCGTAACTAGCTACATATGCATCGGTATCAACAAAGGGGTGGTGGAGTTTGACCGCAGCAAGCCAGCTTTGACTCGATGGCTATCCTGAACTACGATCGCAAGTAACTCTTTTGAGGTGGCGCACACGAGTCCACATATTCACCATATCAATACACCACTATGGACCCGCTCCGTCTCCCTACGAGAACGCCATTCATAGCACTCATGCTTATCTTGCGCATTTTAGAGTATCCACTTTCACTTGTCTATGAACTGATATAGGCAACCCAAAGTCCTTTTCCGGACACGGCTATTCGAATAGATCATTTATAACCCTGCAGGTGTACTTCTTCACACACGCTCTCACCACTTACCGCCGTTTACCACGACATGTACTCGGCAACCTTCAAGCGGAAGCCAACGTGGGTGTCGGCCACAGCCTACCTAAACACACGAGTCCCGAGTCCGTGTTTATCGCCTATACGGGTTCCATCCGCAGGAGTCCGCGAGGTTTCCACTAACGGCCCCGAACGATGTGTGCGGGGTTCCCGAGACACCAAACGGGCGAATCGGTACATCACCCGCGTGCCTACCGCAACACAACCCGCCCCTATGGTCAGCGTTGCGTGCGGCCCCCAAAGATGCTACAAACACCGAAACTACTTGCAACTCCCGGACCGAGGACAAGAGTGGTTAAGAAGCGAGAGGGTCCATTGGTTTCGGGCCCAATGTGTGGTAGTAATCGCTTTCATGGATCACAAACACAGAACTCAGTTCACGAGGGCGGCTGCAATGAGACAACCCACCATGTACTCCTACATGGCCTCTCACCGCTACCTTTACCAAATCGTGTTCACACACTTAGCTCACACACACAGAGGACATGTTCACACACCTCCGATTCATCCCGATGAATCGACCTGACTCAACTCCAAGCGATAGCAGGCATGACAAACAAGCATGAATGAGTAGGCACAACATGGCTCAAGCAACTCCTACTCATGCTAGTGGGTTTCATCTAATTACTGTGGAATGACAGGTCATGCAGAGGATAAAGGGGTTCAGCTACCGCAGCAAGTAACAGATGAATCGTTGTTGTCCTAATGCAGTAAAAGTGAGAGAGTGGGATTGTATCAGAATGAACAAGGGGGTTTTGCTTGCCTGGCACTTCTGAAGATAATATAGTTCTTCATCGGTGTCATCGAATTCATCGTCGGAACTAAGTCTATCGAGAGGGAACAACCACCGGCAACTGAGAAAGAACACAATCAATGCAATGCACATTCACATGAATGACATGTCATGTTAAGGTACTGAATTGACCTAATGCAGCAGTAAGCCAAGTTAATTGAAGTGGAATTCAAACAAGGTTAAACTCCAACTCCAAATGCTAGTTCATAAATTGCCCTAATCATGATTCATCCTATTCAATGAGGTTAACTTGTTCAAACATGCATGATCATGGCATAAACAGATTCTTCATATTTTTCTGATCATTTTTCATATATAACTTATTTCCATTGGAGTTACGGTTGAATTTCTATGAATTTTTGAAGTTTGAACTATATTCTGGAATTTGATATACCAGAATAATTCCAGTAATTCATTTCTTTGCGTCGACCAATGCGTCAGGATGATGTCATAGGTCAACGGGGATGTCCAGGTCAAACCTGACTGGTGGGTCCCGGTGTCAGTGTAATTAGTTTAACTAAAAATTAATTAAAACTAATCCTAATTAGTTAACAGGGCTGGGGCCCACCTGTCATTGACTCAGGAGCCGCTCTCCCTCACTCTCGGCGCCGAGGAGAGTCAACCAGGGCCCACCCATTGTCAAAGTCCAAGTCGGCTACACCGGCGTCTAGCCGCCGGCTAGCCCGACGCGGCGGCGAGAGTGGATTTGGTCATTTCGGCAACCAAACGAGCCGCGGAGGGTGTCTTTGGATAGCTGGGAGCAAACCGCAGCTTTTGGTGGAGTTAGTTGAGCTCGGGGCGGCCGGAATCGGCGCCGGCGACGAGGTTGGCGGCCGCCGGAGTTCGGAAAAACTCGGGGTCTTCGCTAGGAGGCACGGCAGGAGGTGCGGAGGGGTGCTACGGAGTCCTCCGGACTCACTGAACACGAGGGTAGGCTCGAATGCGTTGTGGGTGCGCTCTAGCTACGGCGGCGCCATGGCCGGCGGCGAGAAGCTCTCGGGTCCGGCAGAATCAACGGCTAGAGAGGGAAATAGAGCACGGGGAGAGAGGGGTTCGGCAGAGGAGCTCACGGCGGGGTCGATGAGTAGCTCAGCGGGCTCGGGGGAGGCCGGACGGCGTCGGAGCATCTCCGGCGATCTCGGTTGCCCGAGGTAGAAGACGACAGCGGAGACGTCATTCGGGGGCATCCGGTGCCGCGTGGCTCGGCGGAGAGGTTCAGGGTGGCGAGCTTGTGGGCTAGTCGGCTGGGCATGGAGGGGTTGGTGGCCGCGGCGAACGGCGACGGTGGCGACGGGCTCCGCTCGGGTGTGCTCAGGAGAGGGAGCAGAGGACGAGGGAGAGAGCAGAGTGAGGGAGAGGAGCGAGGGTCCAGGCGGCGCCGAGGAGAAGTCATGAGGCGTCGCGGTGGCCAGCGACGCAGTGCAGCCTGGTGGCGTGGCGCCCAGCTGTGGTTCGTTGTCCCTCCTCTGCCCTCTTGGCGAGGTTGGGGATGACTAGCACCGAGCCAGTGGGCTGGGCCGGCTGAGCCATTTGGAGGAGCCTGGGCAGTGGGGGCGCCAGTAAGTTCTCTCTCTTTCTCTTTTAATTCCTGTTTTCTATTTTTACGCAACTTTGTGGCTTTATTAAAAATACTAAATCAATCCCAAAATCATGCAACTGCTCATGACCACTGTTGGAAATATATCCTCTGATAAACATTTCAGTTTGGGATTATTTGAGCATTTAAAATATTTATATTATTTAAATGCCCAAATGCAATTAAGTAATGATTTAATTCAAAAATCCAGAATGGCCTAGGAAAATGTGCACCATTTTTGGGAGAGGTTCTAGACCAATCCAAAAATAATGAACTTTTCTGAAGAGCATTTTGGGTTCATTGAGAATATTTTTATTTTGATCCTAAATGCATTTCATTTAGTGCTAGGGTTTGTCATCCCCATTTCAAATTTCATGAAAATTAAACATGATGCATGGATGCATTGCCACTAGTTACAAGCAAGCTCTAGGGCTGTGACATACTACCTTACCTGGCTGATGATAGCTGTGCCATATTGTGTTAATTTGGTGTAGGCTAGTTGCCCAAACGTTCGTTGTGTCAATGTTGCTTTCCTATTATCTGACTTGGCCAATGATAGCAATGCTAGTGTGTTAATTTTGTGCAGGCTGTTGAAGATAAGAAGACAAACTCTAAAAACAAAGAAGGCAACCCCATTGTTTCTTTCCGGTAAATCTAGGCAGGTAATATGGCAATAACTCATGATTAATCTGTTTGGTTCTCGTCCTAATTTATGTTATGATGCACGTTGGTGAGACACTCTCCACTATCAATAATTCAAGCTCGCCAAAATCGCCATCCTGAATCTGTTCAAGATCCTCTGTCTCGAATGCAATGGAATAAATGTATGTTTGTGAACCAATTAATGGCATTTGAAGCAATAGCGGAAATGGTGGATGAATCAGAGGTGCAGAGTCATGCGACACAACAAGCGATCAATGTTTTCGCAGACAGTGTAGCAAAGCAGAAAGAACTTGCCCACATGCTTATGGGCGTCATCTGTGCTGAGATTGCAGATTGTGATGTTGTAGATGGTTAGGTTCTGCTCATTTATTTGCACTGGCATCAATCTTTGATTGCCCAGTGGATGTAATTTCCTGTAGTATATGCTGGATGTGCAACGTTATTTCCTGTATGCCGTACCTTTGCGTGATCGATTTTGGTCCTGTGCATAATTACTCGTCTTAATGGGCTCAAATTATCTAATTTGGCCAAAAGACATGTACGAACTTTAGTGGGCCCATTAAGTTAATGGGCCGTTACTAGGCCGAAAGTTAATGGTCGGCCCTCTTACCTCCCGGGTCGTTAACAGGCCGACATCGAAGCGGGCAACAGGTGGCCCTAGTTTATTTCACGGGCCGTTAACAGGCCGTTACTAAGTTTGGGCTACATATGGCCCAACTATCTTTGTGAGGCCTTTAGCAGGCCGAAAGAGACAATGAACTTGTACTGGACCATGAAGACCATGGGCCGCTAAGAGGACGAAAGTCAGGTCGTATTGTACATGGCCCAACTGTGTTGTGGGCCTTTAGCAGGCCGAAAGAGAAACCGGGTTGGTATTGGACCATGAAGGGCATGGGCCGTTAAAAGGCCAAAACTAAGGTCCGACTACAAATGGCCCAACTCATTTATGGTCCGTTAATAGGCCAAAAGGCACACAGGGCCGGGAATTGGCCCAACACTTAAATGGGTCGCTAAAAGGCCAAAACTCAGGTCCGACTACAAATGGCCCAACTGATTTATGGGCCGTCAACAGGCTGAAAGTGGCACCGGGCCAGAAAATTGGCCCAACACTTAAATGGGCCGCTAAAAGGCCGAAACTCAGGTCCGACAACAAATGGCCCATCAGATTTATGGATCGTCAACATGCTGAAAGACACAACGGGCCGTAAACTAGCCCAACATTTAAATGGATCGCTAAAAGACCGAAAGATGTACATCCTGAAAATTGGCCCATCCATTAAATGGGCCGTTAACAGGCCGAAATCTCATCGGGCCGATATTGGGCCCATATATATAGCGGGCCGTTAACGGGCTCGAACTGACGATGGCTTGCAATGGTGTCAAATCCTTAACGGGTCGTTGACGGGCCGAATTGGCACATCTCGTATGGGCCGTGGGCTTAATTGGACCTGACACAAGTAGGCCTTATGTGGGCTGGTGTGACGCCCGGGTAATCATGCTACAGTAACCCTCTCGTAATGATGCCGAGTCACCTCGATTATTGTTGATAATCTCGCGTTAGTTCAGAACCGATCCAAATTCAAATTTGAATTAAAGTCAAAACAATTAAAGTTTTCAAAAGTCAAAACTAAATTGTCCCTAGTGTGTCAAATATTCCATAATAAATGTTGGTGAAGAAATCATCTTTTAATAAAATACTTAAATGCACTAAATAAACTAAAACAGCGATAAAACAATTATCTAAAATGCTTTTAAGATAATAAACAAATGCAAAATACTTTATTTAAAGTGCCAACATATTTGGGGTTGTAACCTATTTAATAACACCAAATTAGTTGTCGCTTTTAAATTTTATAAAACTAAAATAAAAGAAAACAGAAAAGTAATATAAATAAAAGAAAGTGCAGAACAAAAAAGGGATAGGAGGGAACCCCCACAGGCCTGCAGCCCAGCTGCCCGATGAGGCGGTCCCGAACACACTGTGCATGCCCATATCTCCCTGCATAACCCCCCCCCCCCACACACACACACACACTACCCCGAACCCCAACCAAGTGCGCCCCACTCCCCCCCACGTCGCTCGATCCCCACCCTCTCCCTCCCGCGCCGCCAGGGGAGAGCCCCACGCACGACCTCCCCACTCCCTCTGATTCCCCCTCGATCTAGATCGGGGCAACGGCGCCCCGACCCCGTCGCCCCGCTTCTACCTCACCGGCGCCGCCTCCTCGTCCTCCTCCCCGCCGGAAATGCCCTGAGCCCAGAGCCGCTAGACCCCGACGCCAGCACCTCCCCTGAACGACGCCGCCCCGTGATGGGCTTCCTCCTCAGCCCCGCCATCGCCGGCCATCGTCGCCGCCCGGAGCCCCACCCCTCGTCGGGACCTCACCGCCGGCCTGCTTCCCCTCCGCATGTCGTCCCCGTCGACCACCCCGAACCTCCCCGAGCACGCTGCCATTACCCTACCGGCCCCGTCAGCACCCCCGCGCCCCTCCTCTCTCTACCTCGCCCGGCCGCGTCCCCGCCTGGCCTCACGGCGTCGCACCACGCCGGCCGCCCCGTGCCCTCGCCAACCCCGCTCCGCGCTTCTTCCTGCGTCCCAGCGTGCACGTTCACACTGCGCGGCAACCGCGCTTCACAAGGCCAAGATCCGCTGCGTCGTGACTGGTCCGGCCATCCTCGCCTTCTCGCACCACCACGGGCGTTATCTACGCACACGCCGCCGCTACCCTCCGTCGGCGTCCCTCTCCGGCGACCGCTGAAGCCCTTGCCCGCTTCGCTACTGCCACAGGGCCCCTTCGCTCCCCTCGCCCCGCTCTGCCGTGGGTTTCCGCCATCATACAAGACACGTTGCCTGGCCGTCGCGGCCGGCGTGTCGTCCAACCGCCTCCTCCTCACATCATTGTTGTCGGTCGGCGTCCTCCGCCGCCCCAACCGCTATGCCTTCCCACTCGCCTCGGGCGCTAAGCGCCATCGCTCACGGCGCCGCCTTGTGGTTGGACTACTAGGCGGGCGCCCTGTCCGCCGGGCTCGCCTAGCGCCCGCTCGAGCCATCCATCGCCCGCTAAGGACCTCTGGCCTATGGCACAGAGGCCCACCAGCCCCAGAAAGTTTATAAAACAAAGAGTTTAAAAATTAATAAATAAAAATATTAATTAATTAATTAATTAATCAATTAAAGAATTAATTAACTTAATTAAGTCTGTATTAGATTAACCTAATCATTTAGTTAACTATTTAACCATGCTTAATTAACCCGAGACTATGACGAACGGGCCCCACGTGTCAGAGTTGACCTAGTCAACCTGTAGACCTGCTGACATCATGCTGATGTCATGCTGACCCAATAATTACCTTTTCTAATTAATTAAAATCTATTAATTCCAAAATTGAATTAAAACTTTAAATTTTAATATAAAATAATCCGTAACTCGGATGGGAAAACTTTGTACATGAAAGTTGCTCAGAACAACGAGACGAATCCGAATACGCAGCCCGTTCGTCCGCCACACATCCCTAGCATAGCAAACACGCAACTTTCCCCCTCCAATTCACCTGTCCGAAAACGTGAAACACTGGGGATACTTTCGCGGATGTTTCCCCCTTTCGCCGGTATCACCTACTACCGCGTTAGGGCACACCAAACACCGCTCTTTGTCATTTCTTGCGTCGTCTTGCTTATGTTTGCACTGTATTTATTGTTTCTTCCCCCTCTTCTCTCCGGTAGACTACGAGACCGACGTCGCTGCTACCCAGTACGACTACGGAGTTGACGACCTCTCCTTCTTGCCAAAGCAACCAGGAAAGCCCCCCCTCCCCCCTTGATCACCAGATATCGCCTATTCTTCTCTATACTGCTTGCATTAGAGTAGTGTAGCATGTTATTGCTTTCAGTTAATCCTATACTGCTGCATAGCCTGTCCTTGCTACTACTGTTGTTACCTTTACCTGCTATCCTACTGCTTAGTATAGGATGCTAGTGTTCCATCAAGGGCCCTACACTCTTGTCCGTCTGCCATGCTATACTCTTGGGCTGTGATCACTTGAGGAGGTGATCACGGGCATATACTATATACTTTACACTTTTACATTACATGTGATCTTTGTTAGGAGATGGGGGCTGAAGGCAGGCGGCTCCATCCCGATGAGGTGGGCACAGGTTCCCCCGGCGCCCATTGTTACTTTGTGGCGGAGGCGGCAGGCGCAGGTTGAGACCACCTAGGAGAGAGGTGGGCTGGCCCTAGTCGGCGTCATGGATACTAACACGCTTAACGAGATCTTGGTATTTGATCTGAGTCCGGCCATTTGGTCTATACGCACTAACCAGCTACGCGGGAACAGTTATGGGCACTCGACGTCGTGGTATCAGCCGAAGCATTTCGTGACGTCAGCGACTGAGCGGCACCCGTCGGATTGGACTGGAAAGCCACTAGGCTAGGTCTTCTTTCGGCCGCCCTCGCAACGTGCAGGTGTGCTATGGGCGATGGGACCAGACCCCTGTGCGCTTAGGTTTAGACCGGCGTGCTGACCTCTCTGTTGGCCTAGGTGGGGTTGCGACGTGTTGATCTTCCGCGGCGGGCATGACCCGAGAAAAGTGTGTTCGGCCAAATGGGATCAAGCGTGTTGGGTTATGTGGTGCACCCTGCAGGAAGTTAATCTATTGAATAGCCGTGATCTTGATAACAGGGCGACTTGGAGTTGTACCTTGACCTTATGACAACTAGAACCGGATACTTAATAAAACACACCCTTCCAAGTGCGGATATAACCCGGTGATCGCTCTCTATCGTGGAAACGAGGAGGGATTGCGGGTAGGATTATGCTATGCGATGCTACTTGGAGGACTTGATCTACTCTCTTCTACATGCTTTGCAAGACGGAGGCTGCGGAAGCGTAGTCTTCGACAGGATTAGCTATCCCCTCTTATTACGGCATTCTGCAGTTCAGTCCACTGATATGGCCCTTTACACATATATCCATGCATATGTAGTGTAGCTCCTTGCTTGCGAGTACTTTGGATGAGTACTCACGGTTGCCTTGTTTCCCCCTTTTTCCCCCTTTCTTTACCCGATTGCTGCAACCAGACGATGGAGCCCAGGAGCCAGACGCCACCGTCGACGACTCCTCCTACTATACCGGAGGTGTCTACTACTTCGTGCAGCCCGCTGGCGACGACCAGGAGTAGTTTAGGAGGATCCCAGGCAGGAGGCATGCGCCTCTTTCGATCTGTATCCCAGTTTGTGCTACCCTTCTTAAGGCAAACTTGTTTAACTTATGTCTGTACTCAGATATTGTTGCTTCCGCTGACTCGTCTATGATCGAGCACTTGTATTCGAGCCCTCGAGGCCCCTGGCTTGTATTATGATGCTTGTATGACTTATTTATGTTTTAGAGTTGTGTTTTGATATCTTCCGTGAGTCCACGATCTTGATCGTACACATTTGCGTGCATGATTAGTGTACGATTGAATCGGGCGTCACAAGATTGGTATCGAGCCGATTGCTGTAGGAATCCCCTTCCAACTCCTTGGCGAAGTCGAGTCTAGACTTTACAAAACTTTTACTAACATGGCTGTGTGGCCCATGGGCCCACGCCGCCATTGGGTGGTATTAGGATCTTTTACTCCTTATCTATACTCGGGACTCGATCTCTCTTCTATTCGGGTTAAATGAATTTTGCTAAATCTAACATTAGGATCTCGTTATCACTTTCACCCGGAGAGCCCCTTTATTATCGATGATCGTCACGCACGTGAAGACCACGAAGATACTCTACGCTGTTAACCCGAGAACTTGTGTTCATCGCGTTTGCAATTTCTCTTCCACCGTAAACCCTTATGGATAACTACTTGCAGTTGTTATTCTGACCTTCATCCCCAGTTGGTCTTGTTATTAGAAGATACCCTGAAAAACTCGTCGTTGTTTCGATAATCCTTTGAGCTTACTGCCTTGCTGTTCTTTGTCACCTGAATACCCCTACGGTTAATTCTCGCACTTATCGAGTATCCGCTCACCCCCAGTTGTTCATGTGTTACACAAACGTCTTCAAAATACTATTTGAACTTCCGAAAATCCTGAGTCGCCTATTGCACTTGAAATTCTTACTTGCTTGCATTATGGTTAATCCCATAAGTCTATAATCTTATTGGCATCTCTTGTCATTATCATTTTGAGTCCGTTGATTCAATTTGTTGCGAATGCTCACAATCCTCAATCAGATCCTAGAATTCATCCTTCCATTTCAGGCGTCATTTTAAACGTGAGCTGGTTCTCGCCAATTAAATTGTCATTGATTGTGCCCCTAAGTATATTGAATTTATCCATCCTTGATCAGAGCGTCTGCTTCTGATCCTTCGCTTGTAAATCATAATTCATTTGCAATTGAGCTCTAAGTTACTCAGTTGTTTCTATAATCCAATGTCTTTGCATTGATTCTTCCTCTAGTTGTGAGCCGATACTCACATCAGATCCTTTATGGACCATCGGAACCTTGTTGGATTTTATCCGACAACGTCCTTCATATTCAATCACTTTGGAAGTTCTTTCCTTGATACATAATGCCTTTGGTAAATCATATTCCTTGATTTGGCCAACCCTGCTCTGCTTCGAGCTGGTGATATTTACTATTGAAGCTTCTGGGATATGTTTCCATGATCCCCCGATGGGTTGAACCTATGCCTTCCATAATATGTGTGAACTCGAAAGTTTTCATGAGTCATACTCTTCTGGTATTTTGCCAGATAAAATTTCAACACCGCAACTTCATCAAACGCGAGAAGTGAATGAAAGGTTATGCATTGAGGAAGTGGAGTCGACCTTGAACTTTATGCTCATGCCCATGGACACGATGCAAATCTTATCATGGAAGCTTCTCGCAGAATAGTTACCCCTTGTTATAAGTGCTTGTATCTGTGGTTTGATAATGTACAAATGTGATTACGACCATATTGTTCCCCTTTGATTCAATTTCTCGGACAAGTTAAAACCACTTGTCCTCTGCAGAGCAATACCCAATCCAACCTCTATTTTGATCTGTCGTCGAGTATTACCCCCTGGTATCTCGAGATTATCACAGAACTGCATAACCGCTTATGAGTTCTTTATCAAGTACTACATCCTCACTGATTCCAATTTTTCACGGGCTCTGAGTTATTAAACACTCAAAGACACCGATAACTGACTCGAGTCCGCATCACGATTAAGAAACTCTTGGTAACCTTCATTACTTACGAGTTTGAATTCAATCACGTCATTCCTAGCCTGATCGGCTATATCATTATCAAGCTAATTTTAACTGCGCTAATCGGTCCTTCTTCTCGGAGCACAACTTCTGACGAGGAGCTAAGCATACGTCGATCTTCCTCATCTTATCATTTCTCCTTGAACAACAAAACTGATTTTGAGTTTGTGTTGTACCCGTGGTTCCAATAATCTTTCGCTTCATCATTCCTTTGACTTGATGTCATCGCCGGTCAATTACATCTTCAGGTAACCTCTCGACAAAGGTGTCGTGATCATCATCAACATTTTGAGCTCTTCCAGGATGTCAATCAAATTCATGATGTGAAATAGCATCCTTTGCCCCCGATGATTTGAGTTATCATCCACAACATTCTTGCATTCCCTCCAACACAAAACTTGTTCTTGTTTTGTGTTATACCTTGAGTTTCTAGCAATCCAACTTGCCGTATGTCCTACCTTGGAGTATTACCATCTTATATATCAAGAAGGTTATGAGAATTTCACCACCTCTTGAGAATTCTTGATATAAGTGATACTTCACCATCACCATTCTTTTCTTGGTCCCCGTGTTGTTCCTAACAGGAATCTTGTGAGATGGACTAGTAATTTAAAAAAAACTTCTAGCAACCTTATTGCTTTGAAGTTAATGGTCAACATTTCATTCTTAGACTATTGGTTATCGAATCGCCATTCTAACATTGTTTGTGCTACCTAAGTCCGTATTCGGGTGCACCGTCAACCAATGTTTAATCGTGTATGTTTCTTCGAGCATACCTCATTATATCATTTGAACTGACAAAAGCTATCTCCCTGTTCACATAATTGTGGAAATCCATCTTTTGGAAATCTCAATGTATCGTCGCTGAGTCCATCAGCCACACCCTCTTCTTTTCCTTGGTTTAATGATGAACTCATGATTTAGTACTTGCTTCCATAATTCATTTCCCGAGGATCTTGCAACGCCATCTCTTCAAATTGTGTTGCACCCCTTCCTTCTTAGACATCATGAGTCTGAGGTATCCTAACGCCAATCGAATCTGAACCTTGGTCAGATGTGACGGTTGGAACGTATTTCCAAGCTTACGACATTGGTCTTTATATGACTCGTTAAGGTGATGTCATGCCTAGCGCACCTGGCCGGAGAACCTATTGATATAGTTCCCTTTTTGGGAAGGTTAGCAATTCTTCCATGAGGAAATCGTAAGACTTATTCTATAATTTGTTCCTGATGGATCCTTTGTGCATCCAAATTCTGACCCTTACTTGATGACCATTTCAGTGCTATCTCGAAGCATGTTGTGGTACTCCCATCTTCAAAAAGGACATTTGAAGGTCAATACTAAATTTTCTTTATCAATTATTCAAACACCGTTGTATGGGTAATGTCATGAAAATTCTCTCCCCTACCTAAAGAGTTTACTACATTATATCTTGTCAGGGATATCATGCTCTGCTCGTCCTTCCGAAGGTTATACCTTTGAAATATGTGTTTAAACACATTTTCCTTTCCATTGTTCTGCTTAACTTTGATGATCACATTTTCCTTTTCATTGGTTTGTTTGACCTTTCTTGTGATCTATATAAACTAAGCAGTAATAATTCACTGCTTATGTAAACACCTCGGTTTACAACTCTGTCAGTGTGACCCTGTTACTATTGCTGACGATATCCTGGTAACCCCCGATGGATGAGAACTTTGCCTATTGGTCTGCCTCGTTCAACGAAAGGTGAAAATGGTTCTCTTCATCCCTCGCCCTTGGTACCGACGTTGTTGCTAACATAACTGACAGGCTACCCTCTGACATGCCTTACTTACATGATCGTGCAAGGCGTCACAAGTTGGTTTCCTACTTTTGAACCACATGGTGGGCCCATAACCCACAGTTCCACAGGATCGAAACCTGACTCTCCTGCACCCCCCTGTTCCCAAGGTTGTTCCTCGCGTGTGGCCTCGTATGTAATTCACGAGCCATCTTCCGAGGGATCATCAAATCTGTTACCGGACACAATACTTATTCCCGATTGCTTTGAGCCCCTTTCACGCCCTGTTTCAGGCATCGAACGGTTGCCTGCTCGCTCGAAACTTCCCATGAAACCTCATTACCTTGCTCTCGATATTTTCTTAAGTTTCAATTCGAGAGTTACGTTCTGCCACCTTCCCCGATGTTATCGACCAGATAGTCAACCTTGTAGAGGTTTGTTCTCCCGGAATACCCCCCTTATTCTTTCGTAAGTACGATGGAGATCCCGAAGAAAGGATGACGACTTGATCATGATGACCTGGACCAGAGAAATAAAGACTTCAACGTAATGGATCGACCTCTTCGAGAAGAGCAACCAAGATCGAGAAGACCCGTTAGAATTTCGTAACCAGAATTTTCCCCTTAGTCCCCTCTTAAATCTCGGGACGAGATTTCTTGTAGTGGAGGAGAATTGTGAAGCCCGGGTAATCATGATACAGTAACCCTCTGGTAATGATGCCATGTCACCTCGATTATTGTTGATAATCTCGCGTTAGTTCAGAACCGATCCAAATTCAAATTTGAATTAAAGTCAAAACAATTAAAGTTTTCAAAAGTCAAAACTAAATTGTCCCTAGTGTGTCAAATATTCCATAATAAATGTTGGTGAAGAAATCATCTTTTAATAAAATACTTAAATGCACTAAATAAACTAAAACAGCGATAAAACAATTATCTAAAATGCTTTTAAGATAATAAACAAATGCAAAATACTTTATTTAAAGTGCCAACATATTTGGGGCTATGACCTATTTAATAACACCAAATTAGTTGTCGCTTTTAAATTTTATAAAACTAAAATAAAAGAAAACAGAAAAGTAATATAAATAAAAGAAAGGGCAAAACAAAAAAAGGGATAGGAGGGGAACCCCCCTAGGCCAGACGGCCCAGCTGCCAGCCAGGCCGGTCCCGAACCTGCCAGGCCGGCCCATATCTCCCTGCATAACCCCCCCCCCCACTACCCCGAACCCTAACCTAGTGCGCCCCACTCCCCCCACGTCGCTCGATCCCCACCCTCTCCCTCCCACGCCGCCAGGGGAGAGCCCCACGCACGACCTCCCCACTCCATCTGATTCCCCCTCGATCTAGATCGGGGCAACGGCGCCCCGACCCCGTCGCCCCGCTTCTACCTCACCGGTGCCGCCTCCTCGTCCTCCTCCCTTGGAACGCCCCGAGCCCGGAGCCGCTCGACCCCGACGGCAGCACCTCCCCCGAACGACGCCGCCCCGTGCTGGGCTTCCTCCTCAGCCCCGCCATCGCCGGCCATCGTCGTCGCCCGGAGCCCCACACCTCGCCGGGACCTCACCGCCGGCCTGCTTCCCCTCCACACGTCGTCCCCGTCGACCACCCCGAACCTCCACGAGCACGCTGCCATTACCCTACCGGCCCCGTGAGCACCCCCGCGCCCCTCCTCTCTCTACATCGCCCGGCCGCGTCCCCGCCTGGCCTCACGGCGCCGCACCACGCCGGCCGCCCCGTGCCCTCGCCATCCCCGCTCCGCGCCCTCCCCTGCACGTCCCCGCGTGCACGTTCGCGCTCACCGCGCGGCAACCGCGCCCGTCCGCGCGCCCGCGAATCCGTCGTCGTGACCGTCCGGCCATCCTCGCCTTCTCGCACCACCACGGCGGCCATCTACGCACGCGCCCGCCACTACCCTCCCGTCGGTGTCCCTCTCCGGCGACCACCGTGAAGCCCTTGCCCCGCCCGCTACTGCCTTGGGGCCCCCTCTGCTCCCCTCGTCCCGCTCTGTCATGGCCTCCGCCTCACCGCGCGCACACGCGTCGCGCCGTCCGCAACCGAGCGTGTCGTCCCCAACCGCCCCTCCTCCTATCGCTGTTCGTCGGTCGGCGTCCTCCGCCGCCCCCAACCGCTCTGCCTTCCCCTCCGCCCCGGGCGCTAAGCGCCATCGCCACGGCGCCGCCTGCTGGCTGGACTAAGGCGGGCGCCTGTCCACGGGCTGCGCCTAGCGCCCGCTCGAGCCATCCATTGCCCGCTAAGGCCCTCTGGCCTATGGCAAAGGGGCCCACCAGCCCTAGAACGTTTGTAAAAAAAGAGTTTAAAAAAATTAATAAATAAAAATATTAATTAATTAATCAATTAAAGAATTAATTAACTTAATTAAGTCTGTATTAGATTAACCTAATCATTTAGTTAACTATTTAACCATGCTTAATTAACCCGAGACTATGACGAACGGGCCCCACGTGCCAGGGTTGACCTAGTCAACCTGTAGACCTGCTGACATCATGCTGATGTCACGCTGACCCAATAATTACCTTTTCTAATTAATTAAAATCTATTAATTCCAAAATTGAATTAAAAATTTAAAAATTAATATAAAATAATCCGTAACTCGGATGGGAAAACTTTGTACATGAAAGTTGCTCAGAACGACGAGACGAATCCGAATACGCAGCCCGTTCGTCCGCCACACATCCCTAGCATAGCAAACAGGCAACTTTCCCCCTCCAATTCACCTGTCCGAAAACGCGAAACACCGGGGATACTTTCCCGGATGTTTCCCCCTTTCGCCGGTATCACCTACTACCGCGTTAGGGCACACCTAACACCGCTCTTTGCCATGTCTTGTGTCGTCTTGCTTATGTTTGCACTGTATTTATTGTTTCTTCCCCCTCTTCTCTCCGGTAGACTACGAGACCGACGCCGCTGCTACCCAGTACGACTACGGAGTTGACGACCTCTCCTTCTTGCCAAAGCAACCAGGCAAGCCCCCCTTGATCACCAGATATCGCCTATTCTTCTCTATACTGCTTGCATTAGAGTAGTGTAGCATGTTATCGCTTTCGATTAATCCTATCTTTGCTGCATAGCCTGTCCTTGCTACTCACATTGTTACCTTTACCGCTATCCTATCGCTTAGTATAGGATGCTAGTGTTCCATCGGTGGCCCTACACTCTTGTCCGTCTGCCATGCTATACTCTTGGGCTGTGATCACTTGAAGGTGATCACGGGCATATACTATATACTTTACACCGTTACATTACATGTGATACTGTTCGGAGATGGGGTGAAGGGCGGTGGCTCCATCCCAGAGAGGTGGGCCTGGGTTCCCACGGCCCCGATCACATTACTTTATGGCGGAGGCGGCAGGCAGGTTGAGACCACCTAGGAGAGAGGTGGGCCTGGCCTGGTCGGCGTCATGGATACTTAACACACTTAACGAGATCTTGGTATTTTGATCCGAGTCCGCCATTTGGTCTATGCGCACTAACCAACTCTGGCGGAGCAGTTATGGGCACCGGCGTCGTGGTATCGACCAAAGCATTTCGTGACATCACGATCGAGCGCGCTACCGGATTGGACTGGAACGCCACTAGGCTAGGTCTGCTTTCGGCCGCCCTCGCAACGTGTAGGTGTGCTATGGGCGATGGGCCCAGACCCCTGTGCGCTTAGGTTTAGACCGGCGTGCTGACCTCTCTGTTATGCCTAGGTGGGGCTGCGACGTGTTGATCTTCCGCGGCCGGGCATGACCCAGAAAAGTGTGTCCGGCCAAATGGGATCAAGCGTGTTGGGTTATGTGGTGCACCCTGCAGGAAGTTAATCTATTCAATAGCCGTGATCTTGATAACAGGGCGACTTGGAGTTGTACCTTGACCTTATGACAACTAGAACCGGATACTTAATAAAACACACCCTTCCAAGTGCGGATATAACCCGGTGATCGCCTCTCTATCGTGGCAACGAGGAGGGATTGCCGGGTAGGATTATGCTATGCGATGCTAGTTGGAGGACTTCACCTACTCTCTTCTACATGCTTTGCAAGACCGGAGGCTGCCGAGCGTAGTCTTCGGCGAGGATTAGCTATCCCCTCTTATTACGGCATTCTGCAGCTCACCCACCGATATGGCCCTTTACACATATATCCATGCATATGTAGTGTAGCTCCTTGCTTGCGAGTACTTTGGATGAGTACTCACGGTTGCCTTGTTCCGCCTTTTTCCCCTTTCTTTATGCGATTGCTGCAACCAGACGATGGAGCCCAGGAGCTAGACGCCACCGTCGACGACTCCTCCTACTATACCGGAGGTGTCTACTACTGCAGTGCAGCCATTTGGCGGCGACCGTGAGTAGTTTAGGAGGATCCTGTGCAGGAGGCATGCGCCTCTTTCGATCTGTATCCCGATTTGTGCTACCCTTCTTAAGGCAAACTTGTTTAACTTATGTCCGTACTCGAGATATTGTTGCTTCCGCTGACTTCGTCTATGATCGAGCACTTGTATTCGAGCCCTCGAGGCCCCGGCTTGTATTATGATGCTTGTATGACTTATTTATGTTTTAGAGTTGTGTTGTGATATCTTCCCGTTAGTCCTCGATCTTGATCGTACACATTTGCGTGCATGATTAGTGTATGATTGAATCGGGGCGTCACGGTAACTTTGCTAATTTTTCTTGGGCCAGCCTTTTCACAGAATGGGCCTCTGTTGGGTGCGTTGCCGCGTGTCGACATATCATAGGCGCCTTCCGTCAATGAGTGGATGACATCTGTCCCAACGATGAGCCGACACGTGTTTTCTCCAGCCAATGATGATTTTACACGTGGAAAATCCCCATTGGTCGGGGCTGTTAACGGGTTATCGGATCCAAAACCCGACCCGATAGCTTAACGGCGTTCCATTACGGTGGATGCCACGTGTTGGTCACCCTTGACGAAAGCACTTCTGTGACGCGCGATTTATCGTCATGGAAGTGGACACTTCCGTGATGATAATTTTGGTAATGTCATGGAACACTTCTATGACAACACAGGTACGACTATCTTGATTCTGTCATAAAATCGTCATGGTTGTACATGCATGACAAAAAATGCGACCTACTGTTACAAACACGTATCATCACGGAAGTGTATTTTTTTTAGTGTATACCATGCTCCATTAAAAGAAACTATGTTAAAACTGCTTTGTGTGATCTTGGAGCCGGTGTTAGTGTTATGCCTCTCTCTTTATATCGTAGACTCGATTTGAATAAGTTGACACCTCTTTGAAATATCTTTGCAAATGGTCGATAAATCAACTGCTATACCGCTTGGTATTTGTGATGATGTGCCTATTGTGGTTGCAAATGTTACTATTTTAACGGACTTTGTTATTCTTGATATTCCCGAGGACGATAGTATGTCTATTATTCTTGGAAGACCCTTTTTGAATACTGCAGGTGCTGTTATTGATTGCAACAAGGGCAATGTCACTTTTCATGTTAATGGTAATGAGAATACGGTACACTTTCCGAGGAAAAAACCTCAAGTTCATAGAATTCCATCAATTATTTTTGGAGGTTTTGAATTTCCTCTTCCTACTGTCAAGAAGAAATATGATATTCTTATTATTGGGGATGTGCATATCCCCGTTGAGGTAACATAGTGTTATTCGAAATTTCTCCAGTTCCATGTTAGTCGAAATGAGTTTGTTAACAAGACTTGATCAACCTTGTTAGTGGATTCCTTTTGATGAGCATGAGATGGATGAAACTAGAGGCACAACCTTATGTACCCTCTCTTTACTTTCTGTTATTTAGTTGAAATAAAGTAAAAATAGTATTTTTCCTGTCTATTTTCTGATTTATCCGTGCAATATAAAAATACCCCGAAAATAAAAGTTCTCCAAATGCCCTGAAAATGGAATATGATTTTTTCTGGAATATTTGAGAATATCTGGAACTGAGAACACAGCAAGGGGAGCAAGCACACACAGCCACGAGGGTCAGGCGCGCCTCACCTCGTGGGCCCACGGTGGCTCCCTCCACTTATTCCTGCACCCACACAGTTCTTCTTCCTCCCAAAAATCACCATCCAGCTCAAGCACGAGTTCTAGCTCATTTTGCTGCGATTTTCGATCTCCTTGCTCAAAGCACCTCTTGCAAAACTGCTTTGGGAGATTGTTCCTTGGTATGTGACTCCTCCATTGGTCCAATTAGTTTTTGTTCTAGTGCTTTATTCATTGCAAATTTGTGCTGCCTAGGTGACCATGTTCTTGAGCTTGCATGTCAAATTTATATGGTTCCAAGTAGTTCTAATGCATGATATAGTCTCTAGGCACTTGTAGGAGTAGTTGCTATCAATTTTGTTGAGCTTGGTTCACTTTTATTTGAAGTTACTAAAAATTTCAGAAATTTTTCAAAGGAAGAAATATGCTTAGGACAATGTACCAAGGTGGTTCTTCAAGGAAGCAAGGACCCGGGCTTGCAATGCGTGATGCTGATGATGAGCCACCAAGCGACGCTCCAGTGCGGCCTTGTGAATGGCCTTCAGAAAACTTTATGGATCGAGCGGGAATCAAGAAAGAATTTAACGCATATTTGCGTAACGCTGATCTTGTGAGTTTCGAGGAAGAAAAGTGCCGCCAGTACCACTATCTCACTAGTTCCTTTGTGAGGAGGTTTGAATTTTCATCTTCACATAATTCTCCAACTGTCATGTTTGATCTTTATGAAAAATCGTATACGATGGACTTAGAGGATTTTACCACCGCTTGCAAACTTCCACAATGGGGTAGTGCTAGTGAACCTTGCAAATCTGAATTTAGAAATTTTCTTGCTAGTATAACTGTGGGGGAATCTAGAGATATAGCACAAGCTACCATAGGGAGCATTCATTTTCCTGCTATACATTATTTTGCTCTCTTCATAGGTAGGTGCATAAATGGTAAAGATGAAGCATGCCATATGTGTGTCCACGACCTCAGTATTCTTAGGAGTGCTGTGTTAGGAGACAAATCTTATAATTTGGGAGCATTGTTGCACGTAGGTTGCATCATAATAGATTTAATGGAGATTTCTTTGGTGGAATTTATGCAACCCACCTAGCTAATTTTCTTGGTGTGGACATACATGAGGATGATATTGAGTTGCCTCCTACTTATTTAGACTTTAATGCTATGGTTCACCAACAGTTCATCGAGAGGAATGAATCACCTCTCCAGTATCGCTTAATCTTTGACAGACGTCGTGTTGTCCGTATTACTCTCCCTGCTCCTGCCTTCTTTGATTATCAGACAAAAGGAAGACATTTTATTACCAGAGAGGAGGCAGATGATTACGAGAGGAGGGCGGAGGCAGCTCGCCGCCACGCTGCAGCTCAGGAGGCAATAACTGCCGCATCGCAGTACGACCCCGGCTACAACTATGGATATCCGCCAGGCCATCCGTGGCAATAAACCAACTTAGGCCAAAAGCCTAAGCTTGGGGAGTACGTATTTCTCACCGACATTACATTCATGTTCACACACTCATTGCTAGATGTCGGTGCTCATACTCTTTCACTGTAATATCCATGCTAGTTTATTTTCTTTTTCTTGCTTTCTTCTTGTGTGTTTGATAAACCTTAAGAAAAAATTAGTGTAGCTTTTAGTTAGTTTACTTTTCTTGCTGTAGTAGTAATAATTAAAAAAGAAAACCCAAAAAGATTTCCCGTTCTTCTTTTGCTTGTTGGGAGCTTTCCCGTGTAAATAGTTTTATTTCTTTGGGGGTCGATAGGAGAAGACCATGATTAAATTGTTGAAGTGGCTCTTATATGCATTGTTGTTGATTTAACCAAGAGCCCATATTGCCTTGTCTTCTCCTGTTTATTGAATGCTCACAGATCCCAGCTTAGTCCAATGCACGTGCACTCTTATTTTTCACATCGTTTGGTCGTGCAAGTGAAAGGCAATTATGACGATATAAGATGGACTGACTGAGATGAGAGAAGCTGGTATGAACTCGAACTCTCTTGTTTTTGTAAATATGATTAGTTCATCATTCCTGATTCAGCTTGTTATGAATAAACATGTTTGCAATGACAATTAGAGATTATAGTTGCTCGTGCCATGCTTAATTAGCTATGAGTTATAATGGTTTACCTTGCGTGCCAACATGCTATTAAAATGGTTGTGATGTGGTATAGAGGGGTGGTATCCTCTTTTGAATGATTTAAGTGACTCGACTTGGTACATGTTCACACATGTAGTTGAAACAAATCAACATAGCCTTCACGATATTTATGTTCATGGTGGATTATATCCTACTCATGCTTGTACTCAATGTTTATTAATTTTAATGCATGTTCATGACTGTTGTCATTCTCTAGTTGGTCGCTTCCCAGTCTTTTGCTAGCCTTCACTTGTACTAAGCGGGAATACTACTTGTGCATCCAATCCCTTAAACCCCAAAGTTATTCCATATGAGTCCACTATACCTTCCTATATGTGGTATCTACACCGTTCCAAGTAAATTTGCATGTGCCAAACTCTAAACCTTCAAATGAAATTCTGTTTTGTATGCTCGAATAGCTCATGTATCAACTAGGGCTGTCTGTATCTTCCATGCTAGGTGGGTTATTCTCAAGAGGAGTGGACTCCGCTCCTCACTCACGAGAAAATGGCTGGTCACCGGGATGCCCAGTCTCATGCTTTATGCAAACTAAATCAAAATAATTGCAAACAAAACTCCCCTGGGGCTGTTGCTAGTTGGAGGCACTCATTGTTTCGAGCAAGCCATGGATTGATGCTTGTTGGTGGAGGGGGAGTATAAACTTTACCATTCTGTTTGGGAACTGCCTATAATGTGTGTAGCATGGAAGATATTACCATCTCTTGGTTGTTATGTTGACAATGAAAGTATGCCGCTCAAAATACTATTTATCTCTATTTCAAAACCGACCTCTAGCACCTCTACAAATCCCTGCTTCCCTCTGCGAAGGGCCTATCTATTTACTTTCATGTTGAGTCATCACCCTCTTAGTAAAAAGCACCAGCTGGAGAGCATTGTTGTCATTTGCGTCCATTATTATTAACTTATATTGGGTATGACTATCACTGGATCTCTTTTACCATGAATTACAATGTCTAGTCAGTCCTTGATCTTTAAAGGTGCTCTGCATTTATGTTTTGCGGTCTCAGAAAGGGCTAGCGAGATACCATCTTGTTATATCATATTATGATTGTTTTGAGAAAGTGTTGTCATCCGAGATTTATTATTATTGCTCGCTAGTTGATTATGCCATTGATATGAGTAAACATGAGACCTAAGAGTTATTGTGAATGTGGTTAGTCATAATCTTTGCTTAAAACTTGAATCCTGGCTTTACATATTTACAACAACAAGAGAAAACGGATTTTGTAATTTTTTTTCTTTATCACTTTCAGTTTATCAACTGAATTGCTTGAGGACAAGCAAAGGTTTAAGCTTGGGGGAGTTGATACGTCTCCGTCGTATCTACTTTTCCAAACACTTTTGCCCTTGTTTTGGACTCTAATTTGCATGATTTGAATGGAACTAACCCGGACTGACACTGTTTTCAGCAGACTTTCCATGGTGTTATTTATGTGCAGAAACAGAAGTTCTCGGAATGACATGAAACTCCACGGAACGTATTTTTGGAAAATAATAAAAATACTGGAAGAAGAATCCACGTCAGGGGGCCCACACCCTATCCACGAGGGTGGGGGCGCACCCACCTACCTCGTGGGGCCCCTGACGCTCCACCGACCTCAACTCCAACTCCATATATTCACTTTTGGGGAGAAAAAAATTAGAGAGAAGGATTCATAGCGTTTTACGATACGGAGCCGCCGCCAAGCCCTAAAACCTCTCGGGAGGGCTGATTTGGAGTCCGTTCGGGGCTCCGGAGAAGGGAATCCGTCGCCATCGTCATCATCAACCATCCTCCATCACCAATTTCATGATGCTCACCGCCGTGCGTGAGTAATTCCATCGTAGGCTTGCCGGACGGTGATGGGTTGGATGAGATCTATCATGTAATCGAGTTAGTTTTGTTAGGGTTTCATCCCTAGTATCCACTATGTTATGAGATTGATGTTGCTATGACTTCGCTTATGCTTAATGCTTGTCACTAGGGCCCGAGCGCCATGATTTCAGATCTGAACCTATTATGTTTTCATGAATATATGTGAGTTCTTGATCCTATCTTGCAAGTCTATAGTCACCTACTATGTGTTATGATCCGCAACCCCTAAGTGACAATAATCGGGACCACTCCCAAAGTGATGACCGTAGTTTGAGGAGTTCATGTATTCACTATGTGTTAATGCTTTGGTCCAAGATTTCTACTAAAAGGAGGCCTTAATATCCCTTAGTTTCCGCTAGGACCCCGCCACGGAGGGTAGGACAAAAGATGTCATGCAAGTTCTTTTCCATAAGCACGTATGACTATATTTGGAATACATGCCTACATTACATTGATGAATTGGAGCTAGTTCTGTGTCACCCTATGTTATGACTGTTACATGATGAACCGCATCCGGTATAGTTCTCCATCACCGATCCAATGTCTATGAGCTTTTCACATATTGTTCTTCGCTTATTTACTTTTCCATTGCTACTATTACAATCACTACAAAACCCAAAAATATTACTTTTTCTACCGTTACCGCTACTGTTACTTCCATATTACTTTGCTACTAAATACTTTGCTGCAGATATTAAGTTATCCAGGTGTGGTTGAATTGACAACTCAACTGCTAATACTTGAGAATATTCTTTGGCTCCCCTTTTGTCGAATCAATAAATTTAGGTTGAATACTCTACCCTCGAAAACTGTTGCGATCCCCTATACTTGTGGGTTATCAGAGCTCATGATTGGGGCATGAATATAAAATTGACTTAAGCCTCCCCCAAGCTTGAGCGATGCTTTCTACTTCGCGAGGCCAAAAAATATATATATATATATAATTACGATCACGATGAACAAGATGCATAGGATAAAACTTCTGATGAAATTCCAATTTGAATCGCTTGTAGTCCCATGATCCCATATCATCACATAGCCTATACCATGTCAATGCATCTCCCTTCAAAGATAAAGGGAAGACCTTCTTCTTGATAACATCATTGGGCATACCTGCAAGCTTAAATAATCCACAAACTGCATCCACATAGATTAAGTGTAAATCGGGATGCAATGTTCCATCTCCTGCAGAAGGATTAGCTAGCAGTTTCTCTATCATACCCGAAGGAATTTCAAAGTAAACATTTTCAATAGGTTCAGTAGGTTGAGGAGCAACTATTTTCTCTACTGGTCGGGGTGAAGATACCCCGAACAAGCCCCTCAAAGGATTACTTTCCATAGTAACAAGTGACAATAAATTTCAGCACACTATATAAATTTTTCCTTACCAAATTCCACCTACCAAAGGCGCTTCACTCCCCGGCAACGGCGCCAGAAAAGAGTCTTGATGACCCACAAGTATAGGGGATCTATCGTAGTCCTTTCGATAAGTAAGAGTGTCGAACCCAACGAGGAGCAGAAGGAAATGATAAGCGGTTTTCAGCAAGGTATTCTCTGCAAGCACTGAAGTTAGCGGTAACAGATAGTTTTGTGATAAGGTAATTTGTAACGGGTAACAAGTAATGAAAGTAAATAAAGTGCAGCAAGGTGGCCCAATCCTTTTTGTAGAAAAGGACAAGCCTGGACAAACTCTTATATAGAGAAAAGCGCTCCCGAGGACACACGGGAATTATCGTCAAGCTAGTTTTCATCGCGCTCATATGATTCGCGTTCGTTACTTTGATAATTTGGTATGTGGGTGGACCGGTGCTTGGGTGCTGTACTTACTTGGACAAGCATCCCACTTATGATTAACTCCTATTGCAAGCATCCGCAACTACAAAAGAAGTATTAAGGTAAACCTAACCATAGCATGAAACATGTGGATCCAAATCAGCCCCTTATGAAGCAACGCATAAACTAGGGTTTAAGCTTCATCACTCTAGCAACCCATCATCTACTTATTACTTCCCAATGCCTTCCTCTAGGCCCAAATAATGGTGAAGTATCATGTAGTCGACGTTCACATAACACGACTAGAGGAGAGACAACATACATCTCATCAAAATATCGAACGAATACCAAATTCACATGACTACTAATAGCAAGACTTCTCCCATGTCCTCAGGAACAAACGTAACTACTCACAAATCATATTCATGTTCATAATCAGAGGGGTATTAATATGCATAATGGATCTGAACATATGATCTTCCACCAAATAAACCAACTAGCATCAACTACAAAGAGTAATCAACACTACTAGCAACCTCACGGTACCAACTGAGGCTTTGGGACAAAGATTGGATACAAGAGATGAACTAGGGTTTGAGAGGAGATGGTGCTGCTGAAGATGTTGATGGAGATTGACCCCCTCCCGATGAGAGGATCGTTGATGATGACGATGACGATGATTTCCCCCTCCAGGACGGAAGTTTCCCCGGCAGAATAGCTCTGCCGGAGCCCTAGATTGGTTCCGCCAAGGTTCCGCCTCGTGGTTGCGGAGTTTCTTCCCGAAAGCTTGCTTATGATTTTTTCCAGGGTAAAATACTTCATATAGCAGAAGATGGGCACCGGAGGCCTTCCAGGGGGCCCACGAGGCAGGGGGCGCGCCCAGGGGGTATGGCGCGCCCCCCACCCTCGTCGCGAGGGTGTGGGCCCCCTCTGGTATTTTCTTCGCTCAGTATTTTTTATTATTTCCAAAAATGACTTCCGTGGAGTTCCAGGACTTTTGGAGTTGTGCAGAATAGCTCTCTAATATTTGCTCCTTTGCAGCCCAGAATTCCAGCTGCCGGCATTCTCCCTCTTCATGTAAACCTTGTAAAATAAGAGAGAATAGGCATAAGTATTGTGACATAACGTGTAATAATAGCCCATAATGCAATAAACATCGATATAAAAGCATGATGCAAAATGGACGTATCACTACAACTCTCGTTCTTTTGAAGACTTTGTTGGATCGAGTTGTAATCTTAAACCCGATGGTGGTCTAATACTTTTGCTATGTTCTTCTGCACGCTATTTCCTCATATATGTTAATGCATGCATGCTGAATTACATTAGTCACCATATTTCATCATGCATTTGAAATTCTTCATATCATATGTTAAATGCATGTATGAATTACAAGATATAGTGGGAGATCTCCATGATTCTACTCTTCAAGTGTGCATTGCTTCAAAAGCAAATTCCTCACTATGCACATCTTCAGGAGGAGTTCTTCTATATCTTGCAATCAAATTCGTCAATATCAGTATTTACACTTCACATGTTTATCCCCGTTGAAAACTTAACCTAGATTGTCATCAATCACCAAAAAGGGGGAGATTGTAAGTGCATATAGTGCCCCTTAGTGATTTTGGTGTATTGATGACTTATAGGTTAAGGGACTGATGCATTTGTGAGTGTACACAAGTCTATAAGTCTAGGAGGAGTTTGATATTTATAGAGAAAGTCGACCCCTAAAAATGAATGTCTTCAACTGAAGACTTTGGATTTCTGAAAACTTTCTGAAGACTTTGAAAGTGAAGAAATTGTGTGACCATGAAGACTTGGTATTCATACGAGGAACATGAAGTGCGAAGACTTTTGTTTTCGTAGTTTCATTTTCTCTTTCTTGAGTCATAGGAAACACCGTACTGTTAAAGGGGGTCGAGGAAAAACTAAGGAAAAATTTCCAAGTGATGCTCATCTCAAAATCCTACACCTACCAATCCCTTCGAGTGAAGCCATTGGAAATCTCATGCAGTTCAGTCAATTTCTTCAGTGACAAAGACGAAGTTCTTTTGGTCTCTGAGGAATTTCTTTTGACAGAGGAGTTAGGAATTCGCCAGTGCGGCTTGCCTACAAGTGAGGAACATGATAGCCCTGAGGAATTTGATAGTCAAATTTCTGACCGTTGCTGTCACGCGCCACCGTCCTGTCCCTTATCTTCCCACCTAACGGTCATATCATTGAAGGGCATTTATGTCTTATCATGTCGGGCTGCTCCCTAGGCTATAAATAGCCGCCCCCTACAACCACTAGTTGGTTGGCTGCTCCGAGAGAAACTGACACTTGTCATTTGAGAGCATCCCATCCTCCGAGGACTTTGAGCAAGAATCATCAAGTGAGGAAAACCCAAACCCAAACACCTACAAACCCAAAGTGATTGAGCATCACTGAAGAGATTGTTCCTGTGTGGATCCGACGCTTGTTACCTTTGAAGACTGTGCATCTTCTAGACGGTTAGGCGTCATGGTCTAGTGCATCCAAGAGGAAATTGTGGATCGCCGAGTGACCGAGTTTGTGAAGGTTTGGAAGTCGCCTGAAGACTTACCATGAGTGATTGGGCGAGGTCTGTGTGACCTTAGCTCAAGGAGAATACGGTGAGGACTGTGTGTCCTTAGGTTTAAATACCTAGCCGCTCCAACCAGACGTACAATTGTCACAGTAGTTGGAACTGGTCTACCAAATCATTGTCTTCACCAAGCCTACAGGTTCTATTTCCTCAACTCTTTTATTTCCTCATTACTGTGTTGTGTGCTTATTCATATCTGTTCAAAGAATTTGACTGAAGACTTTCTCAATTTCCTCAGTTCAATTTCTTCAGTCAGTTTGTCTTCATCCTGCTTATCCTGTGCTTATGCTTTCTGTACTTTGTGTTTGTTTTTCATTTCATCATGATGACTATGCTTATGTTATGTTATGTCTGCATCTGAGTACTTATTCTGCTGCAAGTAGTTCTTCGCTTAGGAATTTCCTCACCCTGAAATTCCTCAGTGAAGAATTCATAAAACTCGCCTATTCACCCCCCTCTAGTCGACTTAATGCACTTTCACAGATTCAAATAAAGTACTAGATAGATGATTATCATCTACATTACAACGTTGTTGGATCCAACAATACAGTTCACCAGTGCATAAGAAGCACCCTAATCATCTAAGATAGCCTTCACCCCTTGAAGCGTCAGCTTTATCTTTTCCCCAGACTTTTGAAGCTCATAAATGTGATACTGCAATTTATGCCTCTCTTCTATCAACCTTTCCTTCTCCTTCAAATGAAACTTCAGATCCCTAATCACATTGGCTTGAGCACCTGTGAGGTGCTTAAGAGTGTCATACTTTTCCTATAGCTTATTATTCTCCTCCTCTTTCTTTGACAGCTCTGCCTTCAAGTTACCCACTGAATTGTCTAGCTCAATAATCTTCACATCTACGTTGTCCTTCTGCTCCTACTGATAGCTTAACTCCACAGCCCTATGCTCTTGGGCATCCAAGAGAGCATTCACATCAGCAACTAATTTCTCATAGTTATCATGTAGTTTCTTCTTCTCTTCTGTCAGGTTTTAAACTGTAAAGGAACTCTCAAGATTGTCATTGGTCCTAGTTGCCTCACTCTCCTCATACATATCCCATAACTAGGCCAATGCCTTCTCCATTGAGTCTATTCATTCAAAAGCAATCCACTAACCTACTCCGTTCGTCCGGGTTTATTAGGCCTAAGAGCAGCACAAGCACGTCCGTTTTTTATAAGGCCTTGCCTTAGAAACCTACATGCATGCAGCCATTTCATTGGTTGTAGTGAGAGGCATTGTTGCTAGTCTCATGGCTGAATATAAATATGTTGCATGCATGCTTTTCCATTGGTTGCATGTGAGAGAGTGCATTGGGAGTGGAATGGAAGGATTAATGTGAGCAAATTACTATGCACCTTGGCCCCAGAGAAGTGGTCTCGGGGCTTAGTAAACTCGGACGAAGGGAGTACTCCACAATTTATGCCTTCCTGCAAAACAAACAATAAACAGAGGAATAAGCTAAGTGAGTGGGATCTACAAACTAATAAAAGAGGTTCAGTACACCAAGTACATGACATACCCACTGTTAACATTAAAACACACCACCGATAGTAGACCGTAAGTAGTAGTATAAAGAGGTTCATTACTAATAATAAGCAATGACCACTGACATCAACAAGTTTACTAGAGCATGGTTGATAGTATAGCTAACTACTTGCTGGCTATATGGTGTTGCCATGTCATATATAGTCATCATTTATAGTCATGCATACAACAAGGTTAGCTATAAGGTTGGCTATAAGAGTACTACTTTTGTCACCTTCTATCTATCCTTTTCTTCGTATTTATTGCATTTGCCTAGTAGTACGCATATAGCTAGACTCTTGCATGAGAGCCCACTCCCATCATTTTTTCATGCCTCTCTCCTCCACGTAGGCAAAAGTGTCATGTAAGCGGGCTATAAGCCCACTATTATACTTGCTCTTAAAGAGGTTCAGGAAGGGTTTTGTACACCAAGCACATGTCACATCCACCGTTAACAAATAAAAAATCACCACTTGCAAAGTTCAGTAAACAATGAACATTGGCATCAACATTTTAATTGAGTAGGAGCAAGCAAAGTTCAGCAAACAAGGCATTAAGCACTGATCACAACAAAGAATGAGTACCATGCACTAATGACAACACAGAGCTAAACAAAGACCAATCACTTAAAGTAGCTAAACAGCATGCTAAACAAAGCATTAAGCACTGATCAGATTAAACAATGAGCAGCAAGTAGTAAACAGAGCCAATGAGCAGCTTGCATTAAACAGGTTCTGACGCATACCTTCTCACCACACCCAAGAAACCTCCTTCCAGTGTGCATCCCTTCAAATGCAACAAAACGATTTGCCGGCTTGCCGTGTTCGCACAACACACTAACATTTGCATCAATGCCGTTGAAATTAGGATCGTGCATGGTAGCAGGCAGCTGCGGGAGCAAACAAAGCAAGCCCTAGCTTCAGATCGAGCTCATTCTCAAAATCTCCAATTCACAAACCCTAAACCTAACCCTAGCTATGGCTATGCATAACTGACCTTGATGATGCCGTCGCAGGAGGAGGTGACGTTCACGATTGAATCCTCACTGGTCTTGCTGTCATTCCAAGACACCATGGCGCGGCGGAGCAGGGGACGGTGGTCGGCTGTGGGGTGGCAGCGGGGGAGAAGAACAGAGAGTGAGAGAGGGCGACCCAAGCGCGAGAGAGTGAGGAGGGAGGACGACCAAGTCATGATTCGAACCAGTTTTGACCGAGCCGGCGCGTCCAATGTCACAGTAGCGCCGTTAGACGGCGTCAGATCGCGTCCGTTACGCCACATCACCAAAACCGAGCCCCACCTGTCATAATCGGGGTTAAAATGCCCAAACAAATGGGCCAGTGCTTTCTGCAAATGATTAAGCCCAGAATTAGTGTTTTCTGCAACAAATTTGTAAAATAGTGTTTTCTGCATCCCCGCGCTTCATTGTGGTGGTTTTCTGCAATCCACTCTAAAAAAACATGTGAACTATGAAATACATTCAGCAAATTAAGCATTTTGTAGCTATTTCGTAACAATCAACCATAGCATGAGTGATGGACAGAAGCATGACCAGCTGAGCAACCCAACATACTTTCAGGAGCCGAAGATACCCCAAGGCGGGTGTAGTGTGAAGTGCGGAAGGAAAGAATAATGGATATAAGAATGGCACACAGGAGAAGAGAAGACCTGTGAAGTCAATGCCCAAACGAGAAGCACCGAAAGAAAGGAAAAATCATCAAGAATAAAAAGGGTAATACAGAAAGAGCGTGGGGCCCGGGTTGCTTGACGGCCCCACAGCAATAGCCACGTTTATGTTCTGATGAAATATTGGCATGCTCAAGTGGGCTTTAAGAAGTTGGGTGCGAGCTGCGAACTTGTAAAGGACAGAGACAAACAAAGGCTGGACCAGTAGATGACGAGAACCAAGGCACACATACATGATTGATTGATTGCTACCCCAACTTACTGAAACATCACAGGACCACTTCGTTCGGAATAAGATACCGGACGAAAAGCAGGAATGGTGGCAACGTGAGAGCGGCGCAAACATTTCCTCGACGGTGAAGAAGTGAAGCAGAAACGGGCGGCACTATAGAACTACCCCTCGGTCCCAAAATAAGTGATTCGACATTGCAAAGTTAATACAATGTCGAGTTACTTATTTTAGGACGGAGGGAGTACAACATAGAGGCTGCCGTTCATATCTTGTTGGAGTTTAAATATAAATTCAAGCGCTCAGTTTTGATTGCCAGAGGAAGGAGCGCCATACCTGGACAAGGGAAGGGAAGAGAGTGTGCAATGCTCAAAGTAAGTCGGTTGCCATCGCTGCTGGAGTCACTGGAAATATTCAGACTCATTCCATGGCCGCGTCATTTTTCATTGGGCTTGGCTGCCAGCCTGAATTCTCCATCGACCGCGCCGCAGGAAGCATCACTACTGCAGCAGATTCCAGGCACGCCCGATTGCAGGTCAGGATCGAGCGACCGGCGCCGGCGCCCAGCGCAGACATCGCGACGGTCACCTATGAAGGGTGCACTGCACTGCTGAGCCTGAGAGCGTCAAGGCTGGCTTTGACATTTCGTCCAACACCGTGGGTGCACTGCACCGCCGAGGGCGTAGGCTGGGTCGCCCAAGCCCCACCACCAACCAGCGGTCTCCGTGCTCCGATGGGGTCGGGCTCGGAGTCCCGTCGACGTCGACGTCAAACGACGACTCAGAGTTCTCGTCGTCGTTGATCGCCTCGTGGCATTTGTTTTCGGGTGGTTTTCTCTTGGTTCGGCGCTAGAGAGAAAACGAGAAAACCGAGCAATCAAATAGGACTAGGAAAATATCGTGCTTGACTACGTACGTATTAAGCCATGACTATCTACTCTGCTGTTGTCGAAGATTTTTCTATTTATAAACCTGGTCAAACATATGTACATTCAACTTATATTTTGCAGCAGGGGAAGTACACTATTTTTTTTTTCACTATTTGAATATATACAGTTGCCTTGCATTGAGACTAAGCGAACATTGGAAAGACTAAGCTAACAAGCAAAGCATTAGGGGTACAGAGGGAATTAAACACTTTGCACCGGAAAAATGAAGCAGAAACACGCTTATATTTACAAAAACATATAACTCACCTTATAATTTCAAATGGAGGGAGTAATGCCTAGCCAAACAATGTTCGGGCTAGGTCATTAAGCTCGAGCATATTTTTTAGCCAGACAATGTTCCTTTTCGCAGTAGATATCAGCCCAGGACAAAGTGAACTAATAACATGCATAAAAGCAGAGGTATGTAACCCAGTCAAAAGAACTGCTTCCACAACATTGGCAGTAGCACCCCATGTATACAATTCAGGTCCCGCACTTCGCCTTCCAGTGTTGATTCTTGGGAAACATTTCATCATAAAAGACAGCTTCAGTACACTCTAAATAAGCAAGGGTTATTTCATAATGCTACAAGGAATTGCAAAGCCTTGGTGTGCCAGTTTGTACTACTACTCCCTTTATTACACTAACAAAATTATCAAAGAAGCGAAAAACACTGTCAGACAGCTACTCCCTCCGTCCCATAATATAAGAACGTTTTTGACACTAGTGTAGTGTTAAAAACGTTCTTATATTTTGGGACAGGGGGAGTACAAAATAAGCCTGGTGGTCAAACTTGTTTTAGATGAGAACATGGGATCATCCCACATATGGCTGAACATAACAGCTCAAGCTGATGTTAGAGAACATAAAGTGCAAGAATATTGAACAAGCCAGAAAGATGGAAGGCCACCTGCGCCTAATGTGGTACTCCTACCATCTTTTGTGGTGGAGTAGCGGAATAAAGCTCCAAATTTTAAGAGCAACTTCCTCGGCATATAGCGAGTATAAAATGATGAAAATACTAAGTTGCTCCGAGAATTTGCTCATCGCATGACGATAATGAAGATAACCCTCATTGCCTGCTTGTAGCTCCATTACATGACGAAGGCTCGAGTTCAAATTTCAAGCGTGCTAAAATAATTTCCAAGAACATACAACAGGCACCGGTGTTCAAGTCAAATCTGAAAATGAAGAAAATTGCTGATAGGAGAAACACAAATTGTTTGCAGATAATACAGAAATATAGATTCCTAGATGAATAGGGTTCTTGTAAAAAGGGAGCATCAAACTTCAGGTCGGTGTGTTTGCTCCTGAAACAGGTTCAGGACGTCTCGGGGAGTTAATCTCACTTCCCTCTCTTGGCTTCCGATATTTTGCAATTGCACTTGTCACAATAATTAGGAGCAGCAGGATTACTACAACACCGCCAACTAGTGCAGAGACATACACTGAAGTCGTCAATTTGCGGCAGCTTCCCGCAGCAAAAGCTGTCATGAGAGCCAGCATATTCAGTATCATGATCAAGTGCAATACCCCAAGTGGCACAGCCTTCTTCCTGATAGATTTATTCAGCAGCAGCATGATCACGACAATGGATGCCATGAACGCGAAAGAATTGAACCAGAAGAAGATCTTGTACCGTCGGCGATTAATATCACGAAGGACGGGATTGCCTGGTACATGGCCCTCATCATCAGACCAAAATCCACCAGGTGGGTTCAGACCAGCTTGGTATGCGATCGATGCTGCTAAAATTGCAAGAAGCATCAGATACTTGTGTCTCTTTCTCACTTTTTCTTCTTCGACAACTGAAGCTTCTGGCCTCACGTCGACTGAAGCTTCTGGACTCACGTCGACTGAAGCTTCTGGCCTCACGTTGACTGAAGCTTCTGGCCTCACGTCAACTGAAGCTTCTGGACTCACAGGAGTGTTTACTTGTTCACCCTCTGCATGGAAGAGAAGATCGTGTAGAAATGCTAGACAGCTAGCCAATGGTTTTCCTAGTGTATCATGCATCGAGGAGAGCAGAACTTGAATCAGAAGGGAGACTAGAACTCCCATAGCAATGGTGCTCAGATATATGGACTGTTTAATATTTCTGCAACTTCCTGCAACATAGGCAATGAGGAGGCCAAGCAAGCCCGCCACCAAACACACTCGCAGTGCATAGGACTTGATTCCATACTCACAGAATTCCTTATTCACAAGTAATATTATGACGACCACAGACGACACAAAGGAAACTGAATTTGAGTAGTAGAACACATCATAGCGTTTTGGATGGGTATCCTGAAGGATTGGATTGCCCGGAGTTCCGCTGGCATCCTTGTCATCAGACCAGACACCTCCTGGAGGGTTCATGCCAGCTTGGTATGTGACAGTCACAGCTAAAATAGCAATGGTCAATAGCAGATTACGCCGCCTTCCCAACTCCTTCTCACTAGTACCGCTCCCAGTCTGGTTGTCGCCTGATTGATGTGGCACTGAGCAAAAAAGACTAACTGACTGCTCTAGCATCTCTGACACCTTCCTTCTCCATCCTGGAGGAATTATATGTACTGCTATCAAGACATGAATGAGAACATAAGCAAGCACACTGCATACGAGCACTGATATGAAAATAGTCTTCTTTGCCTCTCTGCAGTTCCCCAGAGCAAAAGCTCCTGTTAGGGAAAGTAGGACCACTATCATCGTTATTGGCAATGCACGCCGTTTGGTAACCTTGTCGCTCGCCATCTTGTTCAAGAGCAAAGTGATCATGACAATGGATGCCACAAAGGCGATTGCATTGAGATAGAAGAATGCAATGAACCGGCGATGGTGGGTGTCCTCAAGGATGCGATCAGCAGCTGAATGATGATCTTTGCTCCTTGACCAAAAGCTACCTGGTGGATTCAGGCCTGATTGGTATGCCAGAGATGCTGCAAGAATGGCAAGAAGCAACATACATGTGCGGGTCTTCTTCAGATGCTTCTCAGTCTGAATGTTGTCAGCATTTTGAATGGGCACTCCTTGATTGCTGTCAGTATGGCCATTCTCAGAATGTGTAGGATGGTCATCACTGCCAAGAATCTCAGCACTAGGGTTATTATCTGCAACCAGATTGTTTTGTTCAGCACGGTCCGCATTGCCAGTGGCTTCCACAGGTGCAGAGAGCCCTTCATCCACTATGTCACTACTAGTGTCTCCATCACTCTGCCAGACTGACATATTTTGCTCAACTGAAAGAGCAGTCATGTCGGGATCATCAGGTGAAGATTGCTTCCCCATACTTGCAACTTTCTGGTTAGCTGACATACCACACATGCTATTTTTAGTTTGCTGGTGGCTTAGTAATTGGTACTCCATGTTAGACACAACATCATTGGCATGTTCTGTTCATTGACAGTTCCCTGCAGGATGCTGTGAGCTGGACACATCCTCCTCCATGTTTGCAGCACGCTGGACATCTGGAGACTGACACTCCGGGTTGGACACAACATCCTGAATATATGCTGATTGCAGGCTGTTCCCTGACGGATGCTGTGTGTTAGACACAGCCTCTTGAACATCTGAAATTTGACTTTTTTCTGCAGGTACATGCAACTCGTGGAATTCACCCTGTCTGATATTTGAATGTTGCTGATTGTCTGCAGGCTGGTCTTGTTGCTCAGGTGTATTATCTTCTAAAGGTGCATCAGTTGAACGGGCTGGACATTGATGATTCCTTGCCACAGAAGTCCCCTGACCTGCATTTGATCTGTGGCCACGAAAGCTCAATGAAAGTGCACGGCCCATTTCTTTCACACAACACAGGCTGCTTGGTTTGACCTCTTGTAGCCAATTTGCTACAGGTCCCTGAACAAAGAATCCAGATAAAACTGCGAAGGAGGTCCAAACTATGACGAAAATAGACACCACGTAGAATGATGTTGCTACCTCTCTACAACATCCTGCAGCATAAGCAACAATTAGGCACAGTAGGTCCACCACCACACATACAATCACTGCTTTGGTCCTTATTCCATGTCCACTCAGTTTTGGGCTCAGAAGCAGTATGATTATGACCAAAGATGCCACAAAGGAAGTTGAATTGGAAATGATGAATATATAATAACGATGAAGGTAGTTACTCCGGAGAACAGAAGTAGCCGGCTGATGCTTGTAAGGAGGAAAGGCCAAATGCACCTTATTAGAACCATGGTGATTTTCAGCCCAAAAGCCGCCCGGTGGATTCAATCCTGCTTGGTATGTGATAGTAGCAGCAAAAGTTACAAGCGTCAAAATGAACTTGCAAGCCTCCTCAACATCTTTCTCTAGAGGGATGCTCCCTTGACTGCCAATGGAATCCTGTTGGCTTAGAACTCTCTTTATCATTGTCTGCAGATTCTGTTTCAATTCTCTTGGAATAAGCCTTGTGGATACCAGGGTATGGATCCCAACATATATGATAACAGCAAAGACTAGAACCAAGATGTAAATGGATGACTTGAGTGCCCTGCAACTTCCAGCAGCATAAGCCCCTAGCAGGCTGAATAGGTCCAGTGTCATGGTTAATTGCATTGCATGGAGCCACATCCTCTGATTTGTTACACTCTTGCTGAGAAGCAAGATGATTAAGACAAGAGATGCAGCGAAGGCTGCTGCATTGCAGTAAAAGAACACCTCATATCGTTCAGAAAAGCCATCATGCATGACAGGGTCACCAGCATCATGACGATCCTTGTTTAGTGTCCACGATCCCCCTGGTGGTGTTAATCCAGCATTGTATGTCACACCAACTGCTAGGACTCCAAGAAGTACCAAATACTTACGGTGTCCCCACAAGAGCTCAAAATCATCATTGATTCTGGGGCTGGATTCATGGCCAGGGGATAATAAACTTCCACTGGACACAACATTGCTGGGATCTTGCCTCGTGTTGTCTTCACTTAAATCATTCCCTCGTCCCTGGGTACCTGTGGTGTTGATGTTGGTCGGACCGATGGTGACCACGAACTGCTCGCTGTCTGCCATGTGGTTGCTCTATGACTGAAATTGCAGGTCTCAGGCTTTCAGTTGCTCTCTATTCGTCCATCTCCAGCATCGGGTAAGAGTTTCTTGGATGGAAAGGATATCTGAAGGAATCAAAGATAATTCAAGGATGGTTCTGAACAAGAAAAGCAAAGAAGGTTAAAGAAGATGGACTTGGTGAAGTCTGTGTCCCAAACGAAAACAACACAAAAGAGAGCGTGATAAAGGCTAACTTGCTTGCTAGACCCCACAGTATGAATTATTTTTTCAAATAGTAACCACCATACGAATTATTAGCTCATGTTCACAGACTTCTCCAGAAAAAACGTACTTAATGTTGTACTAAGTTGGCCCCAATCAACTATCAGAGTCCACACTGGGTTGGTGTTAAAAGATGAAAGCAGATTATCCGTTTATTAAAATCTTTAAAGGCCCGTTGTATATACTGGAACTAGATAAATTTCCTGTGTGGTTTGCATGACTACATATGTTCATGTTTGAGTACGTACTTCTATTAGTGACACAATTTTAATGTTTATGGTTGGAAATTAGTTATGTTTCTCACTCAACAATGGGGCACGCTACTCGTCGGCCGGCGGATCTTTTTTAAAGATCAGTTGCCTCGGTAGCCGTTAGATCTTGTGCCAACCAAGAGCCCAGCCTCGTCCTTACGATTGCAACAACGACTGTGTTGCAGAACCTTTTGCAACAGATGTCATGTTGCAGAAACTTCTGCAACAGAGGTCCCGTTGCAGATTTTTTTTGCAACAAAGGTCTTGTTGTGAATTTTTTTCCAAGCATTTTTTCTTTTACATAATCTTTTTGCAACATATGTCCTGTTGCAGAACCTCATTGCAACACAACACTTGTTGCAAAGCACTTCACGGCAGCGAACACACGATGCTTCTGGTTCTAGGGGAATCGATTGAGTGTGCGCCCCAGAAACGCGCGTGGGAAGGCGGATGTGGCCGAGTGATCCACCGGCTGATTGTTAGCGTTTTCCTTCAACAATATAACATCATATACATGATTGAGAAGATGGGATAACTATCTGTAAGGGACTCCTCTCTCGCGACCGCGTCGCCCCCCCGCACGACCTCCCTCCTCCCTCCAGGCCCTCCCTCCCTCCCTCCTTCGGGCCCCATCTGGGCCTGGGCGGGCCGGCGGCGGGGATGGTCTCCGACGTGGCTTCCGGGAGGCGGGGGAGATGCGACGAGCGGCTGGGTGCTGGCGGGCCGATGCCGGCCTGCTGCATCGTGGCCGGCGGGGCTTAACGGGCCCGCTTCGGGCCTGGCTGGGCCAAGGGTGGCTCGGCGTGCCCCGCTGCCGCGTCCGGACGGCGACCGTGACGGTGTTGGAGGCACGGGCCTCCCGCACGACGGCGATGGAGGTGGTTCCCTCCCGCTTGGCTTCGGTGTTGCTGCTCCCGTCGTGGTGTGCTTCTCTCCGATCCTCTTGGCCTCGTGGTGGTGTTCGTAGTGAGGCGGCGTGGGTGGCGGCGCAACTGCGTTGGCGCATGGTGGTGGGCGACGGTTTGGCGGGTCGGCTCCGTCCGGTTGGGCGGTTGGGTATGGAGTGCGGGAGAAATCCCTACCGGCTTCGGCCCCGATGCGGTGACACCTGCGGGAGCCACCATTCCTTCCTAGAGGGTGTCGGTGGTATCCATCCCCCACCTCCCTCCGCGTGCCGGGGGAAACCCTAGGACTCGTCCGGGCAGCAGCGTCGTCGGCGTCGCATCCCTTCTTGGAGGTGCTGCTTGGTACGCGGCGGTCCGGAGCCTCGGCCTGTGGTGGTTTGTATCCGGTGGGCGCCGCGGTGGCGGGTCATCCGTGCTTTGCCGAGCTGCCGTGGTTGGCATTTGTTTCTTCTTCTTTTTCTTTTAGCTTGTTGTGCTGCTCGCCACAGCGATCTTTGTACTCGGTGTTGGTTGCTTTGGAATACAAAGCGGGGGGAAACCCTTTTTCGGTATACATGATTGAACTTTACCGTTATAATCCGACCCCACCAAAATAAGTGATCTAGATATTTCCCTTTGTTTTTCTTCCAACTGCTATTACCACAAAACACACATAAGACAAGTATTAATACTTGGTGGTGGAGACACTAATAGATTCTACAGGGTAACTAGTAAAATTAATTGCATTCAATGGTAAGTTACACGCATCTAAGCCTAACAACCGAACACACAAGTTCCGCAAAAAAGAAAAAAAACACACAAAGAGAAAGTAAAAGGTTATACCTGGCATGGAAAGCATTGCAATGCTCAGTCACACGGGAGGGCTGCCCTCATTAGCCATAAATGGCTGCAAGTGAGCTTGTTTCCAGAGCGATAACCAAAATAGCAATCCAGATATTTCCCTTTGTTTTCTCTCAATACCTAGATCCGATTGCTATCACAAAAAAACACACACATATAAATAAGTGTTTATTCGTCGAAGAACTAGCAGCTGCTTGGTTTTTCTTTAGATAATGCCAGATTATATTTGGTAACTAGTAAGACTAACTGCAAGTAGAGAGGTTCAATAGGCGATGTAAATAATCAGTGGCGGAGCCAAGATCGTAGTGTGTGTGTGTGTGTGGTGGTGGGGGGGAGCACAGATTAGAATGTATGAACAACATAACTTCAACATATCCATTCAAAATTTGTGAAAAACACACTACAAATTGTATAATTTAATCTGGATATCATCATAAGTTAACAAAGAGTCACAAGACATGATTTAAAATTGAGAAAAGTATGTTTTTGGTGCCTCAAGTTCCCCAAAAGTATAGACTTGGTCCCTCAAGATTTTTTTGTAAACATTTGGTCCTTCAAGTCTCCAAACCGGACAATTTTGGTCCAAAACCAGATTTTGAGCACGTTGACCATGTTTGACTGGTTTTGACCACGTTTGACCGATGAACAGTAAATTCCAAAAATTTAGCAAACAAATTAAAAAAAAACTGAAATTTTGTGACAACCAAGATGCTTGGGTGCGCTAGGTGCGTGTAAATATTTGTGGTCTAATAATATCCGAGGAGTTCTAGCAAAACAAAAACAAATTTTGGTTTTTTTGTGAGCCAAAATTTGTTGTTTTTTTTTTTGCCATGAGCTCCTAGAACGTCGAAACAGCACACAAATTTCCACGCACCTAGAGCACCAAACCATCTTGGTTGCCACAAAATTTCATATTTCTTTGGAACTTTTCGAAATTACTGTTCATCGGTCAACCCGGGTCAACATGGTCAAACCCGGTCAAAATCTGGTTTTGGACGAAACTTATCTGGTTTTAAGACTTGAAGGACCAAATGTCTACCAGAAAATGTTTAGGGACCAAGTCTATACTTTTGGGGAACTTGAGGGACCAAAAACATATTTTTCTCTTTAAAAAAGAGATTTCTAAAAGTGGTTTTGAGATAAATTATTTTGCATTTTACCGAGGGTGTGCCATGGCACCCACGGAAACCCCGCTAGATCCGCCCCTGGAAATAATGCATCCATGTCTAAGAAGTAAGAACCGAGCATAGGAAGAGAAACCAAGAACCATACCTGGAACGGGAAAGCAATGCAATGCTCGTCACATAGACATAGTCACACAGAACGGCTGCCCTCATCAGCTATCATGCATCAGCCCCTAGCCGAGGCTGCACGTTTGAGCTTGTACCCGGATCAGGGTAACTAGTGCGATTAACTGCGAGCGAAGAAATGGCAGAAAATTGGCAATGGAAGCTATGTATCCATGTCGAAGAACCGAGCCGAGAAAGGGAAAGCAAGAATCGTACCTGAAATGGCAGAGGTTGCGGCTTTGAGCTTGTATCCAGAGCGATGGCTGCTGCTCAGACTAGTGAGGGACGCCTTGTGTGCTTCAAAGACAGCTGAGTTCTTCCGGCGTCAATAATGGTGTGAACGGTGGTGTGGACAGTGAAAACGAGGGGAGAGACCCGTGAGGTCAGTTAAAAAAGGAAAGAAATAAGATAAGACCCCACAGCAATGTACTATCAGGCTATTGTTATCTGATTGCTTATTAGGTTGGACCCAGTCATATCAGGAAACGGTCGGCATCCAGATTAACTAATAAGTATATTCATTCATATATGAACTCCTCAGGAGAAGGGACACTTTGGACTAGCTTTGGAGTTAGAAAAGAAACGGTCGGCATCCAGAATTCCAGATTAAGTAAGGGAATATATGATCTCCCCAAGACAAGGACCACTTTGGAGTTAGAAAAGAACCTAAGACACCAGAAATAATGAACAAATTAGCACGCAGCTCAACTGTTAAATAATCCGGCATGCTGCTGTGAGTAGATAAGCAAGAGTTGGCCAGTAGAATACCTGAAATGGAATCTGTAGGCAGCGATGGTAGGCGGAGAGGGCGTGTTGACTGTTGACTGGTGCACGACTAAATTGAGGCACCAACCACTGGCCACGGTAGCTAGCAACACTGGTGCAGTCGCTAGTACGGTCGACTCCGCTGCCGGCGCCCCGCTGCCCGCTGAGGCATTTGTTCGAACACCAGACGGGCACTGCTGGGGGGAGCAGAGACGGGCGCGCCAGCCGCAGCCAGAGCCTAGAGCATCGTTCGGCAACAGACCTAGAGAGCAGCAGCAGCGTGCATTGATCCCGTCCGACTGGCGCTCGGCCCCACCGTCGACGACGACGGGGGCGTTCCAATTCAATCCCCTCCCGCCGGCCATCCATCTCCAGCCTCCTGGACTAGGCATTTGTGGTACTAGCTGACGTCACAGGAAAATTAGGGAATGACGTCACGTAAACAGCTTTTCATACTCCCTCAACCAAGTTTAGCTCTCCGTGCTTACAGCGTGATTTCAGGTCAGGATCGCCGGAGACGGACGCCCCGTGCAGACATCTGAGCCTGAGTGTCGAGGCTCGCTTTGGCATTTCGTCGAACAACGTGGGTGCACTGCATTCACTGCCCAAGCCCCACCACCAACCAGCGGTCCCCGTGGTCGGGCTCGGACTTCTCCTCGTCGTCGTCAATCGCCTGCTGGCATTTGTTTTCCGGTGGTTTTCTCTTGGTTCGGTGGCGGAGAGAAAACGAGAAAACCGAGCAATCAAATAGGACTAGGGAAGGAGTAGTCGGCTCAAACATATACACTTCAGCTACGTCACCGCATCAGCATCATGTTGAATTCTTGTCTGCATGGCCGTATAAATGTACCCTGATATCGTTGGAGATTTCTCTATTTACAAATTTGGTCAAACACGTGTATATTTTTTGACTTCTTAACAATATAGTACACCTTATATTTTGGAGCCGAGGAAGAACAGCACTATTCCACTATTTCAAGATATACAGTTGCCTCGTATTTAGACCAAGCGAACATCGAAAAGGACTAAGCTAACAAGCAGCAGATATGGAGTAGTAACAAGCAAAGCTTTAGGGGTATAGAGGGAATTAAACACTTTTGCGCCAGAAAATGGAATAGAAATACGCTTATATTTGCTAAAATGTACAACTCGCCTCATAATTTCAAATGGAGGGAGTAATCCCTAGCCAGACAATGTTGTGACCAGGTTGCTAAGCTTGAACATCTATGTCAGCGAAAATTGGTGTCAAAATAACCGTGCGTTCTAAATAACTCCACGTCCTGGGAATGTTCCTTTTTCAAGTAGATATCAACACATGATTTTTTTTTCGAAACGATATCAACACATGATGAAGTGGACTAATAACATGCATAAAAGCAGAGGTATGTAACCCAGTCAAAAGAACTGCTTCCACAACACATTGGCAGTAGCACGCCATGTATACAATACAGGTCCCGGACTTCCCCTTCCAGCGTTGATTTTTGGGAAACATTTCATCATATAAGACAGCTTCAGTACATTCTAAATAAACAAGGTTTACTTCATAATTTTACAAGGAATTCCAAAGCCTTGGTGTGCCAGTATGTACTACTACTCCCTTTACACTAATAATATCAGAGAAGCGAAAAACACTGGCTGACAGCTAGTACAAAACAAGCCTGGTAGTCAAACTTGTTTTAGATGGGAATATGGGATCATCCCACTAATGACTGAACAGCTCAAGCTGAAGTTAGAAGAACATAAAGTGCAAGAATGCTGAACAAGCCAGAAAGCCTAATGTGGTACCAACTTCCGTAGTGGAATAAAACTCCAAATTCTCGGAGCAACTTCATTGGCAAATAGCGAGTATAAAAAAGATGCAAAATACTCCCTCTGTAAACTAATATAAGAGCGTTTAGATCACTACTTTAGTATTCTAAACACTCTTATATTAGTTTACAGAGGGAGTAGTATGCAACCAATCTCGAAAACAAAAATTAAGCGCGCAACAAAAGAATAATGAAGATAATCCTCATTGCCTGCTTGTAGCTCCATCACACGACGATGTACCGATATGCAGTTTTAGGCTCGACCTCAAATTTCAAGTATGCTAAAATAATTTCCAAGAACATACAACAGGCAGCAACACCAGTGTTCAAGTCAAATCTGAACATGAAGAAAAATGCTGATACGAGACACACAAATTGTTTGCAGATAATACAGAAATATAGATTCCTAGATGAATAGGGTTCTTGTAAAAAGGGAGCATCAAACTTCAGGTCGTGCCGGTGTGTTTGCTCCTGAAACAGGTTCAGGACTCCTCGGGGAGTTATTCCCACTTCCCTCTCTTGCCTTCCGATATTTTGCAATTGCACTTGACACAATAATTAGGAGCATCAGGATTACTACAACGCCGCCAACTAGTGCATAGACATACACTGAAGTCCTCAATTTGCGGCAGCTTCCCGCAGCAAAAGCTGTGATGAGAGCCAGCATATCCAGTATCATAATCAAGTGCAACACCCCAAGTGGCACAGCCTTCTTCCTGATAGATTTACTCAACAGAAGCAGGATCACGACAATGGATGCCATGAATGCGAAAGAATTGAAGCAGAAGAATATCTTGTACCGTCGGTGATTAATATCACGAAGGACGGGATTGCCTGGTACATGGCCCTCATCATCAGACCAGAATCCACCAGGTGGGTTCAGAGTTCAGACCAGCTTGGTATGCGATCGATGCTGCTAAAATTGCAAGAAGCATCAGATACTTGTGTCTCTTTCTCACTTCTTTTTCTTCGACAACTGAAGCTTCTGGCCTCACGGAAGTGATTACTCGTTCACCCTCTGCATGAAAGAGAAGATTGTGTAGAAATACTAGACACTTAGCCAATGGTCTTCCTAGTGTGCCATGCATCGAAGAGAGCAGAACTTGAATCAGAAGGGAGACTAGAACTGCCATAGCAATGATGCTCAGATAGATGGACTGTTTAATATTTCTGCAACTTCCTGCAACATAGGCAATGAGGAGGCCAAGCAATCCCGCCACCAAACACACTCGCAGTGCATAGGACTTGATTCCATACTCACAGGATTCCTTATTCACAAGTAAAACTGTGACGACCACAGATGACACAAATGAAACTGAATTTGAGTAGTAGAACACATCATAGCGTTTTGGATGGGTATCCTGAAGGATTGGATTGCCTGGAGTTCCCGTGGCATCTTTGTCATCAGACCAGACGCCTCCTGGAGGGTTCATGCCAGCTTGGTATGTGACAGTCACAGCTAAAATAGCAATGGTCAATAGCAGATTACGTCTTCTTCCCAACTCCTTCTCACTAGTATCACCCCTGGTCTGGGTGTGGCCTAATTGACGCGGCACTGAGCAAAAATGACTAACTGAGTGCTCTAGCATCTCTGCCACCTGTCTTCCCCATTCTGGAGGAATTATATGTACTGCTATCAAGACATGAATGAGAACATAAGAAAGTACACTGCATACAAGCGCTGATATGAAAATAGTCTTCTTTGCCTCCCTGCAGTTCCCCACGGCAAAAGCTCCGGTTAGGGAAAGTAGGACCACTATCATCGTTATTGGCAATGCACGCCGTTTGGTAACCTCGTTGCTCACCATCTTGTTCAAGAGCAAAGTGATCATGACAATGGATGCCACAAAGGCGATTGCATTGAGATAGAAGAATGCAATGAACCGGCGATGATGGGTGTCCTCAAGGATGCGATCAGCAGCTGAATGATGATCTTTACTTCTTGACCAGAAGCCACCTGGTGGATTCAGGAACTGATTGGTATGCCAGAGATACTGCAAGAATGGCAAGAAGCAGCATACATGTGCGGGTCTTCTTCAGATGCTTCTCTGTTCGAATGTCATCAGCATTTTGATTGGGTACTTGATTGCTGTCAGTATGTACATTCTCAGAATGTATAGGATGATCATCACTGCAAAGAATCTCAGTACTAGGGTTGTTATCTTCAACCAGATTGTTTTGTTCAGCAGAGTCTGCATTGCCAGTGGCTTCCGCAGGTGCAGAAAGCCCTTCATCCACTATGTCATGACTAGTGTCTCCGTTACTCTGCCTGACCGGCATATTTTGCTCAACATCTGTAGACTGACACTCCGGATTTGCAACACTGGACATGTGTAGACGGACACTCCGCGTTGGACGCAACAACCTCGATATTTGTTGATTGCTGGCTGTTCCCTGACAGATGTTGTGAGTGATTCACAGCCTCTTCATCATCTGAAATTTGATTTCTTTCTTCTGCAGGTGCATGCTCCTCATGGGACTCATCCTCTCTGATATTTGGAAGTTGCTGATTGTCTGCAGGCTGGTCTTGTGGTTCAGGGGTATTATCTTCTGCAGGTGTATCAGTTGAACGGACTGAAGAATGATGATTGCTTGCATAAGAATTCTCCTGCTCTGCATTGCTATGTCTGTGTCTACTAAAGCTCAATGAAAGTGCACGGCCCAATTTTTCCACGCAACACAGGCTGCTTGTTTTGACCTTTTGTAGCCAATTTGCTACAGGCCTGCAAACAAAGAATCCAGCTAAAATTGCAAAGGAGATCCAAACTATGACGATTTTTTTTTACGGGCCTACGGCGGGCTTACGCCGGCCTGAACCATTTCATATAAGATAGAGTACATTTACAAAGATTGAAAGTTGGGGGAGGGAGAGATTACAAAAATAGTTGGGTTACAATCTCATAGATAAGTGGAACAACATAGTACACCAATCACGCAGAAGGTTCACGGCCTGCTCATTGGAGCATCTATTGGACCAAAGCATGAGGTCGTCTGCAGCTGAGCGGGCGATGAGGTGGATAGGTTGCAAATCCTGCCTAAAAACTTTTGCATTTCTTCTTTTCCAGATATTCCAGAGAATAGCAATGATGACCGTTGATCGTGGTCTGTTGGCCAGGTCCATGCCCCAAAGATGCTGAAAGTCCGACGGTACTGAAGCAGAAAGAGAGCTCAGTTCCTGCCAAAGAGGGCGAAGATCGGGGCATTGAAGGAATAGGTGACTCGTTGATTCAGAGGCTGGGCAGAACGGGCAGCAGTTGGAGTCAGATATGCCCCTGTTGAAGCGTCTTTCGTTGGTGAAGAGTCGATTTTTACTTGCGAGCCATAGAAAAATTCTGCATTTGTTGGGTGCATAATTTTTCCAAATGGCCGGAGCGAAGTAGTCGATTGGCTTGTTGCTCCAAATAGCCTTGTAAGCCGAGTTGCAAGCCAGCGGCTTGCCGTCGATACGTCCAATTCGTTTGTCAAGAACCTGCACATTCAAGGAGACAGTTGCCAGCATAGCGCGTAGGTTTTCAAGTTCCAGCTCAGCGACATGAGAAAGGCGCGGTGCCAAATCCAGATTAAAAGTAGGAATGCTTAGTACCCGGGCAACAGTGGCCGAGGGTCGGAGCGTATGCGAGAAGAGAGCAGGGAAAATTGTTGCGAGATTTTGGGTGGAGTTTTGAACCCAAAGGTCCAGCCAAAAGGCGGTGGTCATACCATTGCCAACATGCACCTTCGTTATTGAACGGAAAAATTCAAGCCCCTTGGCCATATCATGCCAAACGCTAGATTCAAAAGGGTGAGGAGTATCAAGGTCCCGGTTATCGACCATCCATACTTGACAGCAAGGTGGGAGCGAGCCCTGAAGCAAAAGTTGAGTGAAGCTTATTTAGGTGGGAAAGCAGTAGGCAAGAGTTTAAGTGGTGCGGAGAAGAAAAACCTAGACCCCCTCGAGAGAACGGCGCACATACAAATTCCCAAGCCACTTTACACTGTCCGCCCGAAACTTTATCCTGACCCGCCCAGAAAAAGGCCCAACAACGTTTATCGATTTCCTGGACAATACCCATAGGAAGCAGGAGAGCGATCATGGCATAGATTGGTAAGGCTCGAAGCACTGTCCTAACCAAAACAGCACGGCCTGCTAGGGTGAGGAGAACACCTCGCCAACCCGCGAGACGACGATCAATCTTGTCAATAATGAAGAAGAAATCTTTTAGGTTTAATTTGTGAGTGGAGAGGGGAAGGCCAAGGTAGGATTGAGGGAACGATGCAACCACAAGCAGCCAAAACTAGTTGCAAGTTGAGATGCGAGATCCGGATCAACATGAATGGGAGCAAACGTGCTTTTGTGAAAATTAATCACCGCACCCGTGGCGTTTGAGAATTCAAGAAGGATAGATTTTAGAGTTTGAAGTTGGTCATGGTCAGCTTGCGTAATGATAAGGGTGTCGTAAAGATCTTGTAGAACTGGGCAAGGAATGCTCGGATCGATCGGGTGAGATAGAAGGCCATTAGCGTGCCTGAAGGATCAGACGTTGCAACACATCGGCTACAATAATGAAAAGATAAGGAGAGAGCGAGTCGCCTTGGCGAAGCCCCTGTCTGCAGTTGATCCATGGGCCAGGTTTACCATTAAGGAGCACAGCCGACTGGCTAGTCTGATTAAGATTATGAATCCAATCGCACCACACCGGCGGGAAGCCCTTCGCTCTCATAATGGCAGACAAGGCCGCCCAAGACACGGAGTCAAAAGCCTTGCGGAAGTCTAGTTTTAGAACGATAGCCGATTTTTTTCGTTTGAAGCAAGTTTGAACAATATCAGCAGCATATAAAAAATTATCAGCGATACCTCTCCCTTTAATAAAACCGGATTGGTCCTGGTGAATGATTGAGGAGATAAAAGGTTGAGCTCTAGTGGCCAGACACTTTGAGCTGATCTTGATGACATAATTTTGCAGGAAACCGGCCTGAAGTTGTCGGGGTCGTAGCTCCAACTTTTTTTGGAAGAAGCACAATGAAGGCTTTGTTGATCCTGGCTAACTCCGCGCAGCCCTTATGAAAATCATTCATGAGGTCGAGCAAGTCAAGCTTGATAAGATCCCAATTAACTTTAAAAAAGGCTGGCCCGAAGCCGTTCGGCCCTGGGCTCGCATTTACGTTCATGCTCAGAATAGCTAATCTAATTTCGTCCAGAGAGAAAGGCCTAGTAAGCGACAGAGCTTGAGAAGTGGTTAGTTTATAGCCAAGCAAGAGGTTATCGAGATCAAAATTAATTACAGATGGAGCTTGAGTTCCTAGTAGACAGCTGAAGTAGTCGTGCAGCACGGCAGCTTTTCCATTATGGGAGGTCACGTCCGTCCCATTGACATGCAGACTGGGAATTTTATTTTTGCGAAAACGGACAGAAGCACACACATGCATGTAAGCTGAATTTTCGTCTCCGAGAGTGCACTCTCTTATTTTTGCTCGCTAGCGCCAGTATGCAGCTAGAAGTTTGTTAAGACGATGTAAGGTGACTTTTACTGCAATGCGCAGTTTAAGTTCTAGGGAGGAAAGAGGGCGAGCCTCCTCAAGTTTGTCAAGTACAGAAATCATCGTAGTGCAGTTTGTAGCATGCTGCCTAGGCGCCTTAGCGTTGACTACCCACTTTTTTGCCATATTCCGAGTAAGTTTTAGTCTCAGGCAGATACGGCCTGCAGATCCCAACGATCTATGGTTTGGTCCAACACTTGTCCAATTTGAAGCGATTTGCTGAACAAAAGAGGGGTTTGAAAGCAGGTGGTTGTTTAGACGGAAAATTGAAGGTTTGAGGATATCGGTGGTAGCCGTCAGAAGGATGGGAACATGGTCGGAGGTAGTGCGTGCAAGGGATGAGAAACTATGACGATGATAAACACCACATAGAATGATGTTGCTACCTCTCTACAACATCCTGCAGCATACGCAACAATTAGGCACGATAGGTCCACTACCACACATACAATCACTGCTTTGGTCCTTATTCCATGTCCACTCAGTTTTGGGCTCAGAAGCAGTATGATTATGACCAAAGATGCCACGAAGGAAGTTGAATTGGAAACGATGAATATATTATAACAACCAAGGTAGTTACTCCGGAGGACAGAAGTAGCCGGATGATGCTTGTAAGGAGGAAAGGCCATATGCACCTTGTTAGAACCATGGTCATTTTCAGCCCAAAAGCCGCCTGGTGGATTCAATCCTGCTTGGTATGTGATAGTAGCAGCAAAAATTACGAGCGTCAAAATGAACTTGCGAGCCTCCTCAACGTTCTCTAGAGGGATGCTCACTTGCCTCACAAGGAAACCCCGTTTGATTAGAACTGTATTTATCATTCTCTGTAGATTCTGTTTCAATTTTCTTGGAATAAACCTTGTGGATACTAGGGTATGGATCCCAACATATGTGATGACCGCAAAGACTAGAACCCAGATGTAAATGGACGACTTGAGTGCCCTGCAACTCCCGGCAGCATAAGCCCCCAGCAGGCTGAATAGGTCCAATATCATGGTTAATTGCATTGAGTGGAGCCACATTCTCTTCCTTGTCACACTCTTACTGAGAAGCAAGATGATTAAGACAAGATATGCAGCGAAGGCTGTTGCATTGCAGTAAAAGAACACCTCATATCGTTCAGAAAAGCCATCATGCATGACAGGGTCACCAGCATCATGACCATCCTTGTTTAGTGTCCACGATCCCCCTGGTGGTGTTAATCCAGCATTGTATGTCACACCAACTGCTAGGACTCCAAGAAGTACCAAATATTTACGATGTCCCCACAAGAGCTCAAAATCATCATTGTTGCTGGAGCTGAATTCATGGCCAGGGGGTAATAAATTTCTGTTGGACGAGCCATTGATGGGATGTTGCCGCATGCTGACAGTACCAATTCCAAAAACACCTCTGCTGACTTCACTCGAACCATTCTCTGGTACCTGGGTACCCATTGTGTTGATGTTGGTCAGATCAATGCTGATTTCGGACTGCCTGCCACCTGCCATGTGGTTGCTCTCTGACCGAAATTGCAAGTCTCAGGTTCTCGGTTGCTTTCTATGCCTCTATCTGGATCATCAGGTAAGAGTTTCTTGGATGAAGAAGATATCTGAAGGATTCAAAGATAATTCAAGGGTGGTTCTGAACAATAAAAGCAAAGAAGGTTGCTAGAAAGAAGGACTTGGTGAAGTCTATGTCGCAAACGAAAACAACACAAAGATAGCACGTTAAAGGCTAACTTGCCTGTTAGACCCTACAATGATAACCACAATATGAATTATATTTTCAAACAGTAACCACCATATAAATTATTGGCTCAAGTACTAAAGTATATAGACTTCTCCAGAAAGGTGTGAGCTAATGTTGTACGTCAACTATCAGAGTCTACACTGGGTTGGTGTTCAAGACGAAAGTAGATTATCAGCTGATTAAAGTCTTAAAGGGATCAACCCTGTTGTATATACTGTAACTAGATGAATTTGGTGTGCAGTTTGCATGATTAGATATTACAATAGATATGTTCATGTTTGAGCATAGAGTTCTACTCCCCCTGATCCAAAAAAAGTGCCGCAGCTTTGAACTAAGGTTGAAGCAACCTTAGTTCAAAGCTGCGACACTTTTTTCCGATCGGAGGGAGTACTGGTTAATGAGTATGCTTGGAAATGAGTTTTTGTGTTTACCATTCAACAATTACATCATATATGTGACTGAATATCACCGTTATAATCTGACCCACAAAAATAAGTCGTCTAGAACTTTCCCTTTGTTTTCTCTAGATACCTAGTTCCAACTGCTATTACCACAATACACACATAGACAAGTACTCCTACTTCTTGGTGAAGACACTTAACAGATTCTACAGGGTAACTAGTAAAATTAACTGCAATCGCAGAAGCGGTAGATTATTGGCAGTGGTAAGTTACACACATCAAAGCCTAACAGCCAAACACACGAAGAGAAAGCAAAAGATTATACCTGGCATGGAAAGCATTGCAATGCTCACAGCCAAAAGGGAAGGGTGCCCTCGTTAGCCATATACGGTTGCAAGTGAGCTTGTATCCAGAGCGATAACCAAAATAGTGGTCTAGATATTTCCCTTTGTTTTCTCTGAATACCTAGATCCGATTGATACCACCAAAAAACATGTATAAATAAGTGTTTGCTTGTCGAAGAATTATGTGACATACTATGCTTGCTTTTAGATAATTCAAGAATATGTTTGCTAACTAGCAAAACTAAGTGCAAGTAAAGAGGTTCAATAATCAATGGAAACAATCATCCATGTCTAACAACCAAGCAGAGGAAGAGAAACTAAGAATCATACCTGGAAAGGGAAAGCAACGCAATGCTCCTCACATAGACATAGTCACACGGAACGGGTGCCCTCATTGGCCATAATCAACCCCTAGCTAAGGAAGCAGGTTTGAGCTTGTACCCAGATCAAGGGTAACTAGTAAAATTGGCTGCAAGTAGAGAAGTGGCACACTATTGGCAATGGAAGCTATGTATCCATGTCAAAGAACCGAGCCCAGGAAGAGAAAGTAAGAATCGTACCTGAAATGGGAAAGCTTTGCAATGCTCAGCTGCTCACACGGAATGGCTGCCCTGTTAACCTAGCTGAGGTTGCGGCTTTGAGCTTGTATCCAGAGTGACGGCTGCTGCTCAGACTAGCGAGGGACACCTTGTGTGCTTCAAAATGGCTGAGTTCTTCCGGAGTCAATAATGGTGTGAACGGTGGTGTGGATGGTGAACAAAAGAGGGGGGAGACCTGGGAAGTCAGTTAAACGAAGGAAAGAATCAAGGCAGGACCCCACGGCAATGTACTATGAGCCTATTATCAGATAGCTTATTAGGTTGGACCCAGTCATATCAAGAAACAGTCAGCATCCAGATTAAGCAAGGGGAATAATATATGCATATATGATCTCTTCAGGACCACTTTAGACTTAGAAGAGAGCCTAATGCACCAGAAATAATGAACAAACACGCATCTCAATTGTTAAATACTCCAGCGTCGAGCTGGGCTGCTGAATAATTTGATTTGGAAAACACAGATATAATCAAGAATTAGCCAGTAGAATACCTGATATTAGGAGGCAGTGAAATGGAATCTGTAGACACCGATGGTAAACGCAGCGGGTGTGTTCACAGTTGACTGGTACACGACCACCACACACCGCGGGTTCACAGTTCACACCTCACGCCGGCGCTCAGAGGCCACCTTGACTAACCATCATCGCAGAAAACCGGAATACTGCCATCATCATCCACTTGACTCCGGCGAAGTCATCCACTTGCCTCCCTGGCGCCTCGAGCGTCGCCATCTTTTGACATTTTCGCTCCGCGTGCAACCACCGTTCCGTGGAGCGGCACATCGCCGCTCGTGCGTAGACTCTTCTCCGGCCATCAACTGCCGTGCCGTAGTTGGGTACTGGCCACCCCCAGCCCCAGGGCACGTTAGCGGCACTGGGGCACTCATCAGTACGGTCGGCTCCGCCGCCGGCGCCCCGCTGGCTGCTGAGGCATTTGTTCGAACATCGGACGGGCACTGCTAGGGGGAGCAGAGCCGGGCGGGGCAAGCCAGCGCCTAGAGCCCTAGATCCTCGATCGGCGCCATATCCGGCCGAGCTGCCAGACCCAAGCAGCAGCAGCGTGCATTGATCCCGTCCGACTGGCGCAGGGGGGACCGTCGACGTCGACAGGGGCGTTCCCCTCCCCCTGGCCATCCATCCCCCCTGGGTCGCCGGCCTCCTGGACTAGTCATTTGTATACTACCTTTTTTTTCGAACTTCATTTGTATACTATCTGACGTCACAAGAAAAGTTGGGAATGACGTCACATAAACAGCTCACCTAAAAGAACACCTAAGTTTCAACTTTCCATAGTTAAACGTTAAAAAGGAAAACTCTCCATCGTTACTTTTTGTTATGCCGCTTGTAAACAAAGACTCTAGAGTGGTGCATTTTTTAGTGAAAAAAGTGCAGGTATGTGCTTATCGAGAGTACAACAACCCATCGGCGTTCTGCCCGTCGAGAAAAATCTCTATCTCAACTACTTACAAAATATAAGTAGCGTTCTTGGCAAAACTCGTCCTCAACTGATTTCCCACCTCCCATCATGTTCATTCATCGATTTTTCTCATCTAGCCAAGTTTTCACCAGCATGTCATATTTGACCGCACGTTTCAAATAAGCCGCTCAGTCATACTCCCCCATTCAATAATGTAGTGCGTATACATTTTTGAAAAATCAAGCTTTGCAAACTTTGACCGGATTTATAAGAAAAACTATATAATTCTAAAATACCAGAATATAAAATATAAAACTACATCTTATGATAAATCTAATGATATATGTTTGGCAGTATAGATGTAAAAGTTTTTCCTCACAAACTTGGTCAAAATTTGTGACGTTTAATTTCTCAAAAAATCTATATGCTATGCATTATGGAACTGAGGGAGTATTAATTTACTTACCTTTTGCCACAATACTTCCCTCTTTCCGGTTTATAGGGCTTATCTCAAAATTTTAGTTTTTCCATTTTATAAGGCTCAATTTGGTTGTTTCCCACCACATGCTCAGATTCAAGGTGCATTAAATCATTGCATGCAAGTATTAAGAAAAAATTGACCAATGTATGTAATTTGTACATGCATGTATTGCAATTAATGCATTGATAAACATACTTTTTTGAGAAAAACAAGAGCATTAATTTGGTGTTTTTGTAAACTACAAGAAGTATTCCACCACTCATCATCTACCTTGGTTGGTGAGATTTTTGAATTAAGCCTTATAAACCGGAAAGGAGGGAGTACATGAACTTCACATTAATTAAGTTACCTTTTTCAATAGTGTGGAATTACGCCATTCAATTTCACGCCATATTGTACCACTCCTTCCCGTATGCCGCTCAATCATATTAATTTACGTACTATACATGACTGAAGCTACCAAATTATTGAGATAAAAAATATTTCCCCCCTGGCAACCCACAGACACGAGAGTAGGAAAACTATCAAAATGATCCACTGCTCGCTTCGAACATGCGCCCTTTCAGAAAAAAGGTCAATATACCAGTGATGCTTGAACTTGCTATGGATGTTCACTTTAGTGTCTGAACTGAAAAAATACATCGAACTGGTTCTAAAACTTGGCATGAACGTGTAAATACGATGTTAATCTCATCCATAGATGTAAAGCACACTGACATAGCTCCTTATATGTCTGGCGTGGTGCCAAGATGGCGTAGGGCTCACTCGTAGCGATGAAACATGATTAGTTGTATACTATATGGCTCAATGACTAGTGGGTCCCACTTGTCAAGATCTCGAGACTAAAATGAAAAAGGTGTGCCAAGTGGCAATCAAAACAGAGACTGACGCTAGCATGCAGTCCGTCTTGACCAAAACACCAACTAGCTTATCATATTGAGTGTGTCTCCTAAGTTTTAATGTAGTGAACTCCCCCGCTGAAACCCTTTTCTCCTCAAGGCCACACCATGAGGCGCGGCCGGACGGCGCCAGATCCCCACGCTGCCGGTCTCCTCCCCTCCTCCTCCCTCCCCCTCGCCGCCGCCAGGGGGCGCGGCCGGGCTAAGCCCGACCGGTGCCGCCAGCGGCGGGGCCTGTTCTTCCTCCTCCGCGCGATGGGCGGCGCAGCTCCTCCATCGAGGGCGGGCGCGCGGCGGCTCGGGCACCGCGGCGGTGGCGGCCTCGGCAAAGGTTCGGGCGATGCGCGGGCCATCGGGCGGCGTGGGCGGCGGTGTGTCCGGCTTGGCGGCTGCGATGGTTCCTCTCTCCCGGGCGTGGCGGTCGTGCGGCTAAATCTGTCTCCCGGTCCGACGACCTAGTGGTGGTGGCCGGCGGTGCGCGTGGTGGTGGTGCTTCCACTTGGCGGCTCTCTATGCGAGGAGGCAGGGTAGCGGCTTGGACAGGGGCAGCGGCGCCGACGGCGTGCCGGCTGCAGCGCGAAGGCGGGAACTTTACAAGCCTCGGAGATCCCACCCGGGCCTGTGCGGCCACGGGCCTAGTATGTTCCTGCTATTGCGTGCGGTCAGCTACCGTCTTCGACGGTGGAGGTGGCGCCCTCCCGCGTGCCGACGGTGCTGCTGCCCTAGTCCCGGCTCCTCTTCTTCATTGTGCAGACCATGCTTCATGGTGTTGTGGTGAGACAGCATGGGAAGCTTCGTGACCGCGTTGGCGCAGGGTGAGGGTCTATTTGATGGCGAGCTCTGGAGTGCCTGAGTTGGAGGTTGGATCGGGAGAAATCCCTGTTGGCTTGGCCGACAAAGACACAGTGGCGCTTGTGGGTGCCGCTGGACCTTCCTGGAGGGCGTCGGGGCTACCCTTCCTCTCTCCTCACCGAAAATTTGGGAAACCCTTGGCAGCGATGTCGTCATCGTCGCGTCCCTTCTTGGAGGTGTTGATTGGTACCGGTGCTTCGGAGGCTCGGAGCTTGGTGGGCAATCTCCGGTGGGTGCAGCGGCCACGAGGCTTCTTTGTTTCTTTGTCGATCCGCCGTGTCGGCATTTGTTTCTCTTGTATTTTCTCTTTCTTTTCTTTTGGGCGTGACTGTGATGCTTCCGCCCCAGCACCTATCGTTGGATGTCTCGGTTGGTTGCTTTGTATACAAAGCGGCGAAAAACCCTTTTTCGGCAAGTTTTAATGTAGTCTAAATAAAAACAGTTCCGGTACTTAAATGGGTTGTGGTAACTGCGGCCCATCTAGGCACAAAGCTTGATACACGTTTTTATCCTACTTTCTCCGATACGAGTGATTCTTTGTCGCACGTGGAGGGATAGTTATATGATTCAATTGTGTTAGCACTGTTGAGAGATTGCATTATTGAAAGTATGAATCCCAGGCCTTGTTTCTAAGCATTGATATATCGTTTTGCTCATTGTTTGCTACTTGCTCCCTTGTTGTTTTTATTTATTCAGATTATAAAATTATATTTCTACCATACATACCACACGTGTATCACCATCTCTTCGCGGAACTAGTGCACCTATACAATTTGCCATTGTATTGGTGTGTTGAGGACACAAGAGATTTCTTGTATTTGATTGTAGGGTTGTTTGAGAGAGAACATCTTCATCCTACACCACCCATGGATTGATAAACCTTAGGTCATCCACTTGAGGGAAATTTGTTGTTGTCCTATAAAACTCTGCGCTTGGAGGCCCAACCGAGTCTACAAGAATAAAGTTGCATAGCAGACATCAAGCTATTTCTGGCACCATTGCTGGGGAGGTGAGTGCTTGAAGGTATATCCTTAGCTCTTGCAATTTAATCTTTTAGTTCCTTGTTTATTCACTAGTTTGGTTTTATAAAAGAAAATTAAAAACATGGAAGTGAAGTCACATCAAATGCTTTACCTTTATGATGTCTTTCTTGAAAAATATGGATTCCGGTAATTGTGCTCAATTGTTAAAGGAAGAAATTAATAAAATGTTTAATGTGAGTCCTTTGAATTATCAAAGCATGATTGCAATGTTCTTAGTATGCTTGCTATGAATATCCATAATGCTAATGATGATTGCACTAATCATGATAAAATGTTTCTTATAGGCATGTCTACTATTGTGGAGAGCATAGACCTTGTGAAGACATGCCAATTAGGGATGATAAATTTTGTAAGAAGCATAAACATGACAAAACTAAATGGTGGCTTAGGGTATTAGATGATTATGCTACAAAATTATGTTCTCTTCATCCCATTACTTGTGAACTTTGCAATAAAGTTGGCCATCTTAATTTCCAATGCATGCGTTTTCATGATCGAATCGTGGCCAAATATTGTAATAACTTGACCACCCTTGAACTTTATAATGAACTTTGTCTATTTTGGGGTGTGAAGAATGTTCACATAAAAAGTTGGTTTGAAGCATTCATATTCATAAAAGATACTGAAATAGATGTAAGAGAAATCTATATGTTTTGTGTGGTAAACTGCAATGAGAATGCTTATATCGCCAATTATAGAAAAAGGGAAAACAAATAGAATATAAAAGGAATACTAATGGAAGGGTAAAGATTTCCCAGTACCCTCCTATTGTTTCTCGTAATGAATTGAGTAAAGAGGGGGATCTTCCTATCCAACCAATCTCTTCAATAAAAAACTCAAAAAATTAAATAAAACCACAAATATGTGGTGAAGAAGAAGAAGAAAAGAAGGAAAAGCAAAGGTAATAAGGCATCCCTCCAAAATAATGTTGCTCCAATTATCTTTGAGAATGAATCAAAAAGTATTATGGAAGATGATACAATTGAGCATGATATTGTCTTTTGGTCTTATGGCACAATGTCCGAAGGAACTATTGAGAATGATTTTGTTATGCATATTACTTGTTGTGATAATTATGGTTGGGAGTACTTTTTATAATCTTGAAAATCTTTTTGGCATCAATTTGGAAATTTATGATGATAATAATTGTTATATTATTGGTGTTATTCATACTATTAATGATAAGAGTGATTATGCTAATGATATGCAAAACCATAAGCTTGGGGATGCTATTTATGATGAGAATGACATGTTTGAGAATGTATTTGCTGCAAATATTGTTTATCCTGAGCTTGGGGGTGCTACGTGAAGATGATCATTTTAGCCCCCCTATTTCTAATGATCAAATTTAATATGATGTTCGCATGCCTCCTATTTACGATTGCAATAATAATGAAAGTGAGTTTGGAAGAGTGTCAACTTTAGGTAATAATTATCCTACTACCTTGGAGGGTGTTAAATCTTATTGCAATAATTATGAAAGTGGATTTGGAGTGGTCATAATTTTATTTAATGTTGAATCCACTACTTTCGAAGAGCTTTCAATTGATTATGATGAGAACAAAGGTGCTACTTATGATGATTATTGTGATGACACTTATGTTATAAAAAGTAGTGATAGTTATTCTTATAAAACTTTTCATAATTATGAATACCCTTTTGAAAGATCGTGGATGTCGCCTAGAGGGGGGTTGAATAGGTGCTTTAAAATAATTATGGAGTTTAGGCTTGAACAAATGCGGAATAAACCTAGCGGTTAATTTGTCAAGCACAAAACCTAAAACAACTAGGCTCACCTATGTGCACCAACAACTTATGCTAAGCAAGATAAACAACTATGTGATAGGAAGATATATGACAAATAATGACATGACTATCACAAAGTAAAGTGCATAAGTAAAGGGTTCGGGTAAGAGATAACCGAGGCACACGGGAGACGACGATGTATCCCGAAGTTCACACCCTTGCGGATGCTAATCTCCGTTGGGAGCGGTGTGGAGGCACAATGCTCCCCAAGGAGCCTTTAGGGACACCGTAATCTCCTCACGCCCTCGCACAATGCAAGATGCCGTGATTCCACTAAGGGACCCTTGAGGGTGGTCACCGAACCCGTACACTTTGGCAACCCTTGGGGCGGTCACCGAACCCGTACACTTTGGCAACCCTTGGGGGCAGTCACCGGAACCCGTCAAATTGCTCGGGGCGATATCACAACCTAATTGGAGACCCCGACGCTGTCTTGCAGAGCTTTACACCACAATGGTTGAGCTCCAAACACCACCAACCGTCTAGGGCGCCCAAGCACCCAAGAGTAATAAGCTTCTCAACTTGTAACTTCCACATACCACCATGGAGAACTCAAAATCGATGCACCAACTGCAATGGCAAGGGCACACGGTGTGCCCAAGTCCCCCACTCTCAAATCCCACAAAAGCAACGAAAGCTATGGAGGAAAATGAGAGGAAGAACAAGAAGGAGAACACCAAGAACTCCAAAATCTAGATCGAAGGGGTTCCCCTCACATAGAGGAGAAAGTGATTGGTGGAAATGTGGATCTAGATCTCCTCTCTCTTTTTCCCGCAAAACTAGCAAGAATCCATGGAGGTATTGAGAGATAGCAAGCTCGAAGAAGGTCAGCAATGGGGGAAGAACTCGAGCTAAAGGGATAAGGTTCAATGGGGAAGAAGACCCCCCTTTTATAGGGCCTCCCGAATCCAACCGTAATGTGCTCACCCCGCACACGAGCGGTACTACCGCTCAGGGGAGCGGTACTATCGCCCGGGCGGTAGTGCACATAGAGCAGTGCAATGGTGCGAGACCACAAGCCGTTTGTTGGGGATATTACCACTAGGGGTAAACCGGCCAGAGCAGGCCAGGTTAACTTCACCAGTAGTTGAACATGTTAAAGCCCAAATAGATAGCAGAGGGCTTATGGCCCATAGCCGGTTCACGCCAGTAGCTGTAAACCGGCATCATTATGTATCTTGTGTTGTAAGTTAGGAATAGTAGAGACCAAGCCGGATACGTCTATGAACCGGCATCGGGCTCAGAACCCGACGGGCGTCACCCGTGTATATAAGGGGACGACCCGGTGGCGGTTTGGGACAGACAACAACAACTCGAGGCCTAGGCGAAGCTTGTTTGCTCCCTAGTCATCGAAACCCCATCAATTCCATCACAACTAGACGTAGGCTTTTCCCTTCATCGAAGGGGCCGAACTAGTATAATTCTCGTGTCCTTTTGTCCGCTTTAACCCCTTCAAGTTAACCCGTAGCGATGGCTCCACGACTAAGTCCTTTCGCGAGGACATCTGCCGTGACAAACCCACGACAGTTGGCGCCCACCATGGGGCTATCGCACGATGGTTTAACGTTCTTTGAGGGCAAGTTCGAAGGACTCAAGGGCTATGTTGTGGGTCGGATGACCAAGAGTCGTCGCGGCAAGCTCTACATTAACGACGCGGGATGGGGCCCCGAGGCCGGCTCAATTGAGTACGGGTACCGGGTCCCCTTTGGGGGCATACACGTCTTCATCGGCAAGATCGGTGAACCGGGTCCTGAGCCATACATCTGCACCGACCTCGTCGAGACGGCTTAGCGTGCGAGATCTGCCCAGGTTAAGCCAGCCGTGAAGCGTGCCTTCGTGGGGGTCATCCACGGAGGAGAGTATGAGGACGGATCGGGATATGGTAGCGAGACTGTCGTCTATTCCGGCGACGAGTCCTCAACCGGAGAAACTGAATCGATGTATCAGTTGCAAGATGACCGGATTGGGGGCTCTTCCGATGGCGACAGTATTCCGGACCCCTCCGATCTGCCCAACCGGGTTGGAATATTCATGGCCGGTACACAAGCGGTGATCCACTCTTCAACCGCAGCAGCAATGTTCTCCGGATCGTCAGCGGCGGCGGCAGCCGGGGCAGGAGGTCCTGTGCGCCCGCCGGCTCAAGTCTTATCTGATCTGTTTGATGCGCTAGTTGTGCTCATGGCAGAGGCCAACCCGGCGGATCAGGATGCCCACAACGCAGAAATTGCAAAGGTGAGAGCGCAGATCGCTCAGGCCAAGGCCGACCTGGCAGCTGAGAACGACAGGATGGCCGCAGAGCGGGCCTCTTTAGACGCCCAGGCCTATAAGCTTATGCTGGATCAGAACGCGTCACGCGAGGTCTTGAAGCGGAAGCACAGGTCCCGCTTGCCTTCGGTTTTCGATGCCAGAAACCTCTTTCACACCCCAGGAGCAGGAACCAGTAATCCGCCAGAGGTTAGCAGGCGGAGGCGCTGAACCAGCGGTAGCTGGTCCAACCTCGCCTAATGGAACCTCCTCGGCAGAACAATATTGTACCTCAGCCGGTCCAGACACCTCCGGGTCATTACTCCAATCCTATGGACAATCTTGTCGCTGCCGCTTCACGATTGGAGGCCATCCCGATCGAAGGTGATTCTCCGCAGGCGGTGGAGACGTGCCGGGTCAAGGAGCTCCTTCGGACCGCTTTGATTCAACAGGAGGCATACTCATACAGCCGTGACCGGATTCATTCCACCTCTCGTCCGAGCCGGAGCTACAGCACGCGTGTGGAGGAGCCGGCCGTATCAAGCAATGCACGGAACCGTGAAGCGGCCCGTGGCAACAACCCGGCAGGCGATCTTCGTGATGCTCAGGAAGTGGTAGACCGGGCCCGGGCACGCAGGGCGGCCGAGTTAGCAGCACAAAACGAGGCACGTCAACTTACGCCAGTTCGTCCCACTATCTCAGTCGAGCCAGGGGTTACTTCTAGTTCCTTGGGGGTGCCCTGTCTCGTCCCCGCTCTACGCAATGTGCGCTTACCTAAAGACTTCAAGGGTCCGCGCAAGGTACTGAATTACACTGCCGATTTGTCTCCAGAAGCATGGGTAGAGAGTTACAAGATGGCCATGGAGATGCTAGATGTGGATGAGGCCGCATGTGCAAAGTACTTTACTATGATGCTTGAAGGGACAGCTCGTACTTGGTTAAAAGGCTTGCCGCCCAATTCTATCAGCTCATGGGCCCAGTCGCGAGCCCGGTTTATCCAGAATTTTAAGGATACTTCTAAACAGCCCATGTCAATAGTGGACTTAGCGGCATGTGTCCAGGAGGATGGAGAGTCAACAACCCATTGGGTGCGCCGTGTCTCGGAAATTTTGCACTCGTCAGACCGTATCAATGCTGATTCTGCGATTATAACTCTGGAAGGCAACTGCTGGTTTAAGCCTCTGAAGTTAAAATTGGGGCGAATGAAGCGGTTTTGTAACGACATGGGCACCCTCATGGGTGCTTTAGTGAAGTATGTTGATTCTGATAGTACCAAGGATCCCGAGTCTGAGGATGACAAGGCAGGGAAGGGAAAAAAGAACAGCAACTCCAAGGGGCAGCAACACAGCACAGCAGGTCATTGGAATGGAGGCAAACGTAAAGCGGATGGCAGCGTAGATTTTGTGGCTGATACTAGCGCGCAGGACAAGGGTCAGCGACGCAAGGGTAAAGCGGCGAATCGCGGTGGAGCTCCGAATCCTAACCCAGATCGCCTAAACTATTTGTTGAACCAGCCTTGTCCAAAGCACGGGACGAAGGAGATTGTGACGCCCCCGATTCAATCGTACACTAATCATACACGCAAACGTGTACGATCAAGATCGGGGACTCACGGGAAGATATCACAACACAACTCTAAAAATAAAATAAGTCATACAAGCATCATAATACAAGCCGAGGGCCTCGAGGGCTCGAATACAAGTGCTCGATCATAGACGAGTCGTGGAAGCAACAATATCTGAGTACGGACATAAGTTAAACAAGTTTGCCTTAAGAAGGCTAGCACAAACCGGGATACATATCGAAAAAGGCGCAGCCTCCTGCTCGGGATCCTCCTAACTACTCCTCGGTCGCCGCCGGGCTGCACGTAGTAGTAAGCACCTCCGTGTAGTAGTCGCCATCGATCGTGGAGTCTCGCTCTTGGGCTCCATCGTGCAGTCGCAAAGCAACCGGTAAAGAAAGGGGGAAAGGGGAACAAGGCAACCGTGAGTACTCATCCAAAGTACTACTTAAGCAAGGAGCTACACTACATATGCATGGATATATGTGTAAAGGGCCATATCGGTGGACCGGACTGCAGAATGCCGTAATAAGAGGGGATAGCTAATCACCCGTCAAGACTACGCTTCGGCAGCCTCCGCCTTGCAAAGATCTAGAAGAGAGTAGATCAAGTCCTCCAAGTAGCATCGCATAGCATAATCCTACCCGCGATCCCTCCTCGTCAGCCTTTGTTAGAGAGCCGATCACCGGGTTGTATCTCGCACTTGGAAGGGTGTGTTTTATTAAGTATCCGGTTCTAGTTGTCATAAGGTCAAGGTACAACTCCAAGTCGTCACATCAAGATCACGACTATTCAAATAGATTAACTTCACTGCAGGGTGCACCACATAACCCAACACGCTTGATCCCATTTGGCGGACACACTTTTTACGGGTCATGCCCGGCCGCGGAAGATCAACACGTCGCAACCCGACCTAGGCCAACAGAGCGGTCAAGACGCCGGTTCTAAACCTAAGCGCCAGGGTCCGCCCATCGCCCTTAGCATACCGCACGCTGCAACGCGCCGAAGCGCACCTAGCAACCTCCATTACAAAGGAAGTCACGTTATGCGGTCCAATCTGGCGCGCCGCTCGATCCAGCGTCATGAAGGCTTGGTGATACCACGACGCCGGGATACCCATAACTACTCCCACGTAGTTGGTTAGTGCGTATAGACCAAATGGCCAGACTCAGATCAAATACCAAGAACTCGTTAAGCGTGTTAAGTATCCGCGAACGCCGAACATGGCCAGCCCACCTCTCTCCTAGGCGGTCTCAATCTGCCCTGTCGCTCCGCCACAAAGATCCACACAGAGGGCCGTCGGGACAAAGGTCCTTTCAGCCCCCAATCCGTGAATTACTCGCGGGTGCTCCTCGAGCCGACCCGACTTTAGTCACCACATGTATCATGTATAAGTATAAGTATATACCCGTGATCACCTCCCGAGTGATCACGGCCCGATAGTATAGCACAGCAGACGGACAAGAATGTAGGGCCACAGATGGAAATACTAGCATCCTAGACTAGGCAAGTAGGAATGCAGGTAAGGTATCAACAGAAGTAGCAAAAACAGGCTATGCATCAGGATAGGAATAACGGAAAGCAGTAACATGCTACACTACTCTAATGCAAGCAGTATAGAGGAGAGTAGGCGATATCTGGTGATCAAGGGGGGGCTTGCCTGGTTGCTCTGGCAAGAGAGAGGGGTCGTCAACTCCGTAGTCGAACTAGGCAGCAGCAGCGTCGGTCTCATAGTCTACCGGAGATAAGATGGGGAAGAAACAATGAATACAATGCAAACATAAACACGACGATGCGTGACGCGACAATGAGCGGTGCTAGGTGTGCCCTAACGTGGTATGAGGTGGTACTTTAATGGGGAAACATCCGGAAGTATTCCGGTGTTTCGCTTTTCTGCGGAAGGAGCCGAGGGGGAAAGTTGCGAGTTCGATAGGTTAGGGGGTGTGGCGGACGAACGGGTTGCATATCCGGAATTGTCTCGTCGTTCTGAGCAACTTTCATGTTGAAAATAATTTAATCCGAGTTACGGATTAAAAGATATGATTTTCTAAAGATTTTATTAATTTCTAGAATTTAATTAATTATTTAATTTAATCCGAAAATGGAATTATGACATCAGCATGATGTCATCTTTGACGTCGGCGATCAACAGGGTTGGCTGGGTCAATCTGATGGTGGGACCCGGTTGTCATCGTTTAAGACTAACTAATCGTGTTTAGTTAGTCTAACTAAAATGATTAGGTTTATTAACTATAATTAATTAGGTTAACTAATCAGGATTAGTTAAGTTAATTAATTCTTTAATTAATTAATTAATGTTTTAATTATTTTAATTATTTATTTATTTATATTTTTTAAATCTTTTTTAAACGTTCTGGGGGCGGGCCCCTCTGGTCAATGGCACAGAGGCCTTAGTGGGTTTGGGTCCAGCGGGTGCGGGTGTGGGCGTGGGCGCCTGAGGCCATCAGAGGGGCGCCGGCCACGGCGCCGGCCGGAGTAGGGCGGCGCGCGACGGGTTTCGGCACGGGCGTAATGGGCGAACCCGGGCGGCTGTCGACGCGACGAAGCGAGGCACGAGGGTCGCCGAGGGGGACGCCAGAAGGGCAGCTGACGGCGCAAGGCTACGTGGCTTGGGGCGGCACGAGCAGCCTGTGGCACGACGGCGGCGCGAGGGGAGGTAGTGGCTGGTCATGGGTCGAAAGGGGGCCGCCGCAGAGGGAGAGGAGGCCGGGCGTGGATCATGGCCCAAGTGGTCGGTGTAAGGTGGCTGTGGCGCACGGGCGAGGGGCGCGTCTCGAGACCGGGGCGGTGAGCACGGGCGAGGGGGAGAGAGGGCGACGACGGAAGGGGTGCGGTGAGTGGCCGCGGGCGGCGCACCGCGGTGACCGCGAGGGGGAAAACGTGTAGGGGAGGGGGACGCTCACATCGAGGAGCAGGGAACGGGGCAAGGTGCTCGGTGGAGGCCGGGGAGGACGATGGGGACGAGCGCCGAGGGGAAGGAGTCCCTGAGGTGGCGGCGAGCTCCGGGTGGCGTCGGTGATGGCGCCCTCCTCCTCGATCCCGATCCAATCGGGAGGGGAGGGAGGAGATATTTTGGGTGCGGGGGGGGGGGGGAGTGTCGGTGGCTAGGGTTGGACCGGGGGGAGTGGGGGGTTATGGGGAGGCCGGCTGGGCCAAGGGGGATTTGGGCTGGCCTGGCAGGTCGTGGGCCTGGGCTTGGGTGGCTCTTGGCCGAGCCCCGGGGTTTCTTCCTTTTGTTTTGTTTTAGTTTTGTTTTCTTTTCTTTTATTTATTTACCTTTTCCTGTTTTAAATCAGTTTAAATTATTTAGACATTTTCTAAAAATGTGTTTACTGCACCACAATTACCTTTGTAATATTTGACAATCACCGAACATTTTAGTCTTAATTTTTGGAAACTTTTATTGTTATCATTAATTTGAATTTGAATTTCGAACGGTTCCGAATTATTGTGAGGATAGCAACAGTAACCGAGGTGTCATGGCACGATTAGCGTGGGATTACTGTAGCATGATTATCCGAGCGTTACAGAGATACCGGCCAACCACCTTTGGAAGGACTGTTACATTATGCGGGAGTTCAAAAATTCTAATACTTTCCGTTATGATCATGGATCAGGTGGCGGTTCAGGATCCGGTTTCCATGGGCCGGGTCACGATGGAGGAGCTTCTGGTTCAGGCTTCAATGGCAATCAGGGTGGACATAACAATCGTAATAGTCGAATAACCAAGGTGGTTACAGCCCGGCAAGATCGGGTTATCAGAGCCATCCAAAGCAGTTGAATAGTGGGCAATATCATGTTTTCACGACTAGCTTGGATAAGCGGGACCGGAAACTCCATAAGCGAGCGGTTAATTCTGTTGAACCGGCCGTACCACGTTATTTACGCTGGTCGGAACGGCCAATTGTATGGAGCAGAGAGGATCACCCTCTCCGGGTTGACAATCTGGGTCAGCTGGCATTGGTGGTAGCCCCTCAGGTGGGAGGTTATAAATTCACCAAAGTGCTCATGGATGGAGGGAGCAGCATTAACATCTTATATTATGAGACCTTCCGCCGTCTGGGGCTGACAGAAAAAATCTTAAACCGTCCAATACAGTATTCCATGGTGTGGTACCTGGCAAGTCAGCATATCCTGTTGGCAAGATAGCTCTGGAAGTGGCCTTTGGGGACGATCATGATTCCCGATCCGAGACACTGACTTTTGAAGTGGTGAAGATCCGGAGCCCATATCTGTTGGGGAACGTAGTAATTTCAAAAAATTTCCTACGATCACGCAAGACCATGGTGATGGCATAGCAACGAGAGGGGAGAGTGTCCGTCCACGTACCCTCGTAGACCGAAAGCGAAGCGTTATAACAACGCTGGTTGATGTAGTAAATGCGTCTTCACGATCCGACCGATCCAAGCACCGAACGTCACGGCACCTCCGAGTTACGCACACGTTCAGCTCGATGACGATCCCCGGACTCCGATCCGGCAAAGTGTCGGGGATGAGTTCCGTCGCACGACGGCGTGGTGGCGATGTTGATGCTCCACCGACGCGAGGCTTCGCCTAAGCACCGCGACGATATGACTTCTCCGGTAGCGGGGCTTCGCCTAAGCTCTCTGACGATATGACCAGTGGAATATGGTGGAAGGGGCACCGCACACGGCTAAGGAAAGATCCGTAGATCAACTTGTGTGTTATGGGGTGCCCCCTGCCCTCAGATATAAAGGAGCCAAGGGGAGGTGGCCGCCCAAGGGGAGGCGCACCAGGAGTACTACTCCTCCGGAGTAGGACTCCCCTCCAATCCTAGTTGGATTAGGATTCCGGAGGGGAAAGAGAGAGAGGGGCGGCCCACCTTTCCTAGTCCTAATAGGACTAGGGAAGGGGGGGCGCGACCACCTAGGGCTGCCCCTTCTCCTTTCCTCCAAGGCCCACTATGGGCCCATGTAGTTCCCGGGGTTCCGGTAACCTCCCGGTACTCCGATAAATTCGATTTCACTCGGAACCCTTCCGATGTCCAAATGTAGGCTTCCAATATATCAATCTTTATGTCTCGACCATTTCGAGACTCCTCGTCATGTCCGTGATCACATCCGGACTCGAACAAACTTCGTGCATCAATACTTATAAACTCATAATGGTATCGCCGAAGCGTTAGCGTCACGGACCCTACGGGTTCGAGAACTATGTAGACATGACCTAGAACCATTCTCGGTCAATAACCAATAGCGGAACCTGGATGCCCATATTGGTTCCTACATATTCTCTGAAGATCTTTATCGGTCAAACCGCATAACGACATACGTTGTTCCCTTTGTCATCGGTATGTTACTTACCCGAGATTCGATCGTCGGTATCCAATACCTAGTTCAATCTAGATTACCGGTAAGTCTCTTTACTCGTTCGTAATACATCATCTCACAACTAACTCATTAGTTGTAATGCTTGCAAGGCTTAAGTGATGTGCATTACCGAGAAGGCACGGAGATACCTCTCCGAGCAATCGGAGTGACAAAACCTAATCTCGAAATACGCCAACCCAACAAGTACCTTTGGAGACACCTGTAGTACTCCTTTATAATCACCCGATTCACGTTGTGACGTTTGGTAGCACCCAAAGTGTTCCTCCGTAAACGGGAGTTGCATAATCTCATAGTTACAGGAACATGTATGGGTCATGAAGAAAGCATTAACATACTAAGCGATCAAGTGTTAAGCTAACGGAATGGGTCATGTCAATCAGATCATTCTACTAATGATGTGACCTTGTTAATCAAATAACAACTCTTTGTTCATGGTTAGGAAACATAACCATCTTTGATTAACAAGCTAGTCAAGTAGAGGCATACTAGTGACATCTTGTTTGTCTATGTATTCACACATGTATTATGTTTAGGTTAATACAATTCTAGCATGAATAATAAACATTTATCATGATATAAGGAAATAAATAATAACTTTATTATTGCCTCTAGGGCATATTTCCTTCAGTCTCCCACTTGCACTAGAGTCAATAATCTAGATTACAAAGTAATGATCCTAACACCCATGGAGTCTTTGTGCTGATCATGTTTTGCTCGTGGAAGAGGCTTAGTCAACGGGTCTGCAACATTCAGATCCGTATGTATTTTGCAAATCTCTATGTCTCCCACTTGGACTTGGTCCCGAATGGAATTGAAGCGTCTCTTGATGTGCTTGGTCCTCTTGTGAAATCTGGATTCCTTTGCCAAGGCAATTGCACCAGTATTGTCACATAAGATCTTCATCGGTCCCGATGCACTAGGTATAACACCTAGATCGGAAATGAACTCTTTCATCCAGACTCCTTCATTTGCTGCTTCCGAAGCAGCTATGTACTCCGCTTCACATGTAGATCCCGCCACGACGCTTTGTTTAGAACTGCACCAACTGACAGCTCCACCGTTTAATAAAAACACGTATCCGGTTTGCGATTTAGAATCGTCCGGATCGATGTCAAAGCTTCTTGTCGACGTAACCATTTACGACTAGCTCTTTGTCACCTCCATATATGAGAAACATATCCTTAGTCCTTTTCGTGTATTTCAGATGTTCTTGACCGCTGTCCGATGATCCATTCCTGGATTACTTTGGTACCTTCCTGCCAAGCTTATAGCTAATCATACGTCAGGTGTGGTACACAGCATTGCATACATGATAGAGCCTATGGCTGAAGCATAGGGAACATCTTTCATTTTCTCTCTATCTTCTGCTGTGGTCGGTCATTGAGTCTTACTCAATCTTACACCTTGCAACACAGGCAAAAAACCTTTCTTCGCTTGATCCATTTTGAACTTTTTCAAAATTTTATCAAGGTATGTGCTTTGTGAAAGTCCAATTAAGCGTCTTGATCTATCTCTATAGATCTTGATGCCCAATATGTAAGCAGCTTCACCGAGGTCTTTCATTGAAAAACTTTTATTCAAGTATCCTTTTATGCCATCCAGAAATTCTATATCATTTCCAATTAATAATATGTCGTCCACATATAATATCGTAAATGCTACTGAGCTCCCACTCACTTTCTTGTAAATACAGGCTTCTCCAAAAGTCTCAGATAAACCCATATGCTTTGATCACACTATCAAAGCGTTTATTCCAACTCCGAGAGGCTTGCACCGGACCATAAATTGATCGTTGGAGCTTGCACACTTTGTTAGCACCTTTTGGATCGACAAAACCTTCTGGTTGCATCATATACAACTCTTCTTCTAGAAATCCATTCAAGAATGCAGTTTTTACATCCATTTGCCAAATTTTATAATCATAAAATGCGGCAATTGCTAACATGATTCGGACAGACTTAAGCATCGCTACGGGTGAGAAAGTCTCATCGTAGTCAACCCCTTTGAACTTGTCGAAAACCTTTTGCAACAAGTCGAGCTTTGTAGACGGTTACATTACCATCGGCGTCAGTCTTCTTCTTAAAGATCCATTTATTTTCAATGGCTTGCCGATCATCGGGCAAGTCAACCAAAGTCCATACTTTGTTCTCATACATGGATCCCATCTCAGATTTCATGGCTTCCAGCCATTTTGCGGAATCTGGGCTCACCATCGCTTCTTCATAGTTTGTAGGTTCGCCATGGTCAAGTAACATGACTTCCGTAATAGGATTACCGTACCACTCAGTGCGTATTTTACTCTGGTTGACCCTACGAGGTTCAAGAGTAACTTGATCTGAAACTTCATGATCATCATCATTAGTTTCCTCACTAATTGGTGTAGTTGTCACAGAACCATTTCTTGTGATGAACTACTTTCCAATAAGGGAGCAGATACATTATCTCATCAAGTTCTACTTTCCTCCCACTCACTTCTTTCGAGAGAAACTCTTTCTCTAGAAAGGATCCAAATTTAGCAACGAAAATCTTGCCTTCAGATCTGTGATAGAAGGTGTACCCAAGATCTCCTTTGGGTATCCTATGAAGACACATTTTTCCGATTTGGGTTCGAGCTTATCTGGTTGAAGTTTCTTTACATAAGCATCGCAGCCCCAAACTTTAAGAAACGACAACTTTGGTTTCTTGCCAAACCACAGTTCATAAGGCGTCGTCTCAACGGATTTTGACGGTGTCCTATTTAACGTGAATGCGGCCGTCTCTAAAGCATAACCCCAAAAGCGATAGCGGTAAATCGGAAATAGACATCATAGATCGCACCATATCTAGTAAAGTACGATTACGACGTTCGGACACACCATTTCTCCGTGGTGTTCGGGTGGCGTGAGTTCTTGAAACTATTCCACATTGTTTCAAATGTAAACCAAACTCGTAACTCAAATATTCTCCTCCACGATCAGATCGTAGAAACTTTATTTTCTTGTTACGATGATTTTCTACTTCACTCTGAAATTCTTTGAACTTTTCAAATGTTTCAGATTTGTGTTTCATTAAGTAGATATACCCATATCTGCTCAAATCATCTGTGAAGGTGAGGAAATAACGATACCATGGCGTGCCTCAATATTCATTGGACCACAAACATCAGTATGTATGATTTCCAACAAATCAGTTGCTCGCTCCATAGTTCTGGAGAACGGCATTTTAGTCATCTTGCCCATGAGGCACGGTTCGCAAGTACCAAGTGATTCATAATCAAGTGATTCCGAAGCCCATCAAGATGGAGTTTCTTCATGCGTTTTACACCGATATGACCTAAACGGCGATTACCACAAATAAGTTGCACTATCATTATCAACTCTGCATCTTTTGGCTTCAACATTATGAATATGTGTATCACTGTCGAGATTTAACAAGAATAGACCATTCTTCAAGGGTGCATGACCATAAAAGATATTATTCATATAAATAGAACAACCATTATTCTCTGATTTAAATGAATAACCGTCTCGCATTAAACAAGATCCAGATATAATGTTCATGCTCAACGCGGCACCAAATAACAATTATTTAGGTCTAAAACTAATCCCGAAGGTAGATGTAGAGGTAGCGTGCCGACCGCGATCACATTGACTTTGGAACCATTTCCCACGCGCATCGTCACCTCGTCCTTTGCCGATTGCTCGTCTATTCCGTAGTCCCCTGTTTGAGTTGCAAATATTAGCAATGTAACCGATTATCAAATACACAAAAGTGCTACTACGAGCTCTAGTAAGGTACACATCAATAACATGTATATCATATATACCTTTGTTCACCTTGCCATCCTTTTTATCCGCCAAATACTTGGGGCAGTTCCGCTTCCGATGTCCGGTCTTGCGGTAAAAACACTCGATTTGTGCTTAGGTCCGGACTTGGGTTTCTTCTCATGATCAAGCAACTTTCTTGCTGTTCTTTTGAAGTTTCCTTCTTCTTCCCTTTGCCCTTTTTCTTGAAACTGGTGGTCTTGTTGACCATCAACACTTGATGCTCTTTCTTGATTTCTACCTCCTAGCTTTTAGCATTGCGAAGAGCTCGTGAATTGTCTTAGTCATCCCTTGCATATTATAGTTCATCACGAAGCTCTTGTAGCTTGGTGGCGATGATTGGAGAATTACATCAATGACACTATCATCCGGAAGATTAACTCCCAGCTGAATTAAGTGATTGTTATACCCGGACATTTTGAGTATGTGCTCACCGATGTAACTATTCTCCTCCATCTTGCAGCTATAGAACTTATTGGAGACTTCATATCTCTCAATCCGGGCATTTGCTTGAAATATTAACTTCAACTCCTGGAACATCTCATATGCTCCATGACGCGTTCAAAACGTCGTTGAAGACCCGGTTCTAAGCCGTAAAGCATGGCACACCGAACTATAGAGTAGTCATCAGCTACCGCTTTGCCAGACGTTCATAACTTCCGCTCGCATCTGCAGCAGTTCGCTACCCAAATGTGCTTCCAGGACGTAATTTTTCGTGCAGCAATGAGGATAATCCTCAAATTACGGACCCAGTCCGTGTAATTGCTACCATCATCTTTCAACTTTGCTTTCTCAAGGAACGCATTAAAATTCAACGGAACAACAAAGACGAGCCATCTATCTACGATAAACATAGACAAGCAAAATACTATCGGTACTAAGTTCATGATAAATTTAAGTTCAATTAATCATATTAAAAAACTCCCACTTAGACAGACATCTCTCTAGTCATCTAAGTGATCACGTGATCCATATCAACTAAACCGTGTCCGATCATCACGTGAGACGGAGTAGTTTCAACGGTGAACATCACTATGTTGATCATATCTACTATATGATTCACGTTCGACCTTTCGGTCTCCGTGTTCCGAGGCCATATCTGTTATATGCTAGGCTCGTCAAGTTTAACTCGAGTATTCCGCGTGTGCAACTGTTTTGCACCCGTTGTAGATGGACGTAGAACTTATCACACCCGATCATCACGTGGTGTCCGGGTACTACGAACTTTGGCAACGGTGCATACTCGAGGAGAACACTTCTTGATAATTTTTAGTGAGAGATCATCTTATAATGCTACCGTCAATCAAAGCAAGATAAGATGCATAAAGGATAAACATCACATGCAATCAATATAAGTGATATGATATGGTCATCATCATCTTGTGCTTGTGATCTCCATCGCCGAAGCACCGTCATGATCACCATCGTCACCGGCGTGACACCTTGATCTCCATCGTAGCATCGTTGTCGTCTCGCCAATCTTATGCTTCCACGACTATCACTACCGTTTAGTAATAAAGTAAAGCATTACATCGCGATTGCATTGCATACAATAAAGCGACAACCATATGGCTCCTGCCGATTGCCGATAACTCGGTTACAAAACATGATCATCTCATACAATAAAATATAGCATCACGTCTTGACCATATCACATCACAACATGCCCTGCAAAAACAAGTTAGACGTCCTCTACTTTGTTGTTGCAAGTTTTACGTGGCTGCTACGGGCTGAGCAAGAACCGTTCTTACCTACGCATCAAAACCACAACGATAGTTTGTCAAATAGACTCCGTTTAACCTTCTCAAGGACCGGGCGTAGCTACACTCGGTTCAACTAAAGTTGGAGAGACAGTCTTCCGCAAGCCATCTATGTGCAAAGCACGTCGAGGGAACCGGTCTCGCGTAAGCGTCTGGCGTAAGGTTGGTCCGGATCGTCTCGTCCAACAATACCGCTGAACCAAAGTATGACATGCTGGTAGGCGGTATGACTTGTATCGTCCACAACTCACTTGTGTTCTACTCGTGCATATGACATCAACGCATAAAACTGGCTCGGATGCCCTTTGTTGGGGAACGTAGTAATTTCAAAAATTTCCTACGATCACGCAAGACCATGGTGATGGCATAGCAACGAGAGGAGAATGTCCGTCCACGTACCCTCGTGAACCCGAAAGCGGAAGCGTTATAACAACGCTGCGGTTGATGTAGTCGTGCGTCTTCACGATCCGACCGATCCAAGCACCGAACGTCGGCACCTCCGAGTTACGCACACGTTCAGCTCGATGGCGATCCCCGGACTCCGATCCAGCAAAGTGTCGGGGATGAGTTCCGTCGACCACGACGGCGTGGTGGCGATGTTGATGCTCCACCGACGCGGGGCTTCGCCTAAGCACCATGACGATATGACTTCTCCGGCGCGAGGGCTTCGCCTAAGCTCTCTGACGATATGACCGAAGTGGAATATGGTGGAAGGGCACCGCTGCGGCTAAGGAAAGATCCGTAGATCAACTTGTGTGTTATGGGGTGCCCCTGCCCCGTGATATAAAGGAGCCAAGGGGAGGTGGCCGCCCAAGGGGAGGCGCAAGAGTCCTACTCCTCCCGGAGTAGGACTCCCTCCAATCCTAGTTGGATTAGGATTCCGGAGGAAAGAGAGAGAGGGGCGGCCCACCTTTCCTAGTCCTAATAGGACTAGGGGAAGGGCGCGCGGCCACCTAGGGCTGCCCCTTCTCCTTTCCTCCAAGGCCCACTATGGGCCCATGTAGTTCCCGGGGGGTTCCGGTAACCTCCCGGTACTCCGGTAAATTCCCGATTTCACTCGGAACCCTTCCGATGTCCAAATGTAGGCTTCCAATATATCAATCTTTATGTCTCGACCATTTCGAGACTCCTCGTCATGTCCGTGATCACATCCGGGACTCGAACAAACTTGGTGCATCAATACTTATAAACTCATAATGAACTGTCATCGTATCGTTTAGCGTGCGGACCCTACGGGTTCGAGAACTATGTAGACATGACCTAGAACCATTCTAGGTCAATAACCAATAGCGGAACCTGGATGCCCATATTGGTTCCTACATATTCTACGAAGATCTTTATCGGTCAAACCGCATAACGACATACGTTGTTCCCTTTGTCATCGGTATGTTACTTACCCGAGATTCGATCGTCGGTATCCAATACCTAGTTCAATCTCGTTACGGTAAGTCTCTTTACTCGTTCCGTAATACATCATCTCACAACTAACTCATTAGTTGTAATGCTTGCAAGGCTTAAGTGATGTGCATTACCGAGAAGGCACGGAGATACCTCTCCGAGCAATCGGAGTGACAAAACCTAATCTCGAAATCGCCAACCCAACAAGTACCTTTGGAGACACACTGTAGTACTCCTTTATAATCACCCGATTCACGTTGTGACATTTGGTAGCACCCAAAGTGTTCCTCCGTAAACGGGAGTTGCATAATCTCATAGTTACAGGAACATGTATGGGTCATGAAGAAAGCATTAACATACTAAAGCGATCAAGTGTTAAGCTAACGGAATGGGTCATGTCAATCAGATCATTCTACTAATGATGTGACCTTGTTAATCAAATAACAACTCTTTGTTCATGGTTAGGAAACATAACCATCTTTGATTAACAAGCTAGTCAAGTAGAGGCATACTAGTGACATCTTGTTTGTCTATGTATTCACACATGTATTATGTTTCCGGTTAATACAATTCTAGCATGAATAATAAACATTTATCATGATATAAGGAAATAAATAATAACTTTATTATTGCCTCTAGGGCATATTTCCTTCAATATCATGCTTTGTTTGGGCGACCCGCTTATGCCAAATTCATGGCACGTCCTTGTTATATCTACTTACAGCTCAAGATGCCGGGTCACAAGGGCACAATAACGGTTCAGGGAAGCCGCAAGACTGCTTTGGAATGCGAGGAAGGTGATGCGGCTTATGCAGAATCAGTTTGTGCTACGGAGGAGTAAAAATACTACAAGGACAATGTTGATCCGGCGAACATGACCCCGTTGAAGAAGCCAACTACAGAGCATGATCCGGATTTAAGTTCAAATCGGCGGCTGAGACTAAGCTTGTTGACTTCGTGCCTGGCGATTCGTCCAAGCAGTTCACTATCAGTGCCAACTTGGACCCGAAATAGGAAAGCGCGCTCATCGAGTTCATCCGTGAGAATCGGGACATTTTGCATGGAAGCCTTACGACATGCCGGGTGTACCGAGGGAACTCGTGAGCACACTCTTAATATTGATCCTAAGTACAAACCGGTGAAGCGGTTTCTCCGCCCGGTTTAACGAGGAACGCGCAAGGCTATTAGAGAGGAGGTGGCGGGCTCTTAGCGGCGGTTTCATTGTTGAAGTCTTCCATCCGTAATGGCTTGCTAATCCGGTCTTTGGTTCTTAAGAAAAATGGCACTTGGCGACGTGTGTGGATTACACAGACCTTAACAAAGCTTGTCCAGCAGACCCCTTTGCCCTCCCCCGCATTGACCAGATTATCGATGCTACCGCGGGATGTGAGCGTTTGAGTTTTCTGGATGCATATTCTGGTTATCATCAAATCAAGATGGCAGTTAAGGACCAAGAGAAGACAGCGTTCATAACTCCCTTTGGAGCCTTCTGCTATGTGTCTATGCCTTTTGGGCTCAAGAGTGCCTAGGCAACTTATCAACGGTGTGTACAGAATTGCCTTCATAAACAGATCGGCCGTAATGTGCATGCCTATGTGGATGATATTGTGGTCAAGTCAAGGGAGAAGGAGACGTTGATTGACGATTTGAAAGAAACCTTTGGTAACCTACGGACTTACAAGATGATGCTCAACCCGGCCAAATGCGTTTTTGGTGTACCGGCAAGCAAGTTATTGGGTTTTCTTATGTCCAACAGGGGAATTGAAGATAATCCGGAGAAGATTACAGCTATCACCTCCCTGGCTAAACCGAAGTGTATCAATGACGTTCAGCGCTTGGCAGGACGGATTGCCGCGCTAAGCCGGTTTATCAGCCGCCTCGGTGAGAAGGCGATCCCCTTGTACCGAATCTTTGAAGAAGACGGATCAATTCGTCTGGAGTTCGGCTGCTGATGAAGCACTTGAGGACCTAAAGCGGCAATTAGCCAATCCACCCGTTCTTGCAGCTCCGATTGACAAGGAACCATTGCTACTATATGTAGCGGCTAATGCTCATGCAGTCAGCGTGGCTATTGTGGTGGAGCGCAAAGAGGCGGGCAAAGAGTATCCGGTTCAGCGTACGGTTTACTATATCAGCGAGGTACTTATTGAGTCCAAGCAAAGGTACCCGCGTTGGCAGAAAGTGGTGTATGGAGTTTTCATGGCGAGCCGGAAGCTTAAACAATACTTCCAGGGACATCCTATCACAGTGGTCAGCTCTGCTCCTTTGGGAGATATAATTCAGAATAGGGAGGCGACTGGCCGGATTGCCAAGTGGGCTATAGAGCTTGGGTCGCACGGTTTGCAATACGTACCTCGGACGGTGGTCAAATCTCAAGCACTTGTTGATTTCATCAATGATTGGGCCGGAGCTACAAGCACTGAAGAAGCGGATCACGCTTATTGGACTATCCATTTTGATGGGTCCAGCAATTGGAGGGCTCGGGCTGGAGTCATATTAACTTCCCCGCGAGGTGATAAGTTCTGTTATGTTCTCCGCTTAATGTTCCCTTGTACTAACAATGCAGCTGAGTATGAAGCTTTGCTCCATGGTCTTCGGATGGCAAAGGAGATGAATCTCAGCCGGGTTAAATGCTTCAGTGAGTCGGACCTGGTGGCTCAACAAGTTTCTGGCACTTGGGATTCCAAGGATCCGCTCATGGCAGCCTATCGTCGTGAGGTGGATATTGTTGCGGGCCACTTTAAGGGTTACCAGGTGGATCATGTGGACAGACGGAAGAACGAAGCGGCTGACGCCTTAAGCCGGCTGGGCTCTCAGCGTAAATCGGTCCCGCCTAACGTCTTTTTAGATGTTCTGCATAACCCGTCCATCAAGCTCCCTGGTGAAGAGGATTTGGCTATTCCTGATCCGGAGGCTCAGTTGGTGGCAGCCCTACATGTCATACCGGATTGGACAGTTCCTTAGCTTGCGTACCTGAACCGGGCGAGTTATCGAGGGCGAGACTACGGCGAGCAGATAGTCCGTGATCCAAGTCCATGACTATTATCAATGGCGAGTTGCATCATTGCAGCGTATTAGGAAGCGTTTGTTGTGTGTGTCCCCGAGGAAGGCTGTGAAATTTTGCGTGAAATCCATGAAGGGGATTGTGGTCACCATGCGGTTCAAAATCTCTGGTAGCTAAAGGCGTTTCGTCACGGTTTCTCTTGGTTGACTGCCCATGCCGATGCGGAGGACCTAGTGAAGACGATGTGATGGCTGTCAAAAATTCTCAAAGCGGCGCTCATGTGCCGCTCAAGAATTGAGGATGATTCCAATTACTTGGCCGTTTGCGACTTGCGGGCTGGATATGGTTGGACCCTTCAAAAGGTCCAAGGACAAGAAGACCCACCTTTTGGTGGCAGTGGACAAGTTTACAAAGTGGGTTGAAGCGGAGCCCGTTAGCAAGTGTGATGCAGCCACGGCGGTTCAATTCATTAAAAAGGTGATTTTCCGGTTTGGTTTTCCACACGGTATCATTACTAATAATGGTACCAACTTGCCCAAGGGTGCTATGAAGGAGTTTTGTGAGCGTGAGCACATCCGGCTTGACGTGTCATCAGTAGCTCACCCACAGTCCAATGGCCAAGCAGAGAGGGATAACCAAGAGATCTTACGAGGCATCAAGCCCCGGCTTATGGTTCCTTTACAACGAACGCCGGGATGTTGGGTTGAGGAGTTACCATCTGTGTTATGGAGCATCAACACCACACCCAACAGGCCGACAGGATACACCGTTCTTCATGGTCTACGGAGCGAGGCGGTCCTCCCCAGTGATATCCGTCACGATTCACCTTGTGTAGCGGCGTATGTTGAAGCGGACAACGAGGAAGCACGGCAAGACGCTTTGGACCTGTTGGATGAGGAGCGTGACGTCGCCGCCGCCCGTTCGGCGATTTACCAGCAGGATCTTCGTCGATATCACAGTCACCGAGTTAGAACCAGAACCTTTCAAGAAGGGGATCTGGTGCTTCGACTCATCCAAGACCAGACTGATATGCACAAGTTATCCCCACCTTGGGAGGGACCTTTCGTGGTCAGCAAGAATCTGCACAATGGGTCGTACTATCTGATCGATGTTCGAGAGAATAAAGATTCACGCACGTCAGAAGAGGAGACCAACAGGCCCTAGAACATAGCTCATCTTCGGCCTTACTATACTTGAGCCATAGGCTCTGCTTATGTATATATTACGACAATGTATATATTATGATCAATATAATAAACTGGAGCCTTAGCTAAAGCGGGGTCTCTGTTCTTTTCATATCATGTGTGGTTACACGGAGTTTCTATCTTAAAGCGACCTCCGGTTTACCCCTTTGAGTTAGCTTTTTCAAGCAAGCTTTGTATCATGTCTCTAGGGGGCTTGGTCGCATCCGAACCAATGCAACACCTTTAGACCGGCGAAAGCCACAAGATCACTTGGGGACTTGGTCATGTCTGAACCAGTCACGCCTCTTGATCGGCCTAAGGCCACAGAATCACTTGGGGGCTTTGGTCGAACCCGAACCATCGCTACACCTCTTGATCGGCGTCATGCCACTGCATCATTTGGGGACCTTGGCTGACTTGAACCATAGCTACGCCTGTCGGGGGCTTGGTCGCGTCCGACCACGGTACTGCCACTTGATCGACTCAGATAGCCTCTTTTTTGCAAATGATTCTATTTGCCTTTGCTTGAGATATATTTCTCTTATTTGCATATGTTTTGTTGTGTTCTTATACCAACGACTACTAAGCCGGTTCGACTGTCAATTGACGGAACACGGACTATTCTTGATCCGGAGACGTCTTGCCCGGTTTGATTTTCTGCTAACCTCCTATTTTTGGGGGTAATACTAGTCTTTTCTATAAACCGGAACGGTTACTCGGTAACCCGACCTTATATTCACAGGAGCAGTTCTCCTGTGACAGTGGTTTTCTTAAAATGTTCCGGTTTACGATTGGCACAGCCAACTTCATGGCCTATGATGGCAGGTATCATATATTGTTATATTTGATCATATGTTTAAATCTAAGAAGTTATCTTTGATTTCATATACAATCGATATTATGACCGCTTTGGTGGTACAACCACATCGGCGTTTTAAGACCTTTTGCGGATAACGGTTTAACATTGATGATTCAAAGGAAGCATAAGTTGCAATACGTATGCGAAGGCATATCGGCACCAAGTGTGGCGGCTAGTCTATACACGGCAACATGGTGCCCGGATGAGATAATTGTTTTCCATCATATCATAATGAAACAGCAAATATAAACCGGTTTCCGGTTTACGGCAATCGCCAGCTTGCTCACGATGGTTGCGGCTCACTGCGCCGCTTCAGCTTCGCTCCTCTACCCGGTAGTGAAATCAACAGTTGTCCATCGATTCCCATTAATGCTTGAAATACAGCTTCATCGTTGATCGGCAAGGGCGGTTCAATGTCGAGCGTAAGTATGCTTACGGATTGGAGGGATAAGATTCTCCGCTTCGAGGAACTGGTGCAGCCACTCGTTTATTTTGACTATCATATTGAGCTTGATAGTGGGACAAATTTGCCTCTTGACAATTGACAAGCTAGAGGGCGCACTTCGGTTTATAGCTCGGAGATCCTCTTCACCGAATTACATCCCGTCCTCCTTCACGCTTGGGAAGCCTTGGGCTGCTTCAACAGGATCAAAGTCTGGAACCCATGCCTTTGCCCGGATTAAGGCGTTTATAGCGCCGGTTCTAGCAGCAGATTTCTTCAATTCTTCAATCCGGGCAGGAAGCATTGACAACCTCTTGATGGTGTCCTGAATCAAGGTCGGGGCCGGGTTGTTGTGGGAAGCAGTGTTGATGATCCGTTGCGCGCCTGTGTATAGTTGTTCTATCAATGTATAGGCGGCTTTCAGTTTTCTTCCGCACGTCTGATCCCAAGTGGCCAATACGTGTCCCTGAATCATTCAAAGGGTTGGTAAACCGGCTACAATATGAGGAGACATCGGTACTGCAGAACATAAAAATGCTTACCAAAGACAGCCGCGGTCATAGCATGCAGTTGACGCTTTACGCTGGTCAGTTCATCTACCACCAGTTTGAGTGCAGCTTCAGCCTTTTCTGCCCTTTGAAGTAAAGCGGTCTTTTCAATGGCCCAATCTGCCCGTTCCTTGTTGCAATCCTCTTTAAGCTTTTCCATGATGCTTAAAGCGCTGGTTAATTCGTCTTTGGCTTTCAAGGTTTCAGTCTGTTGAGATTTCAGGTTTTCTTGAAGATCAGCAACTTGGCTTTCTTTCTTGCTCAGGTCACCCTGCATACAGGTCATCGATTAAAGATTATGATGCGGAATTGAAGTACCAACCACATAACAAGTCATGCCCTTGGTACTTGGGGGCTAATGCATATTTTCTTTTTATCCTACAAATTTGATATAAGTCCCAAGATCAATACAAGTATTCAACTTGGCACTTGGGGGCTAATGTGTATTTGCTCTATCTTCTGGTGGCACTGGAATTCTTACTGTACAAAGTCCCGGTTTAGCTTACTTAAGTTAAACTGGCCCTTGGGGGCTACAGCCTCAAAGGAAAGTTGCACTCAAAAAAGGTTCAAGTTGGAAAGTCCCGGTTTAAGTTACTATCTTCGAACCGTCACTTGGGGGCTATTGGAGTTGACATATTGAAATATGCAAGGAGAGTCGTATGAAATTTACCTCATATTTATCCTTCATCATTTTTACCAAACCAGCTTCACAATCACGGCTGGTATATAGCCGATTCAGATAACCGGAATAAAGTTCCTGAGGGTCCAGAGTAGCAAAAGTGGCTAAAAATCAGTGTTCCATTTGCCTTTACCAAAGGCTGCAAACTCATCTTTTGCGGTGTGCTTGGATAAAATGACAGGATTGCCCGGATCAGAATGACCAAAGCCAGTAACAATGACATCATCATCCTTGGCTTCGTCGGTTCGTATTGGAGTCGCCGGATTGTCGGTGTGCTTGGAAGGGCTCGCTGTCTTATCAGTTTGGACAGGGCTCGTGGGTTAATTAATAGGGCCTGAGGCATCAACATGCACCTCTTCAGCAGCAACATCATGGTCTTGCGGTGGTGGGTCATCCATCACATCATCACGGATAGGTTCTTCCGGATCTATCGTTCTGGCCGGTTCAGGAGTGTCATCTTCTTTCGCCGCTTTGTCCAGACGAGCTTTTTTGCTGGGCCTAGGCTTGGTCCTGAAAGAGAAAAGATAAGATGAATCCAGTAAATATGGAAAGTACTATATCAAGCAGAATTATTAGTAAAACGGCTCATCCAAGCACAATCTTGAGTGGTGGGAGCTGGGTGGCCGAAGACTCGCCGGAAGAAGAATGAGAAGTGCCCTGATAATCGGAGTCAGAGGGATTAAGAGGTTGCCGAATACAACCCGCTTTAGGATAAGCATTGATGAAACAGTTAGAGACCTCAGAACGGTGTTTCCGAACCGGACTGTTCGGTAAACCGGCGGAGGTAACTACCGACACCGTGCAGGGTTGTCTTGGCGAAGCTTCGTGTTGTTGTGTCTTCATAAGAAAGTTTCGGTCCAAGTAAGCAAGGGGATGAGAGAATTTAACTTTCCGGTTTGCCCGACGGATTTTTAGTGAAGGTAAAGGATTTGAATCGGAAGAAAGAGTGATTACCTCTATAGCGTCAGCATGGCTGACCTTAGCTTCATCCTGGCAATAATCATTACCAATAAGGCGTGTGAAAAGTAAACCAAGTGAGTCAAGTTCTACCTCAAGGTCCGAATTACCCACATCGTCATCAGCTGGAGGATCGGAGGAGGCGGTGGTTCTCTTTCGGTGGGCCGGTTTCTTCACAACTCGGCTCTTGGGACAGATTGTCTTCTCCGGTTTCTCCTGAGGAGTCTTTTTGCTCCAAAATGGATCATCACCCTGTTTGAAAGACGTTAAAGTTAACAGAGGGTATTTACAGCATGGCTAGATTTCATAAACGTATATGATATGAGGCTTACAGCTGGCGGTTTGTTCTTGGAAGAAAAAGGAAGCAGGCCGGTTTGAGCACTGAGCGGTCTCGAGTTCATTCAACATCTTCTTAACAACTTGGTGACTTCATCATCGGCAATTTGGACTTCAATGTGCCGTAGAGGGTCTTTTAAGTCTTACGTAATCGCACATCAAACCGGAGCGCCGGCTTAAGGGTAGTATACTCCAAGATATCCAGCAGCGGGCAAGGTCAACTCCGGTCAGCCCATTAGCCATGAAGGCCCGGAGCTTGGATAATTGAGGAGCATATTTGCTTCTCTCCCTCATGATCGATCTTTGAGGCAAGGGATGTGTATTGCTTAACCGTTTGAGACGGTAACCCGGCAAGGGTTTTCTCCATCGGTAAAGTATCTTTGCAGTAGAACCATGTCGCATTCCATTCTTTGGGATGGCTGTGCGATTTAGCGTGAGGATAAGTAACTTCTTTTCTCTTTTGAATCGCCATGCCGCCTAGTTCTGTGTTGGGGCCGTCTGAAAATTCGGTGCGGTGGTTTAGATGGAAACAATCTCTGAATAGTTCAACTGAGGGCTCCTCTAGAAAGAACACCTCACAAAGCACTTGGAAGTGGCAGATATTGGTTACGGAGTTAGGGCCAATATCTTGTGGATGCAATTGGAAGTTGGCCAAGACATCCCGGTAAAACTTTGAACCGGGTGGACTGAAGCCCCGAGCCAGATGGTCAGCAAAAACAACAACTTCTCCACCCTTAGGTTCCAGAACACTTTCCGGGCCAGGGACCCTCCAGTGAATGACATCTTTTTTTGCCCAAGGTGCCAATTTTGACTAAGTTCTCCAGCTGCGTCTCGGTCACTTGAGAAGGGACCCAGTTGCACTCATATACTTGCTTGGCCATGGTACAATCTGCGAAATATTTATACCGGTTCAAAGATATGTTGGATACATACCAATGAATTCAGTATTAAACCGGAAGAAGTTATTTATAAACCGGAGTTCTGCAAAGCGGCACTATTTAGCTAAGATCACTGGCGGTTCAGTAAGGGGACTAATGGTATATGCCGAGTTATCAGTTTCTTTTACAAAAATAAAACGCCCGGTTTGGAAATGATGCAGAGTCAGAACTGTGGAGAAAACAGGTTTCACAGCGTTGCTTAACAGATATCGGATCTGGAGCATGTTCAGAAAAAGAAGTAAAAATTCAAAACTTGAAAAGGAGCAGATGCTGAATCCATGAGAAAAGATACAAATCGATCTATGGCCCTGAGAGGCGAAAGGACAAACGGATGATAGAAGTTGTCGTTACATGGGACCAAGATTTACAGGTTTATCTGATGACTGCTATACAAACGAGAAGCATCTGACGAACGCTGAAGAACACAAGAACCCTAGAACAGATCTACGAGGGGAAGGAAAGAAGGCTTACCGGAGCTGTGGAAGAAACGGAAGGTCATTGCAGATACGATGCGCTCGAGGTTGATGCAGCGACCAAGGACGGTCTTTGAGGTCGACAATGGCGGCGGAGCTCAAGCGGTAGCGCAAGAAAGACGAAGAAGAAGGGAACGAAGGGGAAAAAGAAATGACCCCTCGGGCCTATTTATAAGGCAAGGGACATGTGTCAGGCGCGGAAATTGAGGAGCCGTGGGCTTGGAAGCGGAGCTGCAGCCTCGATTCTCGCAGATCTATTAACAAAAGATATTGTGGATAGCTTTATGACAGGTGACATCATGCCGGTTCACGACGATCAGAGAAGATGACATCACGGTGGTTTACCAGATAAGACAAAATGCAGAAGACGAAGTTTTTCACTAAGGATTGACATGAACCTATTCAAATCAATCTGGGGCCTAATGTTGGGGATATTACCACTAGGGGTAAACCGGCCAGAGCAGGCCGAGTTAACTTCACCAGTAGTTGAACATGTTAAAGCCCAAATAGATAGCAGAGGGCTTATGGCCCATAGCCGGTTCACGCTAGTAGCTATAAACCGGCATCATTATGTATCTTGTGTTGTAAGTTAGGAATAGTAGAGACCGAGCCGGATACGTCTATGAACCGGCATCGGGGCTCTGTAAACCGACGGGCGTCACCCGTGTATATAAGGGGATGACCCGGCGGCGGTTTGGGACAGAAAACAACAACTCGAGGCCTAGGCGAAGCTTGTTTGCTCCCTAGTCATCAAAACCCCATCAATTCCATCACAACTAGACGTAGGCTTTTACCTTCATCGAAGGGGCCGAACTAGTATAATTCTCGTGTCCTTTTGTCCGCTTTAACCCCTTCAAGTTAACCCGTAGCGATGGCTCCACGACTAAGTCCTTTCGCGAGGACATCTTCCGTGACAAACCCACGACACCGTTAGTGCCACCGGAGCGGTACTACTGCTTGCCCCAGCAGTACTACCGCTGGGGTTGCAGCTTAGGGCACTAAGGAGGCAGAGCAGGACAGATGGGGGTGAAGCAGAGCCGCACCAACGGTACTATCACTCAAAGGAGCAGTACTACCGCTTGTAGTGCATGGGCTGAACTACCGCCCCACAACCATGCTACAACCGCTGAGAGCACGTATGATAGAAAGGGGAGTGGAAGTGGAGCGGTAGTGCAGGTCCCACTGCCACGCAAGCCGTCACGAAAAAATCGCAACCCCGAAAGCAGCGGTACCACGTGTGGCACTGCTGCTTAGCTAAGCTAAGCGGTACTACCGATAGTACCGCTTGGTGTGCTATAAAGAAGCCCAAGCAAACAACTGGAAACAAGGAAAACCAGAACTGCCACAACTTATGCATATGAGCTTCGAATTGAGCAAACTCAAGCTTGTTGGATGGAGGACGACAAATACTATCCAACAGCGGAGATATGCCTAAGAAAAAGATGAGTGAAACCTCCAATAGAGAAGAACCGGCACAACCTCCAACGTCGAAAACATCATAGAAGATGCATGTGTACTTCGTTTTGATGAACTCGAGCTTTCCATGAAGATGACCAAAAGCTCCAAATCTCACAAAGAGAAGAACCAAATAATAACCAAGAAAGATGATGCAAGGATGCAATGGTTTGAGCTCTCTATGAATGATACGATCAAGCTACCAACTTGAGAGCCCCCTTGATAGTACGACAATCGATCCTATAACCCGGTCTCCCAACTACCACCATGAGACTGGTAAAATAGAAAACCTATCAAGGGCAAACCTTTTCCTTGCGCATAATCCACTTGAGCTAGATGATGCCGATCTTGACTCCCTCAAGTTGGACCACCTTTCTTGATTGCATTGGCTCGATGAAGACTAGGTTATTGCTCCCCCATACTCCACTATGGGTGAGCCACCCTTTGGCACATCTTCACAATTCCATTGTCACCACAATGGACAGCAATCTTCAAGCACTTGATCTCTTCGTGATGCTCCACTTGAACTTGCACACCGCAATCTTAATAATGATCACCACTTAATGTCATCCTCTCCATGGGTTGTCTGGTATCTTCCTATTGATGCAAGCCCATGGAAACATACCTAACCCCACACAAAACTCTCACGTAGACCATGGGTTAGTACACAAAGCATAATGGAATGCTTACCATACCATGGGATTACTTGATCCCTCTTGGTACATCTTCTACGCTTTAGGTATTGATCAACTTGAATCACTCTTTGTACTTAGTATTGATCAACTTTGAATCTTTTCAACTCTCTTCATTTGGATAATGTCTCGAATGTAAACATGAATGATCACACAATCTTCTTCTTCAAGACATGCTTGTAATAAGCTCAACACTCACATGATCAATCTTTGGATAATTCCTTCATAGCACCTTGGTCAACTCATAAACTCCTTGAAACCAACACATGGACTTCAATAAATGCCTATGGGCAAATCCTTCAAATATAACTCAATGCAACCATTAGTCCATAGAGAATGTCATCAATTACCAAAACCAAACATGGTGGCACCACATGTCCTTTCACCTTTTAATGAACATTACTCTTTTAATGTGGAATCAATTTATAGTATTCAAGTTTTATATGATACTCCTACTATTATGAATGAGAAGAAAATTGCTTATGATAAGAGTAATAAAAATTCTACGCTTATGGATCATGAAAAGAATGCTTTATGTGATGGATATATTGTTGAATTTATTCATGATGTTACTGATATTATTATAAGAGAGGAACTTATGCCTATAGATATCTCAATAATATCAAGTTCCCTCTCTATGTGTTGAAATTTTTGAAACTTATACTTCTTTTGCCCTCCTATGCTAGTTAATTCTTGCTCCAATAAAGTTTGCTTACAAAATCCCTATGCATAGGTAGTGTCTTAGGCTTAAATGTGATTTCCATATGATTCATGATGCTCCCTTTATGTTTCAATTATTTACCTTTGTGTGAGCTTCATTAAAATCATCATGCCTATCTAAAAAGGCATTAAAGAAAAGCACTTGTTGGGAGACGACCCATTATTTATACCTACTCTTTTCATGTGTCAACATGTTTAAGTTATTGTATTAATCATTTTTTATATCTTTTCTTTCAATAATGTGCCAAGTAAAGCCTTTGCAATAGTGTGGATACTTGTTGATTTGATTTTGTGCAAATATAGAAACTTTTGCGTCGAGTGTCTGAATTTTCAGATTTTACTAGAGCATCAAAATCTTCTGAAATTTGTACAGTATTTCCACACATATTGCCTACACTGTCCTAAATTTTCAGAATTGTTGGAGTTACATAAGTATGGTTTTATTTTAGATCATTACAGACTGTTCTGTCTTTTTGACAGATTCTGTTTTGTTTGCATAGTTTTCTTGTTTTATTGTTTCCATAGATTATATTAGGTGATATAAATTATGGAAATGATAGAATACGGTAGGCATTATGTGGTAACAATTATGAATCTTGTGTTGATAATGCCAAAGTGAATGATTTTCTATTTATCATACTAACCTATCTCACGAAGTTCCATTAACTTTTGTGTGATTGAAGTTTTCAAGTTTTGGGTGAGATATCGATATGAGGAGAATAAGGAGTGGCAAGACCCTAAGCTTGGAAATTCCCAAGGCACCGTAAGGTAATATTTAAGGAAGACTCAAGCGTCTAAGCTTGGGGATATTTCATATTAACCTACATGTGATAGTTTTTTTATAGTGTGGAAACAGTAAAACAAGAAAACTATGCAAACTTTAGTGTGGTAATTTTCAGAATTTTTTGAGTTAAATAAGTATGAATTTTCTTTCATCCTTTACGGACTATTCTGTTTAGACAGATTGATGTTATATTTGCATTGTTTGCATATGTTTGGTTGTTTAATGTTTCTATTAGTGGATAGGAGTATTAATGTAACATCCCAAATTTTCAATTTGGAATGTTATACATAGATCATTCATGCATTTCCTATTTTTTGTTGCTTTTCGTTTTGCGATCCTCGAAATTCTAAGCAACTCAAGGACCCACGGAGAGAGTTGGGGATTTCACCGTTTTCGAATTTGAACTTTATCAAATATCGAAATAAGGATCATTGGTTTTAATTATTTTTCTCTTCGAAAATATTTCATATTAAAATACATGAGAGGAGATAATATGACTTCTCCAAAATAAATGAAGTATTGAAGGAAACATACTAAGATCAAATATTTATTTTATTCAGATTTTATTGCTATTTTATTTGCATAGGAAAAATATGCGTTTTTCAAAATTGCATTAGAAGCCCAAATAAATATTCACCTTGTCCGGTAGATTTTTAGAGGATGGAGAAAATTTATTTCAGGATTTTAGGAGCCCGTTTAGTATTTCTTTTCTTCGTTTTTCTGCGCGAGTTAATTTAATAAAAAGGAAACCGACTTTGGGCCGTATCCGCCGGGGGGGGGGGGGGGGGTTTAAAAGCCACGAGGCCCAGCCGCCGCCGTAGCCCACCCGTAATCCTAGCCCCGCCTGATCCGCCGCCGCCGCTTGGAGTTTCGTCTTGAAACCCTCTTTCTGTTTAACCAACTTAAACAAGTTTTTGCCACTGTAAAAATTGACTTTAGTCCAGATTAGTAAACGAAGCTTGTTTCTTTCGCAGTTTGAGTTTCGTTGCATCGTTTGATTTGATTCTTTTTGCAAACCGGAGTTCTTAAGTTGAACTTTCTGGTAAGATCTCTTATTTGAGTTTTACCCGTGCTCTTGCTTCATTGCTTATTGTATGTATGTTTGTTTGTTTGCGATAGAGTACCCGGAGTGCGAAGCATGCTATTATGAGTCTCTAGGTTTCGCGGATCATCAGCAAGGCAAGTAACACTTTGATCATACCTCTTTGCTACCCAGTTTTATTGCATTAGATCAATCCACAAACAATTGCATGGTTAGGATCTAATTTAAATTGTGGGTTTGGGAAGTAGATGAGGTAGTACCTATTCACCTGTTTATTATCAAACCTATGGGAGTTACTTCTACGTTGCTTATATTGCTATGCTATGCTCGTGAGCGTGGTTTGGGTTTGAGAGTATTCATGATGATGTGAGTATTGTTAATTAATGGTTAACTTAAGGTGGCAACTTTAATACACATCTGGGTGGATTGAGGCACCTGGGGAATCCAGTGATTGCATGTATTTTTGGAAATCTTGGGGTACCGTGTGATTCTCCTATGGACTGCCACCCAGGCTCAAAGGGATCATGAGATTATTCATGGTAGAAACTTCCGTGTGCAGCCACAAGCCATTATGGGCTCTGGCATGGTTGAGTATGTTGTGTGACATCTTTCAGTGGTAGGCTAGCAGATGTAGGGGATGTAGGTGGTACTGTCTACCCAGAGTAAAGAGTTAACGCTCGAAGACTGTGTCTCGGTCATCCGTTTCTCAAACACCATGTAGTGCGAGAAATCCAACGGAGGAGATCGAGTCTTGTGGGGGAAAGTGCACAAACCTTTGCAGAGTGTACAAACTAATCATGATTAGCCGTGTCCCCGGTTATGGACATCTTGAGTATCTGTTCTTGGATTATCATGTGGATCTCATCACTCTAAGTATAAAATTTGATTGGGTTATTTAATTACTTGTAATTGGGATTGGGAGGGGGTTTACCATTCTCAATGTTTAACAACCACCATGATAGTTAAATAAAATTTATTCCTTTGTTGTAGGAAAAAAATTGGCTTTTCGCAAAACATGTTAACCATACAGCCTCCACCAGCCATATATGCATGTAGTGATAGCATTATTCTGTTCATTACTCTCTTGTGTTACATTGCCAGCATATTCCATGTCTTTGACCCATTTCGGGCTGCAACGTATCATGTTGCAGACTTTTCAGACGACGAGTAAGGTGCCTTAGGTCGTGGTCTTTCACTCAGTGATGCCGTTGGAGTTGATGGACTCGCTTTATCTTCCAAGCCTTCCGTTGTTATCATTTTAGATGGCCTTAAGCCATATTTATTGTAATAAGTTTCTCTTTTGAGACATTCGAGGTAATAAGTGTGTGATTGCCACTCTGTTATAAATCCTTCAAGTACTGTGCGTGTCAGCATTACCAATCCAGGGACGACACTGATGCACAGAGATCAGACTGTTTGATGTCTGGTCGCTACAAGATGGTATCAGAGCACACGCTGACTGTAGGACACGACCACTAAGCTAAAACCCTAGATCACTACTCTCTTCTCATTTCTGACTCCTCTCCATTTTCTAATATTTAGGATGGCGGATGCAAGGAACAAGTTTGCACAACCGGATGAAGACACCCCTTTTGGACGCCACTTGAAGGAAGTTACTAGGTACCTGAACATCGGAATACCAAGCTTCACTGGGACTTACAATGCCACTTTACCAGAAGAGGAGTGCTGGATGATTCAAGTTCAAGTTCCAGGAAGGACCTTCACGCCAGTCACTGAGCCCATAGAGTTTTCCTTTGATGCACCAACCTGGAGTCTAGGAAAGATTATGGCAGCTCACATCACCATGAGACGCATTGGAGAAGTTTACCACAATGATCTCAAGGATACTATCTATCAGATTTGTGGACGCCGAGATGAACAATGGGAGATTATCAGCACCAGGAAGGATAGATCTATTGCAGATTTCATCCAAGAGTTAAACCAGCACATTCGACGCCAGGAGAACCAGATGTGCGCAGGCATGATGGATCTGAAGAAGGCAATGACCAAGATCACAGAGCTGGAGGAAGAACTCAAGACTACTCGCGAGGATTATATAGATGAAATCGTCGTACTAGTTGAGAAGAATGACGACCTGACAAGGAAGCTAGGAGTATTCATGGGAGACCCCGCGCCAGGAGGAGAAGACGACGGTTCCACTTGCCTAGAGAACTACATCATCATCGACGACACCGACTCGGATCCCGACGATAGCGATGATGACTATGTTGATGAAGCTGGAGCATATATCATGGAGTCTTCAACCGATCAATTTTTCTAGTCGACCACCATATCAGTAGTAGTATTCCACCATGTATATAGTATAGTCCGAGCACTTTTGTAACGATAGTTCTAGACCGATTGTATGCCCTTGCTTGATTGATTGAGTGATATGTTTGTGTTTGTCTCATGTGCATATGGGTAGTGTTTTCCCCTAGACCTCATTCTACTCTGTTTTCTCACCTTTTCTAAACCCAGCAGATGCCTCCGAGACGCGACAATGGATTTGCTTTCCCACCGGAGCTCACTCAGTTGATCCAGCAGCAGAATGCATTGATGCAGATACTAGTCCAGAATCAGAACCAGGGGAACAACAACAACAACAAACCACCACCACCACCACCAGTTGATCACTTAGCCCGTTTTCTTAGGCTGAATCCGCTGGTGTTCTCTAGTAGCATCGAGCCGATTGTTGCAGATGATTGGCTCCACAAGATTGGAAGGGAGATGACCACTGCAGGATGCACAGATGCGGAGAGAGTGCGTTTTGCCGCACATTGATACGTCTCCAACGTATCTATAATTATTGATTGCTCCATGCTATACTATCTACTATTTTGGACAGTATTGGGCTTTATTATCCACTTTATATTATTTTTGGGACTAACCTATTAACCGGAGGCCCAGCCCAGAATTGCTGTTTTTTTGCCTATTTCAGAGTTTTGCAGAAAAGGAATATCAAACGGAGTCCAAACGGAATGAAACCTTCGGGAACGTGATTTTCTCACCGAACGTGATCCAGGAGACTTGGACCCTAAGTCAAGGAAGCTTCGAGGAGGGCACGAGACAGGGGGGCGCGCCCACCCCCCCAGGGCGCGCCGTCCACCCTCGTGGGCCCCCTGTTGCTCCACCGACGTACTTCTTCCTCCTATATATACCTACGTCCACCCTCGCAGTTTGAGTTTCGTTGCTTCGTTTGATTTGATTCTTTTTGCAAACCCGAGTTCTTAAGTTGAACTTTCTGGTTAGATCTCTTATTTGAGTTTTACCCATGCTCTTGCTTGATTGCTTATTGTTTGTATGTTTGTTTGTTTGCGATAGAGTACCCGTAGTGCGAAGCGTGCTACTACGAGTCTCTAGGTTTCGCGGATCATCAGCAAGGCAAGTAACACTTTGATCATATCTCTTTGCTACCCAGTTTTATTGCATTAGATCAATCCACAAACAATTGCATGGTTAGGATCTAATTTAAATTGTGGGTTTGGGAAGTAGATGAGGTAGTACCTATTCACCTGTTTATTATCAAACCTATGGGAGTTACTTCTACGTTGCTTATATTGCTATGTTATGCTCGTAGACGTGGTTTGGGTTTGAGAGTATTCATGACAGATGTGAGTATTGTTAAGTAATGGTTAGCTTAAGGTGGCAACTTTAATACACATCTGGGTGGATTGAGGCACCTGGGGAATCTAGTGATTACCTGTAATTTTTGGAATCCCAGGGTACCGTGTGATTCTCCTATGGACTGCCACCCAGGCTCAAAGGGATCATGAGATTATTCATGCTAGAAACTTCCGTGTGCAGCCACAAGCCATTATGGGCTCTGGCATGGTTGAGTATGTTGTGTGACCTCTTTCAGTGGTAGGCTAGCAGATGTAGGGGATCTAGGTGGTACTGTCTATCCAGAGTAAAGAGTTAACGCTTATGAAAGACTGTGTCTCGGTCATCCGTTTCTCAAACACCATGTAGTGCGAGAAATCCAACGGAGGAGATCGAGTCTTGTGGGGAAAAGTGCACAAACCTCTGTAGAGTGTACAAACTAATCATGATTAGCCGTGTCCCCGATTATGGACATCTTGAGTATCTGGTTCTTGGATTATCATGTGGATCTCATCACTCTTAAGTATAAAATTTGATTGGGTTATTTAATTACTTTTAATTGGGATTGAGATGGGGTTTACCATTCTCAATGTTTAACAACCACCATGATAGTTAAATAAAATTTATTCCTTTGTTGTAGGAAAAATTGGCTTTTCGCAAAACATGTTAACCATACAGCCTCCACCAGCCATATATGCATGTAGTGATAGCATTATTTTGTTCATTACTCTCTTGTGTTACATTGCCAGCATATTCCATGTGCTGACCCGTTTTCGGGCTGCAACGTATCATGTTGCAGACTTTTCAGACGACGAGTAAGGTGCCTTAGGTCGTGGTCTTTCACTCACTGATGCCGTTGGAGTTGATGGACTCGCTTTATCTTCCAAGCCTTCCGTTGTTATCGTTTTAGATGGCCTTAAGCCATATTTATTGTAATAAGTTTCTCTTTTGAGACATTCGAGGTAATAAGTGTGTGATTGCCACTCTATTATAAATCCTTCAAGTACTGTGCGCGTCAGCATTACCGATCCAGGGATGACACTGATGCACAGAGATCAGACTGTTTGAGGTATGGTTGCTACAATTAAATATGTAGAGGCATTTAGTATGCATGTTTAATTATAATTTTAGTAATTTTTTACAGTAGAGAATGTTAAGGTTTTGAATTGATTTATACTAACTTATCTCACGAGTCCTTGTTTAGTTTTGTGTAGGTGAAGTTTTTAAGACACAGGGGAAACCGTGATATGAGAGAAATTAAGGAGACACAAGAGCTCATACTTGGGGATGCCAAGGCTCCCCAGTTAATATTCCAAGAAGTATCAACCATCTAAGCTTGGGGATGCCCCGACATGCCTCGCACCTCTCTTCATCAACAACTATCAGTTAGTCTTGGTTGAGCCTAAGTTTTTATTTGTTCACATGATATGTGCTATTCTTAGAGTTCTATTTTATTTTTGTTTGTTTTTTGATAAAATATTTAGATCAAAAAATCTTTATTGGGAGAGATTCTTTGCATAACTACGTATTTACTTAACCACTCTTTGTTCTTTACCTATATCTTTTGGAGTAGTTTTTCATTCACTCTTATGCTTCACTTATATCCTAAGAGTAAATAGTCGAATGAATTGAATATCTATGCTTCATATGCTTGTCTCATGGGAAGTAGCGATTTCACATGAGAATATAGGAAATAAAATCTAACTGAATTTAACAAACATAGGTCACTTGAACAATTCATGAAAGAATATTGAAGGAAGAGAAATTTCACATACAAATATATTATCTTGGACATATTTTATGATTGTGAATACCCATTAATTATTTTCAAACTTGATCAAATAAGTTAAAGTTGGACAAGGAAGACAATTTAATGAGTTATATTAGGGTATATTTGCATAGAAGTTATATTGTCATGGATCCTCCAACATGTGGTGCTTGTTTATAATCTTTGCTAGCCAAAAATTTCCTACTAAGAGGGAATACTGCTTGTGCATCCAAAATCCTTGAGCCAAGTTTTTTCCACGAGTGTCCACCGTACCTACCTATACACGGTATTACCCTTCCATGCCAAATAAATTTGCATGTGCCACCTCTAAAATCTTCAAATGAACATTTGTTTTGTGTATCCGTATCGCTCAGGGAGCAATGGGGTAGTCAATATCTTCCATGTGCTAAGTGTTTTTTACTCACCGACGAGAGAGTTTATTCACTCGTTAAATTTGAGGAAGGCTGGTAAAAAGGATGCTCAGTCCTGAATTATTTCTAAAACTACTCCTCCTGGATTGCTGAAAGTTGGCAGGCACCCATGGATTCGGCTAGACATGGTTTGTGTAGTATGGTTGAAAGGAGAGTAATTTTTTTTGCATGGGAACCGCCATTAATGTTTTTAGCATGGATGCTATTGAAAAATTTGTCGTTAAACTGTTGATAAGAAAAGCACACCTCTCAAATGAAATCATCTCTATTTAAGCAATGAGCTCTGGCACATTAGCAAATCCATGGTTCCCTCTACGAAGGGCCTATCTATTTACTTTTCATGTTGAGTCAAATTCGTATTCCAATCACAAAAATTCTCTAATTGGCAAGCATCATGTGGTGGGGAAAGATCTAGGCACATATATCCAGTCAAATATATATGATCATTAATTAATATTGTTGACAATTATCTCTATGATTAGTAAGTTGGGAGGTGAAACATTAATCCCCTATCTTCTTATGTGTCTGATGGATACTATTTGTTCTAAAAATATGCTTTCATTACGAGTAATCACAAAAGACTACATAATAATTGAGTATGTGGAGCTCTTACTTAGACTTTTCTGAAGTATTATCAGTTATAATTGTTGGTGACAAATAATGTAGGTTGTTAAGTTTAAGAGAATGCATTTTTGAACCATAACATGTGAATTGATTTCTACTTTAACATGATGAGTTTTACGAGAAAGAGTTGATGTTTATGATGCTAGAAAAAGTGGTTGAAGTTATCATTGATCAAACTTATGTACTATGCTAGCATTCACACTTCATAAATTATTTATTTTATCATTTACCTACTCGAGGACAAGGAGGAATTAAGCTTGTGGATGCTGGTACTTCTCCAATGTATGTATAATGAAGTATTCATGCCATGTTTACAATGATTTTATGTGGTTTTGGTGCACTTTTATATGATTGTTATGTACTAACCTGTTAACTTAGTGCCTAATGCGAGTTCCTATTTTTTGGCCATTTCTTTGTTTCACAGAAAACCATACCAAACAAAGTCCAAACGCGATAAAAATTTACAGTGATTTTTTATGGACAAGAAGAGACCCACAAAGCTTCGGGGAAGGACCATACGAGGCCCAGAGGGCCACAAGATCACCCGGCGTCCCCTAGGGGCACGCCACTTGAGCTTGTTGGTCCCTCCGGACTCCCCCTGGCGTGAATCCAACGCTGAAAATCCTATAAATCCATAAACCCCCAAAAGTTAACCTAGATGATTTTTTCTGCCGCCGCAAGCCTCTGTTCCGAAGCAATCTCATCCGGAGCTCCGTTCTAGCACCCTGCTGGAGGGGAAAGCCATCATCAGAGGCCATCTTCATCATCCCCGCTGCCTCCATGACGAGGAGGGAGTAGTTCACCCCCGAGGCTGAGGGTATGTACCAACAGCTATGTGTTTAATCTCTCTCTCTCTCTCTCTCTCATGATCTTGATAGGGCACTATCTTGATGTACCGTGATGTTTGCTAATATAGTGGAATCATATGAAGTTCTTCCCTCTCTATCTTTGTTGTGATGAATTGAGTCTTACTCTTTAAGGTTTCATTGTTATTGGATTGAATATTTTGGATTTGAGATCACTTGATGTATGTCTTTCATGTAGATACCCGTGGTGACAATGGGGTATTCTATTGAGTCACTTGATATATGTTTTGGTAATCAATTGCGGATTTCTGTGATGACATTGGGGTAATCTAGGCACAAAGGTTGATACACGTTTTCATCCTACTTTATCCGATAGAAACTTTGGAGTCTTTGTCTCACGTTGAGGGATGGTTATATGATTCAATTATGTTAGCACTATTGAGAGATTGCACTAGTAAAAGTAGGAACCATAGCCCTTATTTCTAAGCATTGATATATCGCTTTGATAATTGTTTGCTACTTGCCACCTTGCTTTTTTTTATTTATTCGATTATAAAATTATGTTTTTACCATCCATACTACACTTGTATCACCATCTCTTCACTAAACTAGTGCACCTATACAATTTGCAAAGTTGTTTGAAAGAGACCATCTTCATCCTACACCTCCCACGGATTGATAAACTTTAGGTCATCCACTTGAGGGAAATTTGTTGTTCCCCTACAAAACTCCGTGTTTGGAGGCCCAACCGAGTCTACAAGAATAAAATTGCGTAGTAGATATGAGTTCTCCTCCCTGGCCACCCTACTGGAGAAAGCGAATGACATGATGGACAAGGTGGTCTGGGCGATCTAGAAGTTGAAGGCCTACAAAGAAGACGTGGACGACGCATGCATCAAGTTTTGGAACTGCCAGGGCCGGCCTGTGAGAAGGAGGGCCCTAAATATTAAACACAATAGTAACCATTGTACTATTAATGATCAAGTGCAATAGATGACTATATATGTGAAAAATAAAATCCTAATTTTGAATGAGAAAATATAGTACGTCACATCATAGTAACAACCAATCTAATAGACGACAATGAATCTGGTAGCCGACAATAAGCTTAGTTAGCCCGATAGTCTCTTCAATAGATGTCATCCAGGTTGCACTTCAATATGTTTACCAAATTTTTATGTTTAACACGTACAAAATTTTTATTTTAAAAACTGGCATGAGCTCTAGTATACACTAGATGAAGCCAAACTTCTACATGAACATACCAAATAAACAAATTGCGTATATTTATAGTTGAATCGGTGATATGTTTAGGATCACGGTTATTGATGCTATTCCAATAGCATGCATATGTTGAACTTGTTACCGAATCTAACATGCAACACATTTGCAAACGGTACAATTTAGACTCTACAAGGTTCTATTTGTATGTCTATCTAATAATATAGTACTGATAATCACTATCAAGATAGTTAGACATTATTGTTTAGAAACCTCTAACATGATATTTTAATGAAACTAAAATGTGCACAACATCTACGCATACATACAAATATGTATGTATGCACTCTACAATTTACGAAATTGTCACAAAAATTATTGAAATATAATTTTTTTGTTACACCATTTAATTTAAATTTAGCTTAAATAGAATGATCAGTGGAATACACTACTATTGATAATAAATAATAATGATTAGTAATACCAACTAAATTATGTGGTTGACTATACCAACTAAAAATAAAAAAAATAGTCCGTAAATTGTAGTATGACATAAAATAACATTAAATAAGTATAAAATTTTGGTATAAAAAATTTATTTATTTCGCCCCGGGTCCCAAATTAGTTTAGGCCGGCAACTGCTTTGTGATGCACGGTTCTCGGGTGCCCGTATGAGCGATGTCAATCTCGTTCGCCGAGATGCCATGGGACTCGATGTGGCGCACACAAAGATCAACGCACTCCTAAAAAGCGCGTTCGACTTGGCGAAATCAAACATTGACCGTGCTACGGGACTCCAACCGTAGCCAGGTCTGCAGGCTCTACCGTCTCCAAAAGGTGGCTCGTAGACTCAACCTCCTGTATCGATCGTCCCATGAAGGCATAGCTCATGCCTTATCCAGCAACGACCTTGAGCTGGAGGTGATCGCGGGAAGATTTGGTAGCTCGATTGAACAACTGGTGGGTCTCCTTCAAGTAGGGGAGGTTGACCCCAACATCATCAACCTCCTTCAGCAAGAGATCAACGAGCAACTTGCCACATCGGTTCCCTTCAACCATGCAAGATTCTCAGGAGGAGTTCTGTATGTGAAGTCGATGAATGACCTGGAAGAATTTATGAGGATCTTCATGCCCTACCAAGGCCTCCCGGCTCGTCATGTCGACATCCGCCTCCGTGGCTCAATGCAATCCCATATATATGCCGATACAATGGTCGTTAAGGTTGATGAAGGGATCAGGGATACGGGCTGGGTTGTGCGGGGCATCGGCGCCCTTACCGGGCCTCAACAGATCGATGCCCATCTCATCACGCTTGAGCCTTTGCTCAACCGGCTCTTCTCCCATGATGTGATCGGCCTTCTTGGCGCGATCCATAATCCTGTAGCCATCACAGACGTAGAGGAATGAGTCCGAGCCATCAACAACGACATGTTCACAAAAAATTTGGTGCATGAAAGGGGGGTTGTGTGTAAAGAAGTGATGGGCTCCTAGACAAGCTGGAGGAGGCCGTGAGTATGGCAAAATCATCTAATCAAGGATTCCGTGCTCAACTGATGAGTGTCCTTAGTATACTTGAGATAACTCGGAACGAGTCAAATTCGACTAGTAGGTAATCCTGATTCGCTCATCATTGTGTTCGCATGTTTTTTTGTTGAAATGTCTTCTATTGCAACGCTTTCTTCTTCTATTGTAATGATTGTTAGATCATTTAGTCCATCTGAAGTTGGTCTAAGAACATCTTATGGTCTATCTTCTATGGAAACTATTTTGAAAACTGTTTATTGTTTGTATGAGAGTATGTTATGGTCTATCTTTTGTTTCAAAATGTATCCACTCCATTATTATGTGTGTTTCTGAACTTGACTATGAAGTTTATATCACTTAACCTTAAGTTATTCCATGGACTATGATGTGTACAATATACCTCAGTTAAAATATGAATCCCATAGGTACTTGGTGAACTCACTAAAAGTTGCCATATTTTATATAGATTATGGAACACCTGGTAGATGGCCAGTTAGATGTTTTTGGCAGTATTGGAGCAATGATTCTTGCCTACATGAGCACCAATACGTTTCATAATTGTTACAGTTCTAAATAATCTATTGGCGGAAATGAGATTATGCCCAGTAGGTTATGTATTTTGATTGTTGTGGTTGTTTGTATCTGACATCGACATTGACATTGTAAATATGAAACTCTTTATGCATGAAAGAATGATATATTGTTTTCAAGGGGCTTTCCTTTGATTCGAAATCAGTCATCCATATCACTCTCAACAAATGTTATGTTTTCTTCTTAGAGAACTGTTTCTATGTTTATATTGAGCCAAAGAGGATCCTCTTGGAATTCTGAATTAATGAAGTGTTTGTTGCTTTGTGATGAATCTAATGTATGAAACTTTTTGTCGTGGACAATTTACCCTTTTTGTGAGGTTGGCTTTCCTGAACTTTTTTTGGCATGCACAAGTGGATCAATAACTTGCAAGAGTCAGCCATATAACAAACCTCAACCGTCCATTTTTTTATAGATCCTGCTTAGGTTTCGATCTTTTAATAAGATCGAAATTTCCACTATTTTTGTATTCCTGAACTGCCATGATTTTTCTAGAGAATTCTGACATGTTCATACCTTTAGCCGTAAACAATCCAGTCTCTTACCATTGCTTCACATTTGCTTGCTCTCTAGACGACCAAACCCTACAAGGAGGAGGCGGCTGCTCACCACTGAGGAACGGGGACACATGGTTGTAGCTCGAACGGGAAGGATGTTGTAGATTTCTCAATGTAGCTCCTACATACGCGCATGCAGTTTACAATTTGTGGACCTCTTGTCTCAAACCCAAATCAATTCGGGGGTTAAATCTTCTCTTTAGTTTCACTTTGTTTAAATAATAGGCTGAATGACTTGAAGTCGGGAAGAGAGGTTTGAATCGTTTTGCGAGTTGTGGGAATCCTGTTGTGGAAATTAAGTGATGATTTTCTCTATGGGTTATCTGTTGCTCATTTGGTGCCAAACTCAATGGTGTTTGTCACAAAACCAGTTCCCTTGAATTTCTAAAGTAGTTATCTAAATGCTCTTATATATCTTTACAGAGGGAGTAGCAAATTCTTGTGAACATCTTGCTCATTATGTTTTGCGTATAATCTTTTAGAACTGTCTGAAATTAGTCTTACCTGGCGGCGGGCCAATCGTGTATTCATGTCCCATTTCAGCGAGTATTTGAAAAAAAATAGTTTTGGGGTTGGTGATCCACAAAACTACCACTTTCAAAATTTTTGATAAAAAACTACCACTTTTTTTGTAATTCGACCCTAAGAACTACAACTTTTGGTTGATGACAGTTTTAAAGAATTTAAACGCGTTTATGACATATGGGACCCACTTGTAAGTGCTGATGTGCGGGCAAAGTCAACTTCGTTATTTTTTTACCATTATATATTTTGTTTTGACAGGCGGGGCCCACACGTCAGCATCTACTTTCTTCCTGCTCCCCCTCTTTCTCTTTGGCATTTTCTCGAACACATAATGTGCATGTGAAGCAGGCGAGTTCCGGCGACGCGCCATGCCGGCTACTGAATCAGGCATGACCTAGCAGCCGCAGGGAGCTCCCGCGACGAGCCGCCGCCGCAGCTGTTGGAGCCTGCCTCGGCCGACGCCGGCTGGCAGCAGCACCGCCGGCGCGCCCACGACGTGGCCGCGCTAGCCATCAACGGCCGCTCCGCGCACCTCAGTTTCCCAGAGCTCGCCCACGAGCTGCCCCGCCCGGACTCCGCGTCGCCCGCGGACATCCAGGCCGCCGCCACTGCCGCCGTGCAGTGCGAGGCCGAACCCGAGCCCGAGACGACGTGCTGCTGGCCAAGTTCAAGGGCGCGTCGGGGTCACAGGCGCCGTGGTGTGGGACAGCGGCGTAGTGCTGGTCAAGTCCCTGGAGCACGCCGCCGACGCGAGCCTGATGCGGTGCGGGGGCGCGCGCGCCGTGGAGCTCGGCGCCCGGTGCAGCGGCGTGGCCAAGCCGGCTGGCTCGTCCTCGATGATGTGGCTGCAGGCGGGCTCGGCTGAGCTGGAGAGAGCCGCGAAGTGATCCTGCTGCGAGTGGTGATGCAAACCGGCTGGAGCAGCGACGAAGTGCTGTTCGTGCGCTCCGGAGCTGCTACGGTCAAGCTGGTGCGGGGCAGCGAGTACGAGCCCGACCCAGAGCTGGTGCATCCGCAACTCGTGCTGGCGTCCGACATGGCGTACAGCAAGGAGATCGCAGGAACTCCCTGCTTCCCATGCACAGGAGGCGTTCGTTGAAATACCAAATAAAGAGAAGCGGGGGAAGAAGCTGGTAGATGCTGACATCTGGTCCCCACATGTCATAACAGCAAATATAGCGGTCAAAATAATCGGCGTTGACATTTCTGCCACATCAGCCCTGACGGATGGGTCCCATATGTTATATACGCATTTAAAATCTCTAAAATGGTCATCAATCGAAAGTTGTAGTCTTTAGGGACAAATTATGAAAAAATGGTGGTTTTCGGTCAATTTTTTAAAAATGATAGTTCTGTGGAACGTCAACCCCAAAATTGGTAGTCTTTTTGTCAAATACTCCGTTTCAGCACCACAACACTCATCTCTTTCAAGTGTGTTTGTACTCCAACCCGCCGCAGGCCACAGACGACATCTCCCCCATCCACGTGCTCCGGCTCGCCACACCCGCCCCCGCACCTACACGTCCCTCGCCACCCCACGCCGCGGCCTCCTCGTGCCAACCACGCCCTCTTGTTTCTCCTTTCCTCCGCCCCCTTGCCTCGTCAAGGCCATGTCATCACCAATGGCTGCATCTTCAGGGTCTTGTGGTACCGGAACCAGGTCCAGCCAGGGCTACACAACCAATGTCTCAGCTTGTCGCGCCGAGGAGCACGACGAGGCGTGGGCCTTCAGGTTCAGGCTCCTCATCTGCGACTACGAGCAGGATAGCTCGGTTTGTGAAAGGCCTGCTCTGGCTAAGTTCTAAGATAGTGACTGCACTTGCGGAAATTTATTTTTCCCATTTTGATCCACAGTTTCAACTATGCAAGCTTCCTGGCCTTCAAACATTTCCCCTGTATCAGGGTGTTGATGTATGCTTTCAACTTTTCAACTTATACACAGTTGAGTTTCACCAGGCACATAATCAAGGTTTATGAGTCCAACAGTTTTCTCTTTTTTTTTTTTTGAGGTAAATGAGTCCAAGACTAGAGTTGAGTTGAGTCGCTGGGGTACCTATTCTGGTGCTGGACTAGTCGATTACTGGTCTTTGACTATAGTTGCTACAAATACCACATTACGAGTCTACCCTACAAAATTTGCATGTAGGGAAGCAAAAGTACATGGCTACATGCTGAATCAGAAGCACACTATCTGGCCATCAGATTATCACAAGTAGTAAATCATAACTTCATAAGCAGATAAGCTGCACAAACCAACACAAGTTCATGCTGCGGATGCTAGAGATTACCCATTTAACCACCTATTGCTTGTCTGCTGCACTTGATTATACGGAGACTTGAGAGGCAGCAGAGGAAACTCATGGCGAGCAGAGCAGGAAGAAGAGGAGGACGAGAGGAACAGAGAGCCAGAGAGCAGAGCTCGTGGAGAGTAAATTGCGCGCGCACACACACACACAAAACACTACATTTATGGACCCTAAATCAAAAAATTGCCATCATTCATCTTTTTTTAGAAACGTTTGCCTTCGACCGGCCGATCGTCTCTGTATCCATCATATGGACTCTAATAAGACGGTCGAAAGCAATCCCCTCTGTGTCCACGTTTTCTGCATTTGGTTCTTTGTTTTAGAATATGGGTTTGCAACTAGCCTTTTGTTACAAACAGAACATGTGCTAGATCTCGCGGTGCACATACCAAGCGGCGACCATGGTCAGGATTAGGGATGGCGCTGACGAGCAAGTGCTCCGTTTCCCCGTGTCCCTCCTACTCTCTGCATAGATTCAATTGGTGTCAGCCTACAGATCGAGCAACACACACACACTCTCTCTCTCTCTGCATAGATTCAATTGGTGTCGGCTTTAGATTGAGCAACACCGTCACACTGTCGCCTGCCTCTACGAAGCACGCCATCGTTGGAGCCTCACCCGTCATTCCACGTCACCGCCGCACCGGAGGAGCACCGACGTACATGGATGTCGCCCCTTTGAGCTTCAGCCGCAATCGCTAGTGTTGCGCCAACAAGAGTTCTGCAACATTATCTTTGTTGCATAAAATTTCTGCAACTCGACCTCTGTTGCAAAAAAAAAACATGTAAATGCCCGTGCAAGATGATCTCTGTTGTAAATGTTTCCGCAACAAGCCCTCTGTTGCAAAGATTTTGCAATAAGACTTCTGCTATTGAAGTAGGAAGCAGATCTAATGGATCATGAGGCGGCGAATCTTTATAAAAGATTCACCGGCCGACTCATAGCACGCCCCTTTCCCATTAAAAACCCATCACTATGCAAAAAATACTGATCGCGTGATTAGAGTCGTTTGACGCAAAACCTTACCGCTCCATAACTGATGACGTGGCATGAAAACAACTCATAGCACGCCCCTTTCCCATTAAAAACCCATCACTATGCAAAAAATACTGATCGCGTGATTAGAGTCGTTTGACGCAAAACCTTACCGCTCCATAATTGATGACGTGGCATGAAAACAACTCATACCGTTTGACTGAACTATTGGGCCATCTTCCTCTGGTCATCGACATGAATCCACGCAATGCATGCCGGCCCGCACCCATGCCCTCGTCGGCGTCGTCCCAGCCACCGGTGCTCCCTCGAGCGGATGTAGAACATCCTGTCGTCCATGCTCCCTCCGAGCTCGAGTCTGGTCAGCCCAGGTGGCGACGAGGTCGCTCGCGTGGAGCACACCGTCGGGGCGTACAAGCCGAGAAGTGCGCCAGGTGAGACGCCTACTCACCTCGCACAGAGCGCACAGACGCGCGCCGCCGCCGCCACGGTTGGTTGGTGTTGATGCGCTCGGGGTTGTCTCATGGCGGCATGGTGGAGGAGCTCCAGGAGTCCGCCTCCTGCCTCCCGGGAGTACGACATCCGCGGCCCCGACCTCGCCGCCGTCCGGCCTGCTACCTATTGTGTCTCAGGGCAGCATCACCTGACGCCACGCAGACCGACAACACCGACCGCCACGCCGACGACGCGGACCCTCCACGGCTGGGCGGCGCGGTCCCAGCACAAGAAGGACAATGGCCGTGCCTCCCTCACGCACCGCCTACTTCCGGCGTGCGCTCGGGCGAGCTCGGCCCCGGACAGGGCGACCGACGGGATGAGCATAGGCAAGCAGGACGGCTGGTGGGATGCACGGGGTTGCCTGTCTCGTGCGCCTGCTAAGTGCTCGGCGAAATGACAAGGAGGCAGAGGAGGGGTTGACCAGTCACTTAACGTCTGTTTATTTTCTCCGTGCCACGTTGGTCCAACAATGGGACCCACCAGTCAGATTTAGTATCATACGCTGTTAATTGATAGATCAGTGTTTTTCGCAAACTGACAGTACAAGTGGTAGATTTTTGCAAACAGAAAAAAGGGTGGTGGTAGTTTTTTGTTTTTTTTGAGCATCAGTACAGACACAAGCGCTCATATACACGCGCATACACTCACCTCTATGAACGCACACACGCACACCCTACCCTTATGAGCGTCTCCTCCCACTGAAAGCGCGCACCAGGATTTGAACCCTGGTGGGTTGGGGATACCACTGTCCACCTAACCAACTCAACCATAGGTTGATTCGCGGTAGTTTTTTGATTTAGGATGCATAAATGTGGCGATTTTTTGTAATTTACTCTAATATACTCCCTCCGTCCGAAAAAACTTGTCGTAAAAATGGATATAAATGGATGTATCTAGAATTAAAATACATCTATATACATCCATTCTGCAGACAAGTATTTTTGGACGGAGGGAGTATGTCAATATAATTGTTTGCAAGTAATGTTAATGTATGATCTGTTGTGTTGGTACGTGAGCTATCCCTACCTCCCTCTAATCAAGCCGCTGTCTGGTGTAGCGGCTATTGAAGTGAGGGGTCGTCGTCAGCACCAAGATCAGGGTTCAGATTAGTGCATCCACTCCTATCCGTCCGCCAGTTACAAGCAATCAAAATCATTTAGTATCCTTGTTCAATCTATCAACTTTGCTTCTATAGATTAACCGGGAACAATCTCTTCTTGAACATTGCATATTACTTCAAGATCAACATCAGCTTGGCATCCTTGTTTCTTAACATGAAGGTTGCTTCTTGAACTTGACCGAGAAAAAGCTAATAACAAAAAAGACAATATGAATGGGCAATCAAAAATTGCCAAGATTTATGTTTACTTAAACTGCTAAACCATAAAGGAAATTTTGGAAGTGAAAAACAGGTCAAAATGTTCTTTCACATTCATTTGGAGGAGATCATGAGAAGCAGTTGGCAGGCAGTGCCAAGGAAAAACTTAGTTAGCTAATCGAGAGTAAACAGTGCGTAGGTCAAGTCAAAGGTTATGCACATGGAAATGACCATGATTCATGATCATTTTGTAGATGATCTATTTTTATTCCTCAGATTGGACAACAAAAGCACATGGAATTGCAGGTGTTGTTTCAGTAGTGAAGGCATTTTGGACGGGTGTGATAAATTAATACAAATACAGAGGAGCATGGTTAAAAAATGCATACGTCATAAATACAGAGGACCAGTGTTACAAAATGCGGTGTATTAGATTTCCTGAATCCAATAAACTTTGAGAAAATGTACAAGTTATATTGCGCCATCGATAAACAGAAAGGAGTAACCACAACATACTAAAAGCCACATATATTCATGTTTTAAAGTGAGCTAATCAAGAGTAAACATAAACTATTTGAAATGCTAGTAGAAAAAGGACATCAGAAATTTCCCATTGGTACACCACACTTAAAATATACTTCAGTTGTGGACAATTTCAAGTCAGTGGATGATTATTGCTTCAATTCAAGCAGCTTAGGTTCCATCTAGAATATTTTCATGCCATATGTGTTTGATCTATGTGCCATTACTGTGCCATCCGTGAGTTCTAGTCAATTGTGCCTTATATTTCTATGAATTGGGTTAGGGTGATATCCAAAAAAGGGTTAGTGTGATGTCCAAAATTAATTGTATTTAGTCTAGGGTTGGTGGGTTTTTTGTCGAGTGGTCGATGACAACCATTTTAGGCTAGGGTTGGTGGGTTTTTTGTCGAGTGGCCGATGACAACCATTTTAGTCTAGGGTTGGTGGGTTTTTTGTCGAGTGGTCGATGACAACCATTTTAATCTAGGGTTTGTGCTTTTTTTGTTGAGTGGTTGATGACATCTGTCATGTGTGAAAATTTTGATATTGATTAACATCTTCAGTTGTAAACGGGTCATCATTAACAAAGTTGCAAGAATCTTCTGGCTGCGGGGGCAGGGGGGTTGTTTGAATGGGCATATAGTTAATACTCTGTTGTGTGCACAAGTGTAAGCCCTCTTCTGTACGTAACAAATTAGACCCATCGTACTCATCAAATGTTTTATGTGCCACCCCTTTTTTGTTAACTGCAAACACTAATGGGAGATCGATGATTTGGGTGTTGTTTCTCATCTGATATCTCAATGGTTGCTGCGTGTCTCTTGCTCTTCTTTGTTGGAGAGACAACAATTGCTTGATGCCTACTGCCCTTAGTTACTGTTAATTTAATCCTCTTACTGTCCTCATATTGCCTCGGCATTTCCTCGCCCTTGATTTGATTCTAACCTATAAGCATTCTGGTCGACCCGCTCACCCGATGCTCGCTCGATTTTTTGCCGTTTGGGTCGCTCGATCCCTCCTGGTCGGGTCAATGCACCTTTTTCGGTCGTTTGATTTTTACTCGATGCTTTGACCCAGCGATCTTTGGTGGCTTTCGATGACTGGTGGGCTCACTGAGGTATTCCATTGGTTGGCTTCGATTTTGTCGGGTGAAATGCTCCTGGTGTGTCGCGTGGCCTGATCCGCTGACCACGCCGTGCTCATGGGGCGCCGTTGTGGGGTTGGTTGACGCATGCGCACCCAGTTTGTGCGCCCTCGTCCCCATGACGGGTGGACCTAAGCTGCTCCTAGTCCCACTGGTCAGCTGCGCTGGCTCCGCTTCTATCGGGTTGTGGTGTTTGTGGGCGGTCGTGCGTCGCGTGGGCTCTTGTATACACTAGATGAAGCCAAACTTCTAGATAAGCATACCAAATAAACAAATTGCATGTTTAAGTTCATTGGTGGTTGATGTTATTTTAATACATGCACATGTTGAACTTATTACCAAATCTAACATGCAATATTTGCAAATGGTACAATTGAGACTCTACAAGGTTCTATTTGTATGTCCATCTAATAATATAGTACTAACAATCACTATAAAGATAGTTAGAAATTATTGTTTAGAAACCTCTAATATGATATTTTAATGAAACTAAAATATACACAACATCTCCGCATACATACAAATATGTATGTATGCAGTATATAATTTATGGAATTGTCATAAAAAAGTTGAAAGGTAACTTTTCGTTACACCACTTAATTTAAATTTAGATTTAATAAAAAGATCATGGGAATGGACTACTAGTGATAATAAATAACAATGATTAGTTATATCAACTAAATTATGTTGTTGACTATACCAACTAAAAATAATAATTATACTCTGTAAATTGTAGTATGACATATAGTAACATTAAATAAGTATACATTTGGGTATAAAATTATTTATTTATTTCACCTCGGGTCCCAAATTAGTTTAGGCCGTGGGAACTGCTTTGCGATGCATGGATCTTGGGCGCTCGGTATGAGCGCCATCAGTCTCGTTCGCCAAGATTTCATGGGACTCGATGCGGCACACACCAAGATCAACGCGCTCATGGAAGGCGGTTTCGACTTGGCGAAGTCCAAACACTATCCATCCTAGGTACAAGATAGGGCTATCTGGCTACTGGAAAGGGACCAGATCAACCTACGGGACTCCAACCATAGCATTGTCCGCAGGCTCGACCATATCCAAAGGGTGTCCACAGACTCAGCCTCCTCAATCGACCGTTTCATGAAGGCAGAGCTCATTCCTTATCCAATAACGAATACGAGCTGGAGGTGATCGCAAGAAGATTTGCTGCCTCGATTGAATAAGTAGTAGGTCGGCTTCAAGCAAGGGAGGTTGACCCCAGCATCATCAATCTCCTCTGACAAGAGATTAACCAACAGCTTGCCACACCAGTTCCCTTCAACCATGCAAAATTCTCAGGAGAAGTTCTGAATATGAAGTCATTGAATGACCTGGAAGAAGTTATGAGGATCAACACACCCCACCAAGGCCTCACGGCTCGTCATGTCGACGTTCGCCTCCTTAGCCTCAATGTAATCTCATATGTCGATACAATGGCCATCAGGGTTGATGAAGGGATCAGAGATAGGGGCTGGGCTGTGCGGGGCATCGGCGCCCTCACCAGGGCCCAACATATCTCACTAAAATTATGAATCCCATAGGTACTTGGTGAACTCACTAAAATTGCCATATTTTATATAGATCATGGAACATTGGGTAGATGGTCAGTTAGATGTTATTTGCAGTATTTGGAGCTATGATGCTTGCCTACATGAGCACCAATATATTTCATAATTGTTACAGTTCTAAACCATCTATTGGTGTAAATGAAATTCTGCCCAGTAGGTTATGTTACATATTTTGATAGTTGTGCTCGTTTGAATCTGACATCGACATTGACATTGTAAATATGCAACTCTTTATGTATGAAAGAATGATATGTTTTCAAGGGGCTTTCCTTGATTCGAAACCAGTCATCCATATCACTCACAGCATATGTTAAGTTTTCTTCTTAGTGAACCTTTTCTATGTTTATATTGAGCCACAGAGGGTCCTCTTGGAAAGAATATAATTCTAGAATTAATGAAGTGTCTCTGTTGCTTTCTGATGAATCTAATGCATTAAACTATGTTCACGAACAATTTACCCTTTTTTGTGAGGTTGGCTTTTCCTGGCCTTTTTTGGCATGCACAAGTGGATCAATAACTGCAAGAGTCAGCCAAATAATAAACCTCAGCCATCTGTTTTTTATATAGATCCTGCTTAGGTTTTTATCTTTTAATAACATCGACATTTCCATTATTTCGTATTCCTGAACTGCCAGGATTTTTTTTTTCTAAAGAATTCTGACATGTTCATACTTTCAGCTGTAATCAATCCAGTTTCTTACCATTGTATCACATTTGCTTGCTCTCCAGGCGACCAAACCCCACAAGGAGGAGGCAGCTGCTCACCACTGAGGGGCGGGGGACACATGGCTTTAGCTCCAACGGGAAGGATGCAGTAGATTTCTCAATGTAGCTGCTCCTACATGCGCACATGCAGTTTACGATTTGTGGACCTCTTGTCTCAAACCCAAACCAATTCGGGGGTTAAATCTTCTCCTTAGTTTCACTTTGTGGAAATAATATGCTGAATAACTTTAAATCAGGAAGAGAAGTTTGAATCGTTTTGCTGAGTTGTGGGAATCCTGCTGCGGTAATTTGCGATGATTTTCTCTGTGGGTTAACTTTTGCCTCGGTAGGTATGGCCTATCTGCGGATTTTGACTGAATTATATGGGCTTGTGTGGATGATGAATACGAGAGCGATATGAACATGAGGGCCTTGTCTACGATAAACACGTGAGGTGGTGCCCAGCACTACATTACTCCCCTTTATTATCAGCACTATTACACTACGTTCTGAACTTGCAAGTAAATGCACATTATCTGACATCGTTTACTTATATGCGTGTTCTGATGGAAGTGGAACACAAACGCTCTTTTGGTATCTTATGTTCATAACCGGAAGTCAAAAATTTGCAGTCTTTGCATCTAATCCTACGGAGTAGTAATGCTTAATGTAGTCTCTGACGAGGGTCTCATGATACAGTGCGGGTTCTGGACAGACAAGAGCTCCTTGATCGGACCGTACATCCTCGTCGAGGCTGGGTAGCGATCCAGACACTCGACGTGCGGAACTTTCAGAAACTGATTGAGTCTGTCCTCTTCTATAGCAGGCCGGTCTCGTGGTTTTCCTCAGCTAGTAAGACCGACTACTTCTGCTGTAAATTCCTCCGTCCTCATGGGGCTTAGGCACTGACATCCTTCAGAACAAAACCTGCCATAATTTTCGATAATGCCAAAGTTTCAGAACGCTGCAACGTGCAGTGTTTCCCAGTGAAGAGCATGCTGAAAAAGAAGAAGCCGGGAAGAACTGCCATACTTGTGAGGGAGTCCCAAGGGCAAACGGAGCTGGCTTTGAGGTAGTTGATCCCAGATTCCCAGTGTCCATACTTATAGGAATTTTACATGTATATATTGTGTCTGTAGAAGTACCAAGAGTGTCATTAATCATCAAAGACGCAATCAGGCTTCTAAGTAGCAATCATGCTGTCTTGCCTAGGTGATTGCCAGACTAACCGGATACGAGATATTACTCCCGTCCACCAATTCATTTGTTACACGGCAAATGCAACATGAATTTTGTTTCAAATCGGAAGAAATGGCACATACCTCGCAGAAAAGAAAATAGAAATGGCACATGCAAAAGCTACATTTCAGATCCAAATTGGCTGAACATACACTAAAGCCTGCGTTTACTCAAACAAAATTCAGTTTTTCTTTGCGGCACATCCTACTTACTTATTGGAAAACAGAGCTTAGCTTAACAATAACTGTAATAGAAGGGAAGAATGATCTTATCATAAATTGCAGAACCTGGTGATGCCACCCTGTTCAAAATACACATTGGTGACCGGTTCCCCGTGTAAGCTCTAAATACTGACTGACATTACAGAAATTCTTTCTGCAAACCAGATAAGCCGGCTAGTCAAACTTCTTTTGGACGTGGTCATCTGAGAAAAGGTTAAATTGCTCAACTTATAAGGTGAGATAAAATTGCATAAGTATAGACCAAGCCAGACAGAGAGGAGTCCACATATCTAGGATAATTTCTACTTGCATTGCAGAATAAAACCTAGGATTATGTACAAAAGTGTAGCATGCGTACATTGTGATGCGGCATACCCTACCGCAAACATGGCTAGTACACAAGTCATGATGAATACGCCGGTCAATGACAAAGGGTTGCAGGCGACTGCGGTAGTCATCGACAAAGGGGTGCAAATGGAGGCTATTATGGATGAGGCGAAGACAATGCGGGTCGACAAGATGGATGTCAGAAAGTTAGTTAACCAAGACAAGGATGACAAAATTATGGAGAAGATGATATATGTTAGCAAGGGAATAGATGGGAACTTGCGTACATTATGTGGTCCAGGTTTTCTGTCAATAATACACAAAGAAGGAGCGCATGTTAATTGTGAGAAAATTGCTAGATTAGACGAGTCCATACAAGTGCATGCACGCACAATATCAGGAAGGAATTGTTTGTTTTCTAATGGATTCAAAAAGGAATATCATGCATGTGTTTGGAGAAATAATAGGACGTGGAGAACACGGAGGTTAAAAAGGAAAGACCATGCATGCAACAGATTTGTTAGTTGGGTTCCACCGGATATAAAAACTCCAGTGCATGTGCTAGAAAATAGGAAGAGAAGGAGCCTGCATGTACGTGGAGATATGTTTCCAGATCGGCCGTCTATGTACGTTTGGAAAAGGAAAAACAAAGTAGCAGATTAGAATGGATACGGCAAGGAGATCGGTTGCGCAAGTCACGCACGGGATTGTGACACTAACCATTTTCAAATCAACTAGTATGGCCTGCGTGCCTTGGTTTGGCCGAACTCGTCTGAGTCGGTTTGTACCTAGGTTTTATATATTATTTGCTATCAAGACTTTTAGGTTAGGTTATTTTTCTTTAGAGTTTAGACAGACTATGAAGCGGCCCTCTGGGAGTTTTTCTATCAAGAAAACTACACTTTGGCGAGAGGATTATCGTGATCGAGAGTTTGCTAGCTATTGGCTTGAGGTCCGTCGGCGATGACGGGTTGCGTGCTGGTGACGTCTACGTTGACGAGAGGTGCCTTGTTTGTCGGGGTATTGCTAGTCAGTTTTTGTCGTCATAGTTTCAGGTTACGTGTATCACTCGCGTAATTGGAAACTCTTATCAGTGAAATTTAGTCACGGTTGTTGCATCGTGAAAGATCGGGTCAAATTAGCGGCACGTCCGAGGTCGTGCCCTCATCACATTTGCAGAGTTTCAGCAAAAAAAAAAGAGAAGGGGACAAAAAGTGCGAAGCTAGAATTTTATGAGAATAAAAGCAAAACTGCCACAAATTGAATATAAGTAGGCAAAAGTGATGGTATTTGAGAGTTATGAAGGCAATTATTTTTTAAATATATAGTATACCGAAAAAATGTTTCCCCCGCTTTATATTATAAAGCACCAGACACCGATAACAAGGTAACTGCCGGGACGAACGGCACAACAAGCCCAAAAGAGAAAAAGAAGAAGAAATAAAAGCCAACAACGGCAGCTCGGCAAGCACAGATGATCCGCTGCGCCCTCCATCTGCGTCCCACCACACGCCATGGCACCGGACCGCCGCATACCAAGCAGCACCTCCAAGAAGGAATGCGACGCCAACGACGCTGCTGCCCGGACATGTCCTAGGGTTTCCCCCGGCATACGGAGGGGAGCGGGGGATGGGTAGCGCCGGCGCCCGCCGAGGAAGGAATGATGGCACCCTCGGGTGCCACCGCGTCGAGCCGGAAGAACCGGCAGAGATTTCTCCCGCATACCCAAGCACCGCTACCCACTCGACCGGGGCCATCCAACCATCTTGCCACCCGCAAGCCGCAGCGCCACCACGGTCTTGGACACATCCACACCACCCCGCGCGAACACCACCACGAGGCCAAGAAGACCGGAAAGAAGCGCCAAGCGACGGGAGGAACCACACCGAAGCCAAGCGGGAGGGAACCACCTCCCCCGCCGACGTGCGGGAGGCCCGAGCCCCTGGCGACGTCGCGGTCGCCGTCCGGACGTGGCGGCCGAGGCACACCAGCCACCCTCAGCCCGGCCAGTGTGCAGACCGCATAAAGCCCCACCGGCCATGCTTTGCAGCAACCCGGCACCAGCGCCGCTGCTCCCGGCCGTCAACACCGCTCTCCGCCTCTGGAGGCCTGCCGCCCGGCCCGTCCGCCGCCGGCCCGCCCAAACCAGACGGGACCCGAAGGGCCAGATCTAAACCCGGCGGGCTGGTTCAAGCCGCCGCGCCACCCGCCGCCAGCGGCGACGCTGCCGCCAGTCGTCCACCCAAACCGCGGGATCCGCCGCCACGTCGACCGTCGCCGCCGAAGAGCACCTCCCGGCCTTTACACCGCCCGCGGAAGCACCGAGAGGAAGAGTGGAGGCCGCCGCCGCCCGGCGACCGAGGCGAAGCCGGCCCGTCTTGTGACGGCGGCAAGGGGAGAGGAAGGAAGGGGGGCTCTAGAGGAGGGCGCCGGGCCGACGGTCGCCAGAGGGACGACAGCAGACGCAGCGAGAAGGTCCACTCAAGAAGGGAAATTCCGCGAGCCTGAAAGATTGACCCTGGTGTTGTTCTTTCGAAATATATAGTATATGTGCCTATATACTCTAGAAATAGCTGTTCAAGAATACAAAACGAAAATAATCTGCATTGCCTGCCGTAGTTCCATTACAGTGCCGAGTATAGTAACACCTAACAGATATGCAGTTTATCACTCGAATCCAAATTTCAATTATGCTAAATAATGTTCAGAAATATACAACAATGCCAGCTTTCATGTTAATCTGGACTTTAGGAAGAAAAACAAACTGACTACAACGCACCAATTATTTGCAGATAATACAGGAAACAGATTCTTAACTGGTCCAACAGAAATTGAATCTTCAAACTTGTTGTCCAGCGATCGGCTGGTTTGTTGTGGAAGCACTTTCAGGATGTCCTTTGAGGGAGCCCCCATTTCTCTTCCTTAGTCTCAGACACTTTGCAATGCTGCTCGTTACACCTATTGCAACCACAAGGTATACTGCAACGGCAATTACTAGCCCATAGACATACATTGAAGTCCTGAATTTTCGGCAGATTCCCGCAGCAAAAGCTGTCATAAGAGCTAGCAGATCCAGTATCATGATCAAATGCAATACCTCCAGTAGAACACCATTCCTCCTCACAGCCTTTTTCAACAGAAACATGATCACGACAATAGATGTCATGAAGGAGATACCATTGAAGATGAAGAATGCTCTGTAGCGCCAGGGATGAATATCATGAAGGACTGGATTGCCTGCAACATGGTTGGGATCATCATACCAGGAACCACCAGGAGGGTTCAGACCAGCTTGGTATGTGATGGAGGCTGCTAAAACTGCAAGGAGCATCAGATATTTGTGCCTTTTTCTCTTTTCTTTCTGACATGAGCTTTCTTGCCGCTCAGAAGCAGATTCTTGGCTGGACTCTTTTGGACGAAGAAGCCGTTTCAGAAGGTCTTCCAAGGATTTGCTCAAGGGCCCCCATACTGTATCATGTGTTGAAGAGAGTACAAGGACTTGAATCACAAGGAAGGCCAGAACTGCAACAGCGATGATGATGAGATACTTAGATTCCTTTGCTTTCCTGCAGCTTCCTGCAGCATAGGCAATCAAGAGGCCAACCAAGCCCACCACCAGACATACTCGCAGTGCATAGCACTTGATGCCACGCTCACATGATTCCTTGTTCACAAGTAGTATCGTGATAACTACAGATGATCAGATCTCCTTGGCTAAGTTGGTTAGCGGAGAAGGATGGGCGACTCGGGCGACTCCGCCCGGCTCGCCAGCGGGCTCCGCCGCCCGTTTCGCCGCTGCGCGGCGTCCTCCCGCCCCCTCCCGGCCTCCCGGCGCGGCCCAACCGCCGCCCAGCGCCCAGTCGCCCGGTGGCCCCCTTCCGGTGGGCGGACTGCGTCGATGTCGCGCCATTTCCCCCTCCTTCGTCCCCCCCGGCTCCCCCCACTACCCTCTCCTCCCGCCGGCCTGCCTGGCCCCGCCCGGCTAGCTCAGCCCCATGTGAGGCTTGGCTTCGATGGCGGGTGCCGGCGCCCGGCCGCCTCGGCGCCCGGGGCCCGGCTCAGTGCCCCCATCCAAGGTGTGGCCTTGGCGGGTAGCCCTCTGCCGCCCGCCCAGCGTGGGCATGGGGCGTGGCGGCCAGCGCCGATCGGGGCCCGCCCGCTCCTCCTGGCGCCCGGCCGGTGGGCCCGGCCGCCGGCCTCCTCCACCCGCTATCCCTCTCCCTCCCTCCCCTCCTCCCGGCCCGTCGCCTCGGCCGGATCCATACCGCCGTTTATTGCACATTTCGGCTCCTCCCGGGCTGCGTCGCAGGCGGCCGGGCCTCCCGGCACCCTAGCAGCCTCGCCCGGTCCGTGGCAGCCCGTGGCCTTGAGCGCGCCCGTGGGTTTCCTCTTCCCCTCGCTCCCCATGACCAGCCACCGGCCAGGGGCTGCCGAGCTCTTTGGGCCCGGCCCATCTCGCCGGGGGCCCTGCTGTGACCACCATGGATCGCCCCTCACTCCCTCGCAGGCCGGCCCAATCCGGGTGGGCCTTCCCGTGCCCTAGGCCCAGTGAGGAGCGTTGGCGATGTGGCTCCCCATGGCCTCCCTCTTGCCCCGTCCCAGTCTTGTGCCGCCTCCACTTCCATCCCCGCCCGCCCTGTCCTCACCCTCCCTTGCCTCGCCCCTCAAGCGCCCTTGCTCCCCTCCCTCGTCCTGCCGTCCGGCTTGCCCGTCCCGCCCGCTCCTCTCGCCCTCCCTCCCGGCTCCCATCGTGCCGAGGTCGGCCATGCCTTGAGCTGGAAGGACCCGGCTCCCAGGCAAAGCAGGCGGGTGAACCCTCTCGCGACTCGACCCGCCTCCCCGACTCCCTTGGCGGGAGGAGCTCGGCCTTGAGCTCAGGGAGCTGCATGACAGCCCGCTCCCCGCCGCCCGGGAGGACCACGCTTCGGTCCAGTCGCCCTTGGTCGTCGGGTGGCCCAGCGCGCCAGGCGCTCCTCGTCGCCGTCCACCGGCGGCCGCTCCCATCCCCGCCCGTTCGGCTCGGCCCGGCTCCCCTCGTCCGCGGATGGAATCCTCCCGACCGGACACTCGCCCGCTCGTTCCTCCGCCTTGCGGCTCCAGCGAGTCGCGGCCCCAGCTCTGCCCAGGTGGCGGCACCACCGTGGCCGTCCGGACCTGCCAAGAAGAAGCGCCCGTGGTGTTCGCGTCACTCGGTGTGCCACCCATGGTCCGGGTCCTCCTCCGCTCCAGTCCCGTCTCGGTCTCCCTCGCCCCTTGCTTCAAGCTGTGGGGTGAGGGCATTCCAGTTCGTCGTCAACCCCAGTCTTGCTACCTCTGCAAGGATCCGGCCACCCGTCCTCAGGTGCGGATAGACCGGTGGTCTCGGAGCTCATGATGTATGGGCATGGGATCGAGGGGTTGGGCTTCTTCCACCTTGAGGTCCCGGACGCCCCTCCTCCGTCGCCCTCCCTTCAGGCGATTGTCACGGTCGCCTCCCCTGAGAAGATCGAGGCTGAGCTCAACCACCTCTACCGGCACCAGTGGGACTGGGTGGTCACCCCCACCGCCGGTCACGTCTTCTCCGTCGTCTTCCCCGACTCCGTCGGCTCTGACTACTGTGACAGCGTAGTGGCGGATCACTCTCGCTCTCAACCAGTGGTTGTCGAGATATCCGAGCCGGTGCTTTCGGCCTTGAGCCGTGGCTGTCCTCGACACCGCTGGATCCTCATCTCCGGCCTCCCCTATATTGCAGCGGTCCAAGCTTGTCATCCGCCCGGATGTCTCGCCTCTTGGGCAAGGTAGTGGTGGTCGACGAGCTCTCACTGCAAGGAGGAGGAGGTGCGGGTCAAGGTCAAGTGCCTCGACTCCTCCAAGCTGCGCCTTCGGTCCGGGTCTTCTTCAGCGACCAGGGCTTCGACCTCGAGATCGCCCAGGCCTCCCAACCACGTTAGGCGTCCCGCTTCCTCGGCGTGGCCCCCGGTGACAACCCGGGCTGGCGGAGATTACCACGCCGCCACCGCTCCCGCTCTCACCGCTCGGATGAGGAGGCGTCCCGAACTCCTCCCCTCCCCTCGCCTCCTCCTTCTGCGGCGGGGGCAAGGGCCGCTAGGCCGCTTCTCGCCTCCCGTGGATGTCCGCCCGATCTCGGCGTCGCCATCCGAGGGGCGACATCTCGATGTGGGTGCGGTGGTGCGCGGCTTCCTCCCCGCGCTCCCCGCCTCGTCTCCGCCACAGCGCTAGACCCAGTGGGCACTGCCCCGACACGCTCTCCGACTCTCCCGGCCCGCAGATGGGGGCGCCTCTGTGGTGGTCCCCCGCTCCGGCCCGCCTCCCCGTCGCCATCTCCTCCTGGCCGGATGCACCTCCGGCCCGTCGTCTTCCTTGGCTGCCACGGAGGCAGTCTCTCCGGCCCCTGTCGCCGTCCCTCCCCGGCCGATCCTGCTCCCACGGCCCAGCTCTTCCTCGGCTGTCTTTGGGCCGGTCTGCCGCCATCTCCTCCGGCATCTCACAGGGTGGGGCGGCCGGATCATCACCCACTGGCGGCCCAGCCTCCCCCTCCCGGTCCGCCGCCTACTCCCGTCGCGGTCGGTCGGCCTCCTCCCGGTGGTGGCCTCCCAGCCCGAGTGCTTTCAGGCTGGATGCGGCCCATCCCGAGGCAGCCAGCGTTGCCCATCCCGGCGGGCGGAGCTCCGTCTTGCCGCCCGTAACACAGGCAGTCGCCCTCCATTCCCCCCCTGCCCGTCTTGTTCTTTCTCTGCTTGAGTCTGCTCCCACAGGTCACCTAGCCAAAGTGGCCTCCGACTCCATGATCATTTTCAGCTGGAAGTTTGCCCCCTCTTGCCGGATCGCGGCCATCGGGGCCGTGAGGTCCTCGATGGGAAGCTTCGCGGAGGCAGGCGGCCCTCCTAGTTCCCCACCGCCTCTACGGTGGGGACCTCCCTCTCCACCTTTGCCGCAATCGGCCCCCCTCCCTTGGTGGCCGTGCAGAGATTCAGTCGCACCCGCTCCCGTCTGGCGGCCCTTCGTGCGCTTAGCGCTTCCAGTTCTGGGGTCAAGCAGCCCCCAATGGCCCCTTAATGCGGGCCCTCTTCGAACATCCAGCGGCTTGGTCATGATGGCCGCCGCCGCGATTAGTGGAATATATGCGTGATGAGCACATCGACATCGTGGCGGTGCAAGAGACCATGCGTCGCGAGTTTGCTCTCCACGAGCTTGATCGGTGAGCTCTCACCTATTTGCGTGGCTTTGGCTCCCTTCTAGTGGGAGCGCGGGCCACTCGGGTGGCATCCTTTTAGGTGTGAAGGATGCCACCTTTGAGTTGGGTAGCATGGATCGGGGCGAATTCTTCGTCAGCATGGAGCTGTTCGAGAGGTCGCTCAACTTCAAGTGGGAGATCATCATTGTCTATGGGCCGGCGAATCATAGTAGATCGGCCTCCTTCTTGGAGGAGCTCCACCGAAAAATCTCGTCCGCTTCCCTCCCCGTGGTCGTCGGGGGCGACTTCAACCTGCTGCTGCGTTCGGAGGACAAGAACAATGGCAATGTCTGCTTTGCCGGATGGACATGTTTAACGACTTCATTGCCGACCTCGCCCTCCGGGAGATCGATCGGGTTGGGGCCCGATTTACTTGGACCAACCGTCAGGCCTCCCGACCTGTCCGTCTGGGCGGGGTCCTAGTTCAATTTGGGACCTCCTGTGCCCTCTAGCTTCCCTCCGCGCCATCACTGGATTGGCTCGGATCCGTCCTGCTCCTTTCCTTGCGGGACGGCGTCCGCCGACCCCACCTCGGTTTCGCTTTGAGACCTTGGCTCTCCCAGGTGGGTTTACCGGCGCCGTATGTCTTGATTGGATCGCGGCTCGGGCCCACCCCACCCTCGTCCCCTTACGCTATTGACACGTGGCACTACATGCGGCGTGGCGGCAATTTATGAAGGGCTGGGGGGCCAACACAGGCCGTGGCCAGAGAGCGTGAAAGGCGCTACTCACCGCGATCCAGGCGCTTGACTTGCGGTGACGCGGTGGGCCTCTCCGGAGGTGGCTTTCCCGCTATGATCTCGAAGACCAGCTCTGTGATTTACACCGATGAGGAAGCCTTTTGGCGCCTTGAGCGTAGCGCAGCGTTAGGTCTGAAGGGTGATGCGAATCTGGCTTACTTCGAGCGATTGCCAGCGGTCGCCGTGACGCAACACCATCCCACGCACGTGGGATGGGGCAGCCCTCCTTCAGGATCCCCGCGACATTCGCTCCCATGTCGACGGTTTCTATCGGTCCCTCTTCTCTCCGCTACTCGGGCGGCATCTCCTCGCTTCCGGATTGTTGGGCGGCGCCCAACTAGTCTCGACGCAGAGAACGCATCCTCGACGGCTCCCTTCTCTCGGCGGGAGGTGCAGGAGGCCATCAAGGGATGAACTCCTCCTGCTGCTCGGGGACCGGACGGTCTCCGGTCATTTTCTTCGGACCTTCCGAACGTGATTAAACCAGAGGTCATGGCCATCTTTGATGAGTTCTTTGTGGGTTCTATTGACCTTAGTCGCCTCAACTACGGGACCATCTCCCTCATCCCCAAGGTCCACAGGGCGTGACATTCGCCAATTCCGCCCGATCACGGTCATTAACGTGATCTTAGGATCTTGGCCAAGGGTATGCCAATAGGGTGACCACCTTGCGGATCGGATTACCCACCTAACCGGTCGGCCTTCATTAAGGGCCGTCACATCCTGGATGGTGTCCTGGTGCTTCATGAGGTCCTTCATGAGGTCCAGACCCAGCGCTGGCGGTCTTCTTTGAAGATTGATTTCCATAAGGCCTATGATACGGTTAGCTAGCCCTTCCTTAGGGAAGTCCTTCTTCGGAAGGGCTTCGACGACCGGTGGATCACAAGAGCCATGCAAATGGTCTCTTGCGGTCGCACGGCGGTCAATATCAACGGCGAGATCGGCCCCTTCTTCCCTACCCTATGTGGGGTTCGCCAAGGCGACCCCTTCTCTCCGTTCCTCTTCAATATGGTCGTTGACGCTTTGGCCGCCATTCTGGATAAGGCAAAGCCGCTGGCCACATCCGGGGGATTACCCCCCACCTCTCTGGAGGCTCGGAGTTGGACATCACCAACCTCAAGTTCCTCCTTCTCTGCTTCCAACAGATGTCGGGCCTCAAGATCAACTTCGATAAGAGTGACGTTATGGTGATGGGGTACTCCCCCTCTGAGTCGGTGGCCATTGCCAACCCGGCTTAATTGCCGCTGGGCTCTTTCCCCACTACCTATCTGGGGACGCCCATTAGTGACTCGCGTCTCTCTGTCGCCGACTTGCGCCCCTCGTGACCAAGCTCCGGACGGATCACGAGCCTGGCGAGGAGGTGGCTCTCTAAAGGCGGCCGGACTATCCTTCTCAACTCATCCCTATCCAGCCTCCTCTTGTTTCTTATGAGCTTCTACGCCTCCATGAATCTCTCCATAAGGAGATCGCCAAGATTCAGTCCCGATTCTCTTGATTTGGCGATCGAGGGCAAGCAGTATCACATGGTCGATTGGCCGGACATCCGCAAGCCCGGGGAGGCAGGTGGATTAGGCATCATGTGCTCTAAGCGGATGAATATCGCCCTTCTCTCCCGGTGGCTTTGGCGTGTCGCGCAGGTCGGGGTGGCCTCTGGTGGACATTATCCGGAGTAAATACTGCGTGGTCAACCCCTTGCCTTCGCCAGAATCGGGCGGATCTCGGTTTTGGCGATCTCTCGTCCAACTCCTACCGGTGCTCCGCATTGGTACCTCTATCTCGGTGGGGTCCGCCTCGACGCTTTTTTGGTTCGACCGATTGGGCGGAGACTCTCCCTTCGTGCCCGCTTCCCCACCCTCTTCTCTATCTCTGTCGACCCTATGATTTACATTGATAGGGCCCTTAGTGACTTAGGGTGCCTTGCTTTCCGCCGTCCTTTTGGGCGGCGGAATCCGCCGCTGGCGTGAGTTACTTGATCGCGTTGCTCTTCACGAGCCGTTGGTGGATGGCGACCAGGACCTTATCTTGTTGGCCGGCTGGAGCCGTCTGGCGATTCTCCACCAAATCGCTTTACTTGGCCATTGCTCCCTCATCCGCCCCCTCCCCCTTTCGATGGTGTGGTCCGTCCGCGTCCCACTGAAGATTCGCATCTTCATGTGGCAGTGGATCCGTGGACGGGTCCCGTCCGGCATGGAGGTCCGCAAGCGAAATGGCGAACGCTGGTATCTGCCCCCTCTGCGATGTTCTGAAGACTCCAATCACATTTTCTTCGCTTGCGTTCCGCCTTTCCTTTGGAGCTGCTTTCGCGAGTTTGTCGGTGTGAGTTGGTGCCACTCCAATTTCCCGGTCGTTTTTTCTGAACTCGAAGTGTCCCCTTCGATCTATCGCCACATTAGGTGGCTGGAGGTTGGGGTCCTTGCACAGGCGCTGTGGACCGTTCGCAATAAGCTTGTGATCCAACATTCTCCTCCGCCAGCCATCTTGATGCTCTCTACAAATTCTCGGGTTTCTTGCAGCTTTGGCTGCCGCTTAGCCGCCCGGATCGGGGCGCCATCTCAGCCTTCATCACCGATCTTCGCTCGATGGCCGTCCGCTTTGTCGCCGCCGCCACGGAGCAGACTAGATCTCTACTTGTTGGGCAGGCTTTGCTGTGTTGTGTTTTTTTTCTTTTCTCTCTTTCTTCTGGGCTTGTTGAGCTGTGCCCTCAGCAGAACCTCTGTACTTTGTTTGTGGTACTTGGGTGGTGTGTGTGTGTGGACCTGCTTTGGTTGTATGTCTTGTGGCGGTTTGCTTTATTTATAAAGCGGGGCGAAAGCCTTTTTCGGCATAACTACAGATGACACGAACGTAACTGAATTTTAGTAGTAGAACACATCATAGCGTTTTGAATGATTATGCTGAAGGATTGGATTGCCTGGTGTGCCACTGACCTTCTTGTCATCTGACCATACACTTCCTGGAGGGTTTATACCAGCTTGGTATGTGACAGTTGCAGCTAGAACAGCAAGAATCAATAGCAGATTACGCCTCCGCTCCCACTCCTTCTCGTCAACATCCCCAGTCTGATTTTCGCCATCCTGATGCAATTTGGGCCACAAATGTTTGCACCAGAAGAGCTTTAGCTTTTCAGCCACCACTTTTTTCCACCCTTCAGGGATTACATGTGCTATCAAAAGATGGATGCCAACATAAGCAAGTACAAGGCCCACCAACAATGAGATGTACATGGAATTCCTTGCCTCCCTGGAGCTTCCCATAACATAAGCCCCCATTAGGGCAAGAAGGTCCACTATCATTGCTATCTGCAGAGCAAATCGTTTTGTAGCCTTCTCGCTTATCCTCTTGTTCAGGAGCATAATGATCATGACAAAGGATGCAACAAACGCGACTGCATTCAGATAGAAGAATGCAATATAACGCGGATGGTGATTGTCCTCGAGGATGGGATCACCAGCTGAGTGACCATTCTCTGTTCTTGACCAGAAGCCACCTGGCGGATTCAAACCTGATTGATATGTCAGAGAAACTGCCAAAATGGCAAGAAGAAGTAGGTATGTGCGGGACTTCTTCAGAGGTTCCGAAGTTGGTCGGTCATCAGAATTCTTTTTGCTGCTATCTTCAGAGGGACCTCCTTTCTTGTCAACATTGCCATTTTCGGAAGGCACAACAATGTTATTACTTCCAACCATCTCAATCTCACTGGTTCTCATAGGTCCATCAGAATGCACTTGCTGTGCTGGGTGATCGTAGGTGGTGGCTCCATTGCAGTGATTATCTGACGTTGTTTGTTCAGACGAATCATCCACTACAATAACTGCATCCTTGCATTCATCAGTTGATGAAGATTGACCTTTCATATCTGCAACTTGCTTCTTGGGCATATAGTCAACAATATTTGCAGTCTTTGGGCCATTATTTGGAGACGGCTGTTCCTTCTTACTTGCATCTTGCTGATTGTCTGCGGAATGATTATCAGTGCTAGGCACTTGATTCACAGTATTTGTAGCTTGGTGGCATTTGGTTGAAGGATGTCCTGTGTCAGAGACTGCATCATTTTTTTTTTGACGCGTCAACGGCGGGCTTACGCCTGCCTGAACCTTTATTGCCAACCATCAGGGTGTTACAGATCTCAGGGAGAACAGAGAGTACATGGGGGTTAAGGAGAGAAATAAAATTACATGTAGCGGGGGGCTAAATTCTCCGGCAAGGTGGAACAACATGGAGCCCCAGTCCCTGAGTTGAATTTGTTTTGAATATTATTACATCGGTGAGACCAAAGTTTAAGATCTTCCATGAGGAGCTTGCCACATCATGAAGCCCAAGATGTATGTTCCGAAAGACCTTGGCGTTCCGTCGCTTCCGGATATTCCAAAGAACGGCCAGAAGAACTGTTGATCTAGTTTTGTTGTGCCATTCGCCTCCCATGCTTGGAGCAGCCCCTGTGGCGCACTCGGACAGAGGCTGTCTAGCTCCCCCAAAGTGGAGCGAGGTGCTGACATTCGAAAAGGAGGTGGTTGATGGATTCACAGTGGTCGCATGAAGGGCATGCGGCTGAAGTAGCAATGCCCGTCTGTACCGGCGTTAGATTCGTGAAGAGGCGGTCCTTGCGGGCAAGCCAAAGGTATAGTCGACATTTATTTGGGGCGTAGTTTCTCCAGATGGCCGGGCGGCGTGTCTGTGGGCTTCGTCCTCCAAACCGCTTGGTAAGCCAGCTTAGCGGTGAAAGGTTTCTCAGCGACCCTAGTGGTTCTCCTGTCAGCAACCTGCATATTTAAGTTCACCGTGGCCAATATAGTGCGTAGTTCAAGCAGTTCGCATTCGGCTGCGTGAGACAGCCTAGGTGTTAGATCCAAGGTGAGGTTGTTCGAGGTCAAAGCGCGTGCCACAGATGTGTGGACTCGAGTGGAGTGTGAAAATAGAGCTGGAAATTGAAGGGCTAGGGTTTGAGCTGAGCCAGGGAGCCAAAGGTCAAGCCAAAAAGAAGTAGTGGTTCCATTACCGATGCTGACCCGGGTGGTGTCCCTGAAGAGGGCGAGGCCTTTCATAATGTCTTTCCAAATCGGGGTATGCTGGTTGTCTGGCATGCCTACATCGTTAGCGGCCGACCATCCGTGTTGGTGATCAAGTACCTAGTCTCTCCCGAGGTTTGCTCGTCGTGTAACTTGGAAATGTGTTTGAGAAGAAGACACATGTTCATGTGGGGTAGAGAGAGGAAACCAAGGCCCCCATTGGCGAAGGGAGCACAAACGAGGTCCCAAGCACAAACGACAGCCAGAAGAGACTGCATCATTTGCAACTGATTGGCAGTCTATACACTGATCCTCTGGGCTGAACACAATATTTGTGGTATTTCCTGGTTGCGGGTCATTGACCGATGGTTGCTCTGAGCTGGGCTCAGCCTCCTCATTATTTGCAATTTTCTGGCTGTCTGCATGCTGATGCTCCCTAAGGATTCCGTCCTCTTTGATGTTTTGAACTCGGTTTTCTGTTTCAGAAGCACTGCCTTCTTCTGGCGTAACTGTTGCAAGGCCTGTAGTATGCTGACCAGTTGCATGAGAATGATCTTGCTCTGAATTTCCTGATTCCAGTGAAAAGAGCCGACCAAGTTTTTTGAAGCACTTATGATCTTTGATCTTTTGCAGCCAGTCTGCTATAGGTTTGTAAACAAATGCCGCAGCTAACACATAAAGCAGACCCATACTATGACAGTAATGAACACAACAAAGAAAGATGTCCTTACACTCCTACAGCACCCTGCAGCATAGGCCCCAATCAGACCAAATAGGTCAAATACGGCACTTTTACAATCATGGCTTTGGACCTTATTCCATGGCTACTCAATTCTGGGCTCAGAAGAAGAATGATTGTGACCAAAGATGCCACAAAAGAAGTCGCATTGCAGCTAATAAAATATTATACCGGTGAAGGTAGTTACTGCGGAGAATAGAGGTAGCTGGAGGATGCTTGTAAGAAGGATTTTCAGCCCAAAAGCCTCCAGGTGGATTCAATCCGGCTTGGTATGTGATAGTAGCAGCAAAAGTTGCAAGCATCAATATGAACTTACGATCCTCCTCAACATCTTCCTCTGGATTGCTGCTTGCTTCTGTGGAACTGCCACTGCCACCGCGTCTGGATCGAATTTCATCCATCATTCTTTGCAGCTTCTTTCTCAATGATTTTGGAATAACCTTTCTGGATACCAGGGTATGAATCACAACATACACAAAAACAGCAAAGACTAGAATCCAGATGTAAATGGATGACTTAGGTGCCCTGCAGCTTCCAGCAGCGAAGGCCCCCAGCAGGCTAAATAAGTCCAGCAGCATGGTCAATTGCATTGAACGGAGCCAGATATTCCGCTTCGTCACACTCTTACTTAGAAGCAAGATGACTAAGACAAGAGATGCAGCAAAGGCTGTTGCGTTGCAGTAAAAGAATACCTCATATCTTAGAGAGTAGCCAACATGCAGGACAGGGTCACCAGCATCATGGCCACCTGTGTTTAGTGTCCAAGATCCCCCTGGTGGTGTTAATCCAGCATTGTATGTCACAGTAACTGCTAGACTCCAAGCAGTACTAAATACTTCCGCAGTCTCCACATGAGCTCAAAATCAACAGGGATTTGTTCAGGGCTACTGGGTAACAAATACCTGCTGGACAATCCATTAACTGAATCTTGCCTAGTGCTGTTAGTAACCATGCCAAACCCATCATTGCTGCTTTCACTCAAATGATTCCCAGTGTTGGGCAGATCAATGGTGTGCTCGGACTGCCCGCTGTTTTCCATGTGATTGCTCGCTGACCAAGATTGCAAGTCTCAACCTCTCAGTTGCTGTCTAAGCTGGCATCTGCAGCATTGGATAAGGGTTTCTTGGATGAGAGAAGATACATGAAAGATTCAAATGTCATTTAAGGATTGTGCTGAAGAAGAAAAGGCAAAGAAGACAGCTAGAAGGAAGAGCGACTTTGTGAGGTCTATACACCAAGCGAAAACAACAGAAAGAGACTACGTTAAAGGCTGCCTTCCTGCTTGATCCCACAAGGATAACCACAATATTTATTATTTTTCAAACAGTAACCACCATGTGAATCATTAGCTCATGTACATAAACTTCTCAAGAAAGAAGGTGTGAGTTAGTGCTGTATTAACCTTCATAATTTTACCCACCAAAATAAGCAGCCTACACAGGTCCGATTGCTTCCAGAAACACATATTTATTATTTATTGTCGAAATACTGACAGATCCTACAGGGTAACTAGTAAAATTAACAAGCGGAGAAGTAGTAGACTACTGGAAATGGAAGTCATACATCTATGTCTAAACACCAAGCACAGGAAGAGAAGGTAAGAATCATACCTGGCATGGGAACGCAATAGCCATACATCAGTTGCTAGCTGAGGTTGCAAGTTTGAGCTTGTACCCAGAGCGATGGACAGATTAGCTGCTCAGACAAGTGAATACACTCGTATGCTTCAAAGGTAGCTGAGGACTTCCAGCCTCAACAATGCTTGCATCTGCAGAATTGGGTAAGATTTTCTTGGATGAGAGAAGATCTATAGAAGATTTGAATATCATTCAAGGACTGCTGAAGAAGAAAAGGCGAAGAAGGCAGCTAGGAAGAAGAGGGACTTGCTGAAGTCTATGTCCCAAAGGAAAACAACAAAAAGAGAGCGCGTTAAAGGCTAGCTTGACTGCTTGACCCCACAATGATAACCACAATATGAATTATTTTAAATAAAAACAGTAACCATCATATAGATTATTAGGTCATGTACATAGACTTCTCCGGAAAGTGAGTGTGAGTTAGTGGTGTAGTAAGTTGGCCCCAGTTAACCACAGGAGTACACACTGGATTAGTGTTAAAAAACGAAAGCAAATTGTAAGCTTAGAGTCTTAAGAAGGATAAACCCCTTGTTTATATTGTTATTAGACGAATTTCCTGTGCCGTTTGCTAGATATTACAACACATATGTTTATATATAAGAAATAATTATATTTTTTAATTCAGTTTTAATGATTATGGTTGGAAATAAGCCGTGCCCGTGTTTCTCATACTACAACAGTAGTAACAGTTATATACATGATTGAACTTCACCGTTGTAATCTGATCCACCAACATGAGTGGTCTGGATATTTCCCTTTGAACTTGTACGCAACAGCAGAGCACCAGCAACTTATGGTGAAAAAAAAAGATATTTCCCTTTATTTACTTTGATACCTAGTTCAAAGGTCCAACTGCTATTACCCCCAAATTACACATGTATAAACAAGTAACGACTTCCACAAGGTACCCTCTCTGTTTTTATTTTACTCTGCATATTAGTTGTGTCGAAAGTCAAACTATGTAAACTTTGATCAAGTTTATAGAAAAAAATTATTGACATAATGCCAAAATCAATACCATTAGATTCATCATTGATTATATTTTCACATCATATATACTCCCTCCGTCCCATAATGTAGTGTAAAAAACGCTCTTATATTATGGGACGGAGGGAATACTTGTTATGGTAAATGTTCATAGTGTTTTCTATAAACTTGGTCAAACTTTAGAAAAATTGACTTATGACAAAGCTAACATGCAGAGTAAATAAAAACAGAGGGAGTCACTAGTAAAGCCAACTGGAAATGGAGAAGCGGTAGGCTATTGGCAACGGAAGTAATGCATCCATGTCTAACAACAAAGCATAGGAAGAGAAACTGAGAATCATTACCTGGAAGGGGAAAGCGGCAACGCAATGCTCCTCACATGAACAGTCACACGGAATGGCTGCCGCCATTAGACATCATACATCAGCTCGTAGCCGAGGTTGCAGGTTCAAGCTAGTACCCAGATCAGGGGTGACCAGTACGATTTACTGCAAGCGGAGAAGTGGAGGACTGTTGGCGATGGAAGCTGCATACCCATGTTGAAGAACCGAGCACAGGAAGATGGAGGGAGAATCATACCTGGAATGGGGAAGCGTTGCAATGCTTAGGCTGCGGTTGCGGCTTTTAGCTTGTATCCAGAGCGACGGCTGCTGCCCAGACTAGTGAGGGGCACCTTGTTGGCTTCAAAGATGGCAGAGCTCTTCCAGCCTCAGCAATGGTGTGAACGGTGTGAAGTGTGGACAGCGAACAAAAAGGAGAAGGGAGGGGGAGACCGGTGAAGTCAGTTAAACAAATGGCAGAAACAGGGTAGGACCCCCACGGCAATGTACCAACCAGGCAATCAATCATCTGATGGCTTATTAGGTTGGACCCCGTCGTGTGCGAATTGTACACACGGTCGGCATGCGGATTATGCAAGGGGGATACTATAAGGAATTAAGGATATGGTCTCTCATTAGGACCACTTTGGAGTTAGAGAAACCTATAATACACCGAAAAATAATGAGCAGACACGCACCTCGGCTGTTAAATACTAGAACGGCAGACAACTAGAGGATGGGGCTTCGTAGCTGTTGCATGGTTGGTTTGGAAATTGGAACCGATAGTGCTGTAGAAGTGTAGATAAGCAAGAGTTAGCCAGTAGAATACCTGGGATTAGGAGGCTGTGGAATGGTTGTGGACAGCGATGGTAAGCGGGGAGGGTGTGCTGACTGCTGACTGGTGACTGGTAGTCTGGTCTGGTACACGACCAAAGTCCACACACCGTGGGTTCAGACCAGCGTTATGAGGAATCCCGCGTTTAGAATCAGAAGCCACCTTGATTTAGTCATCATCGCAGAAAACCAAAAACGTACCATCATCCAGTTGGCTCCAGCAAAGTCGCCGCTCCGAGACCTCCCTGGCGCCTTGAACGTCGCCATCTTTTGACATTTTCGCTCCGTGTCCGAGCGGCGTTCCGTGGAGCGGCCCGCGCCGCTCGTGTCTTGGCTCTTCTCCGGTCATCAACGCACGGCAGTTAACGGCAAGGGCGAAGGGCTCCACCACCGGGGAACTAGGCACGGCAGCTAGTACGGTCGGCTCCGCTGCCGGCGGCCCGCTGGCCGCTGAGGCATTTGTTCGAACACCAGACGGGCACTGCTGGGGCGAGCAGAGCCGGGCGGGGCAGCCGCACCCAGGGCCTAGATCCGTCGTTAGGCGCCTTATCCTGACAGACCTAGAGAGAGCAGCAGCAGCAGAGTGCATTGATCCCCTCCCGTCCGGCTGGCGCTCGGGGCCCCCGTCGACGTCCACAGGGCCATTCCACCCCCTCCGGCCATCCATCCCCCCCGGATCGCCGTCTCTCCTGGACTAGTCATTCGCGCGGACGTCACAAGCAATTGAAGGGATGACGTCGAGTCTCAGGTGAACAACTTGTCACAGCCTCCACCACCCATCAAGCTTGACTTCAGAGACCAGTGCATCGGATCATGCACCACTCCACCTCTCAACGAGCAACATTTTTGGAGCAAAGAGGCGTTTTCGTTTTGAGCTTTATTGGACCAAGCTGGAGGGCTTACCCAAAAAGTATTTCGTTCCGCTTTATAAATAAAGCAATGATCAACAACATCGGATGCAGGCGCACTCCACCACAACACGCACACATCCAAAACGAGATACATAGGCGCTGAGCACAGCAACACGACCCCAAGCACTACTCGAGCAACCGGGGCTCCACCAGTGAACACACCACCATGAAGAGATGCAGCCGCATACGACGAACCGTGGGCTTCAAGACGGTGCCTTCAGGAAGGGTACGACAGCGGAGCGCCGCCATCGCCCGATCCAAGGATCAAGGTTTCCCCAGGAACCACACGACATACAATGAGAGCCGCGACGACGTCTTCAAGAAGGGAACGAGCTACGCCGCCGCCGGTCTGTCCGAAGATAGAGCAGGTTTTCACCCCGACCAATACTCACTGCCATCGAACACCACACCTCGACAACCATGCCACCCACACGGCCATGGCCACCGGGCAACACCAAGCAACGGGCTCTGCCCATGAGCACCGCGCAACCACCACCAGGGTCGCCGCCCCGGAATCCAAGACCCAGGAGCCACCTCACCCAACACCCGCCGCTACCCCAGCGGAAGAGACGATCGGATCCCGGGGCAAACAAGTCCATCGATTCGTTCTACAGCTCCGGGCGTGGGACGAGCTTGGTCCTGCTGTCGGGCGCGAGACGAGCTCGGTCCTGCTGCCGGGCGCGAGACGAGTAGGTCCTACTGCCGGGCGCGAGACGAGCTCAGTCCTGCTGCCCGAGCACGAGACTAGCGATGGGTCGTAGCAGGGAGAGGGCCATCCCACCGACGAAGATTGCGCCCGGGCATCGAGAAGAGGGGTCGAAGCCCTTCACAGGACGCTCACCTACGGGCCGACGCCGAAGAAGTCCAGCCACCGCCGTGAGACGATCCTGACCACCGCCATGAGCCACCACCACGCCGTGGTAGCCCATATCCACGCCAAGCACAGCCCGCGGCACTTGCCATCGTCGGATCGGCCGGGGGCTAGTAGGCCCACCACCACCAGGGACCGCCGCCAGCAGGGGCAGCCACCGGAGCAAGCCACCACCTGCGGCGAGCCGGAGCCCCGCCACCACAAGGGCCCAGGCCACCCGAGCCGCTGCAACGACAGATCCGGGCCGCCCAAACACCGTCGTCGGGAGCAGGGCACACCCCCAGCCCGCATCAGCCACCCACGCTGCCGCCTGCAGGCCGCGCCCCCATCGCCAGCCGCGCCAGCCGCCGCCCGCCAACAAGGACGGCCCGCGCCATCCAAAGGTCAGCTGGGAGGAAGAGGTCCCGCCACGCCCGAAGCTTGCGGGCTTTGCCAACCTGGGCGGCAGCGAAGGGAGGGAGGAGCGAGGAGGGTTTCGAGCCCTCAAGGTCCCCCGGCGCTCGCGAGAGCGGATAGGGAGGGGAGGGATTCAGCTGGAGGGCTTTGAAGACGCAGTCAGAGAGGCTTGGGTTTGTAGTAATGAGATCTTCGGCCGGATGCGCTGTTCAGGAACATGGCTTCCTACTTACAAGCTTGGGGACAGAGAAAGACCGGGAACATCAAAATGCTCATGAAGATTGCAAACTGGCTGATTGCGAGATTCGACAGAGCTCAGGAGGTGAGACCCTTGTCACAGTTGGAAACTTGGTTGCGTCGAACTCTGAAGCTCTCATTGCTTGCCCTAGCGTCTCTTGAGCGTACCATAGACAGGCAAAGATCCCGGATCCGTTGGCTAAGAGATGACGATGCCAGCACTAAGTTGTTCCAGGCCGTAGCTAACGGGAGGCGTGCCAAGAAATTCATCCCCTGTATCAAGAGGGGCGATGAAATCATCACTGACCAAGCTAGAAAAGAGGAAGTTTTTTCTGAGGCCTTTGAAAACCTGCTTGGGAAGGCTGGAGCCCGAGATAATGCGCTAGACCTTGAGTACCTTCAGATCCCAGAGTGCAATCTTGATGAACTTGAGCTAATGTTCACTGAAGAGGAAGTTTGAAACGTGATAAAAGAGATCCCTGCTGATAGAGCACCAGGCCCCGATGGATTCATCGGTGCATTCTATCACATCGCTTGGCCTGTCATTAAAGGAGACATCATGGCCGCGCTGATGAAACTGTATGTGGGAGATGGCCGAGGCTTCGATAGCTCAACCGTGCGCACATTGTTCTGATCCCCAAGATACCTGATGCTTTGGAAGTTGGAGATTACCGGCCAATAAGCTTGCCTCATAGCTTCGCCAAACTCTTTGCCAAACTACTCGCGACCAGAGCACGGCCTCGCATGTATGAGATCGTAGCCATAAATCAATCGGCATTCATCAAGGGGAGAAACATTCATGACAACTACCTCATCGTCAGACAGCTAGCTCGAAAACTTCATGCGATAAAGGAGAAGGGGCTGTTTCTCAAGCTCGATATTTCCAAAGCTTTCGACTCGCTATCCTGGCCGTTTCTAATGGAGAACCTAAGGGCAAGGGGTTTTGGACAGAGATGGATAACCTGCATCTCAATCCTTCTCCACTCCGCCAACACTCGAGTGGTGGTCAATGGGGTCCCAACAAAGCGCTTTCATCATGCCAAGGGTCTAAGGCAAGGGGATCCGGTCTCGCCTCTGCTCTTTGTGATTGCCATGGATTACCTCACCTCCATCATTAGAAAGGCAACCGAAGAAGGAGTCCTCAGCTCGTTCAAAGGTGTCTCGGCCACACAGCGTCTCTCTCTCTCTCTCTATGCCGATGACCTCGCGTTGTTCCTGAGACCGTCTACACAAGATCTCACGTTTGTAAAGGACACTTTCGACATCTTCGGCGAAGCTTCAGGCCTCAGAATCAACTACAGCAAATCCAACGCGATCCTTATCAAGCACAACGAGATTGATCATCAGAGAGTGGAGTCGATCCTGCAATGTAGATTGGGAAGCTTCCCATGTCACTACCTTGGTCTCCAACTTGCGATCAACTGGTTAACAAGGGCGGATTGGCGGCCGCTCGTGATCAAATCTGAAGTTTATCCCTGCACAGCAACGTGGCTTCATTCGGCTGACAGGAGATTGATCCTCGTCAAAACGGTAATTGCTGCAAGGCCAGCCCACCAGCTCCTAGTGCTCGACCCCCCAGCCGGGGTCCTTGAGGAGATCAATAAGTGGATGCGCTCATTCTTTTGGGCTGGCAAAGAGAAGAGTCATGGTGGTCAATGCCTTGTCGTGTGGGATGCGGCTTGTAAACCAACAACATTCGGAGGCCTAGGTGTGAAGAACCTAGCATTGCAAGCGCTGGCACTTTGTGTGCGATGGGAATGGTTGAGAAGATCTGACCCGAGCAAGCCATGGCAAGGGTTGCACATGCTAGTTGATGACAAAGCACGAGAGGTCTTCAATAGCTTCGTCAAAATCAAGGTGGGGGAGGGATCAAAAGTCCTCTTTTGGAAAGATCTTTGGATCCATGGAGCTGCGGTAACCGGCATCGCCCCGATACTTCACGAGCTGGTGTCACCGACATCACCCCGATACTTCACGAGCTGGTCAGTACGAGGAACAAGAATAGAAGAACTGCGAGAGATGCACTCAATGATAATGCCTGGCACTACTAGGAAAAGGCTAATTAGTGGCGCACATGTTTTTGCCACTAATGACGCACTACAGGTGCGCCACTATTATCACGCCATTAGTAACAAAAATAGTAATGGCGCACCTCTGGTGCGCCATTAGTATCCCAGATAGTAATGGCGCACTATAGTGCACCATTACTATACCTATCTGGTGCGCCATTACTATCTGACTTAGTAATGGCGCACCACATAGAAGTGCGCCATTACTAACATTTTTTTCAAAAAAAATTTAGAATTTTTTTTTCAAAATTTTCAAAATTATATTTTCGTTTTTTTCTTAATCTCGGGTCACCAGCTCACTTCACAAGCACTTGTTGATATATCTATCATATCAATCCTATTAAACCTTGTTGATGTCTAGGACTTTGTTCATGTTCATGAGTGTGATGAAATTTTGAAAAAATATTTCAAACTTCCCGGTCATATTACGTTTCATATTTTAAAAAAATCCAAAAAAAATTCTTTTGAAACCAATTTTTTTTTCTGTTACTAGTGGCGCACCTAGCAAATGGTGTGCCACTAGTAAGTTTGATTTTTTTTTCATTTTTCCTCCTCTAGATCTTAAAAGCCCCATATCTTTCGTTCTGTTAGATTTTTTGGGATTTTGAAGATGTTGAACGGGGTTCCCCCCGTTCAATTCGTACGTAACTTTTCGAGTAGATGATTTTTCATATAAAAAACTTTTTAATCCGAGTTCGTATGCAAAAGTTATGCCCATTTTACTAAATTCCAGAGAGATTTTGCAAATAAAGTCGAAATTCATATTTGTAAATTTTCCCAACAACTAGACCACATATCACATGGAAAACTTATTTTCTTTTATTTTTTTGACATTTCCATCATCTTCTTTTATCTTTTTAAAAACTGAAAAGGCGGTCGGGGGGTGCATTTAGCACGAGGGTTACTAATGGCGCACCTAGTGTATGGTGCGCCATTAGTAGTTTTGAAAAAAAATTCAAAAGTACTGATGGCGCACGGTGGGTGTGGTGCGCCATTACTATGTCAACTAGTAATGGCGCACTATACCCTGATGCGCCACTTCTAACAATTTTTTTTTATTTTTTTTTCAAAACTACTAATGGCGCATCACACATCAGGTGCGCCATTAGTAATATGTCAATAATGGCGCACCTGTATCTGGTGCGCCATTAATGTTCATCAGCTATAGCCCTTTACCTAGTAGTGTGGACGCATGATGTGCAAGGGGAGCTCTCTTTCTTGGGCCACATGCAAGTTTATTCATTGTGCTAGGCCATCAACACTGTGGAGAGGAACTTGGCGGAGCCTGACCAATTCATTTGGTCTTGTCACGCGTCTGGAAGATACAATACAAGTGGCTCTGCATGGGACAAGTCAAAAACCCCACCACTGGTTGCATTTGGCAAAGCTGGGCGCCGCTCAAATGCAAAATCTTCATGTGGCTCGCTTGCCAATATCGCCTTTGGACTTCTAACCGTCGAGCTCGACATGGTCTCCAAGATACACCTTCGGCCTGCTACACGTGTCTGCAAAATGAGGACAACCCCAATCACATCCTTGCACATTGTGGTTACGCACAAGAGGTGTGGCACCCATGCTTCAACGAATGGAGGCTCAACATGCAAATCCCATCCACAGATGTCACTTTCTTACAATGGTGGCTAGACCAGAGGAGGTGAAGGAAATATGCCCTAAAGGCAATAATAAAGTTGTTATTTATATTTCCTTATATCATGATAAATGTTTATTATTCATGCTAGAATTGTATTAACCAGAAACTTAGTGCATGTGTGAATACATAGACAAACAGAGTGTCACTAGTATGCCTCTACTTGACTAGCTCGTTGAATCAAAGATGGTTAAGTTTCCTAGCCATAGACATGAGTTGTCATTTGATTAACGGGATCACATCATTAGAGAATGATGTGATTGACTTGACCCATTCCGTTAGCCTAGCACTTGATCGTTTAGTTTATTTGCTATTGCTTTCTTCATGATTTATACATGTTCCTATGACTATGAGATTATGCAACTCCCGAATACCGGAGGAACACTTTGTGTGCTACCAAACGTCACAATGTAACTGGGTGGTTATAAAGGTGCTCTAAAGGTGTCTCTGATGGTGTTTGTTGAGTTGGCATAGATCGAGTTTAGGATTTGTCACTCTGATTGTCGGAGAGGTATCTCTGGGCCCTCTCGGTTATGCACATCACTATAAGCCTTGCAAGCAATGCGGCTAATGAGTTAGTTACGGGATGATGCATTACGGAACGAGTAAATAGACTTGCCAGTAACGAGATTGAACTAGGTATTGAGATACCGACGATCGAATCTCGGGCAAGTAACATACCGATGACAAAGGGAACAACGTATATTGTTATGCGGTTTGACCGATAAAGATCTTCGTAGAATATGTGGGAGCCAATATGAACATCTAGGTTCCGCTATTGATTATTGACCGGAGACGTGTCTCGGTCATGTCTACATAGTTCTCGAACCCATAGGGTCCGCATGCTTAACATTCGGTGACGATCGGTATTATGAGTTTATGTGTTTTGATGTGCCAAAGCTAGTTCAGAGTCCCGGATATGATCACGGACATGACGAGGAGTCTCGAAATGGCTGAGACATAAAGATTGATATATTGTACGACTATATTCGGACACGGAAGTGTTAGGATGATTTGGAGAAAACCCGGTCTTGCCGGGGTTCTGGAACCCCCGGGGAACTAATGGGCCACATGGGCCTTAGTGGAGAGAGAGAGGACCAGCCAGGGCAGGCCGCGCGCCCCCTCCTTCTTGGGTCCGAATTGGACTAGGAAGGGGGGCGGCGCCCCCCTTTCCTTCTCCCTCTCCTCCTTCCTTCCCCCCTCCTAGTAGGACTAGGAAAGGAGGGGAGGAGGACTCCTCCCCTCCTTGGCGTGCCCTAGGGTCGGCAGGCCTCCCCCCTTGCTCCTTTATATACGGGGGCAGGGAGCACCCTAGAAGACACAACCGACATTGTCTTAGCCGTGTGCAGTGCCCCCCTCCACCATAATCCACCTCGGCCATTTGTTGCGGTGCTTAGGCGAAGCCTTGCGCCGGTAGCTTCATCATCACCGTCATCACACCGTCGTGCTGACGAAGCTCTCCCTTGACACTCAGCTAGATCAAGAGTTCGTGGGACGTCACCAAGCCAAACGTTTGCAGATCGCGGAGGTGTCATACTTTCGGTGCTAGGATCGGTCGGATCGTGAAGACGTACGACTACATCAACCGCGTTGTCATAACGCTTCCGCTTACGGTCTACGAGGGTACGTGGACAACACTCTCCCGCTCGTTGCTATGCATCACATAGATCTTGCGTGATCGTAGGATTTTTTTTTGAAATTACTGCGTTCCCCAACAGGAGGCACTTCAATGGCAAGCTGAGAAGAGGATTCGACTCCATCACGATTCTAATTGCTTGGGCCCTATGGAAGCAACGCAATGCACGAGTGTTCAACAATGTTTCGAGGCAAAGATCAGCGGCGCAACTTAAGGCAGGGACCCTAGATGAGATAGATGATTGGAGGGAGGCCGAGCTAGGCGGAGCTGGTGCTTTAGATTCTTTCGCGAGAGAGTAGCCGTAGTTACTAGGGCGTAGGCATTGTGTGGGTTCTCCCTACGACTTGTTCGCATCTCGTTAGGGCTCTTGTACATATTATTCTGCCTTCTATAAAAATACGGTATACCATTGGCATACTCTCGAAAAAAAAGAGATTTGTCCTTCTATATATTTCTCCCCGGCCTTGCTTTTCGGTGCGCCGCTGGTTAACAAAGACCCCAGAGTGGTGAATTTTTCTCACTGATGAAAAGTACAGGAATCTGCACACCGAGTACAACCACCCACCGCGTAGAAAAATGTCAAAATGACCCCACAAAAAAATAAAATAAAAAATGAACCAACTACTCGTTGTCTGATCGAGCGTGCGAACCTTCAGAAACTGATTAAGTTTGTCCTCTTCTTGAGCAGACCGGTCTGGTGGTTTTCCTCAGCTAGGACCGACCGCAGCGTGCATACACACTCTACTAAGTAGTTTATGCCTCTATGACTTTACATCATAGTTTAAAAACCGAATCGTTGAGATTGTCGGCTCAGGATTTTACCGATCAAATCGCTGGTTCGCCGGTTCAATTACTGGTTTTTTAGGGAACAAAATAAAACATATTTTATAATACTATGGAGGGAAAACAATTCAAAGGAGTTGAGTTCCTTTAATTTGACATCAACGTGGCCTTGACGAGTTGGCTAATGGGGTGGATTTATGCTTCGGCCTCTTATCCAAGCGACCAGTGATCGAATTAGTTAGTCTTGCAGGTTAGTATGACTGGAGAGACCAATAAAAACGTACTGCTCAAGATGGCGTCAAATCGGTTCAACACTCGTGGTGACTCTAAATTAGGTCAAATTTTAGCATTTTGGACGAGAATTGGAGGTGTCTTGCTTACGCGCTCCTAGCTCCGGCGATGTGCCCTGCATATCGCGGCGATGCCGACGGTACACAATGACGCGTTCGCTTTCAAGTTTGATTCAGATTCAACTTAACCTTTTGGCAATAGATTCGTGCAAGGTTTGCAGAGTGATCGTCCCACTGATATCACTTGTTTATCAAGCCTCCCAAATTGCCATGATAGCCTTTAACCTTTTCATCCTTCCTAGCAAACCGTTGTTTGGCTATGTTACCGCTTTGCTCAGCCCCTCTTATAGCGTTGCTAGTTACAGGTGCAGTTGCAGGTTGTTCCATATTGGGACATGGATATCATGGATATCATGGTATATCACAATATCTCTTATTTAATTAATGCATCTATATACTTGGTAAATGGTGGAAGGCTCGGCCTTATGCCTTGTGTTTTGTTCCACTCTTGCCGCCCTAGTTTCCGTCATACCGGTGTTATGTTCCTTGATTTTTGCGTCCCTAACACGGTGAGGGTTTATGGGCCCTTATTGACAGTTCGCTTTGAATAAAACTCTTCCAGCAAGGCCCAACATTGATTTTACATTTGCCATAATAATACTTGAACTAAATAATTAATTGGCATAGGGCGTCATGAACCCAAGGATTCTTTTCTCCATACAGGGCGGGGCCAGTGCTGATGGTGTTGGTCCCAAACGGGTAGACTGCAGGGCCACCACGGGGCAACCCGAGGTTCTGGTTTTACTCGTAGGATGTCCCATCCGGACGTGGCCTGAGACGAGATACGCACGGCTACTATAAGGGTGCCGGCACGCCGGGAGGTCTTGCTGGATTAGTTTTACCATTGTCGAAACGTCTTGTGCACCGGGATTCCGATTCTGATCGGAGGGTCCCGCGATGGAGGATTGTCTCCGCGGATCGTGAGCTTGTCATGGGCTAAGTTGGGACACCCCTGCAAGGTTTAAACTTTCGAGAGCCATGCCCGCGGTTATGTGCCAGATGGAAATTTGTTAATATCCGATTGTAGAGGACTTGAAGTAAACTCAATTAAAATACACCAACCGCGTGCGTAACCGTGATTGTATCTTTTCGGGGAAGTTCGAGAGGAGAACACGGTTGGGTTATGTTTGAACGTAAGTAGTTTAGGATCACTTATTGATCATTATTAGATTGCGACCGTTGAGTAGTTTCTCATCTTACTCTTGTACTCGTAAGTTAGCCACCATACAATGCTTAGTTGCTTGCTGTAGCCTCAACACTTATCCATTACATACCCATTAAGCTTTGCTAGTCTTGATACCCATGGTAATGGGATTGCTGAGTCCTCATGGCTCACAATTTACTACAACAACAGTTGCAGGTGCAGGTAATGCGATGTTCATGACATGAGAGGGATGCTTGCTTGTTTGGAGTTCTTCTTCTTCGATCAAGGGAAATAGGTTCCAGGTCGGGGAGCCTGGGATTAGCTTGGGTGGTTGTCTTTTATTCATTTGATTTCGTCCGTAGCCGGACTCTGTGTTCATCTTGAATGATTGTATAACTTGATGATATTTGTGTGACATTGTGGCGATTGTAAGTCAAAGCTCGTATTCTATCTATTCAGTACATGAGATGAGCAAGGATACAACCACTCTTGCGATCATACCAATATGCGCTTATGCCCCAAGTCGTGCCTCGACACGTATGGAGTATAGTCGCATCGCATGACAGGTCATGACTGCCACGAAGCTCAGAGCTATTATCTTCAACCAGATTGTTTTGTTCAGCAGAGTCTGCATTGCCAGTGGCTTCCACAGGTGCAGAGAGCCCTTCATCCACTATGTCACTACTAGTGTCTCCATCACTCTGCCAGACTGACATATTTTGCTCAACTGAAAGAGCAGTCATGTCGGGATCATCGGTGAAGATTGCTTCCCCATACTTGCAACTTTACGGTTGGTGACATACCACACATGCTATTTTTAGTTTGCTGGTGGCTTAGTAATTGGTACTCCATGTTAGACACAACATCATTGGCATGTTCTGTTCATTGACAGTTCCCTGCAGGATGCTGTGAGTTGGACACATCCTCCTCCATGTTTGCAACACGCTGGACATCTAGAGACTAGCAATCCGGGTTGGACACAACCTCCTGAATATATGTTGATTGCTGGCTATTCCCTGACGGATGTTGTGTGTTAGACACAGCCTCTTGAACATCTGAAATTTGACTTTTTTTCTCGAGGTACATGCAACTCATGGAGTTCACCCTGTCTGATATTTGAATGTTGCAGATTGTCTGCAAGCTGGTCTTGTTGCTCAGGGGTATTATCTTCTGCAGGTGCATCAGATGAACGGGCTGGATATTGATGATTCCTTGGCACAGAATTCCCCTGCTCTGCATTGATCGATCTGTGGTCACGAAAGCTCAATGAAAGTGCACGGCCCTTTTTTTTCACACAACACAGGCTGCTTGATTTGACCTTTTGTAGCCAATTTGCTACAGGTCCTTGAACAAAGAATCCAGCTAAAATTGCAAAGGAGATCCAAACTATGAAGAAAATAGACATCACAAAGAATGATGTTGCTAACTCTCTACAGCATCCTGCAGCATATGCAACAATTAGGCACAATAGGTCCACTACTGTTGGGGAACGTTGCAGAAAATTAAAAATTTTCCTACGGTTTCACCAAGATCCATCTATGAGTTCTACTAAGCAACGAGTCAAGAGAGAGAGTTTGCATCTACATACCACTTGTAGATCGAGTACAGAAGCGTTCGAGGAAGTGGTGATGATGAAGACGTTCCCAACGTGATTCCGATCACCGATGACCAAGTGCTGAACGGACAGCACCTCCGCGTTCAACACACATACGGGACGATGGCGTCTCCTTCGTCTTGATCCAGCAAGGAGGAAGGAGAGGTTGAGGAAGACAACTCCAATGGCAGCACGACGGCGTGATGCAGATGGAGTGGTCAAGTTCTCCGGCGAGGCTTCGCCAAGCTTATGCGGAGGAGGAGAGGTGTTGGGGAGGGAGGGGCTGCGCCTTCAATGGTGTTTGCAGCCCTCCCTCACCCCTCTATTTATAGGGGAAGGGAGGAGGGGCGGCCCCTCTAGATGCATCTAGAGGGGCGGCCAAGGGAGGGGGCTTGCCCCCCAAGCAAAGGCGCCCCTTAGGGTTCCCCCTCAACCCTAGGCGCATGGGCCAAGGGAGGGTGCGCCCAGCCCACTAGGGGCTGGCTGCCCCCACGCAGCCAAGTGGCCCCCCAAAGGGGTGGCCCCTCGGTGGTCCTCCGGAACCTTTCCGGTGGACCCTCCATAATACCGATATGACCCGAAACCTTTAGGTGTCCGTTTGGTAATTCCATATATAAATCTTTACCTCCGGATCATTAGGAACTCCTCGTGACGTCCGGGATCTCATCCGGACTCGAACAACATTCGGTAATCACATACAAGTCTTCCTATTAACCCTAGCGTCACCGAACCTTAAGTGTGTAGACCCTACGGGTTCGGAGACATGAAGACATGACCGAGGCGGCTCTTGATCAATAACCAACAGCGGGATCTGGATACCCATGTTGGTTCCCACACGCTCCTCGATGTTGTCATCGGATGAACCCACGATGTCGAGGGTTCAAGCAACACCGTATGCTATTCCCTTTGTCTCGACGGTATGTTACTTGCGAGACTCGATCGTCGGTATCCCAATACCTCGTTTAGTCTCGTTACCGGCAAGTCACTTTACTCGTACCGTAATGCATGATCCCGTGACCGGACACTTGATCACTTTGAGCTCATTATGATGATGCATTACCGAGTGGGCCCGATGATACCTCTCCATCATATGGAGTGACAAATCCCTGTCTCGATCCGTGTCAACCCATGAGACACTTTCGGAGATACCTGTAATGCACCTTTATAGTCACCCAGTTATGTTGTGACGTTTGGTACACCCAAAGCATTCCTACGGTATCCGGGAGTTACACGATCTCACGGTCTAAGGAAGAGATACTTGACATTGGAAAAGCTCTAGCAAAACGAACTACACGATCTTTGTGGTATGCTTAGGATTCGGTCTTGTCCATCACGTCATTCTCCTAATGACGTGATCCCGTTGTCAATGACATCTGATGTCCATAGTCAGGAAACCATGACTATCTGTCGACCAACGAGCTAGTCAACTAGAGGCTCACTAGGGACGTATTGTGGTCTATGTATTCACAAATATATTACGATTTCCGGATAATACAGTTATAGCATGAATAAAAGACAATTATCATGAACAAGGAAATATAATAATAATGCTTTTATTATTGCCTCTAGGGCATATTTCCATGATCTCCACTTGCACTAGAGTCAATAATCTAGTTTACATTGTGATGAATCGAACACCCATAGAGTTACGGTGTTGATCATGTTTTGCCCATGAGAGAGGTTTAGTCAACGGATCTGCGACATTCGGATCCGTGTGCACTTTACAAATTTCTATGTCTCCATCTTGAACATTTTCACGGATGGAGTTGAAGCGGCAACGCTTGATGTGCCTGGTCTTGTTGTGAAACCTGGGCTCCTTGGCAAGGGCAATAGCTCCGGTGTTGTCACGTAAGAGTTTGATCGGCCCCGACGCATTGGGTATGACTCCTAGGTCGGTGATGAACTCCTTCACCCAAATTGCTTCATGCGCTGCCTCCGAGGCTGCCATGTATCCCGCTTCACATGTAGATCCCGCCACGACGCTTTGCTTGCGGCTGCACCAGCTCTGCTTCCACCATTCAACATATACACGTATCCGGTTTGTGACTTAGAGTCATCCGGATCTGTATCGAAGCTAAGCGTCGACGTAACCCTTCTGGCGAGCTCTTCGTCACCTCCATAAACGAGAAACATGTCCTTTGTCCTTTTCGGTACTTCAGGATATTCTTGACGCTGTCCGGTGTTCCTTGCCGGGATTACTTTGGTACCTTCCTACCAAACTTACGGCAAGGTTTACATCAGTCTCGTACACAGCATGGCATACATAATAGATCGTATGGCTGAGGCATAGGGATGACACTCATCTCTTCTTTATCTTTTGCCGTGGTCGGGCATTGAGCTGAGCTCAATCTCACACCTTGCAACACAGGCAAGAACCCTACTTGGACTGATCCATTTTGAACTTCTTCAAAATCTTATCAAGGTATGTGCTTTGTGAAAGACCTATGAGGCTTCTCGATCTATCCCTATAGATCTTGATGCCTAATATATAAGCAGCTTCTCCAAGGTCCTTCATTGAAAAACACTTATTCAAGTAGGCCTTAATGCTGTCCAAGAATTCTATATCATTTCCCATCAAAAGTATGTCATCTACATATAATATGAGAAATGCTACAGAGCTCCCACTCACTTTCTTGTAAACGCAGGCTTCTCCATAAGTCTGCATAAACCCAAACGCTTTGATCATCTCATCAAAGCGAATGTTCCAACTCCGAGATGCTTGCACCAGCCCATAAATGGATCACTGGAGCTTGCATACTTTGTTAGCATTCTTAGGATCGACAAAACCTTCCGGCTGCATCATATACAGCTCTTCCTTAAGATATCCGTTAAGGAACGCTGTTTTGACGTCCATCTGCCATATCTCATAATCATAGTATGCGGCAATTGCTAACATGATTCAGACGGACTTAAGCTTCGCTCACGGAGAGAAAGTCTCATCGTAGTCAATCCCTTGAACTTGCCGATAACCCTTAGCGACAAGTCGAGCTTTATAGATGGTGACATTACCATCCGCGTCCGTCTTCTTCTTAAAAATCCATTTGTTTTCTATCGCTCGCCGATCATCGGGCAAGTCGGTCAAAGTCCACACTTTGTTTTCATACATGGATTCTATCTCGGACTTCATGGCTTCTAGCCATTTGTTGGAATCTGGGCCCGCCATCGCTTCTTCATAGTTCGAAGGTTCACCGTTGTCTAACAACATGATTTCCAGGACAGGGTTGCCGTACCACTGCAGTGCGGGCGTGTCCTTGTGGACCTCTGAGGTTCATTAGCAACTTGATCCAAGTACCTTGATCATCATCATTAATTTCCTCTTCGGTTGGTGTAGGCATCACAGAACACTTTCTGAGCTGCACTCTTGTCCTGTTCAAGAGGTAGTACTTCATCGAGTTCTACTTTCCTCCCACTTACTTCTTTTCGAGAGAAACTCTTTTTCCGAAGGTTCCATTCTTGGCAACAAAAATCTTGCCCTCGGATCTTAAGTAGAAGGTATACCCAATGGTTTCTTTAGGGTATCCTATGAAGACGCATTTTTCCGACTTGGGTTCGAGCTTTTCGAGGTTGAAGTTTCTTGACATAAGCATCGCATCCCCAAACTTTTAGAAAGCGACAGCTTAGGTTTCTTCCCAAACCATAATTCATACGGTGTCGTCTCAACGGACTTAGACGGTGCCCTATTTAAAGTGAATGTAGCTGTCTCTAGAGCGTATCCCCAAAATGATAGCGGTAAATCGGTAAGAGACATCATAGATCGCACCATATCCAATAGAGTGCGATTCGACGTTCGGACACACCGTTCTGTTACCGAGGTGTTCCAGTGGCGTGAGTTGTGAAACGATTCCACATTTTCTTAAGTGTGTACCAAATTCGTGACTTAAATATTCTCCTCCACGATCTAATCGTAGGAATTTTATTTTTCGGTCACGTTGATTCTCTACCTCATTCTGAAATTCCTTGAACTTTTCAAAGGTCTCAGACTTGTGTTTCATTAAGTAGACATACCCATATCTACTCAAGTCATCGGTGAGAGTGAGAACATAACGATATCCTCCATGAGCCTCAACACTCATTGGACCGCACACATCGGTATGTATGATTTCCAATAAGTTGGTTGCTCGCTCCATTGTTCCGGAGAACGGAGTCTTGGTCATCTTGCCCATAAGGCATGGTTCGCATGTGTCAAATGATTCATAATCTAGAGACTCCAAAAGTCCATCAGCATGGAGCTTCTTCATGCGCTTGACACCAATGTGACCAAGACGGCGATTGCCACAAATATGTGGGACTATCGTTATCAACTTTACATCTTTTGGTATTCACGCTATAAACATGTGTAATACTACGCTCGAGATTCATTAAGAATAAACCATTGACCATCGGAGCATGACCATAAAACATATCTCTCATATAAATAGAACAACCATTATTCTCGAATTTAAATGAGTAGCCATCTCGCATTAAACGAGATCCAGATACAATGTTCATGCTCAAACTTGGCACCAAATAACAATTATTAAGGTTCAAAACTAATCCCGTAGGTAAATGAAGAGGTAGCGTGCCGACGGCGATCACATCGACTCTGGAACCATTCCCAACGCGCATCGTCACCTCGTCCTTCGCCAGTCTCCGCTTATTCCGCAGCTCCTGCTGTGAGTTACAAATATGAGCAACGGCACCGGTATCAAATACCCAGGAGTTACTACGAAAGTAATCGGTAAGGTACACATCAATTACATGTATATCAAATATACCTTTGGTGTTGCGGCCTTCTTATCCGCTAAGTATTTGGGGCAGTTCCGCTTCGGTGACCCCTCCTTGCAATAAAAGCACTCGGTCTCGGGTTTGGGTCCATTCTTTGACTTCTTCCGGCAACTTGCTTACCGGTAGCGGCAACCTCCTTGCCGTCCTTCTTGAAGTTCTTCTTGCCCTTGCCCTTCTTGAACTTAGTGGTCTTATTGACCATCAACACTTGATGTTCTTTCTTGATTTCAACCTCGGCTGAATTCAGCATAGAGAACACTTCAGAATGGTCTTTACCATCCCTCGCATGTTGTAGTTCATCACAAAGCTCTTGTAGCTTGGTGGGAGCGACCGTGGATTCTGTCAATGACCGCCTCATCGTGGAGGTTAATGTTTAGCTGGGTCATACGGTTGTGCAACCTGGACATCTTCAAGATGTGCTCACCGACGTAACTGTTTTCCTCCATCTTACAACTATAGAACTTGTCGGAGATGTCATATCTCTCGACCCGGGCGTGAGCTTGGAAAACAAGTTTCAGCTCCTCGAACATCTCATATGCTCCGTGATGCTCAAAATGCTTTTGGAGCCCCGGTTCTAAGCTGTAAAGCATGCCGCATCGAACGAGGGAGTAATCATCGGTGAAGTTTGCCAAGCATTCATAATGTCTTGGTTCTGCAGGAACGGAGGCGTCACCTAGCGGTCCTTCTAGGACATATTGTTTCCTGGCAGCTAGGAGGATGATCCTCAGGTTCCGGACCCAGTCCGTATAGTTGCTGCCGTCATCTTTCAGCTTGGTTTTCTCTAGGAACGCGTTGAAGTTTAAGTTGACATGAGCGTTGGCCATTTGATCTACAAGACACATTATGCAAAAAGTTTTAGACTAAGTTCATGATAATTAAGTTCATTTAATCAAATTTAAATGAACTCCCACTTAGATTAGACATCCCTCTGGTCATCTAAGTGTTACACGATCCGAGTCGACTATGCCGTGTCCGATCATCACGTGAGACGGACTAGTCATCATCGGTGAACATTCTCATGTTGATCGTATCTTCTATACGACTCGTGTTCGACCTTTCGGTCTCCGTGTTCCGAGGCCATGTCTGTACATGCTAGGCTCGTCAAGTAAACCCTAAGTGTTTTCGCGTGTGTAAATCTGTCTTACACCCGTTGTATGTGAACGTAAGAATCCATCACACCCGATCATCACGTGGTGCTTAGAAGCTTACGAACTTTAGCAACGGTGCACGCTAGGGGAAACACTTCTTGAAATTGTTGTAAGGGATCATCTTATTTACTACCGTCGTTCTAAGTAAACAAGATGTATAAACATAATAAACATCACATGCAATTATATAGTAGTGACATGATATGGCCAATATCATAAAGCTCCATTGATCTCCATCTTCGAGGCTCCATGATCATCTTGTCACCGGCATGACACCATGATCTCCATCATTGTGCCTCCATGAAGTTGTCACGCCAACGACTACTTCTACTTCTATGGCTAACGATTTAGCAATAAAGTAAAGTAAGTTACATGGCGTTCTTCAATGACACGCAGGTCATACAAAATAAAGACAACTCCTATGGCTCCTGCCGTTGTCATACTCATCGACATGCAAGTCGTGATTCCTATTACAAGAACATGATCTCATACATCACAATGTGTCATTCATCATTCATCACAACTTGGCCATATCACATCACATGACAATTGCTGCAAAAACAAGTTAGACGTCCTCTAATTGTTGTTGCATCTTTTACGTGGCTGCAATTGGGTTCTAGCAAGAACGTTTTCTTACCTACGAATAACCACAACGTGATCTTGTCAACTTCTATTTACCCTTCATAAGGACCCTTTTCATCGAATCCGCTCCAACTAAAGTAGGAGAGACAGACACCCGCCAGCCACCTTATGCAACTAGTGCATGTTAGTCGGTGGAACCGGTCTCACGTAAGCGTACGTGTAAGGTTGGTCCGGGCCGCTTCATCCCACAATACCGCGGAAGCAAGATAAGACTAGTGGCGGCAAGTAAATTGACAAGATCCACGCCCACAACTAAATTGTGTTCTACTCGTGCAATAGAAAACTACGCATAAACCTAGCTCATGATGCCACTGTTGGGGAACGTTGCAGAAAATTAAAAATTTTCCTACGGTTTCACCAAGATCCATCTATGAGTTCTACTAAGCAACGAGTCAAGAGAGAGAGTTTGCATCTACATACCACTTGTAGATCGAGTACGAAGGCGTTCGAGGAAGTGGTGATGATGAAGACGTTCCCAACGTGATTCCGATCACCGATGACCAAGTGCTGAACGGACAGCACCTCCGCGTTCAACACACGTGCAGGACGATGGCGTCTCGCCGTCTTGATCCAGCAAGGAGGAAGGAGAGGTTGAGGAAGACAACTCCAATGGCAGCACGGCAGGCGTGATGCAGATGGAGTGGCTGTTCTCCGTGAGGCTTCGCCAAGCTTATGCGGAGGAGGAGAGGTGTTGGGAGGGAGGGCTGCGCCTTCAATGGTGTTTGCAGCCCTCCCTCATCCCTCTATTTATAGGGGAAGGGAGGAGGGCGGCCCCTCTAGATGCATCTAGAGGGGGGGGCGGCCAAGGGAGGGGCTTGCCCCCAAGCAAAGGCGCCCCTTAGGGTTCCCCTCAACCCCTAGGCGCATGGGCCAAGGGAGGGTGCGCCCAGCCCACTAGGGGCTGGCTGCCTCCCACGCAGCCCAAGTGGCCCCCAATAGGGGTGGCCCCTCCAGTGGTCCTCCGGAACCTTTCCGGTGGACCCTCCATAATACCGATATGACCCGAAACCTTTCCGGTGTCCGTTTGACGACTTCCCATATATAAATCTTTACCTCCGGATCATTCCGGAACTCCTCGTGACGTCCGGGATCTCATCCGGGACTCCGAACAACATTCGGTAATCACATACAAGTCTTCCTATTAACCCTAGCGTCACCGAACCTTAAGTGTGTAGACCCTACGGGTTCGGGAGACATGAAGACATGACCGAGACGCTCTCCGATCAATAACCAACAGCGGGATCTGGATACCCATGTTGGTTCCCACACGCCTCGATGTTGTCATCGGATGAACCCACGATGTCGAGGGTTCAAGCAACCCGTATGCTATTCCCTTTGTCGACGGTATGTTACTTGCCCGAGACTCGATCGTCGGTATCCCAATACCTCGTTTAGTCTCGTTATCGCAAGTCACTTTACTGCATCAGTAATGCATGATCCCGTGACCGGACACTTGATCACTTTGAGCTCATTATGATGATGCATTACCGAGTGGGCCCGATGATACCTCTCCATCATATGGAGTGACAAATCCTGTCTCGATCCGTGTCAACCCAACAGACACTTTCGGAGATACCTGTAATGCACCTTTATAGTCACCCGATTACGTTGTGACGTTTGGTACACCAAAGCATTCCCTACGGTATCCGGAGTTACACGATCTCACGGTCTAAGGAAGAGATACTTGACATTGGAAAAGCTCTAGCAAAAGCGAACTACACGATCTTTGTGCTATGCTTAGGATTCGGTCTTGTCCATCACGTCATTCTCCTAATGACGTGATCCCGTTGTCAATGACATCTGATGTCCATAGTCACGAAACCATGACTATCTGTCGACCAACGAGCTAGTCAACTAGAGGCTCACTAGGGACGTATTGTGGTCTATGTATTCACACGTATATTACGATTTCCGGATAATACAGTTATAGCATGAATAAAAGACAATTATCATGAACAAGGAAATATAATAATAATGCTTTTATTATTGCCTCTAGGGCATATTTCCAACAACTACCACACATACAATCACTGCTCTGGTCCTTATTCCATGTACACTCAGTTTTGGGCTTAGAAGCAGTACGATTATGACCAAAGATGCCACGAAGGAAGTTGAATTGGAAATGATGAATATATTATAAAAACCAAGGTAGTTTACTCCGGAGAACAGAAGTACTCGGATGATGCTTGTAAGGAGGAAAGGCCATATGTGTTGGTTTTTGAACTAGCTAGATCAAATACCCTCTTGCACGGACGTGCAAGCTAGCTAGACAAGCTAGCAAGCAAGCAGCTTGATCGATTCTGCTAGTACGTGTGTGTAGCCGGCGACTCTTGACGTAAACTATGATGGAACCTTGCAATGAATATTGGACAGAAGAAACTAGTCTTTGCGGTGCGTGACTTTCTTGAGGGTCTTATAGCGACGAGGCCCGGAAGAATCCGTTGTGGCTTATGAGGCAGCACAAATTGTGTCGGCATCGATGCACTTGAGGAAGACGGTTGAGTCTTGGGCGTGGTAGATGCCGGGTCATTGGCATCCGCGTCGCCGACGTAGTCGTCGTGATCGTGACCATCATCTTGATTGTCATCATCACTAGGCGCCTCGTTGTCGATGTCGTTGCCGAGATCTCTATCCGTGTCTTGCGCGTCGTTGTCGCTATCACCTTGCGACCCATGCGCGTCGTTGTCGGTGTCGGCACCATGATGATCACTACCATTGTGGTCACCTTGGTTGTGCGTCTTGCCAACCACCTGGACATCCTCCCCTGCATCATCATCAGTTGGAAATTCAACTGTGAATATGTTACCGTTGGAGCATCGTCGGCTGCTGCGCTCCAATTCCACGCTTGGTTTTCTTCAAACACGACGTCGCGTGAAATCCGTAGACGCTTGGTTCATGGATCATAGAAGCGGTATGCCTTGGTGCCGGAACTCCTCTCGTATCCGATGAACACCATCTTGGTGCTACGATCGGCAAGCTTTGGGAGTTGTGGCTCCGCCGTCTTCACATGTGCCACACACCCAAACGTCCGTAGATGAGACACATTCGGCTTTCGTCCATAAATTGCTTCATACGGAGTCTTGCCGATCACTGCCTTCGTTGGAGCCCGGTTGAGAAGATAGACCGCCGTCGAGACAACTTCTCCCCAAAAATTCCCCGGCAAGTTCTTGCTCTTGAGTAAACTTCTCGCCATGTCAACGACGGTTCGATTGCGCCTTTCAACAACCCCGTTCTACTGCGGCGTATAAGGTGCCGTGAGGAACCTCTTTATGCCAATCTTCTCGCAGTAGTCGTTGAACTCGTTTGACATAAACTCTTCGCCGCGATCTGTCCGTAGAGCGCGAACCTTCAACTTGTGTTCCATCTCCGTTGCAGCCTTCAGCTTCTTAAACGCTTCAAACGCCTCATCTTTAGATCGTAGGAGAACGACCCACATATATCTCGAGTAGTCATCTACCACTAGGAAGAAATACTTCTTTCCTCCGTGAGTTGCTGGGGTGATAGGGCCACATAGATCACCATGGAGCAGCTCAAGTGCATCACTTGCACGATAGGTAGATCGAGCAGGAATGGCTTGCGGTATCTTGTTTTCCAACCAAGCACCCGTCACATACTCGATCAACATGGTCGATAAATGGCATCCCGGATACCATCTCCATCTTGACATCTTCTTCAAGGCGTAGAAGTTAACATGTCCAAATCTAGCATGCCATAACCATGAATCATCATCACTCTTGGCGAGCCAACACTCCGGTTGAGATTGATCAAGGTTGAGGATATAGAGCATGTTCAGCGTGCGATTCACACGTGCTAGCACGTTTGGAGGTTGTCGAAGATCGTCATCACTCCGTTCTCAATATCCACCTTGCGTCCATTCTCGTCAAGTTTCCCGACAGAGATGATGTTGTTGCGAAGTCGTGGGATGTAGTACACTCCGGTGAGTATCCGATGTTCTCCTATGAGACCCTCGAAGAGGACAGAACCTTGCCCGCAAATCTCCACATTTGAACCATCACCGAACTTGATCGAGCCTTGAACATCATATTCCAGCTCGAGGAACTTCTCCTTGCACCCCGTCATGTGGTTACTGGCACCCGTGTCAAGATACCACGACACGTTCTGGCTCCCGGATCACTTTGGTGTTACCTTTTTCTCATGAAGTAGCACCTTCCGGTTTGGTTTCACAACCGCTGTTTGGACGAGATCACAAACTTCGGCCATCAGAAGACCTGGACATTCGTCTTCCTGCTTTGCCAAATTTGCCTTGATCTCCCGCTTGTTAGGCTACGGACAATCCTTCGCAAAGTGACCCATCTCGTTGCAGTTATAGCACTTGACCTCGGACATATCCAAGTTCCGTGGCTTCCGCTCTTTAGATCGGTCCGCCTTACCACGACTTTGTGGCTTGCCTTTTCCTTTGCCTTTTCCGGTTTGTCCGCCGTGCTTCGCATTGTTTGAGCCTTCACCACCGTCACGCCTTCCTTTGCTACTTGGGGCCTCCCAATCTGCGCGCGAGTACATGAGTTGGTTACCACCTCCTCCTTTGCCTTTCCGACAGCCACGAGCATTCTCTTCCCATGTCCGCAAGCGTCCGATCGCCTCCGTTATGGTCATGTCGCAACCAGTGGTGGCGGAACGGGCGACGCCAACATACTGGCGCATCGCAACATCCCCATCCAGTACTCGATGCTCACCTACGCCAACTACGGCGTGTGGGCGGTCAAGATGAAGATTATTCTCCAAACCCTTCGAGTGTGGGAGGCCATCACGGACGACGACGTCAACCAGGAGTGCGACGAAGGTGCCATGACCGCCATAGCCCGATGTCATGCGGATTCCGTCTTGATGACATTGGCGGAGTTCGAGACAGCAAGAGAGGCGTGGAACGCACTCAATGAGATGAGGATCGGAGAAGATCGCGTCATGAAGGCTCACAAGTGCTGAAGCGCCAATTTCACAAGTTGCAGATGGAGGAAACTGAATTAGTGAACGATATCGACAACGAGGTGCACAGTGATGATGACAATCAAGATGATGGTCACGATCACGACGACTACGCAGACGACGCGGATGCCAACGACCCGGCATCTACCACGCCCGAGACTCAACCGTCTTCCTCAAGTGCATCGACGTCGGCACAATTTGTGTCGCCTCCTTCGCAAGCCACAACAGATTCTTCCGGGCCTCATCGCTATAAGACCCTCAAGAAAGTATACAAGTACGCAAAGCCAGTTACGCTCGAGTACTCCGATTTGTGTTTACTCGGAGTTGAGGAGCCGGCGAACTTCGTAGAGGCGAGCAAAAGTTCAAGTTGGATGCACGCCATGGATGAGGAGATGAAGGCGATCGAGAGCAATGGCACGTGGACTTTGGTAACCCAACCTCCGAACCAAAAGGCCATAGGTTTGAAGTGAGTTTACAAGTTGAAGAAGGACACGAAGGGTGCCATTTTGAAGTACAAGGCAAGGCTCGTTGCAAAGGGCTACGTACAACGTCAAGGAGTTGACTATGAGGAGGTGTTTGCACTGGTTGCTCGACTCGAGACGGTGAGAGTGCTCCTAACTTTGGCAGCACAAGAGGATTGGAAGGTTCATCATATGGATATTAAATCCACTTTCCTCAATATTGACCTCACAGAAAAATGTACGTGGAACAACCCCTCGGCTACGAGAAGAAAGGCGAAGAAGAGAAAATTTACAAGCTCAAGAAGGCATTTTACGGGCTGAAGCAAGCGCCAAGAACTTGGAACTCAAAGTTAGACCAAAGTTTGGTCTCGCACGGGTTCAAAAGATGTCCCCTCGAGTATCCAAGAGACAATCTACCAAGCACCAAAGAGCAGGTGAAGTTTGAAGATGCGACCAAAGGGGAGTGTTGCCGTCAACATACGGATGAGCTGATGGCAGTAAAGGTGATCCCTGAAATCTACGAAGAACGGCAAAAGCAATGCCGACGATAATGCCTATGAGTAGTAGCACTTGCATTTGGAATCCAGATCGGTATTAACGACCACGTCGTGTTTAGGGGGTGAATGTAGGAGTAACCAAACGTGTGGTGTTAGCGTCCTGGTCGGACACAGATAAGCACATATAGTAGTAGTAGGAGTAGAAATCCAAACCGAGTAGGTTAGATAGCTAATCCTAGCTGCTATATATACTCACGTACCACCCCTGTAAAACACCAAGTCGAAAATCAGGAAAACTAGAAGAACGCCCGTGCGTTGCAACGGGGCCACATTAACTTTAAGAGTTCAATATTAATATTCTCATACATATCAAGTGACATTGGCGACCTTTTTACCATCAAATCCTCTCTCTCTCACACACACACACACTTCCCTCCCTCTTACTCACTCTTTCCCCCTCTCCCTCTCTCTCTAACACACACACATATCCATCTTATTGGGTACGGGACCATAATCCATCTATTTCACACACACACACGCTAGTGCATAACAATATGGATTATGTGTATTATAACAAATCGGCCAGCCACAACTCCAAGAATACGCGGAGGAGGTGACCCGGGTCGGCGTCGACGCCGTCCGGCGCGGGACACGGGCCCGCTTCCAAGTGCGTCTGCGCGCAGGCCACCCACGCCGGGTCCTTCAAGTGCCGCTTCCACCGCACCAACTCCTGTGGCCATGGCGAGGGCAGGAAGCCTCCTTCTTCGCCCCTTCACGGCCCGCGGCCAGCAGCAGTGCCAAGGCACCAGCCTCGCCGTCCTCGTCCTCCGACACCGTTGCGACCCAGTGACGCAGCCCAAGCATCGGCCTCGAGAATCAAGAACGCTCGACAACGGAGAGGGAAGGGAAGATCATATACATGTCATAAGAAAGGGAGTTTATTTACTGCTTCCTCGATGTATTGTTTCCTTTGTTTGAAGATTGATTACCATCCGTGAGTTAAGGTAAGGTTAATGTGATTGAGCGATTTCTCTGAAAATCAATTATTTGTTTCCTAATTAATGTGATTGAGTGATTTAAGGTAAGGTTAATTAATTTAGATTTGATCTTTAAAGACCGTTCGTGATTGATTCTACATTACTAAATAACTTGCGCCAGTATAGAAAGTTCTGATCTGTTCAGATTTCTTTCACTGTGTGAGAGAGTGACGCGAAAATAAATCGATGAAGTGGAGGAGGGGACGAAGAAAAATCTACGAAAAAAACTAGCAAAGGTGGGAGGAGGTAAAAAAAACCATGGAAGATGGAACGAAAAAAAATCTAGAAGCGAGACTACCAACTGCTCCATTAAAAGTAGAGATAATAAAGTGTACAAGGCTCGACAAGAGCCTTCGGCCATCGAGTAAGTTTCTCCGTTCGCCAGTCAGGAGAGGTTCCGTCGGGTTTATTGATTCGTTCTGAGCTAGTCTACGTACAGAAGTACCGGCGAGTTGCACGTACGTGAGGCTACCCTACAGGAATCAATTAAGCTGCTTGCCTGCTAGCTAGCTTTGCACATCGTACGTATTAGCTCCTGGGAGTTTTGGTCTAGCAATCAAAAACCAACAATATGCACTTTACTAGAACCATGGTCATTTTCAGCCCAAAAACCGCCCGGTGGATTCAATCCTGCTTGGTATGTGATAGTAGCAGCAAAAATTACAAGCGTCAAAATGAACTTACGAGCCTCCTCAACGGCTTTCTCTAGAGGGATGCTCTCTTGCCTGCCAAGGGAACTCCGTTGGTTTAGAACACTATTTATCATTGTCTGCAGATTCTGTTTCAATTCTCTTGGAATAAACCTTGTGGATACTAGGGTATGGATCCCAACATATATGATAACAGCAAGGACTAGAACCAAGATGTAAATGGATGACTTGAGTGTCCTGCAACTTCCAGCAGCATAAGCCCCAGCAGGCTGAATAGGTCCAGTGTCATGGTTAATTGCATTGAATGGAGCCACATCCTCTGATTTGTCACACTCTTACTGAGAAGCAAGATGATTAAAACAAGAGATGCAGCGAAGGCTGCTGCATTGCAGTAAAAGAACACCTCATATCGTTCAGAAAAGCCATCATGCATGACAGGGTCACCAGCATCATGACCATCCTTGTTTAGTGTCCACGATCCCCCTGGTGGTGTTAATCCAGCACTGTATGTCGCACCAACTGCTAGGACTCCAAGCAGTACCAAATATTTACGATGTCCCCACAAGAGCTCAAAAGCATCATTGATCCTGGAGCTGGATTCATGACCAGGGGGTAATAAATTTCCGCTTTCGCTGTCTGCCATGTGGTGAAATTGCAAGTCTCAGGCTTTCAGTTGCTTTCTATTCCTCCATCTGGAGCATCGGGTAACAGTTTCTTGGATGGAGTAGATATCTGAAGGATCCAAAGATAATTCAAGGATGGTTCTGAACAAGAAAAGGCAAAGAAGGTTGCTAGTAAGATGGACTTGGTGAAGTCTGTGTCCCAAAAGAAAACAACACAAAAGAGAGCACGTTAAAGGCTAACTTGCATGCTAGACCCCAACAATATGAATTATTTTTTCAAACAGTAACCACCATACGAACTATCAGAGTCTATACTGGGTTGGTGTTAAAAGACGAAAGCAGATTGTCAGTCTATTAAGATCTTAAAAGGATCAACCCCGTTGTATATACTGTAACTAGATGAATTTCCTGTCTCTACATATTACAATACATATGTTCATGTTTGAGCATAGAGTTCTATTGGTTATACAATTTTAATGTTTATGGTTGGAAATTAATTGTGTTTCTCATCCAACAACAACATCATATACATGATTGAACTTTACTGTCATAATCCGACCCCACCAAAATAAGTGATCTAGGATCTAGAATCTAAAAACAAAGGGAAATATCTAGAATCTAGAACTACTTGTCTTATATGCGATTTCCCTTTGTTTTTCTTCCAACTGCTATTACCACATAGCACACATAAGACAAGTAGTAATACTTGTTGGTGGAGACACTAACAGATTCTACAGGGTAACTAGTAAAATTAATTGCATTCAATGGTAAGTTACACGCATCTAAGAGAAAGTAAAATAGTATACCTGGCATGGAAAGCATTGCAATGCTCAGTCACACGGGAAGGCTGCCCGCATTCGCCATAAACGGTTGCAAGTGAGCTTGTATCCAGAGCGATAACCAAAATGGTGGTCCAGATATTTCCCTTTGTTTTCTCTGAATACCTAGATCTGACTGCTATCACCAAAAAACACACATATATAAATAAATGTTAGTCTGTCGGAGAACTAGCAGCTGCTTGTTTTTTTTTAGATAATGCCAGATTACGTTTGGTAACTAGTAAGACTAACTGCAAGTAGGGAGGTTCAATAGGCAATGGAAATAATCAATGGCGGACTTAAGATCATAGTGTTGGGGGGGGGGGGAGGGGGGCACAGATTTCATCTATTAAAAAATTGTGAAAAATGCACTACAGATTGTATAATTAATCTGGATATCATCATAAATTTAAGTATCTGAATCATACCTGAAACAGGAAAGCGGCGATGCAATGCTCCTCACATACACACAGTCACACTTAATGAGCAATATACATCAGCCCCTAGCCGAGGTTGCAGGTTTGAGCATGTACCCAGATCAGGGCAACTAGTAAGATTAACTGCAAGCGGAGAAATGACAGAAAAATTGGCACTGGAACTTATGTATCCATGTCGAATAGCCGAGGACAGGAAGAGAGAGTAAGAATCGTACCTGAAATGGGAAAGCTTTGCATTGCTCAGTTGCTCGCTTGGAATGGCTGCCCTGTTAGCCGAGCTGAGGTTGCGGCTTTGAGCTTGTATCCATAGCGACGGCTGCTGCTCAGACTAGTGAGGGACACCTTGTGTGCTTCAGAGATAGCTGAGCTCTCCCAGGGTTAGTAATGGTGTGAACGGTGTGGGAGTTATTTACCCAAAACCACCACATTATGGGCTAGGGTAACAGATCGGTACCACATTTGAGGCAGGGCACAAAAAACCATCAAAATTGTGCCTAATCTGTAACGCGGAGCACTGATGCTCAGATTTGGTCGAGAAAACAGCGAAACTGACAAGTTAGGCCCACCTGTCGGGCTGATGTGGCGTGCTTGTGTGGACACTATACTGAGTTGGAGGGTGTCCCACATGTCAGCCTCATATATTTTCTCCTTATTTTCTTTTCTTCCTCCTCATCTTTATCTCTCTCCCGTCCTATCCCACCAGGTCGCCATGCCATCGCCGACGACCCGAGGCCTTCAGCACCGGCTCGTCGAGGAGCTCCTTTGGGCCACCGTAGGCCAAGGCAGCCTGCCGCCCACCTTATCCTCCCGAAGCTCTGCAGACGGCGCCACCCGAGCTGCTCCGCCAATCGCCGCCGCGAGCCCATGGCGCCGCCACAGACCACCCTCGTCTCGCCGTTGCTCCGGCCGTGCGCCACCAACGCGTTTGCCGCGCGCCTCCACAACCGCAGAAGAACACCATGGCTCGCTCGAGCTACTCCTGCTGCGATTACATCTGCGGCGTGCGTGCCATGGCCGGCGACCTCGGACATGAGCGGGGCGGGTCGCGAATCTCGCCGGCGTCTGGATGCGGGCGTGACTCGCGGCAACTAGGGCGTCTGGGCTCTGTGGCGAGGCGGTCAGGGCTAGCTCGAGCCGGCTCGGCTGCCATGGCCACGGTGGCCATGGAGCTCTCGGCTCGCCGCAGACGCAGATGACCGGGCATCCATCTTTGGCGGAGCAAAGATCGGCCTTCGAGGACTCACGGTGCCCCACCCTACCACCATCATGGTGCGAGCCGAATCGCCGGTGCCTGCAGTCATTGGAGTCCGGCTGCCCACAAGCCGCTCGATGTAATGCCCCATAGAAAGGCGGAATAGGAAGAAGATGATCATGTAGTCAGCGACATGCGGGGTCCGCATATCATGTGCCAACTCAGCTGTTTATTGTTTTTTTGTGCTTGGTCTTTGCCACGTCGGCTGACCGGTGGGTCCGACTGTCGGTTTATTTGTTTTCGTGAGTAAATGAGACAATCGATGCTCAGCGTTCTGATTAGCCCCATTGTTGGTGGTTTTTTGTGCCCTGCCTCAAATGTGGTACCGATCTGTTACCCTAGCCCATAATGTAGTGGTTTTGGGTAAATAACTCACGGTGTGGAGACAGTGAACACAAAGAGAGGGGAAGACCGGTGAAGTCAGCTAAACAAAGGAAAGAAACAAGCTAAGACCCCACAGCAATGGTGAGGCTATCATCATCTGATAGCTCATTTGGTTGGAGTTGGTCCCAGTCATATCAAGAAACAGTCGGCATCCAGATTAAACAAGGGGTCCCAGTCATATCAAGAAACAGTCGGCATCCAGATTAAACAAGGGGTCCCAGTCATATCAAGAAACAGTCGGCATCCATATTAAACAAGGGAATATATGATCTCCTCATGACCACTTTGGAGTTACTCCAAAAGTAATGAACAAACACGCACCTCAACAGTTAAATACCCCGGCATCGAGCTGGGCTGCTGAATAAGTAATTTGGTTTGGAACGCACAGATAAGCAGGAATTAGCCAGTAGAATACCTGGTATGGTACCAGGAGGCAGTGAAACGGAATCTGTGGACAGCGATGGCAAGCCGGAGGGGGTGTGTTAGCTGCTTGACAAACCATCATCGCAGAAAGCCGGAAACGTACTACCATCATCATCCACTTGGCTCCGGCGAAGTCACCTCCGACCTCCCTCCGGCGCCTCGAGTGTCTTGGCTCTTCTCCACCACCGGGGCACTGGCCACGCTAGGTAGGTAGAGTATCTAGCTAGCAGCACTGGCACAGTCGCTAGTACGGTCGGCTCCGCTGCCGGCGGCCCGCTGGCAGCTGAGGCATATGTTCGAACACCAGACGGGCACTGCGCACAGCCGGGCGGGCCGGCCGGGGCCAGGGCCTAGAGCCTCGTTGGGCGCCTTAGCCCAGGGCCGAGCCGACAAAATCGAAGGCCCAATGCGAAACTCTAGAATAGGCCTTATCTCACTAAAAAATATATTACCTAAACATAACTATACTAATACCCATATCTCATTATCATCTGGCCATCTCTAGGGCTAGGATCATTGTCAACATTATTACCACATGTGTGCCCTTGATCAAGAGGCGGAGGAGGACACTTGTGGTTTTTTTAATAACAAACCTACATATCTCCTTTCGAGTTAAATCCTCTCTTTTTTTCACACATTTTTGGTAACCAGATGCATCCTTTCTAATTCTAAATAGAGATGACTTGGATCTTGCGTTACTAGATGCCTAATAGATGAAAACAATGGAATTAGCTACAAGATTTTAGCAGAACTAAAAGTCGGGCATAAAACAAAACTCAAAGTCAAGGGCTCATGAAATCACCAGTTCTTGATGTGGCGGCACTTAAAACTCAATGATCGGGTGATGGGCTGAACTTTCCTTCTCCCTTCCAGCTGCCGTTTGGCCGTTCCTGCCTTCCTTCCTAGTCCTACCCTCTTATTCCTGAACATGACTCCTGAAAAGAACCTTCAGCGTATGGAGCAGCTCGACAAGAGTCCAGAGATTATTGGGCAAGGAAGGAGGACTGGAGGAGCCCTAACCTGCCGCGTCAATGGCCGCCAGCGCCGGACGAAAAGACGAAGGGACGCCTCGTTGCTTCGCTCGCTAGATCAGGGCTTCTTGACGCGCCCAGAGCCGCCAGACGCAGGCAATATCGGCCCAGATTAAAACTTAAGAGCCCATCTATAGAAAGGAGTAGTACCGAAATCAATAGTTAAGGAGTACTCCTTGCGGAGATCACTCCAACTTCCCCAGGTTGCGACAAGTGACGCGCTGCATGTGCGCCACTTGTCATAACCTGGAAGTTTTCCCTTTTTTTCGTTGATCTGTTTATTCAAAACGTTTTATCTCTTAAATCGTGCGTCCAAATCTCGAACCGCTTTCGCCGTTGGATTCCTCGCGTCGAGATCTTCAAAACTAGATCCCATGTTGATAGGTTTTTACGAACATTTTTTTCACGAAAAAACAGGACGGAAAAAACCGAACCGGGAAACACGGGTTTTTTTCCCTTTCCAAAAGAGGCACGCCCGTGCCTCTGACGAAATCACAACCGTGCCTCTCACGGAAGCAAAACCGTGCCTCTCGTGAAATAAAAAAAATAAAAAACGCGTTTTTCCCCTTTCCAAAAGAGGCACGCCCGTGCCTCTCGCGAAATCACAACTGTGCCTCTCGCAGAAGCAAAACCGTGCCTCTCGCGAAAGAAAGAAAAAACAAAAAACGCGTTTTTTTCCTTTCTGAAAGAGGCACGCCCGTGCCTCTCGCGAAAGCACAACCGTGCCTCTCGCGGAAGCAAAATCGTGCCTCTCGCGAAAGAAAAAAAAGAAAAAAAAATGCGTTTTTCCCTTTCCGAAAGAGGCACGCCGGTGCCTCTCGCGAAAGCACAACCGTGCCTCTCGCGGAAGCAAAACCGTGCCTCTCGCGAAAGAAAAAAATAGAAAACCCATTTTTTTCCTTTCCAAAAGAGGCACGGCCGTGCCTCTTGCGAAAGCACAACCGTGCCTCTCGCGGAAGCAAAATCATGCCTCTCACGAAAGAAAAAAAATAGAAAATACATTTTTTTTTCATTTTCAAGAGACACGCCCGTGCCTCTCGCGAAAGCATAACCGTGCCTCTCGCGAAACCATGACTCGCGAAAAAAATACGTTTTTTCGCAAAAAAAAAATTGTTGAAAAGCTAGGTGTCGGTGTCAAAACCGGCGGATCTCGGGTAGGGGGTCCCGAACTGTGCGTCTAGGCGGATGGTAACAGGAGACAAGGGACACGATGTTTTTACCCAGGTTCGGGCCCTCTCGATGGAGGTAATACCCTACTCACTGCTTGATTAATATTGATGATATGGGTAGTACAAGAGTAGATCTACCACGAGATCAAGGAGGCTAAACCCTAGAAGCTAGCCTATGGTATGATTGTTGTTCGTCCTCTGGGACTAAAACCCTCCGGTTTATATAGACACCGGATAGGTTAGGGTTACACAGTCGGTTACAATGGTAGGAGATCTACATATCCGTGACGCCAAGCTTGCCTTCCACGCCAAGGAAAGTCCCATCCGGACACGGGACGAAGTCTTCAATCTTGTATCTTCATAGTCTAGGAGTCCGGCCGAGATGATAGTTCGCTATCCGGACACCCCTAATCCGGGACTCCTCGGTAGCCCCGAACCAGGCTTCAATGACGATGAGTCCGTGGCGTTGATTGTCTTCGGCATTGCGGCGGGTTCTTCTCCAAATTCCATATACTTGTCGAATAGTGTCCGCTTCGATAAATGCCGCGCTCCTTGGCTTCTACGCCCAATAATGGCCATCTTCCACGTGTTTGAATGAATGCGAAAAGCCAGAGTATTTTTACACTTACCCCCCTAGCTGCGCAAATGAGCTGCCTATAAGAGGGGCGAGGATCTAGATCTGAATCACACCATCCCTCCTTCGCGAGCTTTCATCGGAGCGCCTCTGACCAAAGCCCATTCCATGATGGGACAATCGACGGCTCCTCCTCTCGCGCTCCCAGCCCTCGGCACTGAAATTGGGAGAGATGCTCAGTCCCGCATAGCGAGCTAGTTATACTCCAAACCAAAGGGATTTCTTCCCCGGCCTTCATGGTTCCGTTCGAGCGGACTTGCCACCTACAAGGGCGGAAAGCAAGCGGAGAGTGTCCCCGATCCCTCTAAAGGAGAGCGGGTATGCTTCATCTCTTATCTAGTAAGAGGATTCGGATTTCCAATCCATCCGTTTCTCCAGGGGCTCTTGGAGTTCTACGGCCTCCAGTTGCACCACCTTACTCCTACCTCCATCTTGCACATCGCAGGCTTCGTGGCCCTTTGCGAACTGTTCTTGGGCGTCGAGGCTCATTTAGGGCTGTGGAAGAGATTATTCTGCCTAGTACCCTGTTCTTATGAGGGGTCAATATATCAAGTGGGCGGAGCCGAGGTATGGCGCATCGCCGGGACCGGATACCTATCCGGAACCCCGAAGAAGGCGTCCAAGACCGCCTTCGAATGGTTTTACATGGAGGACGTCCGTTGCCGGATCCTGTTAGGATCGGCCTTACGGAGTTTAGCAATGCTCCTCTGAAGAAGCGCCTTGCCGGGCGCCTCGGAGCCCCCGGAGGGAAAATGACCGGGATGTCCTCTATTTGATGACCCGAATAAGATTATGGGCTCATGCCGGATTGACCATGATTGGAGTCATGGCAATCTGCATTATGAGGGGAGTGCAGCCGCTCCAATATAGGGGCCACCCCATGTGGGACTTCAACGGGGAGGACGATGCCACCCGCCATGGCCGCAAAGGGCCGGGATCGGTCACCGAACTGGTGAAGATCTTGTCTGCCATGTATAAAGGGGGGAGGAGGATTTCCTCGCGTCAATCCATCAAGGAGTTTTCTTGAATAATCCTCGAAGCTGGGTAAGCAAACATCTTTGTGGCCTATCCGATCCATGTTCCCGTGGTTAAATATCTCATTTCATGGTTTCTGCGCAGAACTGCCGGACTGTGGAGAAGATACACATCCAGCACCCACAACCCGAGGATCCAGAACGGTCCCTCGATCCGACCTCCGAAGAGGATCCGGATATAAAGGTGGAGTTGATCGACGGGGTATTCCACCAACTTAGCATCGACAATGCTTTGGTTGCCATTACGGCCGATTACCCGGAATACTTCCAGCCTCGCGCAGTAATGGCGAGACCGAGGTCCCAATATTCGATAATGGCCCATCCGTGCTTATTTCTTGATCACCGTATACCAATGGTGTTTCGCAGGGGTACCTTCGAGGCGGGAAGCCGAGCCCTCGGCCTGGCCAACAAGGGCGTCTGCCCCGCAGTTAAAAAGGAGTGCGGTCCGGATCGAAACTCCGCCCGCAGCGGTATGGCGTGTCACCATGTTCCTAGGATTGATTCACGAAGGCGTACTAACGCCGACGCTCTTTTCAGGAAAAAGCGCTCGCCGGGATCGAGTCCGAGAGATTATAATCGAACCTCCGCCGGCCAGGCTCCAAAGCCCGGGTCCGGCGGAGGCGAACACGAGGCATACGTCGGATGCTCCTCCGGCAGAGGATGCCGACAGATTATCCGCCACCAACTTCGAGGTGGAGAGCGCCTGAATCACAGGCGCCACGGACAGTTCTTCGTGGACGCATGTTTCTCCCAAGAGGCCTTGAATGCCTTCAATTCGGGAGATGCGCACCTCCGTGCTGCTCAAGATGGTCTAGCCAGAGCCACGGAGCAGTATGTAAAGGACATACGGTTAAGGAAATTTGACAGTTATATATGCCAGTATGTAAAGGATCATTTGTTATGCAGGATCTTACAAAAAAGAGTACCCGACTGTCCCAGGAGCTTGAAGAGTGCAAGGCCCAACTTGAGGCCGCACTAGCCGCTACAGATGGAGCCACAGAGACCCCCTCTGGTAATATACGCTTCAAAAGATAAATAGTTTATGAAGTGCGGCGGGTGTGTAAATCTGACAAAAATATTGCAGATGGCGCCAGACTAGATCCGGACAAGAAACAGCTCTTGCGCCAGCTAAAGCCTGGCGAGAGCGTGCTTACGAGGGTGCGGCAGGAGAAAAATAACCTCCAAGATGCCAACACCAAACTGGGTGAGGAACTAAAGGATGTTCGTGCCCAGTTGTAGCGACCCGACCTCAAATGGTCAAGTCTATATGCTTCCGTGTCATCCCTGGATCGGTAATGCTGACACACACAGTACTCGAAGGATTTATAACAGAGTAGCAATCACACACTTATTACATCGAATGTCTCAAAAGAGAACTTATTACAATAATATGGCTTAAGGCCATCTACTACGATAACAGCAGAAGGCTTGGAAGGTAAAGTGAGTCCATCAACTCCAACGGCATAGCTGAGCTGCACGGCAACGACCTATCGAACCTTACTCCTCGTCTGAAAAGTCTGCAGCATAATACGTTGTAGCCCGAGAACGGGTCCGCACATGGAATATGCTGGCAATGTAACACAATAGAGCAATAACAGAATAATGCTACCACTACATGCATATTTGGCTGGTGGAAAGCTCTACGGTTACAGTTTTCTGGAAAGCCAATTTTTCCCTACAACAAAGGAATAAATTTTAATTTAACTATCATGGTGGTTGAAACATCATTGAGAAGGTATAACCCCAACTCAATTCCAATTAAAATAGTTAACATCCCAGCAATATTAATTTAGAGTGATGAGATACATGTGAATACTCAAGTACTAGATACTCAAAATTATCCATAACCGGGGACACGGCTAACCATGATTAGATTGTACACTCTGCAGAGGTTTGCGCACTTTTCCCCACAAGACTCGATCGCCTCTGTTGATTTCTCGCACTGCATGGTGTTTGAGAAACGGATGACCGAGACACAGTCTTTCAGAAACATTAACTCTTTACTCCGGGTAGACCATACCAAACCTACAAAATCCACTACCTGCTGATCTACCTCTTCAAGAGCTTCACGTAACTTACTCAACTATGCTAGAGCCCATAATAGCTTGTGGCTGCACACGTAAGTTTCTAGCATGAATAATCTCAGTTCCCTTTGAGCCTGGGTGGCGGTCCATAGGAAGATCACACGGGTACCCCGGGATTTCCAAAACAAAACAGACAACACTGGGTTCCCTAGGTGCCTCAATCCATCCAGATGTGTATTAAAGTTGCCACCTTAAGTTAACCATTGATTAACAATCTCACATCTTTCATGGATAACTCTCAAACCCAATCCACGTCTACGAGCATAGCATAGCAATATAAGCAATACGTAGAAGTAACTCCCAAGGGTTTGACAGTAACAGGGCAATAGGTTCCTACCTCATCATCTACTTCCCAACCCACAAATTAATGACATCCTAACCATGCAATGTTTGAGGGTTGAAACTAATGCATAAAACTGGGTATGAAAAGAGTATGATCAAAGTGTTACTTGCCTTGCTGACGATCCGGGAATCCTAGAGACTCGTAGTAACACGCTTCGCACTCCGGGAACTCTATCGCAAACAAACAATACATACATAAGAAACAAGCAAAGAAGCACAAACGAAACTTCAACTGAAAGAGGTTGACCGGAGAGTTCAACTTAAGAACTCCGGTTCACAAGAAGAATCAAACCAAACGGAACAACGAAACTCAAACGGCGAAAGGAACAAGATCCGTTTACTAATCTGAACTAGGGTCAAATTTTACAGAGGCAAAAACTTGTTTGAGTTGGCTATTCGGAAAGAGGGTTTCAGGACGAAACTCCAGGCGCTTGAATCGCCTGATTCCGATAAACGAGCGAAAAGTTATACTAGTTTGAACATCGGATCAGAAATCGCGATCGGAAAGATCACGGAATAAATCCGATAAAAAGAAAACGACGAACGACTAAATGAACGAACGTTCGTTAGCAGAAACTAAACGACGAACGCGTTCGTTAGAACGAACGAACGCGGCGAACGCTCGCTAAACAAATAAACCTGAGAATAAAACCGATCTATATAAAAAACAAACTAGGTTTTTTTTCAAAAAAAAACCGAAGGGGTTTTTCTTTTAAAAAACCGGGCGGCGGGGCGGCTACCTCCGGCGAGGTCATCCGGCGAGGCGGGCGGCTCGCGGGCTCGGCGGCGGCGACCTCATGCGGCGGCGCGGCTCGGGCGAGGCACGGCGAGGGGCGGCGGGGCTCGGCTCGGCTCAAGCGAGGCGAGGGGCGGCGCGGTGGTGGTGGCTAGAGGGGGGCGGCGGCTTATATAGGTTGGGGGGTATCCGACTTGGGGGAGGGGCAAGGCGGCGGCGGCGGTGGTGTCCGGGTCGGACACGGCGGCGGCGACGCGGGGAAGGTGGCGGCGCTCGGGCGGCTGGGCCCTTGGCCCAGTCGGGCGTGGGTCCTCTATATATATATTTTTAAACGTTCCGCGGACTAAGAAAAATCCTAGAAAAAATAAATAAAAATCTAAAAATTCCAAAACAAGTTTTCTCCGTCTAAATGGAATTTTTAGAACAGGATGAACTTTTCTTGGCCCCTAAAATGCAATTTTTAAAAACATGCAAATTTTTCTAGGGCGAATAAAATTCCAAAATAAATCAAATAAAAACCAAATGATGATTTTAACATTTTTCCTCCGATATTTCAATTATTTTGGAGAAGTCATATTATCTCCCCTCATTTATTTATTTAAAATGAAATATTTTTCGGAGAGAAAAATAATTAAAACCAAAAATCCTCGTCTTCAGTATTTGATAAAATTCAAATATGAGAATCGGAAAATCCCCAACTCTCTCCGAGGGTCCTTGAGTTGCTTAGGATTTCGAGGATTTCAAACGAAAATGCAATAAAATATGATATGCATGGATGACCTATGTATAACATGCCAAATTGAAAATTTGGGATGTTACAAACCTACCCCCCTTAAGATGAATCTCGCCTTTGAGATTCCGGTTGGCTAGAAAATAGGTGCGGATGGTCCTTGCGAATATCCTCTTCTCGCTCCAAGGTGGCTTCCTCCTCGGTATGGTGGCTCCACTGGACTTTGCAAAACTTGATAACCTTGTCATGAAAGTGACTCATTGTCGAAATCAAAAATCTTTATTGGCTTCTCCTCATAGGTTAGATTACTATCCAAATTGAATCGCCTCCAAGGGCAATCAGATCATTCAACGGTATATCGGCCATCTCAAGTGGCACTTCTTCACCGTGATACGTGAAACACATCGTGAACTCCGACAATCCTTCGTGTAACTCCAGCTTGTTGGCAACTTCTCCCATCCGTTCCAAAACACGATACGGTCCTACAAATCTTGGGGCTAACTTTCCCTTTACTCCAAAAGCGTTTCACTCCCCTCAAGGGTGATACTCGCAGATAGGCTCATCTCCAATTTCATAGGTTATTTCCTTGCGTTTTGAATCTGCGTAACTCTTCCGCCTAGACTGAGCAATCTTTAGTCTGTCTCTGATCAGTTTAACCTTCTCCTCTGATTCCTTGATCAAATCTGGTCCAAACAACTGACGGTCTCCAACCTCATCCCACATCAATGGTGTTCTACATCTGCGTCCATACAGAGCTTCAAACGGTGCCATCTTCAAACTGGCCTGGTAGCTGTTGTTGTATGAGAACTCTGCGTACGGCAAATTGTCATCCCAACTAGATCCATAATCTAGCGCACAGGCTCTCAACATGTCCTCCAGAATCTGATTGACTCTCTCTGTCTGTCCATCCGTCTGCGGATGGAACGCGGTACTGAACTCCAATATGGTACCCAAAGTCTAGTGTAGCTGATGCCAAAACTTTGAAGTAAACTGAGTTCCTCTATCTGATACGATGCTCCTCGGAACTCCATGCAAACATACGATCCTGGTCATATATATCTTGGCCAACTTTGCACTTGTATAGGTTGTTTTCACTAGGATGAAATGGGCTACTTTGGTCAAACGATCCACAACTACCCATATTGAATCATATCCTGCCTTGGTTCTGGGTAATCCGGTAATAAAGTCCATGCCAAGTTTGTCCCACTTCCATTCGGGTATTGGCATAGGCTGTAACAGTCTGCTGGCTTCGATGCTCTCGCCTTCACTCTCGACATACATCACATACGGCTACATACTCGGCAATATCCTTCTTCATACCACCACCGTAAACGCTCCTTCAAGTCCAAATACATCTTGGTGTTTCCGGGGTGAATCGAGTATGGTGAGTCATGGGCCTCCTAAAGTATTAACTTCCTGATCTCCGAATTGTTGGGCACATAAATCCGGTCCTCAAACCACAAGGTATCGTGCTCATCCTCGCGAAAACCTTTGGATTTTCCTTCGCCCATCTTCTCTCTTATCTCAGCAATCTCTTTGTCCTCCTTCTGAGCTTCTCGAATCTTGTTCAACAACGTCGACTGAACTTCCATTGTTGCAAGAAAACCTCTTGGAACAATCTCCAATCAGTTCCATGATCTCCGCAGCTAATTCCTTTGGCAATCCTTTGCTTTCAAGGATATTAGCATAACTCTTCGGCTCAAAGCGTCACGCTACGACGTTGGCCTTTCCCGGATGATAGTGTAGCTTCATATCGTAATCCTTAATAAGTTCCAGCCATCTCCTCTGTCTGAGGTTTAACTCCTTCTGTGTGAAAATGTACTTCAAACTCTTATGATCCGTGTACACATCACAACGGTTTCCAATAAGAGAATGTCTCCAGGTCTTCAACGCATGTACTACAGCTGCTAACTCCAAATCATGCGTGGCATAGTTCAACTCATGTGGCTTCAGTTGTCGTGAGGCATACGAAACAACTTTTTCGTCCTGCATAAGAACACATCCGAGTCCCAAGCGAGAGGCGTCACAATACACTTGAAACTCCTTATGTATATCTGGCAATGTCAGCACTGGGGCTGTAGTCAACCATTTCTTCAACTCCTGAAAACTTGCCTCGCAATCCTCTGTCCATTTGAACTTAGTATCCTTCTTTAGCAATTCAGTCATTGGCTTAGCAATCTTGGAAAAATTCTCAATGAATCTCCGATATTATCCTGCCACCCAAGGAAATCATGGATCTCGCCGATCAAGTGGGTGCCAACCATTCAAAGGATCGATCGAACCTTCGGGATCTCTTGCTATACCCTCTCCGATATAACATGCCCAAGAAATCCAACTTCCTTCAACCAAAACTCGCACTTGCTGAATTTGGCGTATAACTGGTGTTCCTCGAAGTTTCTCGAGAACCAAACACAAGTGTTCCGCGTGCTCCTCTTCGTTCTTCGAGTATACCATAATATCATCAATAAACACCACAACAAACTTGTCCAAATACTCCATGAACACCTTGTTCATCATACTCATGAAATAGGCAGGGGCGTTAGTCACCCAAATGACATAACTGTATACTCATATAATCCATACCGTGTGGTAAATGTTGTCTTTGGTATATCCTTCTCTCGGATCTTCAACTGATGGTATCCTGATCGTAGATCAATCTTCGAAAACACCTTAGCTCCTTGCAACTGATCAAACAGATCATTAATCATCGGTAAGGGATACTTGTTCTTTATCGTTACTTCACTCAGAGCTCGATAATCAACAACCATCCTCAGGGTTTTATCCTTCTTCTCCACCAAAAGTACGGGGGCTCCCCAAGGTGATGAACTTCTACGAATGTAACCTTTCTCCAATAGCTCCTTGATCTGCTTCTTAATTTCCTCCAGATCATTTGCGGGCATCCGGTAGGGTCTCTTGGATATTGGCCTGCACTGCAATAGCTCTATCGAACTCGATGTCTCCATCCGGTGGCATGCCCGGTAACTCCTCCGGGAAAACATCCGGATAATCCTTTACTACTGTGTACTTCCTCCGCATAACTCCCGTGAGGGCATTCACTTGGCTCCTCCTAGGCACATGCCTAGATACATACTTAATCATTTTTCCTCCGGTGGTAAGATAAATTGACTTGCTAGCACAGTCAATACTTCCTCCATACTTTGACATCCAGTCCATACCTAATATCACATCCAATCCTTGCGACTCCAAGATAATTAGGTCGACGGAAAAACATGCGTACAATGATTAGGGGTATCTGGGTGCACCATCTGCTAGCCATGTACTCGCCTCCAAAGTAGCTCACTAGAAGAGGGGTCCTAAGGGTTTGGGTTGGTAACTTAAACTTATCCACAAATCCCCTTGATATGTATGAATGCAATGCACCAAGATCGAAAAGAACAATAGCGGTAAATGACCCAACCAAAACTTACCTATTACCGCGTCCGCTGCTCTTCAACTTCCTCCACATTAACGTGGTTCACTTGTCCTTTGTTTAATGGATTGGGCTTCTTCCAGCGCTTCCATTTACGGTTCCATTCTTTCCTTCATGGCAGTCATTGGCTTAGTGCCCTGTCTTCCCGTACTTGAAGCAAATAACTTGGCTTAAGTCCCTCTTGGCGGGTGTAGCTGGGTTAGAGCGATTCTGATTATTGTTGACTCCATTCCCATTCCCGTTCTTTGCACCATTTTGATTATGCGATCGTCCTCCAGTATGGTTATGACCTCCATGGTTATGAACAAGTCCTCCCGAGTTCGGGGTTAAGCGAGGCTTCTGGTGAGCTCCTGAGTTATACTTCCCTTGTCCATACTTCCTCTTACGGCTCTCAATCTGATGTTGCTTTCCTTCAAACATTAGGGCCTTATCTACCAACTCCTGGTAGTTGTTGAAAGTTGCCACCATCAACTACATACTCATCTCATCATTCAGCCCTTCCATAAACTTCTCCTGCTTCAAGCATCGGTGGCCACATCATCGGGCATAGCGTGATAACTTGCTAAACTCATCAACGATCTTTGGGCCACAATGCGGTTCCCCTGGCGTAAGTTGCGAAACTCACGCTTCTTTATCTGCATGGCTCCAGCTTGAGACATGGGCCGTATGGCGAAAAGCTTGTTGGAACTGGTCCCAAGTGACATTGGCTATAGGAAAAGTAGCCGTGTAATTCTCCCACCATGCGGCTGCTGGTCCATCCAATTGATGTGCGGCAAAGCGCACCCTTTCAGCATCCGTGCATCCTGCGGTAGTGAACTCCCTTCCAATACGGCGTAGCCAATCATCAGCAACTATTGGCTCGGTGCTACTAGAAAACACCGGCGGTTGTAGCCTCAGTAAACGGGTTAAGTTGTCTACTGGCGGCGGGTTGTTGTTGGCATTGTTGTTGTTGTTGTTGCCCTGGTTCTGAACTAGCAATTGCATCAAGGCATTCTGCTGCTGGATCAACTGGGTGACCTCCGGTGGGAAAACAAAACCGAGGTCACGTCTCGGAGGCATCTGAGGGTTTTAGATGGAAGAGATTAGAATAGGAAAAAGATCTAGGGGAGAAACACTACCCATATGCATATGAGGCAAACACACACATTCATTCAATCAATCAAGCAAGGGCATACAAAACGGTCTAAGACTATCGCATAAGTGCTCAACTACTACTAATTACATGGGGAATACTACTATTATATGGTGGTCATCTAGAAATTTTGATCGGTGGAAGACTCCATGATGTCTGCTCCAGCTTCATCTTCGTAGTCATCATCACTTGGGTCAGATTCGGTGTAAATGCCGATGATGATGTAGTTTTCCGAACAAGTGGGATCTTCTTCCTCTTCTTCCGGTGCTGGTCCTCCCATGAAGACTCCGATCTTCTTGACTAGGTCGTCATTCTTCTCCAGTAGGGTCTTGATTTCTTCATCATATCCATCGCGTGTAAACTTGTGTTCTTCCTCCAGCTCGATGATTCTAGTTTTCGCCTTCTTCATCTCCATCATGTCTGCGCACATCTGGTTCTCCTGACGCCGAATGTGCTGGTTTAGCTCCTGGATGTAAGCTGCAATGGATCTATCATTCTTGGTGCTGATACTGCCCTTTGCTCGTCTCGGCGCCCACATATTTGATATATGGTGTCTTTAAGCTCCCGGTTGTAGACTTCTCCAATGCGTCCCATGGTAATGTGAGCTGCCATACTCTTGCCAAGGCTCCAGGTGGGTGCTTCAAAAGAAAACTCTACGGGCTTGGAAGTTGGCGAGAACGTCCTTCCTGGAACTTGTACTTGAATCATCCAGCGCTCTTCTTCTGGTAAAGTAGCGTTGTACGTCCCGGTGAAGCTTGGTATTCCAATATGCAGGAACCTAGTGACTTCCTTCAAGTGGCGTCCAAAAGGTGTGTCTTCATCTGGTTGTGCAAACTTGTTCTTCATCTCCGTCATCCTAAAGAGTGGAAAAATGGAGAGGAGTCAGAAATGAGTAGAGAAGAGTGATCTATGGTTTTATCTTAGTGGTCGTGTCCTACACTCAGCGTGTGCTCTGATACCATCTTGTAGCGACCCGACCTCAAATGGTCAAGTCTCTATGCTTCCGTGTCATCCCTGGATCGGTAATGCTGACACACATAGTACTCGAAGGATTTATAACAGAGTAGCAATCACACACTTATTACATCAAATGTCTCAAAAGAGAACTTATTACAATAATATGGCTTAAGGCCATCTAATACGATAACAATGAAGGCTTGGAAGATAAAGTGAGTCCATCAACTCCAACGGCATAGCTGAGCTGCACGGCAACGACCTATCGAACCTTACTCCTCGTCTGAAAAGTCTGCAACATACTACGTTGCAGCCCGAGAACGGGTCCGCACATGGAATATGCTGGCAATGTAACACAATAGAGCAATAACAGAATAATGCTACCACTACATGCATATTTGGCTGGTGGAAAGCTCTCTGATTACAGCTTTTGGAAAGCCAATTTTTCCCTACAACAAAGGAATAAATTTTAATTTAACTATCATGGTGGTTGAAACATCATTGAGAAGGTATAACCCCAACTCAATCCCAATTAAAATAGTTAACATCCCAAAGCAATATTATTTTAGAGTGATGAGATAGATGTGAATACTCTATTACTAGTTACTATAAATTGTCCTTAACCGGGGACTCGGCTTACCATGTTTAGTTTGTACACTCTGCTGTGGTTTGTGGACTTTTCCCCACAAGACTCGATCGCCTCCGTTGATTTCTCGTGACCGCATGGTGTTTGAGAAACGGATGACCGAGACACGCCTTCGTAAACATTAACTCTTTACTCCGGGTAGACCATACCAAACCTACAAAACCCACTACCGCTGATCTACCTCTTCAAGAGCTTCACGTAACTTACTCAACTATGCTAGAGCCCATAATAGCTTGTGGCTGCACACGGAAGTTTCTAGCATGAATAATCTCAGTTCCCTTTGAGCCTGGGTGGCGGTCCATAGGAAGATCACACGGGTACCCCGGGATTTCCAAAACAAACAGACAACACTGGTTCCCCAGGTGCCTCAATCCACCCAGATGTGTATTAAAGTTGCCACCTTAAGTTAACCATTGATTAACAATCTCACATCTGTCATGGATAACTCTCAAACCCAATCCACGTCTACGAGCATAGCATAGCAATATAAGCAATACGTAGAAGTAACTCCCAAGGGTTTGACAAGAATAGGCAATAGGTTCCTACCTCATCATCTACTTCCTAACCCACAAATTAATGACATCCTAACCATGCAATGTTTGAGGGTTGAAACTAATGCATAAAACTGGGTATGAAAAGAGTATGATCAAAGTGTTACTTGCCTTGTCGACGATCCGAATCCTAGAGACTCAGAGTAACACGCTTCGCACTACGGGAACTCTATCGCAAACAAACAATACATACATAAGAAACAAGCAAAGAAGCACAAACGAAACTTCAACTAAAAGAGGTTGACCGAAGAGTTCAACTTAAGAACTCCGGTTCACAAGAAGAATCAAACCAAACGGAACAACGAAACTCAAACGGCGAAAGAAACAAGATCCGTTTACTAATCTGAACTAGGGTCAAATTTTACAGAGGCAAAAACTTGTTTGAGTTGGCTATTCGGAAAGAGGGTTTCGAGATGAAACTCCAGGCGCTTGAATCGCCTGATTCCGATAAACGAGCGAAAAGTTATACTAGTTCGAACATCGGATCAGAAATCGCAATCGGAAAAATCGCGGAATAAATCCGATAAAAAGAAAACGACGAACGGCTAAACGAACAAACGTTCGTTAGCAGAAACTAAACGACGAACGCGTTCGTTAGAACGAACGAACGAGCGAACGCTCGCTAAACAAATAAATCTGAGAATAAAACCGACCTATATAAAAAAATGAACTAGGGTTTTTTTCAAAAAAACCGAAGGGGTTTTTCTTAAAAAAACCGGGCGGCGGGGCGGCTACCTCCGGCGAGGTCGTCCCGCGAGGCGGGCGGCTCCGCGGGCTCGGCGAGGGCGGCGGGCTCGGGCGGCGGCGACTCACGACGGCGGGCGGCGGCTCGGGCGAGGCGCCGAGGGGCGGCGGGCTCGGCCTGCTCGGCGGGCGAGGCGAGGGCGCGGTGGTGGTGGTGGCTAGAGGCGGCTTATATAGGTTGGGGGTGCTCCACCTGGGAGGGGCAAGGCGGCGGCGGGCGGTGTCCGGTCGGACACGGCGCGGCGGCGGCGGTGGTGTCCGGGTCGGACACGGCGGCGGCGACGCGGAGAAGGCGGCGACGCTCGGGTGGCTGGGCTGGCCTGCTCGGCTGGGCCCTTGGCCCAGTCGGGCGCGGGTCCTCTATTTTTTTTAAAACGTTCCGCGGACTAAGAAAAATTCTAGAAAAAATAAATAAAAATCTAAAAATTCCAAAATAAGTTTTCCCGTCTAAATGGAATTTTTAGAACGGGATGAACTTTTCTTGGCCCCTAAAATGCAATTTTTTAAAACATGCAAATTTTTCTTGGGCGAATAAAATTCCAAAATAAATCAAATAAAAACCAAATGATGATTTTAACATTTTTCCTCCGATATTTCAATTATTTTGGAGAAGTCATATTATCTCCCCTCATTTATTTATTTAAAATGAAATATTTTCCGGAGAGAAAAATAATTAAAACCAAAAACCCTCGTCTTCAGTATTTGATAAAAATCAAATATGAGAATCGGAAAATCCCCAACTCTCTCCGAGGGTCCTTGAGTTGCTTAGGATTTCGAGGATTGCAAACCAAAATGCAATAAAATATGATATGCATGGATGACCTATGTATAACATGCCAAATTGAAAATTTGGGATGTTACACCAGTTGTCTGACTCCGTAAAGGAGAATCGGCGGCTTCGTCGCGGCATTTTCAGTAAGTGCTTGAGCGAACTTTGAAAGAGTTTGGCGAGGAAGGCGACTAACATAAACATGTATGTAGGTTTGCTCACAGTCGTCCCCGAGGAGGAGATGCCCAGTTCTTGGTGATCTTCTTCCCGAATTGCGCCACCGCATTTAACGAGTACGGCAGTGATGAAAGGCGTCGGCCAGGCCTTGTGGCCATCTATCTCCCCGCCTCAAGGCATTGGGGAGCTGGCAGAGCGGCTTCAAGGAGCACGGCAGCGCTCCGACTATGGAAGATATCGGCCTGCCGTCAAGGCGCCAGGAGGCTCGGGCCATGGTAAAGACGCGGTACACGGTTGTTGACCCAAACCACATGGCCGAGGTCGGACTGTGGGGCCTGATGGGATGGAGATCCTCAGAAAGTTTAGTGTACGGCCAAGTAGAATTGGCCGCCAAGTATTCCCAAAGAAGATTATAAATTAGATAGCCTATTAGATGGCATTGAGGAGGAATACAACGAGTCGAATTGACTATGTAAAAATATGACATGAAAAAATGTCTTCTAGCCAGATTGTAGATCGTTTGTCATAGCGGACCTTTTCGCTTCGACCTCAGGACCCAATAGTCCGGAGTGTGTCCGAATACCTTCGTGGTTATATAAGAATCAGACAAGGCGTAGGGGTCATTATTGCTGTATCAGACAAGTGCCCAACTAGTTATGTTATATTACATGGGTAGTAAGAAACATCTTCCAGGGAGAATAGTTCCGTTAAGGGTTCCTTTCGCTGGGATGCATGCCCTAAAGTGCATGTCAAAGCTGCTATGAAAGCAGAAAATCATCCGGGGCAGATGGGTAAATAGTTAAAAATCATCTTTCAGTTCACCGACCGAATATTCCCTTAAGAACGCTTAGCTTTCGGCTTCACCCACCGAGGTACACATCCGCTGACCGGCAAGAATAATCGCAGAGGTGCTCCCTTTACCACCTAGCCGAACAATCGGGAACGTAGGGGTAAGCACAGGAGCCAGGCAAACCAAGCTTGGCCAAAACTTAAGTCATATCGATGCATATAATGGTGAATAAAAGGTACATGCGGAAGTTTGACGCATGTGTTAGGCATGAAGCCCGTATAAAATAAGCTTCTGGTAAAGAAGCCCCCAGGTATAATGAGCGCCAGACATAAGGCGTCAAATATGTGCTAACAAAGCACAAACGAGCCTCTAAAGGCTTCAGGAAGAAGGAGGGGAAGGAGAGAAATAAAAGACAGCAAAAATAGAAAATGTGGACGGAGGACGGAGACGAACTTGGAGTCCGGCGCTTAGGCGTAGAATCTTCAGAGACGGGCTGCGTTCCATGGGTTCGGCTCGAGTCGGTTATCCGATGCGTTTCGCAGACGGTATGCTCCGCCGGTCAGACCTGGTCGATGATGAAGGGACCTTCCCATTTGGGCTTGAGTTTGTCCTTTTTCTTGTCCGACAGGCGTAGAACTAGTTCGCCAACGTTGTAAGCTTTGGCCCGTGCATTCCCTGCTTTGATATCTTCGAGCCTGCTGTTGATAGAATGCGGAACGAGCTTTTGCCACATCGCGCTCCTCCTCCAATGCGTCCAAACTGTCCTGCCGATCGAGCTCGGCTTCTCTTTCTTCATACATGCGCACGCGAGGTGAGTCATGAATTATGTCGCAGGGCAGGACTGCCTCTGCACCGTACACCATAAAAAATGGTGTGAATCCGGTAGTACGATTCGGCATGGTCCGCAGCCCCCAGAGTACGGAGTCGAGCTCCTCAACCCAGTGCGTGTTAGATTCCTTGAGGGACCGCACTAGTCTGGGTTTAATGCCGCTCATGATTAGACCGTTTGCTCGTTCGACTTGGCCGTTAGTTTGAGGGTGATAGACTGAGGCGTAATCGAGCTTGATGCCCATGTTTTTGCACCAGAAATTGACCTCATCGGCCGTGAAGTTGGTGTCGTTATCAGTGATGATACTGTGGGGGACACCATAACGGTGAACTACCCCTGATATGAAGTCTATCACCGGTCCGGATTCGGCCGTTTTAACAGGTTTGGCCTCTATCCATTTGGTGAATTTATCCACCATGACCAATAGGTATTTTTGCTTGTGGGTTCCCCCTTAAGGGGTCCAACCATGTCAAGCCCCGGACATGACGACCAGGTGATGGGTATAGTTTTGAGGGCGGTGGGTGCCATGTGGCTTTGGTTAGCAAAAAGCTGGCAACCGACGCATCGTTGGACTAAATCCTGCGCATCTGCCCGGGCCGTCGGCCAATAAAATCATGTACGGAAGGCCTTGCCTACAAGGGCCCGTGCTGCGGAGTGGTGCCCACCCAGTCCGGCATGACTTTCAGCCAGGATGTTTCGCCCTTCCTCTTCGGAGATACACCTTTGAAGGACTCCTGTTGTGCTTTTCTTATAAAGCTCTCCCTCATGGACTTTATAGGCTTTAGATCGTCGTACTATGCAGCGAGCCTCATTTTGGTCTTCGGGAGTTCCTGCCTAGTTAGGTAGGCTAGGAATGGCTCCATCCATCAGCGATAACCGCCATTATTTCATGGGCGGAGGGTGTTATCTCGGTGGCAGAGCCTCCGATTGTGTCGAGTGTTCGGCGTCAGCAAGGCGGTTGGGTCCGGATTGTTATTTCGGACTCCCTTCCCATAGTAAGGATGGCTTGAATAGCCGTTCCAGAAGTCGTTAGGCGGACGGCATCGCGTTTTGCACCGATGCGTGCCAATATGTCCGCCGCCTGGTTGTTATCCCGGGCTATATGATGAAATTCGAGCCCTTCAAACTATGCTGACATTTTTAGGAACGCATTGCGGTATGCTGCCATTTTTGGATCTTTGGCATCAAAGTCTCCGTTTATTTGAGATATCGCGAGGTTCGAATCCCCGCGCACCTCTAGGCGTTTAGTGCCCATGGAGACTGCCATCCGGAGGCCGTGCAGAAGGGCCTCGTATTCGGCTGCGTTATTGGAGTCCGCATACATTATCTGAAGGACGTATTGGACTATGTCCCCGGTTGGGGACGTCGGGACGACGCCAGCCCCCAGGCCGGCCAACATTTTGGAGCCGTCAAAGTGCATGATCCAATTGGCGTATGCGTCGTACTCTTTAGGGAGTTCGGCTTCGGTCCATTCGGCCACGAAGTCGGCCAAAATCTGCGACTTGATAGCTCGTCGTGGCTTATAGGTTATGTCGAATGGAAGGAGCTCTATGACCCATTTAGCAATCCGGCCCATCGTGCCGCGGTTGTTTATAATGTCATTAAGAGGTACTTCAGAGGCTACCGTTATCGAACACTCTTGAAAGTAGTGTCGCAGCTTCCGGGATGCCATGAACACCACGTATGCTATCTTTTGATAGTGTGGGTACCGGGACTTGCATGGAGTTAGGACAGTGGACACATAGTAAACCGGCTTTTGAAGAGGGAACCGATGTCCGTCCGTTTCTCGTTTGACGACGAGCACCGCTACCGACAACTTGATGTGTTGCGCGATATATAATAGCATTGGTTCGCCCACATTGGCGCGGCCAGGACCGGGTTTGTTGCCAATATGGCTTTTATCTCTTCGAGTCTGGCCGTGGCGGCATCCGTCCACTCGAAGTGTTCGGTGCGGCGGAGGAGGCGGTAAAGGGGTAACGCCTTTTCTCCCAAACGGGAAATAATGCGGCTTAGAGCCGCTACGCATCCCGTCAATTTTTGTATTTTTTTAGGTCTTTTGGAATATCTAATTGTGACAGAGCTCGGATCTTGGCTGGGTTTGCTTCAATTCCTCTACCGGACACAATGAAGCCCAGGAGTTTTCCTACCGGAACGCCAAGACGATTTTTTCCGGATTGAGCTTGATGTCATATTTTCGAAGATTGTCGAATGTGAGCCTCAAGTCGTCTACTAGAGTTTCGACATGCTTGGTTTTGATGACCACGTCATCTACATATGCTTCCACTGTTTTGCCGATCTGGTTTGCCAGACATGTCTGAATCATGCGCTGATATGTTGCGCCGGCGTTTTTGAGCCCGAAGGGCATTGTGTTGAAGCAGAACGGGTCGTATGGAGTGATGAATGTTGTTGCAGCTTGGTCTGGCTCCGCCATCTTGATTTGGTGGTAGCCGGAGTACGTGTCGAGGAAGCACGATGAGTCGTGTCCTCATCAGAAGGCGTCGATAATTTGATCAATTCGAGGGAGGGGAAGGGATCCTTTGGGCAAGCCTTATTAAGGTCTTTAAAATCAACACATAGGCGCCAGGATTTATCCTTCTTTGGTACCATCACCAGGTTTGCTAGCCAGTCCGGATGTTTTATATCTCCGATGAATCCGGCTTCCAAAAGTTTGGCTAGCTCCTCTCCCATGGCATGTCTCTTGGGTTCGAAAAGCGCCGAAGAGCCTGTTTGACTGGCTTGAATCCTTTTAGGATATTTAGGCTGTGCTCGGCCAGCCGACGTGGGATTCCTGGCATGTCTGAAGGGTGCCAGGCAAAAATGTCCCAGTTTTCTCATAGAAATTCTCGTAGTGCGGCGTCTACATCAGGGTTTAATTGTGCCCCAATGGAGGCTGTCTTTGCTGGGTCCGTTGGGTGGACTTGGAATTTGACTATTTCATCCGCTGGTTTAAAAGAGGTGGACTTGGATCTTTTAAAAATATCAAGTATCACATCGTCCCTGTTCACCGTGGAGCGCATCGCGGTGAGTTCCTCGGCCGCTAGGGCTTCGGATAGTGCCTCGAGGGCTAGTACGGCTGTCTTGTTTTCGGCGCGGAGTGCTATGTTCGGATCACTAGCGAGAGTGATGATCCCGTTAGGTCCGGGCATTTTAAGCTTCATGTACCCATAATGGGGTATAGCTTCAGAAATTGTGAATGCCTCTCGTCCTAATAAAGCATGATATCCGCTGCTGAACGGGGCCACTTGAAATGTGACCTCCTCGGACCTGTAATTGTCCGGCGAAATAACACTACGCCCGGCAGTGATTTTTCATGTGCAGCATGCTTCCGGCTAGGGATTATTCCTCTAAAGGTTGTGTTGCTTCGCTCAATGCGGTTCCAGTCTATTTCCATTTTTCGGAGGGTTTCCTCATAGATGAGGTTTAGTCCGCTGCCGCCATCCATGAGTACCTTAGTAAGGCGAAAGCAGTCCACTATCGGACTGAGGACCAATGCGGCTGGTGCTCACGCTGTTCGGAATTTAGGTTCGTCACTGGCATTAAAGGTAATAGCCGTGTCACTCCATGGATTTATTGTTGCTACTTGGTAGACTTCGCAAGGTTATGGAGTGTTCGTTGCATGTTATTTGATGCGTAAGTCTCAAGATCAAACACCGTCACGGTGTTGCCGGGCTGGGATTCAAGCTAGAAGCTCTTCGCCACTTTTGGCCACCTGCCGTACTATCCAACATGCTCAAGGCTATGAGTTGGAGTGGCGCCTCAGATCGTGAATTTTGCAGGTCCGCTTAGCCAACCCTCCAAGACGGTTCCGCACTTTTAGGGGTTTTGGTTTTTGGTGTTTAACCCAGTGCTTGATAATGATGCACCCTTTTATTTCGGACTAGGGATGTATTCCGGGCCGGATTATCCCAAAATTTACTTTCGGTTTTCCAGGCGCTCTCCATCGCACAGTACTTTTGTACTATGGTCACCAAGTCTGCAAAGCGTGTAATTTCACGACGACTTATGGCGTTTAGGATTCCCTTGTACGTGCAATTTTTGCAGAAAATTGGGATTGCGTCCTCCTCTCGGCAGTTCTTTATCATGTCCATAACCAGGAAGAATCTGGCCCAGTAATGATGTACTGTTTCAGCGGGCTCTTGCCAAATTCGGGATAGATCGCTAATGTTTGGGTGGGCGGGTGGAACTGGATCCGGAACCCCGTCCAATTTAAGACTCAGGGGCCAGGAAGTTTCCGAACTCGGAAGTTTGGATTTTTGAATGCTATCCAATGAATCCATCCCGTCACCGACTTTAAGTTCGTGGCTTGATCGACATCCGCCCCTCTGCGGAGTCCGGCATGGAGGGATGGGGAATCCGGACGATCTAGTCCTTAAAATAGAAGAAGAATCACCGCATTGCTCCTCTATCACAGAACATGATGGGTAGCCTGGGAGAGTTGATCTCTCTCGAGATCGGTTTTAGGCCCAATCCGTCGTAGTCTGTGGCGACTCCTGTGGCAGCGATGCGATCCAAGAGCTCGCTTACGGAGGAGAGCTCGATCGGATCTAACTGTTCGGCAAGTTTCAATTAACGTGAAGATTGGTTTCGATGACTCGAGAAGTCATCGCCGGGCGATGGCGAACCGGGCGGTTATAAGAAAACCACCTAGCCAAGAGTCTCGACCAGTGGCCAAGGCTCCTTTGGCGATAGTATCGCCTTTTAAAGACGGATGAGGCATCCTTCCCGACGGGCGATGGCACAGAGGAACTCTTAATGAAAGCACCAATGTCGGTGTGAAACCGCGGATCTCGGGTAGGGGCTCCCGAACCGCGTCTGGGCGGATGGTAACAGGAGACAAGGGACACGATGTTTTTACCTGTGTTCGTGCCCTCTCGATGGAGGTAATACCCTACTCCCGCTTGATTAATATTGATGATATGGTTAGTACAAGAGTAGATCTACCACGAGATCAAGGAGGCTAAACCCTAGAAGCTAGCCTATGGTATGATTGTTGTTCGCCCCACGGACTAAAACCCTCCGGTTTATATAGACACCGGATAGGTTAGGGTTACACAGTCGGTTACAATGGTAGGAGATCTACATATCCGTATCGCCAAGCTTGCCTTCCATGCCAAGGAAAGTCCCATCCGGACACGGGACGAAGTCTTCAATCTTGTATCTTCATAGTCCAGGAGTCCGGCCGAGATGATAGTTCGGCTATCCGGGACTCCCTCTAGGGAAGACCGGTAGAAAACCAAATCGCCAAAAAAACCCGGAAAAAAACTGTTTAAAAAGCCGAAAACGCGTGCGGAGAAATAAGAAAACAAAATCCGGAGGGAGCGCCCAGAGCGCGACACGTGGCAAATGGCTGAGAGCGCGCCAAGTGGCGCTGATCGTTGCGAGGCTCCCGAAGGAGTGCTCGTTAATTAGTTGCTCCCGAGTAGTACTGTTGCTGCGTACAAAAATTTGGGGCCCCTGAAAATGGGGGGCTTTGTGCGCCGGCACAGGTTGCACCCCCTTGGGATCGGGCCTGCCTTAGCCTGCCTAGAGAGAGTAGCATAGCAGCAGCGTGCATCGATCCCGTCCCGTCCGACCGGCGCTGGGGGCCCCCGTCGACGTCGACAGGGCCATCCATTCCCCCCGGATCGCCGTCTCTGGACGAGTCATTCATGCGGACGTCACAAGCAATTTAAGGGATGACGTCAGGTCTCGAGTGAACAATTCGTCACAGCCTCCGTCACCCACGGCCAAATTTCGTGTTTTGACCATTTTGACAAACAAAATCGGGATCTGACCTCACTTTAAAAAGATTTTGACATCTGACCTTTTTGCTACCGCCAAAGGACTCGATGGTAGGTTCACGCAGGCTACCGCCAGGGCTTTCGGCGGTGGCATAGACGGCCCACTGTCGTTAGCTAATGGCCAACACCCTACCGCCGCAGGTCTTGGCGGTAGGTTGAGTTACCCTACGCCGCAGGTCTTGGCGGTCGGCTCCTGTGGGTTTAGGTTTTTACAAGTTTATTGATTGTTTGTTTTGTCACAATTTTTATATAGTTTCACAAATAGCAAAATATGAGCTCACATATTAATAAAGGTTTCACATAGCAAATATCAAATAGTTTACACATAGATTCATAAGTAGGAAATAGCAAATAGCAAATAGTTTGACAACCCCTACTAACACATAGATGCATATGCATACGACATGTTTATAGGGCGGGTAAACCTCCCCCCCCCCCCCTCGTATGTTAGGCCTGGCCATGGAGATAGATACGGCAGCGGATCCACCGGTGCAGGCGGAGGCGGAATGTTGGTCGGCATCCGACCGCTCAAGCACTCCCACCTTGCCTTGCCACCGGAGTTTTCGCCTCCGCCCTTCCCACCGATGATATCGGGTTGATGCACTTGGGGGCAGCATCCTGGCTCTCTCCTCCGCATTGCTCTCGAAGTAGATCCTCCGGCCCAAATTGCGCAGCTCCCAGTTGGAGTGCTGCTTGGCAACTTCAATGGTCTTTTCTCGGCATTCACGGGAGATAGTTGGATCTCCCTCCATCTCTGCAGTCACTCTCTTCCACTCCTTCACACTCAGCGACCAACACTTCACATCATCGGCGATCCGTTCTACCCTCTCATGCCACCGCACTGCCCTCGTCGCCTCTAGGAACTCGTCTGAAAAAGCTCCCACCGGCTGCAGAAGCTCGGGGAAGGACTCGTACACGTACGAAAGTGGCAAGGCGGACGGGTCGTGTTGGACATGAATGGGCGATGGTTGCACCACTGCTACAGACCTAAACATATGGATTAATAACAAAAGTTCATCATTAACTAAATAAAATACATATATCAAGATGGGTCAAATGCAATATCATATCATATCATATTTACTACACTACTTGCATCATACAAATTTTGCTTACTCCAATATTCATCATATCATAAATTTTGTTAACATTGCAATCTAAACCTAAATCTAAACCTAGGGTTCATCAACTAGGGAGGGTTCCTCATATGGTCAAAAAAGCTAAATCTAGGGTTCATCAACTAGGTTCATCACATTGCAATCATCTAGGTTCATTATATTAACTAGGGTTCATCATATCAACTAGGGATCCTTATGATTTTAAACATGAACATGAACCTTTTTTAGGCTATAAGAAAGCGGATTGATTTAACTCAAACTAATTGGGGGATGGGAGGAGCTTACCTTCCTCTTTCCAAAGCCATCTCGATCCACAAAATCTGTGAATCAGCGAAGAAGATCGGAGGGGGGAAGTGGATGAGATGAGAAAATGGCGCGAGGAAGAAGAAGGCGGCTGGGTGGTGGGGATAAGGGGTTGGGGTGGGGTGGGCGGGGCGGTTGGGTTTATAAATGCCCAAACCCTACCGTCATAGGGCGGGGCGGTAGGAGAACACAACCTACCGCCATAGGGCGCAGCGGTAGGGCGGGAGCATGTGTTAAGTTTCTGTGACCAAAAAAGCAACCAGCTCAGCGGTAGGGTTGCACACCCTACCGCCAGGGCTGCTGGCGCTAGGGTGTGCAACCCTACCGCTGAGTTGTTCGCTTTTTTGTTCACAGGAGGAGGGCGTGGGGGGAGGCACCCTACCGCCGGGTGTCATGGCGGTAGGCTGTACAGACCTACCGCCTTAGTGTCTGGCGGTAGGGTGGCATTTTTTGCACCTCCTAACTTCTCTTGTCTTCAATTTTTGGCAGACAACATTTAAACAGCATATGTATGATATATGAAGCACACACCACAAATCTATAAATAAGATAGGTTGGATACATAGCAAATAGACATCCATAAAGGTTTTCACCAAGTTATACATAGCAGATTAACGAAACAGTTTCACGAGCAAATTCATATGGTTCATGAAGCAAATATGCAAACTTCAGTCCTTCCTTCCCCTCTTCGACATTCGGTCCTCGTTATCCTTGGATCACTTCTCGGCCGCCGTCTTCTTGCGGGCAGTAGGACGTGCTTTTTGAAACGAGGATGGACTCTTCCAATCCTTCTTCGGCACATTCCTCTTCTCACGTTGGGTTGGCTGAGTTGCTGGAGGTCCGTCGTCATCATCGTACTCCTCCTCCTCCTCCTCATCGTCCTCTTCCTCTTCCTCACCATGTTCTTCTTCTGAGCCCTCTTCTTCATCTTCCTCTTCATCATCATCGTCCTCGCTCTCCTCCTCGTCATCTTGAACCGCCCTAGACGACGAGGCTGCATGGCTCAATGAGCGAGGCTACGCATCGGTGCAGGAGGAAAAACATCCACGGTGTTTGTAGCACACCCAAGCAGGCCCACAAGCCGGCGTGCTTTGTTGACGTATTTCTGCAATGATAACGAAACAATATGAACTTCTCGAATGTCTAATGATAACCAAAACGAACTCAGATACCTTCACCGCTTTCCCTCAACTTGTTCTCACTAGCTCGAGTCCCAGGGATAGCACTAAGCGCATCAGAGGCATGAAAAATGCTTTTGTTCAGCTCCGAAGACTACAAAGTAATAAAATGAGTCAATAGCACTAAAAGTTGATTTCATCCAACCGTCAGTTCAAAAGAGGTAAAAACAACATACCACTCTATTCATGATGGGTCCGTGCTCCCTAAACCCGCCTTGAAGCTCTGTGATGCTCTCGTTGTAGGCTTCATTCTCGGAGGCTTCATCGAACAGGTCTTCAGCATCTGCTTTCGTCCACTGGGGCCTCAGACGCAGACGATGATTTATGCCATCGTCGTACCACAGCATGTGATCCTCGTACTCGTCCCAGTCAATCACACGCCTCCCTGTGTCTTTGCATCATTTCCACTCGTTCCATTCCTTCACATATCTCGCATGTTCGGCTTTCCAATCTGTGATTGATTGATTCTTCTGCCTGCTCATCCTGCAATGCATAACAAAGAATATAAAACACCCTTCTTTTATGAATGTAAAACATCAAAACAAGAACTTAGAATCAATGAGGACGGCTTGTGGTACTCAATGGTGTAGGTCGTAGCCACCGGTATCATGGCCGGCTGGTGGTGTGTGTTGCGCCTTACCAAATTGTGCGGCAATGCGCTGTGGCAAGTGGTACTCTACGGCATAGTGATGTCTACTACACAACCTTCTTCTTGTAGACGTTGTTGGGCCTGCAAGTGCACAGGTTTGTAGGACAGTAGCAAATTTCCCTCAAGTGGATGACCTAAGGTTTATCAATCCGTAGGAGGCGTAGGGATGAAGATGGTCTCTCTCAAACAACCCTGCAACCAAATAACAAAGAGTCTCTTGTGTCCCCAACACACCCAATACATTGGTAAATTGTATAGGTGCACTAGTTCGGTGAAGAGATGGTGATACAAGTGCAATATGGATGGTAGATACAGGTATTTGTAATCTGAAAATATAAAAACAGCAAGGTAACTAATGATAAAAGTGAGCATAAACGGTATTGCAATGATAGGAAACAAAGCCTAGGGTTCATACTTTCACTAGTGCAAGTTCTCCCAACAATAATAACATAGATAGATCATATAACAATCCCTCAACATGCAACAAAGAGTCACTCCAAAGCCACTAATAGCGGAGAACAAACGTAGAGATTATGGTAGGGTACGAAACCACCTCAAAGTTATTCTTTCGGATCAATCTATTAAAGAGTTCGTACTAGAATAACACCTTAAGACACAAATCAACCAAAACCCTAATGTCACCTAGATACTCCATTGTCACCTAAAGTATCCGTGGGCATGATTATACGATATGCATCACACAATCTCAGATTCATCCAACCAACACAAAGTACTTCAAAGAATGCCCCAAAGTTTCTACCGGAGAGTCAAGAAAACGTGTGCCAACCCCTATGCATAGGTTCATGGGCGGAACCCGCAAGTTGGTCACCAAAACATACATCAAGTGGCACGTGATATCCCATTGTCACCACAGATAAACACGGCAAGACATACATCAAGTGTTCTCAAAGAAAGACTCAATCCGATAAGATAACTTCAAGAGGGAAACTCAATTCATCACAAGAGAGTAGAGGGGGAGAAGCATCATAAGATCCAACTATAATAACAAAGCTCGCGATGCATCAATATCGTGCCATAGAGAGAACATGAGAGAGAGAGAGAGATCAAACACATAGCTACTGGTACATACCCTCATCCCCGAGGGTGAACTACTCCCTCCTCGTCATGGATAGTGCCGGGATGATGAAGATGGCCACCGGTGATGGGTTCCCCCTCCGGCAGGGTGCCAGAACGGGCTCTCGAGAGGTTTTTGGTGGCTACAGAGGCTTGCGGCGGCGGAACTCTCGATGGTTTTAGGGTACGTAGGCTTATATAGGCGAAAGAAGTCGGTCTGGAGGTGCTCGAGGGGTCCACGAGACAGGGGCCGCTACCGTAGCATGGGGGCGGCCTCCTATCTCGTGGCCTCCATGAGGATCTTCTGACGTGGACTCCAAGTCTCCAGGATGATATTCTTCCCAAAAATAACATTGCCGAAGGTTTCATTCCGTTTGGACTCCGTTTGATATTCCTTTTCTTCAAATATCAAAACAGCAATAAAATAGCAAGATGGGCTGGGCCTCCGGTTAGTAGGTTAGTCCCAAAAATAATATAAAAGTGTATAATAAAGCCCATAATCATTCAAAACAGATAATAAAATAGTATGAATGCTTCATAAATTATAGATACGTTGGAGACGATCAAGATCCCTGTTTAATTCCTACTGCCCCTCGAGTAGGTAAATGATAAAAGAAAGAATTTATGAAGTGTGAATGCTAGAAGGTGCACAAGTTTGACCAATGATAATTTCAATCACCTATTCTAGCATGATAATATGTCATAACAGTAGTTCATCTCATAAAACTTCTCACGATAAAGTAACAAGCAATTCACATGTCGAAGCATAGACCATAACCTTTCTTGAAAACTAGCAAATTTCATTCTCAGTCATTCAAGCAATTGCAATTCATCTTATTTTCAGGAATATCAAACTCCACATACTCAACTATCATATAGTCTTCTAAAATTGCTAACACTCACGCAATACTAATGGTTATGGAGTTTCAATCAGACACTGAGAAAGATAGGGGCTTATAGTGTTGCCTCCCAACGTATTCACCTTTGGGTGATGTGAACAATAATAGTTCATGCTAACTTACATCCAATTGGATATATATATCAGGATCTTCCCAACACGAGGAGCTTGCCAAAGGATAAAATAAAAAAGGGAAAGGTGAAGATCACCTTGACTCTTGCATAAAGTAAAATACATAAAGTAAAAGATAGGCCCTTCGCAGAGGGAAGCAGAGGTTGTCATGCGCTTTTAGGGTTGGATGCACAAAATCTTAATACGAAAGAACGTCACTTTATATTGCCCCTTGTATATGGACCTTTATTATGCAGTCCATCGCTTTTATTGCTTCCATAACAAGATCGTACAAAGCTTATTTTCCCCGCACTAATAAGTCATGCATATTTAGAGAGCAATTTTTATTGCTTGCACCGATGACAACTTACTTGAAGGATCTTACTCAATCCATAGGTAGGTATGGTGGACTCTCATGGCAAAACTGGGTTTAAGGATATTTGGAAGCACAAGTAGTATCTCTACTTGGTGCAAGGAATTTTGGCTAGCATGAGGGGGAAAGGCAAGCTCAACATGTTTGAATGATCCATGACAATATACTTTAACTGAGATGTCGGAAAACATAACCCATTACGTTGTCTTCCTTGTCCAACATCAACTCTTTAGCATGTCATACTTAATGAGTGCTCCCAACTATAAAAGATGTCTAGGATAGTATATTTATATGTGGAATCTCTCTTCCTTCAATATTCTTTCATGAATTGTTCAAATGACCAATACAACGCTTGCTAACCTTCAATAAATTTACAACCTCTACTTCTTAGACGTGAAGTCATTACTCCCCATGGGATAAGCAAATGAGGCATATATAATTTCAGATTTATGACAATCAGCTCATTCAACCATTTACTCATAGGATATAAGTGAAGCACACGAGTAAATGACAAACTACTCCAAAAAGATATAAGTGAAGATCAATGAGTAGCTAAATAATTATGCAACTATGCGAAGACTCTCTCTCATTAAAGAATTTCAGATCTTGGTATTGTATTCAAACAGCAAGCAAAACAAAATAAAATGACATTGCAAGGATAGCACAACTCATGTGGAGAAGCGAAGCAAAAACTTAGGCTCAACCGATACTAACCGATAGTTGTTGAAGAAAAAAGGTGGGATGCCTACCGGGGCATCCCCAAGCTTAGATGCTTGAGACTTCTTGCAATACTATCTTGGGGTGCCTTGGGCATCCCCAAGCTTGAACTTTTGTGTCTCCTTAATTTCTCTCATATCATGGTTTCTCTTTTTATCAAAAGCTTCATCCACACCAAACTCAACAAGAACTTGTGAGATAGGTTAGTATAAACCAATGCAAAACCTTATCATTTTCTACTGTAACAAATCACTAAGATTATTATTCAACATTGTATACTAAATGCCTCTGCATATTTAATACTCCTATCCTCAAATAGAACTATTAAACAAGCAAACATATGCAAACAATGCGAACATAACAGCAATCTGCCAAAACAGTACAGTCTATGAAGAATGCAAGAGTATCAATACTTCCCTAAGTACAAAAATTATGAAATAAAATTCACAATGTATTAAATTTATCATAGCTCATTATGCAAAAGGTTTCATAATTATATCATTCTCTTACTTTTCTAGGGAATTTTTGCAACAGCGGTAAACTTTCTGTTTTCAAACAGCAACATGTATACTAGCAAAATAAGCATGGCAAAGGCTATCCTTGACATTTTTTTTGAAACTAAAGATGCAAAACATTATTCTAAATAACAGCAAGCAAACACTAACAAGAGAAAATGACGCTCCAAGCAAAACACATATCATGTGGTGAATAAAAATATAGCTCTAAGTAAAGTTACCGATGAACGAAGACGAAAGAGGGGATGCCATCCGGGGCATCCCCAAGCTTAGGCTCTTGGTTGTCCTTGAATATTACCTTGGGGTGCCTTGGGAATAGGCTCTTTCCACTCCTTATTCCATAGTCCATCGAATCTTTACCCAAAACTTGAAAACTTCACAACACAAAACTTAACAGAAAACTCGTAAGCTCTGTTAGCGAAAGAAAACAAAACACCACTTCAAGGTACTGTAAACAACTCATTATTTATTTATATTGGTGTTAAACCTACTTTATTCCAACTTCTCTATGGTTTATAAACTATTTTACTAGCCATAGATTCATCAAAATAAGCAAACAACACAATGAAAACAGAATCTGTCAAAAACAGAACAGTCTGTAGTAATCTGTAACTAACGCAAACTTCTGGAACTCCAAAAATTCTAAAATAAATTGGTCGACCTGAGTAATTTTTCTAGTAATCGTCTGCAAAAAGAATCAACTAAATAGCACTCTCCAGTAAAAAGTTGAAGCTAATCTCGTGAGCATAAGTTTCATCACAATAATCATCATAAGTAGCAACTTCGTTCTCATCATAATCGATTGAAACCTCTCCAAAGATAGTGGAATCACTAAATAAAGTTGACACTCTTCCAAATCCACTTTCATATTCATCACAATAAGATTCAACATCCTCCAAAATAGTGGGATAACTACTTCCTAAAGTTGACACTCTTCGAAACCCACTTTCATCAATATAACCATCATAAATAGGAGGCATGCTATCATCATAACAACTTTGCATATCAAAACTTGGGATGCTAAAAATATCATCTTCGTTAAACATAGAATCCCCAAGCTTGGGACAAAGATTAACTTCAGAAAATATATTCTCAAATATTCCATCCTCATCAAACGTAGCTTCCCCAAGCTTGGGCCCTTTCATATCATAACACTAGTAGAAAACGGAGCTTTAAAACCGGTTTGTAAGGGCCTTTAGTGCCGGTTATGGAACCGGCACTAAAGTGTGGGCACTAAAGCCCCCCCCCCCCTTTAGTACCGGGTCGGCACGAACCGGCGCTAAAGTGCCACCCCGGGCCGTGTGCTCGCGCCCGAGTATGGGGGGCCGTTAGTACCGGTGGGGGTTACCCACCCAGTACTAAAGGTTTTTATTTGAATTTTTTTTGAAAAATTTGGAAAAAAATTTTGATTTTTTTCGATTTTTAATTTTTCTGAATTATTTGATGATTTAGTCTCTAATCACCTCTCTTAACTGCTCAAGTGTGGATTACTCATTCCAAATCATCTAACTTCCCGACCGGTCACCCATCCCTCTCACTACTCCAAATTTCGAGCACGCTTAACTTTCGTGTTCTATTCTCCTTCGCTTCCGAAGTCTGCACTTGTTGTTTTCATAACAATAGTAAGATGTCAATCCTATTAACCCTCAGGAGTTTAGCTTGAGCATGAAGTCACACATTTCACCATTTGAGTTTGAAACTATTATTCTAAAAAAACAGTAATTATTTAGTAACGCTAATATTTCTTCAATAAGTTTGACCATAGTTTGACCAGATTTGACCAAAATTCAAAAAACTAAAATAATTATTTAGTAACACTAATATTCTTGAATAATTATGTAGTAAGATTAATACTTCTTGAATCAGTTGTTTGACCGGTTTGACAAGATTTATCCAAAATTCAAAAAAACATAAATTAGAGCATATCTTTTTTTCCTTTTACAATTTTGTCATTTCTAAAATTGTCCTAAACTCTAAACCCGGGAGTTAAAACGTCGGAAACTCTATGCTAAACAGTAAAAACTAAGGGTTTAAACCATAAAACCTAACCCTAAACTCTGAAATCTAAACCCTAGCACTAAACGCTAAAACGTCTAAAACGCCCAAAACTCTATTTTCCTTTGGAATTTTGTGATTTTAAAAATTGTCGAAACGGAAAACTTGTTGTTTCAGCGGATCGATCTTTTTGTTCTGCAAATTTTGATATATTATATGTATTTTCTGAATTAGGATGATTTAGTTATGATTTTTCAAGTTTGAAAATTGCCCTATAGTCCCGGTTTGTGTCTCCAACCGACTATAGGTTAGACCCTTTAGTCCGGTTCGTGGCGTGAACCGGTACTAAAGGTTGGCCCTTTAGTACCGGTTTGTGCCACAAACCGGGACTAAAGGCTCGTGGGGCCCGGCCCGACGCCACCTGCCATCATTCTTTAGTACCGGTTCGTGGCACGAACCGGTACTATTGATCGCCGCCACGAACCGGTACTATTGATCATATTAGTGCCGGGTTTTTTACAAACCGGCACTAATGTTCTTCACGTTTGACCCTTTTTCTACTAGTGTAAGCATAATCACTCTCATCATTAAAAATATGGATAGCACCAATAGTAAAGCAATTATCATCATCAAAATGAGTAGTAGGAGCAACATCATTTGGGAGGGATACCTTTCTACCTTTGTTTCTCCTTCTTTTATTTTTATTCTTCACATTATGTGTGGGTTCAACCTTCCTCTTTGAGCTCCTTATTGATGAGATTGGTTGAATAGAAAGCTCCTCCTCGTTACCTGAATCATCATAAGAAATAATAGGAGGAGATTGGGAAGTCTCTTCCCTTTCATTAGTATTCTCATCATCTTCTATTTGCTTTCTTTTCTTTATGTAATTGGCAATATAAGGATTTTCAATGCAATTCTCCGCACAAAACATATAAATCTTTTCTAGATCAATATCAAGGAAATGCTTGAGATTAAATTCTGGAATAGGCTTAGTTAAATGTTTCAAGTCTTCATAACCTAAAAGCAATCTAAGTTCATTGTAATGAGAAAGGGAAATCAAATCATCACAATTTTTGGACACGATCCGATCATCAAACAATTTGCATTGGAGATGTAAATGATCTTGTTTATTGCAAAATTCACAACGGGAAAGATATCTTAAATTCTCCGCACTCTAATCTAGCCTTTCTTGCAACCTCTTAGTTTCTAAATACTTATGCTTCTTGCAATATATATATTCTCTATTTGGTGTGTTCATGCAAACATGCACTCCACAAAAATCAACATACTCATAAGAGACATTTTCATCATGACTAGAGCAATCATCATTAGTACTATGGATATTCAAGGAGTTTATACTAACAACATTGCAATCATGCTCATCATTCAAAGATTTAGTACCAAGCATTTTAAAGCATTCTTCTTCTAGCACTTGAGCACAATTTTCCTTTCCATCAAACTCGTAAAGATATTAAAAAGACGGCGTATGAGACAAACTTAACTCCATTTTTGTAGTTTTTCTTTTATAAACTAAACTAGTGATAAAACAAGAAACAAAAAGATTCAATTGCAAGATCTAAAGATATACCATCAAGCACTCACCTCCCCGGCAACGGCGCCAGAAAAGAGCTTGATGTCTACTACACAACCTTCTTCTTGTAGACGTTGTTGGGCCTGCAAGTGCACAGGTTCGTAGGACAGTAGCAAATTTCCCTCAAGTGGATGACCTAAGGTTTACCAATCCGTAGGAGGCGTAGGATGAAGATGGTCTCTCGCAAACAACCCTGCAACCAAATAACAAAGAGTCTCTTGTGTCCCCAACACACCCAATACAATGGTAAATTGTATAGGTGCACTAGTTCGGCGAAGAGATGGTGATACAAGTGCAATATGGATGATAGATATAGGTATTTGTAATCTGAAAATATGAAAACAGCAAGGTAACTAATGATAAAAGTGAGCGTAAATGGTATTGCAATGATAGGAAACAAGGCCTAGGGTTCATACTTTCACTAGTGCAAGTTCTCTCAACAATAATAACATAGATAGATCATATAACAATCCCTCAACATGCAACAAAGAGTCACTCCAGTGCAAGTTCTCTCAACAATAATAACATAGATAGATCATATAACAATCCCTCAACATGCAACAAAGAGTCACTCCAAAGCCACTAATAGCGGAGAACAAACGTAGAGATTATGGTAGGGTACGAAACCACATCAAAGTTATTCTTTCGGATCAATCTATTAAAGAGTTCGTACTAGAATAACACATTAAGACACAAATCAACCAAAACCCTAATGTCACCTAGATACTCCATTGTCACCTAAAGTATCCGTGGGCATGATTATACGATATGCATCGCACAATCTCAGATTCATCCAACCAACACAAAGTACTTCAAAGAGTGCCCCAAAGTTTCTACCGGAGAGTCAAGAAAACGTGCCAACCCCTATGCATAGGTTCATGGGCGGAACCCGCAAGTTGGTCACCAAAACATACATCAAGTGGCACGTGATATCCCATTGTCACCACAGATAAACACGGCAAGACGTACATCAAGTGTTCTCAAAGAAAGACTCAATCCGATAAGATAACTTCAAGAGGGAAACTCAATTCATCACAAGAGAGTAGAGGGGGAGAAACATCATAAGATCCAACTTTAATAACAAAGCTCGCGATACATCAAGATCGTCCCATAGAGAGAACACGAGAGAGAGAGAGATAAAACACATAGCTACTGGTACATACCCTCAGCCCCGAGGGTGAACTACTCCCTCGTCATGGAGAGCGCCAGGATGATGAAGATGGCCACCGGTGATGGGTTCCCCTCCGGCAGGGTGCCGGAACGGGCTCCCGAGAGGTTTTTGGTGGCTACAGAGGCTTGCGGCGGCAGAACTCCAGATCTATCTTGATATTCGATGGTTTTAGGGCACGTAGGCTTATATAGGCGAAAGAAGTCGGTCGGGGGAGCCTCGAGGGTCCACGAGATAGGGGCCGCCACCGTAGGGGGGCGCCTCCTATCTCGTGGCCTCCTCGAGGATCTTCTGACGTGGACTCCAAGTCTCCAGGATGATATTCTTCCCAAAAATAACGCTGCCGAAGGTTTCATTCCGTTTGGACTCCGTTTGATATTCCTTTTCTTCGAAATACTGAAACAGGCAATAAAATAGCAATATGGGCTGGGCCTCCGATTAGTAGGTTAGTCCCAAAAATAATATTAAAGTGTATAATAAAGCCCATAATCATTCAAAACAGATAATAAAATAGCATGAATGCTTCATAAATTATAGATACGTTGGAGACGTATCACATAGACACAAATCATGGGCATGATGCACCGGAAGAGAAGCCGGTCCTACTTGCACATGCTGTTCAGCTCGAACCCCCACACTCGATCCTCATTATACGGCCGCCAAGTAACCTATAACCAAACAATGGTAAGCTCAGGTGAAAGTGTTATCGAAACTATTCAAAATGTAGTTCTTATACCTGGAAAGGCATGAGAGCATCAAGCTCGTTGCTGAAGACCTTGTACAAGGCCTTCGATTCGCCCGTGTAGACACGCACCACGTCCCAAGCGTATGCAACGGTCGGGTTCCGATCATCTTCGTCATCTCCGCCGTAGTCCATCCATGCACGCGAGCGCAGCTTCTTCGGACGGCCCACCGGGATTCGCTCCCACATCCAAATGGAGAGGCCCCATACACATCCACACATGTCGGACGTGACTTCCGCTCTCTGGGTCGCGTCGTCAAGCTACAAAACAAGTATAGATGATAAGATGTCAAAATCTAAAGCAGCACATGTCCATGATATTTGAAAGAAAGTGATATTCACTTACCGAACGGTATAGGTAGGCGAGTCCGGCGGCCCCCCAGCTGTACCCCGCATCCTAGTCCTTCAGGAAGTCGAGATACATCCATAGGGCAGAGTTCCCGGAGCAGTCCGGAAACACTACCTCCGTGAGAATGTACCACGGGTAGGCCTCAAGCGCATCGCTCCACCACCCGGGCTCAGATCTTCCCGCACTTGCTCCGGTGCTTGAGGCGCCAGGGCCGCGGTATGCCGGATGTCGGGTTGCTCTACGGGGGGGGGGGGGGCAGTCGCCGATGAGGCTGGCAACCCTATCGTGCCAGTTCGCCCTCTCCACTCTTCTTGTGAGAGCACGACCCTCGAGCGGTAGGGCCGTAATCATCGCCCAATCCTCGAGGGCACGGTCATCTGATACATCTCCAACGTATCTATAATTTATGAAGTATTCATGCTGTCATATTATCTGTTTTGGATGTTTATGGGCTTTATTATGCACTTTTATATTATTTTTGGGACTAACCTATTAACCGGAGGCCCAGCCCAAATTGTTGTTTTCTTGCCTGTTTCAGTGTTTCGAAGAAAAGGAATATCAAACGGAGTCCAAACGGAATGAAACCTTCGGGAGAGTTATTTTTGGAACGGAAGCAATCCAGGAGACTTGGAGTATACGTCAGGGAAGCAACGAGGAAGCCACGAGGCAGGGAGGCGCGCCCTACCCCCCTGGGCACGGTCCCCACCCTCGTGGGCCCCTCGTGGCTCCCCTGACCGACTTCTTTCGCCTATATATATATATATCCATATGCCCTAAGAACATCGGGAAACAGAATAGATCGGGAGTTCCACCGCCGCAAGCCTCTGTAGCCACCAAAAACCAATCGGGACCTGTTCAAGACCACCGAGGGGGGAACCCTCACCGGTGGCCATCTTCATCATCCCGGCGCTCTCCATGACAAGGAGGGAGTTGTTCACCATCGAGGCTGAGGGTATGTATGGTAGCTATGTGTTTGATCTCTCTCTCTCTCTCTCTCTCTCTCTCTCTATCTCGTGTTCTTTATTTGGCACGATCTTGATGTATCGCGAGCTTTGCTATTATAGTTGGATCTTATGATGTTTCTCCCCCTCTACTCTCTTGTAATGGATTGAGTTTTACCTTTGAAGTTATCTTACCGGATTGAGTCTTTAAGGATTTGAGAACACTTGATGTATGTCTTGCATGTGCTTATCTGTGGTGACAATGGGATATCACGTGATACACTTGATGTATATTTTGGTGATCAACTTGCGGGTTCCGTGACCTCGTGAACTTATGCATAGGGGGTTGGCACACGTTTTCGTCTTGACTCTCCGGTAGGAACTTTGGGGAACTCTTTGAAGTTCTTTGTGTTTGTTAAATAGATGAATCTGAGATTGTGTGATGCATATCGTATAATCATACCCACGGATACTTGAGGTGACATTGGAGTATCTAGGTGACATTAGGGTTTTGGTTGATATGTGTCTTAAGGTGTTATTCTAGTACGAACTCTTGAATAGATCGATCCGAAAGAATAACTTTGAGGTGGTTTTGTACCCTACAATAATCTCTTCGTTTGTTGTCCGCTATTAGTGATTTTGGAGTGACTCTTTGTTGCATGTTGAGGGATAGTTATATGATCCACTTATGTTATTATTGTTGAGAGAACTTGCACTAGTGAAAGTATGAACCCTAGGCCTTGTTTCCTAGCATTGCAATACCGTTTACGCTCACTTTTATCACTTGCTACCTTGCTGTTTTTATATTTTTAGATTACAAAAACCTATATCTACCATCCATATTGCACTTGTATCACCATCTCTTCGCCGAGCTAGTGCATCTATACAATTTACCATTGTATTGGGTGTGTTGGGGACACAAGAGACTCTTTGTTATTTGGTTGCAGGGTTGTTTGAGAGAGACCATCTTCATCCTACGCCTCCCACGAATTGATAAACCTTAGGTCATCCACTTGAGGGAAATTTGCTACTGTCCTACAAACCTCTGCACTTGGAGGCCCAACAACGTCTACAAGAAGAAGGTTGCATAGTAGACATCATCATCTCCCCCACATGGAAGATGAAAATTGTGCATCTCTGGCCGCCACCGGTCGATCAAAGCCGTGAGAGCTGAGTGGACGAGCGTCGGCGGCTTACGCTTGAACTGCAGGATTTAAACCCAATAGTCGCTCTCCTAAAGAACGGTGCGTGACGATCGTCAGACTCCATCTTAATCGTCGTCTTGTGAGCCCTCATCCGGAGTGGCGGCAGCATCTGTGAAAATCAATAACCAAAGCATAATTAGCATGGACATAATAGTTAGCAACTTGTTTTCATCAATTCGAAAGATTTGGTATAAAATGGTAATTACCACTCCATTCTCAATGAAACGGGCACGGTGACGCTTGTCGAACCTAGGGTCAAGCATTGTGTACTTCGTGCCAATGTCGCCCGCAAGAGGTGGCCTCCTAAAAGAATTGCATAAGCATATCAAGAGATTTTTCAACATGAACTAGGGTTCGTCATTAACTACGAAACATATCGATGCACAACAAAGGTTCATCACATCCAATGACCACCTATGAGTTCAATCTTTGAATAATCATATATCAAGATTATCATGAACATGAACTAAATACAATACATATATCAAGAACTAATTAAAATACATATATCAAGATGCAATCACCATGGTTCAAATGCATCATATCATATCATATCATATTTCTCCAACAACACGCAACATGCATCATATCATATTGTTTTCAAAAACAAAAAACCATGAACTAGGGTTCATCTTGGGGAAAACTTTGTTTTTTCCACTCTAGTTTTTGCCCACTTTGCTTATGCCACTCTAGAATTTGACATCTCACTTTTGCCACTCTTAGCTTTTGAAAATACATCACAAATGCCATTTTGTGGCAAAAACGATAATTTTTCATTTCACTTTTGCCACTCTTAGCTTTTGACATGTATCACAATTGCCACTCTGAAAATTTTGCTTTTGCCACGAAATGGCAAAAATGATATATTGTTAAAAGCTAAGAGTGGCAAAATTGAAATGTCAAATTTTAGAGTGGCATAAGCAATGTGGGCAAAAGCTAGAGTGGCAAAAACAAAGTTTTCCCTTCATCTTGAGGGATTAACCATGTTTACTCCAACAAAATCCACTACTTGCATCATATAAGATCCACATGCATCCTATATCAAAACAAATATCTCCAATATTCATCATATCATAAAAAATTTTAACACAAAAATTTATGAACTAGGTTCATCTTGAGGGTTCAACATTTGTTCTCCAACCATATCCACTACTTGCATCATAGCATATCAACATGCATCATCATATCACAATAAATTCCTCCAACATGCATCATATCAAAAAAAATCCTCCAAAAATAATATGAACTACGGTTCATCTTCACATAACCATACCAACTAGTGACTAGAGTTCATACCTAACACAATATAACATCTATAATCAACCTAAATCAATCCTAGGGTTCAAAATATTTAAATCTAGTTCAAGAAGGGGGTGATTTGAATAAATAATGCAACGAATCGGACGCTATTTGACTAAAAATAATTGGAGGGATCGAAGGAGCTTACTTTTCTTTCTTCGGAGCCATCTCGATCCGCAAAAACGGTGAAGAAACGACGAAGATCTGAGGGGGGAGTGGAGGAGAATAGAGAGGGGCGAGAGGAAGAACTCCTCTGTTCTTGGGCGGGTGGTTGGGGGGAGAAGGGGAGGGGTGGGGCGGCCGGCGACTTATAACTGCCCGCACGCTACCGCCAGGGCCCTCGGCGGTAGGATCGGACAGGCTACCGCCGTGTCCTGCGGCGGTAGGGTGGGACGGAGGGGGGACGGAGGCCGTTTACGCTGCTGACGTGGATAAGTTTCCTACCGCCGCAGTTTCTGGCGGTAGCCTAGCTAATCCTACCACCACTACTAGGGAAAACCTTATACACAGAAATTTAGCAACAGCGCGGGTCAAAAAAGGGCGCTAGTGCTAGATAGCAATAGAGGTTCACAAAAAACTGCGCTACAGATACAATTGTAGCAGTAGCGCGTGTGGCCGTAAAAGCGCTACTACTAATATTTCCATTGGTGAAACGATAGGCTACGCATAGCAGTAGCGGGCTTGGAGGAAGCGCGCTACCGCTAGGGCATGAGTAGCACCACATTTCCTAAGAAGAGCGCTACTGCTAATGGAAATAAAATAAAATGAAAAACGAATAGAAAAGTAAATAAAAATGAAAGAAATAGAAAAAGGAGAAAGAAAAAAATAAAATGTAAAGCAAAATAAATGAAAAAGCGAAAAAACAGAGAAAGGCATAGTTGTAGCGTGTGTTCGTAAGAGGCGCTATAGCTAACGAATGCAGCGCTGCTTCCTAGACCCCGCTATAGAAACAGTAAAAGGAAATCGAAAAGGAGAAAATTACATAGCTATAGCAGTAGCGCTGCTTTGTAAAAGCGCCATACCATTTTAGCTATAGCGCTGCTTTATGTAAACGCTGCCACCGCTTAATTTTGACTTAACCAAACAAAACACGCTACCGCTAATTTTGACTTAACCAAAAAACCGTTTCCCCCCGGCCACCACTTGCCCCCCAAATCTCTCGACCCACCCCGCTGCCGTCTCCCTGATTCACCGTCGCGCCACTTCACCGTCGTCTCCTGCCGACGTCGACGCCCCTGGAGCCACCAGATCCGTGCGCCGTCGACGCCACCGGAGCCTCCCCAATGCCACAGAGCCGCGCGGCCTCATCAACACCACCGTAGCCGCCGTCGACGCCACCGGATCCTCCCTCGCCACAATGGCCTCCCTCGCCATCACCGGAGACGCCCCTGCCTCCCTCGCCACCACTGCCTCCCTCGCCACCACCGGAGCCATCCTCTGTAAGCCCCTACCCCTCCTCTCTCTCTCTCATGCATACGTTAGCTAGTTTAATTATGTTAATTATCTAGGTTAGGGCAAAAATTTAGTTAGGGCTATGACAGAGAAGTAATTAGGTTAACTAGTTTAATTAGGTTAATTATCTAGGTTAGTGCAAAAATTTAGTTAGGGCTTTGACAGAGAACTAGTCAAGTTAACTAGTTTAATTAGGTTAATTATCTAGGTTATTTAGGCAAGTTTTATTTTAAAGATGATCCCTTCCTAGACTTTTTATTGTTGATTATATCTTTTCATTGAAGTGGTCATGTTATATCTTTTCATTGAAGTGGTTCGATTGTGCCCAAGTGGCTTTGTTGTTTCAATGAAGCTGAGTGGTTTATATATGTTTTGCCGTATGTTGATTCGTTTCCGTTCCGGCAAATTTCAGGTTCTCGATTTGTCCACTTTTTAGCAAAGGTCATGCCGAAATTTTCCATGAATTTCGGCATGACTTGTGCTACAAACTAGGACATATTGAGTGCCCGGGATTTGCCGCACCAGGAAGGAGTCAACGTTCCTGCAAAACAATAGCCCTTCTTTATGTCATTATTCATTTTATTAGGTCTATAATTAATTGACTAGATTTAATCATAGGAAACATGGCTAGCAACGATGAAGGACAGGGTTCTGGTGATTGCGACGACGCTCACCGGGCGGCGCATTTAATTTTTAGCCTTGCCGATTTATCAACCGATGTTGTTGTTGGGCCCACCGGTGGCATCAGGGATCGAGACCGACACGTAGACCGGTGCCGAGATCGAGATCAAGGCCAGGACTCGCACCGCATAGAGACCGGCGCCGAGATCGAGACCGGCGCTGCCTCGGGCAGCGGAGCCGGTGTAGAACCGAAAGCAAAGAGGCAACGGCTTCCTAACAAACTCAGGACTACTAGACTGGTGGTCACGGAGGTGGACGACGGCAATTTTGGGCCAAAGGCGCCCGAGGAAGCGCCAGTGCTACGGCAATCAAATAGGTTGCATCGTACGGACAACCGCCACCATCAACAATGAGAAACTACAGAAGATAGAAAATATGAGGAGCTCCCTCCTAAAGAAGTTTCACCAGATATTCTTGTTCCCGGGCCGGAATGAGAAGGATTATGAAGATCCGTATGAGGATCCGCAATGAAGAATATAAACAAACACGCCATGACCAAGTTTAGCGACGCTGGTCACGCTGGAAAAATTGAGTGAAAGCAAAGATCATCGACAAGAAGGAACCCTACTCCGAGATTGTAAAGGATAATCCGACAATCACGGAAGAGCAGTTTCAAATATTCAAGGAGGCTTGCGAGGCCGAAGCTGCCAAAAAAAGTCTGAGTACATGAAGGGGCTTCAAGAGAGGAACATTGGGAGCCACCACCTTGGAAGCCGTGGTTACGGCGGAAAGAGGTCCAAATGGGCCAAGGAGGACGCGGAAGCCGCGAGTCTGGGCATCCGAGACCCCTTGGCGGAGTTCACCGTCCCGCAGGAGCGTGACATCCTCGTGGCCCGCACCGCTTGGGACCCACTGACGTAGGATTACGAGACAAAACCGGTCATTACGGAGTTCATGAGACTGCTGGTAATTTTAGTTTCTGATCAATTCAACTGCACACGTTAGTCATATTTGTAAACGATCCTTGTTCCTTTTGCAGAGAGAGCAGCACGGGATTGCGGCCGAAAGCGACTCGCCATCTGAGGCATTGGCTAGGCCCAAGTGGGACACTCCATTCAACCGGGCGTTGAACATATTGAAACGACAAGCGGTGGATACTCGACCATCGTATGGACGCGTGCACGGTGTCGGAGACGGCGCCACGTGGAAGAAGTACTACCGTGAGACCACGGAGGAGGGAAAGGAAAGACGGAGGTTAATCAAGAAAACATCGACAAGAAGGTTGAGATTGCGGTTGAGAAGAAATCATCTCGCATAACAAGAATAGCGGTAGCTGCCGCAAAATAGGTGGTTGCAGATTTTTCTACTTCCTTGGTTCCGGCCGTTTTCACTTGCACAAGGCAAAATCCAAAAAAAATGCAGAGGACTTTCCCCTTGCTGACTTCTTGGGAGCACCTGCTCCTGCACCGACTCCCGCACCGGACGTGCTCGGCGGTGCTTCGTCTTTGGCTGAGCTCGACGCCCTCACGATATCTGTCACATCGGCCCCCTTCAATATAAATGTATAATCTCCCGCTTTTCGTTGCCTTTTCGGATGTCTCACGTCGCAGACTTTTCTTTCCAGCCGATGAAACCCCGTGCACCATATTGTACACCATCGGCGCACTGTAAGGTGGACGCGGGAAGGCGGCGATAATGGAGCCGAAGGAACCATTGTTCCACAGCCGCCGATCCCCGAACGTCTTCAAGGTTTCCGTGGCCAGTGTCAAACCGGGCCACGAGAATTTGCCTCCTCTAATACTAGTGGGGGATAACGACGAGACCCCGCGGCGGCTTGGTGATTGTTGCAATGGGTGGGTCCTGTTGTGACCAAAGAGTCTGCCTCGTCTCGAGGCAGCCGGGAGCACACCCACGAGCACGCAGCCTCAGCAAGGTATGAACATCAACACCCCACCTACCCAATTAGCGTCGGGTGTCCGTTGGGTGATAGCGGACGGGTAAGGAGGAGGCTCCATTAGTCACCGGCGACGCCGCCATGGATGAGGATGAGGATGACGATGGCGCTGAACAAGATGTCTATACCGGGCGCCTCGTGGTTTGAGCGTCATGAATCGGTGCCTGAATTGCCGCCTCAACGTATATGGACGACCTTCCGTAGTAAAGAAGTCTAGGAAGAGAGCGAGGAAAGGCAAAAGCTGATTCTATGATCCGCCGCCAAAGCAGCCTCGGCTTCAGGATCAGATAGATATCCCCGATGCGGATAAATGGCATATCCCAGGTCAACCAATCCTACCTGCAACAGCGCTACGGGCTAGATTTGGCGATCTAAGGAGACTTCATGACGATGTGTTGTGGGTAGAGAAAGGCCTCATTGCCTCGAAAGATCCAGGATACCCACTCTACGTGGTTAACATTCCGCGGCAAATGTCGTACGTCGATCGCTTCCCCATGGATAAGTTCTTCCTTCGATTCGATTACATATCCGACATGTTTCACATGAAGAAGCAGGATTTTACGTTTGTCCGCCTTTATGCCTTGCACATGAACTACATCATCGGGGTTGAGCAGATACCTCATATCTGTGTCGCTGACCCATACTACATGCACGAGGGCTTCTTGGGAGTCTGTGAAAAGCACGGTGAATACGCGAGGGATTACATCGTCAGTTTCATGCTCGCCAATAAGGACAAGGAGGTGATTCTCGTGCCTTATCATCCCGTGTAAGTCATCCGCGCTGCTATCCTTCCTTCGATTTCAATAGTTCATTTGCACGATGGAGGCTAATTAATTTGAGGTGTACTTATTTTGCGCAGCGGCGGGCGCGCCATCCTCATCATCCTCTACCCCTGATTCTCCCACGCTCTTGAAGAACATTCACAAAAAGGATTACACCCACATCAAGGATGTTCTCGACAGTGCTATGTTTTACTACCAAGCAAGGGGTGGAGAGGTCAGGGACAAGAAGAGAAGGGGCGGCAGGGCCGCCTTCAGCCATAAGACCGACTTCACTGCATCCAAAGAACCGAACGATTCACTTAATGATGGATTCTATGTCCTACACCACATGCCGGAGTACAGACGGGATCACCGTAACCTTCGCATGTCACCTAGATCCGGCGATGCCCATATTCTCGCAATGGGCAAAGGACATAGGAGATATCGAGGATCATCGACTTCGAGCTGAGTTCTATAACATCCAACGCGAACTTGCCCAAATCATCATGAAGGAGGTCGTCGGAAAAACAGGGATGTTCTACGGAGAAGGACAAATGTCGCGGGAAGACATCCGAACATGGATAGCCTCTCAGCGTCTCGACATGAAGCCTTTCACTAAACTCGAGGACTATCTCCCTGACATGGATGGATGGCACGACATGGTGGAGTGATTGTCGATATATGACAATGTGTCCGTTTAGTCCATCCTTTCTCTATGACAACACTTTGAGTTATGCATGGTGAAACTTTATTTGTGATGTAATTAAACCGTCCTTCTCCTCGACTAGCGAAAATCACTCTAGTTAGGGCATTTTGGGTACGATGAACTTTGTTATTTATGCTTATGATATGTTGTTTCTATTTTTGCCAAGTCTGCCTCTTTCGTTGCTCAACTATATATGTTGCATATCATCGACTCATGTGACGATGCAGGTGCATAGATCATAGATGGCGAAGAAGTGCTACGCCAGGAGTATATATACGACAAGTGGCCGGAGTGTCAGGCCCAGGTGTACCGGTTTCCGGTTTCCGAGCGACAGGCGGTAGTTAGTTTAGGTTCACGCTAATGCGAGAGAGGGATACGAACTCATGTACTCAAAGTGATAGCTCTTCTCGCGTATATCATTGTTTAGATGGATGATGATGTATTTGCAAGTAATCGGGACTTGTATCGCTATTTTTGAGATGATGACGAGAGACCACTTTTGTAACATCCCAAAATTCTAAATTTTGGAATGTTATATTAGATAAATAACTATGCTTGTTGTCTGATTGTTTGTTTGATTGATTGAGTGAAATTGAGTGGAATTTGAAACTTTTGAAAGTTGAATGAGAGGGAATGAAATGACTTTCCCAAACTATCCCATTTGCCCTTTTTGGATCTCAACGAATTCAATTTCATTCCAACACAAAACCCTAGAGTGAAGATGACATGACTTCTTCCATTTGAAATGAAAAGGGTTTTGAAAAGATTTGAATTTCATTTGAGAATATTTCAAATTCAAAGCTTTATGCAACTCAATGATTTTCTTGAGGGAAGATAAAATGACTTCTTCAATTATATGAAATATGAGTTGGAAGTTAAAAAGAATCAAATTGAAAGTCATTTGAAGGTATTTTGAAACTCCCCTTCAAATTTGAAATTATTTGGATTTTATTCAAAATTATTTTTCTCCTAAAAATAAATAAATGGAAATATGGGTAAAATGATTCCTTCAATGGAAAATTAGGAGAAAATAAATTTGAAGTCATTTTGGTATTTTTAAAATGATTTTATTGGATTTTATTAGAGCGTAAACACTCTTTGTTTTATTTGAATTTTTGTGTATTTTATTTGAACTTGAAAAATAGTTCGTGTTGTAGGAAATCTTTTTCTGATCATTTTGATATATATATGTCCTATATAAAATATTTATATTTTATATATTTTTCTCTCTCTCTTTATTTCAAAAAAAAAGAGAAGAAGAAACCTCAGCGCCACCAGCTAACTCGCCCAGCCAGCCGAGGCTCACTGACAGCCAGGCTAAAGTGCCACACCCAACCGGCCCGACCGAGCCCCGCCGAAAACCTTCGCCTGGCCGCCCGACCGAGACGACCCTCCCTCTCCCGCCGACACTGGACCCCACCCCGTCTTCCTCGCGCAGAAGCCACGCCACACTGGCCACGGATCTCATGAGATCCGGATCCCCGAGATCCTCGCGGTGTTGGCCCCCCCGCCCAAGCCGGGTGCCCCCCCTATATAAACCCCCCTCGACCCCGTTCCCCCCCTCGCCCCCTCGCCCGACCCCTCCCTCTCGCCGCTATTGCTCGCCGGAGCACCCGAGCCGCCGCCGCGCCATTGCCGCCCCACCGCTCGCCTCGGACCACCTCGAGCTCCACCGAGTCGACCCCCGAGCTCCCTCAGAAGCGCCAAGACTCACGGGAGCTCCCGCTCGCCCTCGAGCACCGGAGCCTCCCGCACTAACGCCGCCCGAGCCGCCGTCGACTGCCGCAGCGTCTTCCCTCATGCGTGAGTCACTGGAGATCACCCCCACCGTCCGATCCGCATTTAGGGTCTAGATTAGATCCCTCAAGGGGTACGGTTTAGTTAGGTTATTTTTAATGAACCGGTTTTATTCGGTTTAGTTTTTAGTTAGGTTTTTATTTAAACCGCCGATCTGCTTTAAACCCTAGGGCGTAGTTTAGTTATTTAACGCCGAAGCGTTATATAGGCCCATTAAGCCCAGTTTTCGTTTTAGTTTTATTTTTAATTTTCTGTTTTAACAGAATAGTTTCAGTTTTGTAAAATTCATATCTTTTAATCTACTTAATATTTTTAAGTGGTTCTTTTTTTGTTGGTTTGCAAATTTCTTATAGTTTCTGTAGAAAATATAATTAGCCATGTTAAAATTATTTAAAATTGCTTTATTTTAGATTTAGACAGAATAGTAAATCTGCTATAGAATGAGTTAGGAATATTATTTTTGGGTGATTCTTTTTGTCACCACTTTGTTTTGACATTGCCTAACCGTAGGAACTTATTTGGGAATTTTAGGATTTATAAAAAAAATAGTTTTAATCAGAATCATGTTATTCTTAATTAATTAACTAGCTATTGTTTTCCTATTGTTTTACTTAGCAAATAAATTTATTTTTCCTATGTGATAGATTATTCTAGGTTAGTTTCTGTAACTTTAGAGCATGAACTATTATTTATAATAAATAAAACTTTTTATTTTATTTTTCTTACTAGAATTTGCTTTAGGCATAATAGGAGTTTTATAATAGATTTTAAGGTGATTCTTTTTGCTCCTAGTTGCATAATGCATTCTTTTCTGTTAAGTTAGCATAAAACCATGATTAGGTTCTGTTGAGAAAATTTTTGTAATGTAAAACTATTTTTAGTTGTTGCTTGAAGTAGGAAAACTTTGAGTTGGATTTCTTTGAGTTTTTCTTTGGGTTTTGGTTCAAGTGCTTTGTGTGTTATGTTAGCATGCTATTATGTTAAGTGGTCATATGTTGTATGCTTATTATGATTGTTGTTTGCCTCGGTAGAATTTCCGGAGTGCAGCTTGCTACCACGAGTCCCTAGTTTTCAAGATCGTCGAGAAGGCAAGTTCACTTTGACCATGCTTTCATACCTATGTTTATTGCATTTAGTGGCATCTTTGCAACCACCCCTCGGTAGTGTTATTGAATCCTTGTAGTTGAGTAGTATGCATGAGGTAGGAACCCATCACCCTGTTACCAAGCCCGGACGTTATTTGTTTTAATGCTACGCTATAGTAGACGGATTTGGTATGAGTGCTCGTGGAGTGATGTGAGAATGGTGGATTTATGTCAATGACGACAACACCATGATGAAATCTGCAAGGATCTGCATCTTCAAGGCCTCAAGACTTCAAGACTCGAGACAAGAATTCAATACACACTCATCGGGTGAAGGACGGTTGACGGGCACCTGGAGAAACCAGGTGGTTGGCGGGATGCATGGAGAAGCGCCATGACATCTTGCGGAAAGCTTCACCTGCACTCAAAGAGACGGAAGAATACTTCATGCCCTAAGCTTACCTGTGCAACCGCAAGTCAATATGGGCTCTAGCTTGGTTGACCTTAGTTGTGACTGGCCGGGACGGTGCTAGCAGATGTAGAACTACGGTAGGATTGGATGGGCACCGAAAGTGGTCGAGGAACTCTTCGAAGACCATGTTTCGGTCATCTTGTTCTCAAACACCCTCAAGTGTGAGAACGTAAAGAGAGGGATCGAACCTTGCGGGTAAAGTGTACAAACCTCCGCAGAGGGTTATAACCTAATCGATTAGCCGTGTCCCCGTTACGGACAATTTGAGCCTCTGGACTTGGATCTATCTCGGAACTCTCAACACCGGACTGATAACTTAATTGTGGGAAACTTATGATGATTTTGGGCTATGAGACATCGGTTGGCGGAACCATGTCATGATAGAAAACTCCATAGTACAGACTTCATTTATTCCTTTGATGTAGGGAAAATAAAACCAGCTTTTACGCAAACAAAACTCAGACACAGAGCCACAAAGCCATACTGCATATAGTATAGTTTATCATCTGTTTTCTCTTATTGTGATCTTGCCGGTACATTCAATGTACTGACCTACACGGCTGCAATGTATCATGTTGCAGATACTTTCTTCCGACGAGTAAGAATACTGCACAGGTTACGGGTCTACACTCAACCTGCCGATGGCGTTGATGGGACTCCACACCGCTATTTGTTTCATTGAGACTTATAAGGTATATATCAGTTTTACGTTAATTATACATGTGATTGCACTTTGATATATACATTGATGTACTGTGTGTGCCAGCATACTGATCCAGGGATGGCACAGCAACACAGAGGCTTGACCGTCTGAGGTCGGGTCGCTACAACTTTGTGTTGGATGATGATTATGATGATGACATGATTTGATGAGACTAATTGTATGTATATGCTATGATTACATTTGTATGTGTATGATATGCTAAAGATTATTGTATAAAGCCTATTCAAATACAAAACAAATATGTAGGGAAAAAACTAATAAAACTAGTAGTAGCGAGGGGGGGAAATTTAGCAGTAGCGCCGCCTTACCAGTAGCGCCTCCTTGTAAACAGCGCTGCAGATAATATCAGCAGCGCCCTTTCCTAAAGAGGGCTACAGCTATTCATATATAGCAGTAGCGTGGGACAACAGGCGCTACTGCTATAAGTTAGCTGTAGCGCCTTATTAGTAGCGTCGGTCCCCGCGCTACTGAGAGGCCTAAAACCCACGCTGCTGCTAGGCTTTTCCCTAGTAGTGCGCCGGACCTCGTGGCGGTAGGAAAAAGGGTCAGATGTCAAAAAAATTAAAGTGGGGTCAGATCCCCATTTTGTATGTCAAAAGGGTCAAAACACAAAATTTTGCCGCCACCCACCGCTCTATTTTCCCTGGCCTCGCTTTTCAGTGCACCGCTCGTACACAAAGGACCCTAGAATGACACTAGAGTGGTGCATTTTTCTCACTGGAGGTAAAAGCAACCCAGGTACCCTAACTTGCACAATATGTGACATTTTAGTCCCGAACTTGCAAAACTCAACCCTATCATACCCCAACTTGCACTGCATGTGACGTTTTAGTCCTAGACTAATGACAGCTCGACAAGTGGCTGCCAGGTGGCTGGCCTGGTCGTCGCACGCACTTTTGCAAAAAAAAAACCTACTGTTTTCTTTAATCAACCCGCAGTACAGCACAACACCTGAATTAATTCTGTCTAAATCTTCAGTTAACTACAAATTCTAGCCACTGGTACACACGGCATGCATGCACATGCTATGCTGGTGCTGGCAGTACATACAGGCCTTCTGGTTCCGACCAAATAAGGCATTCTTTTGACGGAAAGAAAGAGCACGAGTCGACACGAGCCAACAAACCACACGTTACATGGACTGATAGGGCGGGACTCCCGGATTACACGAGACGACGACACGTTCAAAGAAGACAGTACAGGGCTATAGTCTACAGCTTGATAAAGCTGCTACGCTAATGTCCAAACTCCAGCAGCCTTCCCCTCCGCCGTTGCACCAAAGGAGAAAGCAGGGAAGGCATGGCCGGACTCGGGACTTGACCGTGCCACGCCACCGGGAACGAGCAAACCAACAGAGCGCAGGAGCCCACACGCGTAGCAGCAACTTCCATCGTTTCAGATCACACGACCATGCTTGGAGTGGCTAGCTAGCTGGCTAGCTAGCCTCGCCTCGGCGCACCCACACCAGCTGCTGCGCCGGCGCCGCCGGCTGGACGGCGGGGGTGGCGCGCGGAGGGACACGTCGGCCGAGGTGCCTGGGCTCGGCCGGGGGCGGGTCGGCGGCAAGAAGAGGGCCGGGAGGTACTCGTCGGTGTGGCACGCAAAGGGGAGCGGCTGAAGTGCCTCACCAGCCTCTGCCTGCCCTGCAAACACCAACGGCTCACGGCGTCAGAGAACAAATCGCATCTATGCATGCATGCATCGACGGCACGGAGGAGTCTCGTCCGTGCACGTTCGTTAATTACCTGCATGTAGGCAGCGCCGATGTTGATGATCTTGCCGCTGCCGAGCGAGCGGTGCCAGCCGCGGCCGTGCAGGGCGTAGTGCAGCCTGCGCGCCGTGTCGGCCGTCGTGAAGTTGACGAAGGCGTACCCCTTGTTGCTGCAGCGCTGCCTGCTAGATTTGCACGTTGCAACACACTATCAGAAAAACTGGGGTTGCCGACGGCCCCCGTCGGCATCTATGGACCTATGCCGACGGCCAAGGAAAGGCCGTAGGCGTAGAAAAGCCGTCGGCATACATTCATGTATGCCGACGGGGTCGTCGGCATAGACCAGGCCGTCGGGACCGCCCGAGGTATCGCCTACGGGCCCGTCGGCATAGGACAGGCCGTCGGCATAGCCGGGCCCACCGCCCTTCGGGCCGACCATTTGACGGCGTTGATCCTACGCCGACGGGCGGTAACGGCGGCCGTCGGCATATCAGTGGCAGAGGTATGCCTACAGCGAAGCCGTCGGCATAGGCCCCTTTGCCACGCCAACATCCAGGTGCCATGCCACGCCATCGATCCGTGGGACAACCTCCGTAGGTGTAGATATGCAGACGGCCCAGCCGGCAAGATAACGGTATTTTACTTTATTTTTATTTTTACTCTGCTTTGTTATTTTTACTTTATTTTAGTTTTTGTTTTTGTACAAAATAATTATGCCTTATCTAAAAAACATACCCGATGGTATATCGATTGCCCCCATTACTTAACGTCGCTATCGCCGTGTCACGGAGGGGGAAACGGCCGACACCAAGGAATTCTGGTTGGTGGGGGGATTCGGGGTGTAGCTATGTCACCGAAACATCGCACGGGTCCCGATGCATATGTGAAAGTGTTCATGCATGCGTAGACGCCCGTCTTGGGGCTCCGGGGTGTGCCCCCCCCCCTCACGGACGGCGCTGCCGCCGGCACCTGGAGGGGGGAAACGGACGCGTCGGGTCTACACGGAGGGGATCTTGCTGTGGTCCGCCCGGATGTCGCCTCCATAGTGTTCCTATGGGCTGACCTAACACAACCGGGTGGGGAGGTCCACTGGTCAAAGCCCGTCCGTGCAAAGTCAAAGGGCTAGATCGCGTGGTCAAACGCTACAGGGTTAGGCGGGACGGGGGCACTGGGGGGTAGCAATGCCACCGGAGCGTCGTACCGGGCCCTCATACATGCGGGGTGGTGTGGTGGCATGTCTGAAGAGGCGGCACGCGTGTCCGGGGTGTGCCCCCCCTCACGGACGGCGCCGCCGTCGGCACCTGGAGAAAGCAGACGGCGTCGGGTCTACACGGAGGGGATCTTCTTTGTGGGTCCGCCCGGATGTTGCTCCAGAGTGTTCCTATGGGCTGACCTAACACAACCGGGTGGGGAGGTCCACTGGTCAAAGCCCGTCCGTGCAAAGTCACAGGGTTAGATCTCGTGGTCAACCGCTCTAGGGTTAGGCGGGACGGGGGCCTCTCACGGACGGGCTTTGACCTCCCACGAGATCTAGCCCTTTGACTTTCCACGGACGGGCTTTGACCCATAGGGACACCCGGGAGCAACATCCGGGCCAAACCCACAGCTACATCCACTCCGTGTAGACCCGACGCGTCTGCTTTCTCCACGTGCCGCGGCAAGGCCGTCTGTAAGGGGGGGCACACCGGAGACGCTGCGTCGGGTATTTGCAACCGCCACAACACTTCCAGACTTGTGAGAGGCCGCCTTAAGATTTAACGGTATGTTAGTTCCGGAGGCCGCCACCACAGTCGTGACGCGAAGAGCAATCCGCGTAGAGGGAAGTGTTCAGATACTTCTCCATCACGAAAAATTATGAAAAATTACCACCGGTCCTATAGCACATGTGCCCACGTCATGTAAAAAACTCATGATTTTATCGCGCTCCGAGTATTTAATAATATTCACGCCGCATCATTTCCGCAGAACGTCTACTACCGTGTCATCGTCGTCCGTGAGGGGGCCCACACCCCGGAGACGCGTGCCGCCTCTTCGGACATGCCACCACACCACCCCGCATGTATGACGGCCCGATGCGACGCCCGGTGGCATTGCTACCCCTGTGGCCCCCGTCCCGCCTAACCTCAGAAGCGTTTGACCACCGGATCTAGCCCTTTGACTTTGCACGGATGGGATTTGACCAAAGGCCTCTCCACCCGGTTGTGTTAGGGTCAGCCCATAGGAACACTTTGGAGCAACATCCGGCCCGACCCACGCAAGATCCCCTCCGTAGACCCGACGCGTCTGCTTTCTCCAAAGCCGGGCAAGGCGCCGTCCGTGAGGGGGCCGAACTCCCGAGACGCTGCGTCGCCTCTTCGGACATGCCACCACACCACCTGCATGTATGAGGGGCCGGTGCGACGCCTCCGGTGGCATTGTTACCCCTGTGGCCCCGTCCGCCTAACCCCGGAGAGGTTGACCACGAGATCTAGCCCTTTGACTTCCCACGGACGGGCTTTGACCAAAGGACCTCTCCACCCGGTTGTGTCGATTCGCCCATAGGGACACCCGGGAGCAACATCCGCCAAACCCACAGCCTACATCCACTCCGTAGACCCGACGCGTTCATTTTCCCTCCAGGTGCCGGGCGGGCGGCGCCGTCTGCGTGAGGGGGGGGCACACCGAGAGGCGTGTGCGGGCATTTGCAACCGCCACAACACTTCCGGACTTGTGAGAGGCCGCCACGCAAGATTTGACGGTATGTTAGTTCTTGAGGCCGCCACAACAGACGTACGCCAAGAGCAATCCGTAGAGGGAAGTGTTCGATACTTCTCCATCACGAAACATTATAAAAATTACCATCGGTCCTATAGCACATGTGCCCACGTCATGTAAAAAACTCATGATTTTATCACGCCCGAGTATTTAATAATATTCACGCCGCATCGCTTCCGTAACGCCTACTACCGTGTCATCGCCGTCCGTGAGGGGGGGCCACACCCCGAGACGGTGCCGCCTCTTCGGACATGCCACCACACCACCCCGCATGTATGACGGCCCGATGTGACGCCTCGGTGGCATTGCTACCCACTGTGGCCCCGTCCCCGCCTAACCTCAGAAGCGTTTGACCACCGGATCTAGCCCTTGACTTTGCACGGACAGATTTGACCAAGGGCCTCTCCACCCGGTTGTGTTAGGTCAGCCCATAGGAACACTTTGGAGCAACATCCGCTGCACTCCACAAAGCAAGATCCCTCCGTAGACCCGACGCGTCTGCTTCTCCAGTGCGCATGGGCGGCGCCGTCTGCGGAGGGGGGTCAACTCGAGACGCGGCCGCCTTCTTCTGGACATGCCACCACACCACCTCGATGTATGAGGGGCCTTGCGATGTTCGATGGCATTGCTACCCCCTGTGGCCCCCGTCTCCCGCCTAACCCCCGAGAGGTTGACCACGAGATCTAGCCCTTTGACTTCCCACGGACGGGCTTTGACGATGGACCTCTCCACCCGGTTGTGTCGATTCGGCCCATAGGGACACCCAGAGCAACATCCGGGCCAAACCCACAGCTACATCCACTCGTGTAGACCCGACGCGTCTGCTTCTCCACGTGCCGGGCGGGCGGCGCCGTCTGCGTGAGGGGGGGGGCACACACCGGAGACGCTGCGTCGGGCATTTGCAACCGCCACAACACTTCCAGACTTGTGAGAGGCTGCCTCGCAAGATTTGACGGTATGCTAGCCCGAGGCCGCCACAACGGTGAGACGCCAAGAGCAATCCGCGTAGAGGGAAGTGTTCAGATACTTCTCCATCACGAAAAATTATGAAAAATTACCATCGGTCCTATAGCACATGTGCCCACGCTATGTAAAAACTCATGATTTTATCGCTCCGAGTATTTAATAATATTCACGCCGCATCGTTTCCACGTAACGCCTACTACCGTGTCATCGCCGTCCGTGAGGCGGGCCACACCCCGGAGACGCGTGCCGCCTCTTCGGACATGCCACCACACCACCCCGCATGTATGAGGGCCCGATGCGATGCTCCGGTGGCATTGCTACCCCCCAGTGACCCCGTCCCGCCTAACCTCAGAAGCGTTTGACAACCGGATCTAGCCCTTTGACTTTGCACGGACGGGATTTGACCAAAGGCCTCTCCACCCGGTTGTGTTAGGTCAGCCCATAGGAACACTTTGGAGCAACATCCGCCGCACCCACAAAGAAGATCCCCTCCGTAGACCCGACGCGTCTGCTTCTCTCCTCCGGGCGTGGCGCCGTCCGTGAGGGGGCCGAACCCCGGAGACGCGTGCCGCCTCTTCGGACATGCCACCACACTGTACGGCATGTATGAGGTATCACTCTGAAACGTACTATCGCTCTGAAACCTTTAGTGCCTGGCCACCGGGCCCACGCCCGCAATCAAAGTTTCAGAGTAATTGTCCGTTTTCTTCATATAAGTCTAATGAATACCGGAGCTTGTAACGTGTGGATTAGTGAACTATTTAAACAGGTCAAATTGCTTTCCCCTCGGCGAGTTGGGACTATTTAAAAAAAATTGTGGTTTGCATATATGTCGACGGCCCAGCTGCCAAGATAGGCCTCCCACCCATGCCGACGGCCTGTCCGTCAAGCATATGTGCACGCGTTATCCACTCCCGGGCTGTTGACATGTGGGGCCCAGCCTATGCCGACGGCCATGCCCGTCGACATAGGGCCAACCTTATCCGCACCGCACTGACCGCACCCGACCTCCTCCACTCATTTCTCCTCAAACCGCACCGACCCCGACCCCTACCGCCGCCCTCCTCCTCCGCCCCGCCTGAGCACGCCACCGCCTGCCCGCCCAAAGCACGCCGGCGCCGCCTCCCGCTCCAACCACGTCGCCCCACCCGAGCTCATGCTCGCGCCTCCCCGACCCCGAGCCACCCCGCCTGACCCTGTGCCGGCCACCGCCTCGACTCATGGCGCCTGGCCTGTCTCGCCTGCCTCATGGCTGGCCGCCCGACCTCAAGACCGCCTCACCCGACCCCCTTCGGCCGCCTCGACCCCTCCGCCTCCCCGCCTCGCCCGAACCCCCGTCGACCTCCCGCCCGACTCGCGCCTCCACGCCCCAACTCCTGGCCCTCTCAAGGTGAAATTTTTATGTATTTTTAGTGTTTTTTAGTAATTTCAGTAGCTAGTTAGATAGGTATTTAGATAGATATTTGGATAGTTAGATACCTAGTTAGATAGATAGTTATATAGATAGTTAGATAGGTAGATAGTTAGATAGTTAGATAGATAGTGAGATAGTTAGTAGGTAGATAGTTAGATAGTTAGATAGATAGTGAGATAGGTAGTAAAAAATTGGTTAGATGAGATGCTATATGTTGCATATCTTGCAAAAAATTTGGTTCGATGAGATGAATCAATGATTATGACGAATAGGTGATAATGATGATGATGAATATGTGATGACGATGATGAATATATTGTTAATGTTTTTAGTTTTTTGCCTACATGATGCAAAATAAATGAATGCATGTTTAAATGTTTTAAATATGCTCTATGAGTTGTGATGTTCTAAATTTTTGTCCCGATGGAATTTGCAGGCTTTGTGGTGTTGCATTTCATCAAAGTATTTGTCGTCCGACGCCGTTGTTCCCTGGCATCCCTCCGTTGTTCGACTCCTTCCCCACAGCCGAGGGTGAGCTACAAGTCCATCTCCTCCATTTTTGATGTCACTAGATTTCATTCTCAAGTCAATCATGCGTAACCTAGGCGTCTCCGTCTGAAAGGGTTGCATCGATAAATATGCATTCAATTGCATATTTATCACCGCAATTGTTCGGATTGTCCAGCGTTTTCCACGGACAGCCGAGGATGTGTAGATTGGGTATGTTCTCCATGTTCTACCCGTTCGAGACAGATTTGGCGGCGCCTCCCCATTGTTCTCCGGAGCACATTCTCTCGGCTATTTGCCGAGACGTGTATCTGGAGAACAGCGGGGAGGTGTTGCCGAAATTTTGTCTCGGAACGGGGTAGAATGGAGAACGTACTCAATCTACACATCCTCGGGTGGGATTAGGACCCATCTTTACCTATTAGAGATGTAGGTGGATTCAACGCGGTAGAAACTGAAAATTTGATGTGATTAATTTAAGTGAATCCTTAATTATGTTGTGTGGTTTGCAAAATAGCGAGAGGATGGCGGATAATCAAGGATGTACAAAGTGGTTTTATCCGTCGGAATCGAGTAACATCGTAGTAGATCGCGAAAACCGATGTGTATTTGAAGGAGATATTCCGTCGTCCAATGAGAATTATCCCACCATGCCCTCAGGCGAGATGTGCCGACGTCACCGTAGAAATCGACGGACATGAGTGAGCACCTTCGCACGCACGGATATATGCCAAACTTTGACATGCCGCCGATAAACATAGCCGATCAGACCGTGGTAGAGAGGAGGTGATGCGACAATGCATCGATGGATATGAGGAAGACGGGTCGTGGACATGCTAGATGATGTCATTGTTGCGTAAACGGCAAATGCGACACCTTCGGAGAATGAACCGAGGAGCCGGAGGCAACCGCAAAAGGCCTTCTTGGAGGTCTTGGCCTCGTCGAAGAAACCTCTTTATGCGGGTGCGAAAATATCTCACCGGATGCCATCTCGCAATCGATTGCAGCCAAGGCCGAGTATTTGTCAGAGCTGTAAATGCTTCAAGCATTCACGGGAGTATGGGCTAACAGCCTCCACGAGGGTCATGAACTGCCGAAAAGCATGTACGATACAAAGAAAATCATGAAGGCACTCTCTATGGATTATGAGAAAATAGATGTTTGCTCAAGAATTGCCTTTTGTTTAGGCACGAGTATGTGGATGACAAGTACTATAGGAAGTGCGGTTCGTCTCGGTACATTGAGGTGGTCGGTGAGGATGGTGAGAAAAAGCAGCTAACCATCCCCGTTAAGGTTCTTCGGTATCTTGATTTTATAAAAAGATAGCGCCTTTTCATCACGAAGGAGTCTGCCAAAATGATGAAGTGGCACAAGGAAGGTATAAGGTACAATCCAAAAAATCGTACATCCATCGGGAGGGGAAGCATGGAAGTCATTCGATGAAGAATACCCCGAGGAAGCGGCGAGGCCGGAATGTCGAATAGCCATATCGGTGATGGGTTGAATCCATATGGTATGTCGTCCAATCCATACAGCCTGGCCCGTGTTTGTAATTCCGCTCAATCTTCCTCCCGGTGCCCTAATGCAACGGAAGACCATGTTCTTGTCGCTCATCATTCCGGGCCCGACTACCCGGGAAGCAATTGGGTGTGTTTATGCAGCCGCTTGTGGATGCTTTGCACCATTCTTGGTACTTTCCGAGGTTGACATACGACCGGGATCTGCAGAGAAATTTCTTGATGAAAGTTTGGTTGCACTATTGCATGCATGACTTTCCCGGCTATGCTCTATTATGCGGATGGTGTACAAGTGGTAAGATGCCATGCCCAGTGTGCATGCAGGCTCTGCGAATGATTTGGCTGAGTAAGGGTGGCAAGTATGTAGCCTTTGACTTGCATCGACAGTTCCTCCCTCCAGACCATCCAGACGAAGACGCTGACGAGGAGGAAGAGCCTCCACCTCCGTCGGACAACGAAGATGATATGATTGATAGTGATGATGAGACGGACCGAGAAAGAGGTTACAACAGTGATGATTCATATGGGTTCTAGCAGATGTATGTTTCAAGTTTAGGAATATGCCTTTTATGCATTTTTATTAATGTGTTTATTATCATGCCTTTTCTTCATTTCATTAATTTACTAATTGCTTTTTCTCTTTTCAATGCAGGTTCGTGGAACATGGGCAAGGGAAGGTCGGCGGCGTGGGTTTCCCTACGCAAGGTCGTCGGCTTTGCCTAGTCGGAGTGGTCGAGCACGTAATCCTCCCCTCGGCTACTTGACGATGACTCCTCACAGGGACGCCGAGGGAGAGGTGCCCCTAGAGGAGGAGGGGGCGGGGAGAGCCTCTAGAGGACGAGGTCTTTGGGGAGAGCCACTCTGGGGTCGCGGCCAGAAAGAGCGCACCCTCACCGTATTAGGGGTGTTGTCTTCGAGGCCCTCCTCTAGTGAGGTACCCTCCTCTAGTGAGGTACACTCTAGGAAGGAGGAGGAGGAGGAGGAGGTGGTGGAGGAGGAGGCACGCGAGGAGGAGGAGGAGGAGGAGGAGGAGGAGGTTGGGGCGGGAGAGGCAGGCGAGGAGGGGGGTGGTGGCGGGGATGATGGTGGTGACGGAAGGGGTTGACAACAAGGGATGGTCTGTGTGGCAACGCAAAGCTACCAAAGCAGGTTCACACATCTTGAGGAGCGTAGTGGCTCATTGAGCCCACGGAAAAAGAGTAAGCGGTTCATTATTTTTCTTGTCACATGCATATTCCGTTGTTATTTATTTTGCTTGTCACATGCTAATAGTTCATTCTTTTGCAAAGAATCGGATATATTCTAAAGGGGTGCAGATTCCCAACGGCCTCATCACCGTCTTGCTTTGAAGTTATCTTGGCCGGGTTGTCTTGTCCGGATCGGTCGAGCAGCCGGACCGTCGGGTTTTGGCCACGAGCTGGGACCACTGGGAAGCGGCCCTCCATGCGGACCATGAGACACATGCGAAGGCCGTGACCACTACTTTCTGGGTGAGTTCTCTTCAGAAGCACAAGTCCATTCTAGTTTCATGAATGATTTAACTCATGGCTTCTTCCATTCTTGTTTCATGCATGATTGTAGAAATTCTATCGAGTTCTTCCGTGAGCAGGGCTAGAGCGGACTAGATCGTCTGCGCCAATGCAAGAAGAAGGCCCGCCAGATGCAAAGACGAGGTGCGCTATGTGGCCATCTCGACATACTACCACGACGTTCTTGGTGTGAAGATGACCAAGGAAGAAGCGCGGAGGATGGGCATTACCTTGGAGAGGCACGAGTACTTGGCGGTAAGTATAAAAGATTTCATTATGCTTTCATATATTATGCTTTCATTATGCTTTCATTACCATGTGGTACATTTCACCGCTTCATGTTGACATGCCATTATGCTTTTATTATGTAGGTGTGTCCAAATTGGTGTTATGGAAAAGACGAGTCCTGGGCGGCATTGGTGGATCTTTGGTGTGATGAAATTTTGGAGCACAGGCTATGAGAATCAAAAATAAGGCTAACCGAGGGAATGAGGGAGTACATGCTCAGGAAACCGAAACCACTATCTCCACAAGGCGCTTAATGTATGACTAACCCCATTAAACATTCTTCTTCTTCTATTTACCATCACTTTCTTATGTATGACTAACGTCTGCTTGGTGGTGCAGAGGAGAAAGGCGGCCGCTCTCACACATGCAGGCATGGGAGATCGCCCATCTGTTGAAGGACCCCAAGCCTGGCAAGCCCAAGTACTACGGCAAGAAGACCGCGTGGAGGAAGGAGGCCTACTCCATGGCGTGTCTGGTTACATCCTGACACACTGACCCCATTCTTGGCGGATCTAGACGACAGGCGGTGGTGAGCATGGGGCCCAAGGAGCACGGTCGGAGGCGGTTCTCGATGTTGTGGTCACTCCGACTATCTCCTACACACGGCTTCGTCGGATCGACCCGAGCCTGAGCCAACAAGATGAGCCAGCCAAAGGTCCACCACAGTCCCTCTTTCAGGAGCAACAATCTATAAGTATTTTCCCTCTTATCTTCATTGCTCACTTTATTTTCCACATCTAGTAGTTTTATGAGTTCCATCATGTCATACCGTAGGCCTACGGAGTACACACGCCAGAGACCATGGCGTGGCATCGAGGCTTCATGAACACCAAGTGCGGAGGGATCGCCAACCGGAGCGGGCTTTTCAGAAATGGCGGCGGCAGTGTCCTCGATTCTGTTGCCAAAGACAATGCCCTCCAAGACAACCAAAGGTCTTCCGACCTTTGAGGAGTTTGTGGCACAGAACGCTGGCCCCTCGCCGGTTAGTTCATCCCCAATCTATTCACCCCAAGCATGTCATGCCTTTCAACACAGTCATATATCCCATTAATATGTCTTTTCAACATCCAGGGAACAGGTGGATCTACCGTTGGCGGTGGTCTTCGCAAAGACTCAGGAGACACGGAGCCCGACCACTCCGATCCACGGAGGCGGAGGTGGAGGCGGTCTTGGCGGTAGCGCTGCCGCTTCTTGATGACGACACAGGCTTGGCGGTCTTGGCGGTGGCGACCTCCAGCGGTGCTCGGCGTCCGGGCGCTTAAGCCTAGTGTGTGGTGATGATGCTTGAGATGACTTGTGTGTGGTGATGATCATTTAGAGACTTGTGTGTGGTGCTTTTCTATATGCTTATGCTTATGTTGGTTGTGATGATGATCATTTAGAGACTTGTGTGTGTGATGATGCTTATGCTTACGTTCTTTGATATGTCTTTGAAATATGTCGTTATATATGTCTTCGTTATTTGAATTGAACCGATTTGAAAACAAATAGAAAAAGAAAAAATCGAAGCAAACTATGCCGACGGCTATGCCGTCAAGATAGGATCGCTTGAGCACCCGATGTCGACGCGTGGCACCTATCTGCCGATGGCGTAGTCGCTTCGGCATAGCTTTCAAACTAAGCCGACGGCTATGCCGTCAAGATATGGTGCCACGGTCACAAGAATCGAGCTCAGAAGACACCCATGCCGACGGCCCGCCGTCAGGCATACGTTGATTTGCCGACGGCCGTCAGCATAGGTGTGCCACGTATGCCCCGCGTTTAATCGCCGCCACGTGGCACTTTGCCGACTACGGGCCGCCGCTTGCAACTAAGCCGACGGCCGTGCCGCATAGGGGTGCCACGTGGCGAGCCGCCGTTGCTTTTAGCTGACATCCGCCGTTAGGCAATGGCGTTGCCGACGGCCAGTGCCGTCAGCATAGATGTACGGCCACCGTCGGGATAGGGTCTATGCCGACGGCCTTTCTATGCCGACGGTCATCCTGGCTACGCCGACGGATATGTTGCCGACGGTCCTATGCCGACGGGGGCCGTCGGTATAGGCCTGTCCTGACGGCTAGTCAAGGCTATGCCGACGGCCCTGGCCGTCGGCATAGGGTGCGATTCCTGTAGTGACACAAGAATGAAGACCATTGACCCTGGAGTTTCTCAACTGCTGGAAAATTCATTCAAGCTAGCTAGAAGACCAGACTAAAGGTGTGCATGCTTTCATCGACCGTTTATTTCCATGACTTGCTTTGGTTGTTTGTCTTCTAGAGCTTTTACAGATGTAAATGAACAACTTACCATTTTGTCTATTACTATCACCAAAGCACGGCAAACAAGTAGGTACGTACTCTGCCAAACTTTGTCTCGCCAAAAGAATAAGTACTTTGTGAAACTGCGGTACTTATTTTTCTGACTTTCATTTGCCTCTGTTACACCACGCGAAGGACGATGTGCAGAAGAGAAAAAGAAGAGGATTAACGATGGCTTTCGTCCATTTGATGATAGTGCGACTAGTCTGTTCCGCTACGGCACAAGAAAAATGCAGGCAAGAAATCACCCTGTCAAACCGTGAGAGAAGAGCGAGCATGAGATGAATCACCTTAAATCCATGGGCAGGTAGAGGAAATCGTACGCGGCGGTCACGGCGCCGGGGCCGCGCCGCCTGTTCACGCGGGCGCAGTGGTCGTCCAGCAGCTTCATCACCGAGGCGCGGCTGCATGCGACGGCGCACACCAAAACGCGAAAGATCCATCAGCTAAAACGCAGGCACGAACTAAACACAACGATGAAGAAAATAGCGTGGTGTAGGGCTAGCTGGTCGCTTTACGTGAGCTTGATTTAGTGGCTAGAATTTGTGGTTAACTGAAGATTTAGACAGAATTAATTCAGGTGTTGTGCTGTACTGCAGGTTGATTAGAGAAAACAGCAGTTTTTTTTTTTTGCAAAAGTGTGTGCGACGACAGGGCCAGCCACCTGGCTGACACTTGTCGAGTTGTCATTGGCCTGGGACTAAAATGTCACACGCAGTGCAAGTGGGGCATGATGGGGTTGAGTTTTGCAAGTTTGGGACTAAAATATCACATATTGTGCAAGTTAGGATACCTGTGGTGCTTTTACCTCTTCTCACTGAGAAAGTGCAGGAATCTAGAGAAAAACTGTCAAAGCGAGCCTGTCTGATCAGACATGTGCACCCTTTCAGAAACTGATCAAGTTTATCCTCTTCTTCCCTTAAAAAAAATTTGTCCTCTTCTAAGCAGGCCCCGGTCTCGTGGCTTTCGACACTTAGGGCAACTCCAACGCGCTGACGTAAACGGACGCAGTTTTTGACCGCTTGGATCGGTGTTTTAGACTTTGTCCGCCCCCGTCCGTGTTTGGGTTAGCAGTACGTCCAACATAGTCCACCAACGCTGGCAAGAACGGACGCTGGGTATGGTGTGCTGCTAGGGGAGGTATGTGGGTGCGGTGGCGGCCTGGCCAGCATACAACTGGAACTAGGCGGTGTCGGGGAGGGCAGGGTGGACGGGTGTGTTGGTTGTCGTTGGGAAAGAGGGGGAAATGACAAATGTGTCACCGACTGACGAGCCAGGGGGAAGACAAGGACAGGCGTCGCGTGTCCGCTCTGTGTCCACGCTGATGCAAACTCGGCTTAAAGTCGCGCGTGGACAAAAGGCAAAAGCTCGTCTGTTTGCGTCGGCGCGTTGGATGGCAATTTATGTTTGTTTTAAGCCAAACAGACACGCGCGGACAGTTGGCGTTGCCTTAGGACCGGCCGCGGCGCGCGTACACACTCTATTGAGTAGTGATTGTCGTACGACTTCAGACACCAGGCCAGCGAGCCACTGACTTGGACACCAACGGTGGTGCTACACTTTGCGCCGCCGACCGGACGCTGCCACGAGTACCGCTGATTCGTTAGACGTTACACAGTTTGCACGTTAGGAGAGAGATGCCAATAAAAACGTACTACTACTACTTACTCAAGATGGCGTCGTATCCTGAATTACCATCACCCTTCCCAAGCCATACATGCTCTTGAACTGGATCGGCTGACCCAACCCAACCATAATCAAATCTTTCTACTGCTTCTTCTTTGGTATATATCGATCTTAAGTCATGATTTAACGGACCACTACACATAGGTAGAGTCCGCTGCACACATTTAACACTAGACGTACACCAGAGATCTAGACTGTACGCCCAAGTGTAAGCTACTAATAAGCTGAAACATGTGCACCTTCCCGCAAAAGAAAAGAAACACAAACATGGCTCACTTGATCCAAAAGGAACCAAGGTTACCAACATGATTCGATATACATACATACACACTCAAATATTCTAGTAAGTAGTATGTATATTACAGAAAATATTACTCAAGTTGCAATCTTGCCACATAATTATCACTATAACGTTGAATGTGCAAGAATTAAAATTATGGGAAAACAAACGTAGAAATGGTGTAAAATTCTTGTCTTTTTACATACAAAGATTTCAAATTATTAGACCAAATTTAGGTATACTTTATTTAGCTAAACATCCTTTTCATCAAGTATTTAAGTGTCCAATTGATCACATATTAAACCCAAGCAACTGAATATTAATTGGGCCGAACATGATGCAGCAGTTTCCTGTGAAGCAGTGGTAACAGTGGATCAATACATATATGACAACAATGTTACTTGCATGAACTGCCAGCAATGCCCTAAAAGCTGCAGGCAGGCAAAATTTGCTTCCGTTCACGAGTCCTCCTACTACCCACACATAATGATACACACTCAATCACCCATACATCCATCTTCCGTACAACATTCTACAAGAACGTCCGCCAATACAAAGAGGAAGAAAAGGAAAATCACAAGCAGCATCTAAGAGTCTATAAGCAACCAGCCATGGCATAACAAACAGCAACCAGGGATCGTAAAATGGCATGTGGCTACTCTTCTTGGCCAGACTCTTCCTTGTCAAGCTTGATCATGTCGTCAATCCTCACAATGGTAATGGCTGCTTCTGTGGCAAACTGCAGAGGAAAAAGGTATATGAGATGTGCCATGGAACTAGGCATGAACACGATGGGTGACAAGCGGACAACAAGTGCGCCAACCAACCTGAATGATCTTCACTTTGCTCATTGCTGGCTCGATGACGCCATGTTCAAGGTTGTTGCGGATTACACCTTTTGTCAGATCAAGACCCATGCTGCAGCAAATTCAAACAAAGTTGAACATGTGCAGTAGCGGAAGACACAAACTGAACATGTGAAGTACTCCCTCCATCCCAAAGTGTCTCAACTTCAGTACAACTTTGTACTAAAGTTAGTACAAAGTTGAGAGTTATTTTGGGACGGAGGGAGTAGCAGAACAAAACAGCAGTGGGCAAGGACATTGAATGATGATTGAACTAAGAAAATATCTAAAAGCAGTTACTGTTACCAAATTATGCATTTAGGTGTACTTGCTCAACGACTTAAGTTCAAAATTAAAACCATAAGTACTCTGGTGTGATACAAAAGAAAGCTCAAAGTGGACATTGAGATGGAGCTTGCAGTGTACAGGAAAGTATATCATTGCTCAATATGCACATCCCAGAGAGCATAACTACTTTCCTCAAGAGGGTGGTGAAACTAGTCTTCGAAGGCCTATGCAACATAAGCGGAGCCATAATCCGCTTAGATCTTTAACAGAGATAAATAAACTCAAGAAGTACCTTGATAAGTGCTGCTTATCAGCATTTGTTTGAGCTTTATGATGACATGACCTAAGCTTTGCAACAAGGTCAGTTGCATCTTTTATGCATTAACAGCGAGGACCTGTCATCACACAGCCTTGCTCCCATTAGTATATCACGTGGTTCCGTATGCAAGTATCATAGGTACAAAGATAACTGAGCAAACCTTTGGTATGATCAACAAAGATTCTGCAAATTCAGCAATTGCCAGTTGTTCCCTGGATCCAAGAGTTGTAGCAAGATTCTCCAGGTACACAGATAATGCAGCTTCTACAGCACCACCACCAGCAACTACCTGCATGACCAATATACATGTTAGATACACCACTGACATAGTTTCTACCTACAAGGAGACGATAACTTACAGAACTATATTCACCGACCAGGAAAGAAGATCTAATGCTAGCGCTATTATGTGAAATGGCAGACGAGATATGCAGATACTACAGAATAAAGTGGTTAATTTAAATGATGCTTTTTAACTGTTCCTATTCTCCTTCAAGCATGAAAAAAGTTCTCAAGAACTGGGATTGGAGCTATTGAAAACAAGGCCTCAAAGAAAACTGCAAAAAACGGCATTGTATGGACCAGCAACAAGCATGATATACAAAAGAATCTTGGAAAAATTATCAAATCTGGGAACAAGAAAAATAAAGCACCAGCTAAATTTTTAACTCCCGGTTCACACTTGGTAGCAAGAAAAATGCTAAAGAAAGACAACAAATAGATTGATCTCACACTCCATATAAATCATGACAACAGGGAAACAACAAGGCGACAAGTAAAGGAAGAACATCAGCAAAAGGTCCTACCGTATTGGATTCCAAAGTTCTCTTCACAATGCACAGTGCATCATGCAAAGACCGTTCAATCTCGTCTAGCATGAAGTCATTTGCTCCTCTGAGTATAATGGAAACCTGCATAAAAGAAAAGCAATTGTGATGCCTCTGGCTTTCAAACTAATGCTGTTGTCATTCGTCGTAGTAAAGCTAGCTCAACATTGCCATGAAGAAATACTTACCGCACTTGTGTTCTTTGTGCCTTTCACCAGAATTATTTCATCATCAGAAATCCTTTCCTCAACGACCTCGTCGGCATGTCCAAGGAATGATGGATCAAATGTTTCTTCACCCTCCATGTCAGCAAAAGTAGTCACCTGCAGATTCTTGTTAATTTAGGATACTGACACGTAGTTCATTTTGGCTTGAGAAAGTAATCGTTTGCATTATTACTTGGGAATATCAATGATAGAAGTTGTTTTATTACTAACAAAGTCCTATTGCAAAACAAAAGACTGGTAAGCTGCTACCCTGGAATAGCAAATATTGAGAAACGGGAAATCGTCAAATAAATGCATTCCGACATTTAGAATCTTTTAAACAGAAGTAAGCAACTTTAGTAATATTTCAACAAAATCAGGTAAATCGTGGTTGAGATTAAAGAGTGTAAATTATGAAAGTACTCCTTGATCATAAATATCTAATCGGCAATATGACAATATGAAGAAATAAGCCATACCATTGTTGCACCTGTTGCCTTGGCAACATGGCGCAAATCCTCCTTACGCACACGTCTTACTGCAATTGCTCCAGCCTCAACAAAGTACTGAAATGATGTTTCATCAAACGCCAATACAGCAGATTTAGTTACAGTCGACACAAAGTGACATCCACATACACAACAACAACCCAGTACATCTTTTCAAATTCATAAAAACCAAATGAATTATGAAACAGACACTTCCGAGGAGAAAAACTTCAGATTGAGTACTATCGGAAGGGAACATAAGTTGGCAGTGATATGCGATAAATTCTGCCATAAGGCTAAATTAACAAACATATTATGCTAACTGAAGTATAACAGATTCTGTCGGTACCACCCCAAAAGTACCAGCAGCTAAGAAAAATATGACATTCACAAACATGGACCGGTCCAACCAAATACATAAATTGTTTGTGTGCTGGCAAACAGTATACAAATTATATTAAGGATGGGAAAAGCAATCTAATTATCTAACTCTGCCCGAGGTATGAAAACATACCTTCAATGACATATCATCAATTCCCTTAGTGGTAAATACAACATTAGCACCAGCCTTGAGAACTTTCTCAATTCGCTCCTTCGTTATGTCAGATTCTCTGCAAAAGAACCAAGGTACTATTGAGTACCCTAAAATAGAAAATAAATTGATTGTAAAATGGCAAAAGGCATAAAGACCCACCACAGGAAATTAGAAACAAACAGGTTATCTGAGAGAGCATATTCATTGCAGATTAATTCTGTAGATAACAAAAAGAAACATAATAATGAACTGCAAACTACAAAAAATGAATATACCTCTCACGGATCTTCTCCAGTTCCCTTGGATCAGATACAAGGACTTGAACACCCATTTGCATTTTCGTCTTCTGAAGGTTGAAATCAAGACAAGCGATTCTAGCAGGGGTTACTCTGGTAGGCATTCCTTGAGCTGCACGGCCAGTGTTCAGCGCATAACCATTCAGCAGGTAACTTTCCTTGGCACTTTTACCATGAGCTTTCAAAATATTAATACTCTGCAGAACAAAAGAGCAGCAGTTTACAAGCAAAATTATAAATGGCACAAAGAACAATTCCCCTAACCGCGTGTTAAATGAATCAAACATCATGGCCAATACATAAGAAGGCATTACAGTATTAATACAGGAGAACAATTTTAAGTGGCAGTAGAATTGAATGAATATCAGGTAAAGGACAGCCCAACATTAAGGTAGACGTAAGATTACTATACACTGGCACGTGTAATATCAATTGGTGCATAAAGCAAAACAACAGCACAAGCTGTAAAATAAATTTTGCCTAAAGAGTCCACAAAGGCTGTGCAGCTTATATCTACATTCAGAGAGAAGGGACCCAGAAACTTAAATCTACAATTGCAATAGCAAAATTGACATAACTTGATATACAGCAATTACGAATAGAAAACTTATATTTAATGTAGTATTGTAATCAACTGCACTTTGCTTACCTTGATTGGATACTTCACTTCTCCCTTTGAGTTTGTAGTCTTCACAGCTTGAACTGCTTCTACAACCTAAGAAACCATTGCCATGTTAATTAACTGTCACATTGTTTCAGCCAAGGCTAATGGAAAAACAACGGAACACCTAGCATTTGGTTCCAAACATGAGTAACTTGTCCAATAAACACCATAACATGGCAGCATTATCAAAATAAATAATAGACCGGCAGCTGAAAATGCATGCATGCACTAAATAAATACTTTAGGTTTAAGAAACGCCACCAAAATCAATACACGACAATTGTACCATCAATTTCTGAGCTCCACTATGCACAGATATGTAAAAAAGAAGGCATGATCAAGAAACCTGAAGAACACATGACCATAGGAAATTACCAGATTTGCAAAGAAATTATCGTCCGTTGTAATCAGTTTCGAGGACATGCTAGTTTTTGCACAGTTTATAAGGGAGTCTTTTCCAAGTTTATCCACCTACAAGTGTGGGCGAATATTCATGTTAGTGAGTGAGAATGCAATGGAACAAAGTTGTACTGCCATTTGTTCCTCATAGAGTATTCATTTACCTTGACAGACAGCTTTTCCTCAACATACTTGCATGCTTCACGCATAGCAAGCTGGCAGAATATGAAGGTAAAAAAGTGTATTAGTAATGTAAGACATTACGTGTTTGTGTTTTGTTCAAAATGGAAGGGGTACTGCAACAAGCATATAATTATAAGCTTACCCTGTAGCCACTAATAATAGAGGTCGGGTGAATCTTATTCCTCACAAGTTCATTGGCTCTCTGGTAAAAAGAAAAGGAGCATCATGTGTAAGCACAATAGCAGAGAAACTCATAGACAAGAAAGACTTGGCATCGACGCTCCATCCATTTACCTTCAGCAACTCAGACGCAATGATGACGACAGAGGTAGTTCCATCTCCAACCTCCCGGTCTTGGAGCTCAGCCAATTCCACGAGAACCTACAAACAAAAAAGAACCACAGCAAATCTAAGAACAAAGCAATGGTTCAAACAAAACGAGGTCAGCTATGCCTGCCAGGCATCACCTTCGCCGCAGGATGCTCGACCTCCAACATCCTCAGAATGGTGGCTCCGTCATTTGTGATCGTGACATCACCAATATCATCCACCAGCATCTGCAGGTCGCATACACTAACTTAGTGGACTGTAACAAGGGCTGTTTTCTCAAAACTACTGTGGATCCAGAACCTATCTACTCCACTGATCCTGGCTACCCATCTACTTCAGTAACAGGGTTCGTTTGCAAAGTGGAGGGAATGTACCTTGTCGAGCCCGACGGGGCCGAGCGATGACTTGACGATGTTGGCCACCGCCTGGCACGCCGAGACTGCAGCCGGAGGAGATTGAGCAGCGAATTAGACATAGTTCTCGCGGCACACCATGCAATCCCATGGAATCTGGTGTGAGAAGCGGGAGGGGGAAGGGAGTTACCGTTCTGGGTGCGGACATCCTGGCCGGACTGGCGCTCGCCCATGATGTCCGGAACGTGGGGGGTTATCGCCATTGCGGCGGAAAGGGCGGGTTTTGGGGAGGGGGCATTTGGCCTGGAGAGTTCATATGTTTGTTAGCAGTTTAAATGGCAGAAGGCAGTTTATACATAGTACATATTAACAGGAAAATGCACCAGGATCATCAAGTTCACAAAAAAAAAATCAACAGCACCTATGCTGTTCATATAGTTTGTTAGTAGTTTAAACGGCACAAAGCAGTTTATATAGTACTACATATTAAGAGAAAAATGCACCAGGACCATCAGGTCCACACAAATTAATTACCTAGCACAGTTTAGAGATCACATAATTAGACATAGGCACAAATCTAGTCTAAATTACAGTCCATAGTCCACACAGTCTACCATATTACAGTCCAATTTTATAGGGGCATGGTTACTTTGAGATAGTCTAAGACATCTCCTTTTCAGTCAAATTATATAAGGGCATAATTCCTCACAAAATACAATAAAATATGGTCAGAAATTAACACAGCAAGTGAGACGAGGCTCCGACAAAGCTCACACTCCACCCTTGAGCTTAGAGAGGTAGAGAATGACCCAGCGCGTGCGACAAGGCTCCAATATCTGGGCGAATGAGAGGCTCCTGGCCTTGTTGTCCTCATTGAGATAATCTAAGATGATCATAAAATCACCCTTCATAAAACCAGGGAGCTCCAATGACAGCATTGTAAAGATTAGGATCTGCCTCCGCGGTTGCCTTGATAGCAATAGCGACTTCAAGGACTGCTTCAGACATATTGCTCGTGACCAAAGCTTCTTCGGTCGTCAGACTAGCCCTCTTCTGCTAGTATGTACTATAGATCGCAAGTGGTTTGGGACAGAGCATGTGCAGGTCGGCTGTGAGCATGCGTGTGCGCGTCGGGCAGTTGTGGACGCGCGTGCGTGTGTGCGCTCGCGCATGTACAGGAGCGCGGGGAGCAGCTCCCATGGCCACGGCGGGCCATGGCCGGGAGCTCGCCTCCGAGCAAACCGCGCGCAGGGGAACGAGCCATCCTTGCCCTCCTCTCAGTCCGCGGTAACGGCAGCACCCCGCGTGGCCGACTGCTCACCCATCCGCATCGGCAGAGAAGAAGCAGCGCAAGCGGCAGGGAGAGATGAGAGGTATCCAAGAGGGATGGGGGCAGATGGAAGAGGGAGGGGAGGAGGAGAGCTCAACCTCTGCAGCGGTGAGGATGCGCGCCGGCGACGTGCTCGCGGGGCGACGGGGCGGCGTGATCCGTGTCGCAGGAGAGAGCAGAGGAGTGAGGCGACGGGGCGAAGGCGGGTTTGATGAATCGACGGCAGAGAAACCCTAGCCCTCTTTGCTCGCGTGGGCGCGGGTGCTGGGAGGCCCTTTTTGCAACCGTCGGGCCAGGCCCAGTTAGACATGCAGCGCGCTCTGCTTCTCTCTCTTATTTTTTTTTTCTGTTTTCTGAACAAGTGCTGCAAGCCAATTCTTGAGGATAGACTCGAAAAAAAGAAGGCAATTCTTGGGGTAAATAATGAGGCTCTGAAGGACTAGTCAACAAAAAATGAGGCTCTGAAGGAAAATATTGGGAAATGATTTCCTCCACCCGGCCGATTTCATGAGTTTTGTCCGCCGTCTCCCACGAATGACACGTGGCTATAGCCCACCCAATGCCGCAACTGAAACTAGCCGCATGTCTCGGTCCATTCTTATCCACACGAGACAGTGTTTGCAACAAGGCTTCTGTTCAAAGAAGGTTTGCAACAAGACTCTTGTTGCAAAACGACTAAACGTCATCTTGGATTGCAAAAAGTTCTGCAACATTGCCTTTGTTGCAATGATGAGAACATGGCTGGGCCGCTTGATGTCGCCCCATCTAACAGTTGTTGAGACGGCGGATCTTTCAAATAAATCCGCCGACGGGCCGTAGCAGTTCCCAAAAATATATGGTTTTGTCGGCTTAATTAAGAAATGAAAATGGACACTGGCAGTACACACTCTCATTCATTGGGAATCTGAAGTCAGCATCTCTTCAGAATGCAACTATTTTTTTAAGGTAAATGCCGCCGCTTTATTTAATTAAAGGTCCGCAAAGCCCAAAATGTCATCCGAAATTACACCCAAAATACTGTCTGGGATACCCCCAACCAAAAGCCCGGAATGCAACTGTTTCTATGGTGACTAATTGGGAATAATTACTCCCAAGAAAAAAAATCAAATTAAAGGATAACTATACAATCAGTTATTGGAGTTATCCTCATGATAATCACCGAAAAGTAGAAAAACTACTAGTTGTTCACTGTTTTTATTGGTCTAAACAATCTACCTCTCCTAATAACCCCCACCTCCCTGGGTGGTGGTGAATGTCGCCCGTCAAACTTTCATAATTTACCCGTAGATATAGCATTCCACTTAAGTGTATGGCTCTGAATCAATTGCCACTAATGACGACTTGGAGAGGCAAGTGTAGAAGCTATACCCTCTAATCTATATTAATTGTACTCCCTCCGTTCCCAAATAATTATCTTTCTAGCCATCTCAAATGAACTACAACATACGGATGTATGTAGACATGTTTTAGAGTGTAGATTCACTCATTTTGCTCTGTATGTAGTCACTTGTTGAAATCTCTAAAGACAATTATTTAGGAACGGAGGGAGTAGTTGATTAAGTTTTCCTACGAGGAGGACATACATAGTTGAGTTTGCATGCGGACGCATAGCTTAGCATCAGCCAGTGCCCAACGGGGAAATACCCTTTGGCTCCCGCATGTATATACACCCTATATGGGATATTTTTTTTAAAATAATTAAACAAAATGATAAAATAGTTTAAAAGTATTTTTAAATTAAACTTGACTTACTTGCGCACTAGTATACAAATTTTCACCAAAAAAACGAATGTTGACTTCACAACGAAAAAGACAAAATTTATTTGATATTATAGGTCACTATTCATGCTATTTTGACCGAAAATTTATCTTTTTTGAAAAGAAGTCAAAGAGGAATTTTGTTTTTGTGGAACTTTTCTCACTAGTACAATGAAAGGTCAAGTTTATTTTCAAAATATTTTCAGAAATTTTTTACTTTTTGTTGAATTGCTAAATTATTTTTCCATATAGGATACATATGTACCCAGGAACCAAAGGTTCCTCTCCGTGCCCAATGAAGCTAACTGGGTTGCAAGATCCATGAGGGAGGAGGAGAAGAGGGAGGGAAAAACTAGGATGATTGTCAGTGGCACTGTAGTCCCGTTGTTGTATCAAGGGCAAGCGATTATGGCGTATGCAGCAGGAATTAGGAGCGGAGTAAAGAGTTAGCAATTATAAACGATTGACTAAATTCAATCACCTTTGCAGAATAAAAAACCAAATAAAAAAAGTTACAATTTTTGTTAAATCAATGGATGGATGTTAAGTAGTATACTACACCTTTTTGTCTAGTAGTATGATGTGCATAAAAATCTCATTTTTTAAGTCGCCCATATCATACTAACTTGTAAACTACAACAAAGAGAAGAGCAGGACCCTGCGGCTAACTGATTGTTAACGCTAAAAAATGGCACGGTCACAAAGGATGGCTTCAACCCATAGGAAGATGAGGTCATTTCGAGAACTAGAGTTTATCACGGTGTCGCCCTCTCCGAGAAGAGAATAATGGGTACAATGATGGTCCAAAGAAAGAGCTCAGACGCGAAAGTATGACAAATTCAAAAAAAGTATATGTTTGACAACCAGTAATGGACTGCCTAAAACCGTCCTTAAGATTGCTTCAAATGTAAAAGTTCTCAACATGAAAGTTCTTAGCCACGTCGAGGCGAACAATTTTGCTTTGGGGTCATCGCAATCCAAGGTTGTATGCAACCTCGGGGGCAGAGACGATGCATTGCACATGAGTAGTCTAAAGATGATCGGACTGTCACGCCCAAGCCAGATGAATCACCATTCTCTATGCCTTATATTAGGGTCGGGGGCTATAGCCCCCCTCCCCCTCATGACACCCTTATGTTTTTTAATAGTTGTTTCCGTTTATTTCGGAAAAAGTATTGTGCATATGATGTAAGAGGTGAAGGGGTGTTCCTAGTTCTTGTCAAAGTTTGGCCTCGTGGTGGTGCCCAAAGTCAAGCGCATGCTCCTCACAGAGTTGCTCTTAGCTTTTGCCATCTCTTTCAAGAAAAATATACCATTCATCTATAAGGACAGACAAACATGATTTTGGTGTTCTGACTGGAGTTGCTATGACATGTGGACTCGTGGATGTACCTAGGTAGATTTTTTGTAGGTAAAAGGACTTTGTTCCTAGTGTTGGCGAAGAGAAAAGGACATCTTCTAGGTAAAAGCAACTCTAGCAGATCCCGCATCCTGCCCCGGCCCGCAAATATTTTTGCAGGGCACGGCAAAACATCTACCCCAACCTCTAGATTCACGAGCTAGGAGAACGATGTTGGAGAACGTTGCAGAAAATTAAAATTTTTCCTACGGTTTCACCAAGATCCATCTATGAGTTCATCTAAGCAACGAGTCAAGGGAGAGAGTTTGCATCTACATACCACTTGTAGATCGAAAAGGAAGCGTTCGAGGGATGGTGATGACGGAGTCGTACTACGCCGTGATTCGGATCACCGATGACCAAGTGTTGAACGGACAAAGACCTCCGTGTTCAACACACGTGCACGGGTCGGATGACGTCTCCTCCGTCTTGATCCAGCAAGGAGGAAGGAGAGGTTGAGGAAGACAGCTCAACGGCAGCACGACGGGCGTGGTGTTGTTGGTGCAAGAAGATTCGGCCAGGCTTCGCCAAGCACGACGGAGGAGGAGAGGTGTTGGGAGGGGAGGTTGCGCCTTGGCTTGGTGTGCAGCCTCCCTCACCCCTCTATTTATAGGGGAAGGGAGAGGGGGCCCCTCTAGATGCATCTAGAGGGGGGCGGCCAAGGGAGGGGCTTGCCCAAGGGGGCGCCTCTGGGGTTCCCCTCAACCCCAGGCGCAAGGGCCCAAGGGAGGGTTGCGCCCAGCCCACTGTGGGCTGGCCCCTTCCCACGCAGCCAAATGGCCCCCGGAGGGGTGGCCCCTCCCGGTGGACCCTGAACCCTTCCTGGCCCCAGACAATACCCAGATGCCCTCAAACTTTCCTGTCCGCTTGACAACTTCCCATATATAAATCTTTACCTCCGGACTATTCCTAACTCCTCGTGACGCCCCGGATCTCATCCGGACTCAACAACATTCAGTAATCACATACAAGTCTTCCTAATAACCCTAGCGTCACCGAACCTTAAGTGTGTAGACCCTACGGGTTCGGGAGACACACAGACATGACCGAGACGGCTCTCAGGTCAATAACCAACAGCGGGATCTGGATACCCATGTTGGCTCCCACATGCTCCTCGATGATGTCATCGGATGAACCACGATCTCGAGGATTCAAGCAACCCCGTATACCATTCCCTTTGTCAGACGGTATGTTACTTGCCCGAGACTCGATCGTCGGTATCCCAATACCGCTCGGTCTCGCACGGCAAGTCACTTTACTCGCATCGTAATGCATGATCCCGTGACCGCACACTTGGTCACTTTGAGCTCATTATGATGATGCACTACCGAGTGGGCCCAAGTGATACCTCTCCGTAATAATGGAGTGACAAATCCGCCTCGATCCGTGTCAACCCAATGCACACTTTCGGAGATACCGTAATGCACCTTTATAGTCACCCGATTACGTTGACGCTTTGGTACACCCAAAGCACTCCTACGGTATCCGGAGTTACACGATCTCACGGTCTAAGGAATAGATACTTGACATTGAGAAAGCTCTAGCAAAACGAACTACACGATCTTGTGCTATGCTTAGGATTGGGTCTTGTCCATCACGCCATTCTCCTAATGACGTGATCCCGCTTGTCAATGACATCGATGTCCATAGTCGAAACCATGACTATCTGTTGACCAACGAGCTAGTCAACTAGAGGCTTACTAGGACGTATTGTGGTCTATGTATTCACACATGTATTACGATTTCCGGATAATACAATTATAGCATGAATAAAAGACAATTATCATGAACAAGGAAATATAATAATAATGCTTTTATTATTGCCTCTAGGGCATATTTCCATGATCTCCCACTTGCACTAGAGTCAATAATCTAGTTACAGCAGTGATGAATCGAACACCCATAGAGTTCGTGTTGATCATGTTTTGCCGCAAGAGAAGAGGTTTAGTCAACGGATCTGCGACATTCAGATCCGTATGCACTTTACAAATTTCTATGTCTCCATTCGAACATTGTCACGGATGGAGTTGAAGCGACGCTTGATGTGCTCGGTCTTCTTGTGAAACCCGGGCTCCTTGGCAAGTGCAATAGCTCCAGTGTTGTCACAGAAGAGTTTGATCGGCCCCGACGCATTGGGTATGACTCCTAGGTCGGTGATGAACTCCTTCACCCAAATTGCTTCATGCGTTGCCTCCGAGGCTGCCATGTACTCCGCTTCACATGTAGATCCCGCCACGACGCTTTCGCTGGTACCGCACTACCATCGCTCCACCATTCAACATATACACGTATCCGGTTTGTGACTTAGAGTCATCCAGATCTGTGTCGAAGCTTAAGCGCCGACGTAACCCTTCTGACGAGCTCTTAGTCACCTCCATAAACGAGAAACATGTCCTTCGTCCTTTTCGTGTACTTTAGGATATTCTTGATCATTGTCCGGTGTTCCTTGCCGGGATTACTTTGGTACCTTCCTACCAAACTTACGGCAAGGTTTACATCAGTCCGGTACACAAAGATGGCATACATAATAGATCCTATGGTCAAGCATAGGGGATGACACTCATCTCTTCTTTATCCTTTGCCGTGGTCGGGCATTGAGCCGAGCTCAATCTCACACCTTGCAAAGACAGTGCAAGAACCCTGTCTTGGACTGATCCCTTTTGAACTTTTTCAAAATCTTATCAAGGTATGTGCTTTGTGAAAGACCTATGAGGCGTCTCGATCTATCTCTATAGATCTTGATGCCTAATATATAAGCAGCTTCTCCAAGGTCCTTCATTGAAAAACACTTATTCAAGTAGGCCTTAATGCTGTCCAAGAATTCTATATCATTTCCCATCAAAAGTATGTCATCTACATATAATATGAGAAATGCTACAGAGCTCCCACTCACTTTCTTGTAAACGCAGCTTCTCCATAAGTCTCAAGATAAACCCAAACGCTTTGATCATCTCATCAAAGCGAATGTTCCAACTCCGAGATGCTTGCACCAGCCCATAAATGGATCACGGAGCTTGCATACTTTGTTAGCATTCTTAGGATCGACAAAACCTTCCATCCATCATATACAGCTCTTCCTTAAGATAACCGTTAAGGAACGCTGTTTTGACGTCCATCTCGCCATATCTCATAATCATAGTATGCGGCAATTGCTAACATGATTCGGACGGACTTAAGCTTCGCCACGGAGAGAAAGTCTCATCGTAGTCAATCCCTTGAACTTGCCGATAACCCTTAGCGACAAGTCGAGCTTTATAGATGGTGACATTACCATCCGCGTCCGTCTTCTTCTTAAAGATCCATTTGTTTTCTATCGTCACGATCATCGGGCAAGTCACCAAAGTCCATACTTTGTTTTCATACATGGATTCTATCTCGGATTTCATGGCTTCTAGCCATTTGTTGGAATCTGGGCCCGCCTTCGCTTCTTCATAGTTTGAAGGTTCACCGTTGTCTAACAACATGATTTCCGGTGACAGGGTTGCCGTACCACTGCAGTGCGGGCGTGTCCTAGTGGACCTACGGGTTCAAGAGCAACTTGATCCGAAGTACCTTGATCATCATCATTAATTTCCTCTCCAATTGGTGTAAGCACCACAGAACATTTTCCCGAGCTGCACTACTTTCCGGTTCAAGAGGTAGTACTTCATCGAAGTTCTACTTTCCTCCCACTTACTTCTTTTGAGAGAAACTCTTTTCCGTAAAGGATCCGTTCTTGGCAACAAAGATCTTGCCCTCGGATCTTAAGTAGAAGGTATACCCTATGGTTTCCTTAGGGTATCCTATGAAGACGCATTTTCCGACTTGGGTTCGAGCTTTTCAGGTTGAAGTTTCTTGACATAAGCATTGCATCCCCAAACTTTTAGAAACAACAGCTTAGGTTTCTTCCCAAACCATAATTCATACGGTGTCGTCTCAACGGATTTAGACGGTGCCCTATTTAAAGTGAATGTAGCTGTCTCTAGAGCGTATCCCCAAAATGATAGCGGTAAATCGGTAAGAGACATCATAGATCGCACCATATCTAATAGAGTGCGATTACGACGTTCGGACACACCGTTCTGTACCGAGGTGTTCCAGCGGCGTGAGTTGTGAAACGATTCCACATTTTCTTAAGTGTGTACCAAATTCGTGACTTAAATATTCTCCTCCACGATCGATCGTAGGAATTTTATCATTCGGTCACGTTGATTCTCTACCTCATTCTGAAATTCCTTGAACTTTTCAAAGGTCTCAGACTTGTGTTTCATTAAGTAGACATACCCATATCTACTCAAGTCATCAGTGAGAGTGAGAACATAACGATATCCTCCGCGAGCCTCAACACTCATTGGATCGCACACATCGGTATGTATGATTTCCAATAAGTTGGTTGCTCGCTCCATTGTTCCGGAGAACGGAGTCTTGGTCATCTTGCCCATGAGGCATGGTTCGCATGTGTCAAATGATTCATAATCTAGAGACTCCAAAAGTCCATCAAGATGGAGCTTCTTCATGCGCTTGACACCAATGTGACCAAGGCGGCGGTACACAAGTACGTGGGACTATCGTTATCAACTTTACATCTTTTGGTATTCACGCTATGAATATGTGTAACATTACGCTCGAGATTCATTAAGAATAAACCATTGACCATCGGAGCATGACCATAAAACATATCTCTCATATAAATAGAACAACCATTATTCTCGGATTTAAATGAGTAGCCATCTCGCATTAAACGAGATCCAGATACAATGTTCATGCTCAAACTTGGCACCAAATAACAATTATTAAGGTTCAAAACTAATCCCGTAGGTAAATGTAGAGGTAGCGTGCGACGGCGATCACATCGACTGGAACCATTCCCGACGCCAAGATCGTCACCTCGCCCTTCGCCAGCCTCCGCTTATTCCGCAGCTCCTCATGTGAGTTACAAATATGAGCAACGGCACGGTATCAAATACCCGTGAGTTACTACGAGTAATCGGTAAGGTACACATCAATTACATGTATATCAAATATACCTTTGGTGTTGTCGGCCTTCTTATCCGCTAAGTATTTGGGGCAGTTCCGCTTCAAGGACCCTTCCCTTGCAATAAAAGCACCTACCCTCGTGCTTGGGTCCATTCTTTGACTTCTTCCCGGTACTGGCTTATCGGGCGCCGCAACATCCTTGCCGTCCTTCTTGAAGTTCTTCTTGCCCTTGCCCTTCTTGAACTTAGTGGTCTTATTGACCATCAACACTTGATGTTCTTTCTTGATCTCAACCTCTCACGACTTCAAAGATTGAGAATACTTCGGGAATGGTATTCACCATCCCCGCATATTGTAGTTTATCACAAAGCTCTTGTAGCTTGGTGGGAGCGATCAAGGATTCATCAATGACCGCCTCATCGGGGAGGTTAATATTCACCGGGTCATGCGGTTGTGCAATCCGGACATTACGAGTATGTGTTCACCGACAGAACTATTTTCCTTCATCTTACAACTATAGAACTTGTCGAGACGCCATATCTCTCGACCGGCGTGAGCTTGAAAACTAGTTTCAGCTCCTCGAACATCTCATATGCTCCGTGATGCTCAAAACGCTTTTGGAGCCCCGGTTCTAAGTTGTATAGCATGCCGCACCGAACGAGGGAGTAATCATCAAGATGCGTGTTCCGCCAAACGCTCAAATCGTCTTGCGTCTTTGGGAGAGCAGGTGGGTCACCTAGCGGTGCTTCTAGGACATATGCCTTCTTGGCGCCTATGAGGATGATCCTCGTGTTTCGGACCCAGTCCGTATAGTTGCTGCCATCATCTTTCAGCTTGGTTTTCTCTAGGAGCAGCGTTGAAGTTCATGTTAACATGAGCGTTGGCCATTTGATCTACAAGACATATTATTCAAAAAGTTTTAGACTAAGTTCATGATAATTAAGTTCATCTTAATCAAATTATTGAATGAACTCCCACTCAGATTTGACATCCCTCTAGTCTTCTAAGTGTTACACGATCCGAGTTGACTAGGCCGTGTCCGATCATCACGTGAGACGGACTAGTCATCGTCGGTGAACATTCTCATGTTGATCGTATCTTCTATACGACTCGTGTTCGACCTTTTGGTCTCCGTGTTCCCGTGCCATGTCTGTCCATGCTAGGCTCGTCAAGTTAACCCGAAGGGTTTTGCATGTGTAAAACTGTCTTACACCCGTTGTATGTGAACGTGAGGATCTATCACACCCGATCATCACGTGGTGCTTCGACACGACGAACTTTAGCAACGGTGCACAGTTAGGGGAGAACACTTCTTGAAATTGTTGTAAGGGATCATCTTATTTACTATCATCGTTCTAAGTAAACAAGATGCATAAAACATAATAAACATCACATGCAATTATATAAAGTAGTGACATGATATGGCCAATATCATATAGCTCCTTTGATCTTCATCTTCTGGCTCCATGATCATCTTGTCACCGGCATGACACCATGATCTCCATCATCATGATCTCCATCATTGTGTCTTCATGAAGTTGTCACGCCAACGACTACTTCTACTTCTATGACTAACGTTTTTAGTAATAAAGTAAAGTAGTTTACATGGCGTTTTTCAATGACACGCGGGTCATACAAAATAAAGACAACTCCTATGGCTCCTGCCGGTTGTCATACTCATCGACATGCAAGTCGTGATTCCTATTACAAGAACATGATCTCATACATCACAATATATCATTCATCATTCATCACAACTTCTCGCCATATCACATCACATGACAATTGCTGCAAAAACAAGTTAGATGTCCTCTAATTGTTGTTGCATCTTTTACGTGGCTGCAATTGGGTTCTAGCAAGAACGCTTTCTTACCTACGAATAACCACAACGTGATTTTGTCAACTTCTATTTACCCTTCATAAGGACCCTTTTCATCTAATCCGCTCCAACTAAAGTAGGAGAGACAGACACCCGCTAGCCACCTTATGCAACTAGTGCATGTTAGTCGGTGGAACCTGTCTCACGTAAGCGTACGTGTAAGGTCGGTCCGGGCCGCTTCATCCCACAATACCGCTGAAGCAAGAAAAGACTAGTAGCGGCAAGCAAGTTGACAAGATCTACGCCCACAACCAAATTGTGTTCTACTCGTGCATTAGAGAACTACGCATAGACCTAGCTCATGATGCCACTGTTGGAGAACGTTGTAGAAAATTAAAATTTTTCCTACGGTTTCACCAAGATCCATCTATGAGTTCATCTAAGCAACGAGTCAAGGGAGAGAGTTTGCATCTACATACCACTTGTAGATCGAAAAGTGAAGCGTTCGAGGGATGGTGATGACGGAGTCGTACTCGCCGTGATTCGGATCACCGATGACCAAGTGCTGAACGGACAGCACCTCCGTGTTCAACACATGTACGGTACGGATGACATCTCCTCCGTCTTGATCCAGCAAGGAGGAAGGAGAGGTTGAGGAAGACAGCTCCAACGGCAGCACGACGGCGTGGTGTTGTTGGTGCTGAAGATCTCGGCTAGGCTTCGCCAAGCACGCACGGAGGAGGAGAGGTGTTGGGAGGGAGGGCTGCGCCTTGGCTTGGGTGTGCAGCCTCCCTCACCCTCTATTTATAGGGGAAGGGAGAGGGGCCCCTCTAGATGCATCTAGAGGGGGGCGGCCAAGGGGAGGGGCTTGCCCCCAAGCAAGGCGCCCCTCTAGGGTTCCCCCCTCAACCCTAGGCGCAAGGGCCCAAGGAGGGGTTGCGCCCAGCCCACCAGGCTGGCCCCTTCCCACGCAGCCAAATGGCCCCCGGGAGGTGGCCTCCCGGTGGACCTCGAACCCTTCCGGTGGCCCAGACAATACCCAGTATGCCCTCAACTTTCCGGTGTCCGCTTGACAACTTCCCATATATAAATCTTTACCTCCGGACTATTCCGAACTCCTCGTGACGCCCCGGATCTCATCCGGACTCAACAACATTCGGTAATCACATACAAGTCTTCCTAATAACCCTAGCGCCACCGAACCTTAAGTGTAGACCCTACGGGTTCGGGAGACACGCAGACATGACCGAGACGCTCAGTCAATAACCAACAGCGGGATCTGGATACCCATGTTGGCTCCCACATGCTCCTCGATGATGTCATCGGATGAACCCACGATGTCGAGGATTCAAGCAACCCCGTATACCATTCCCTTTGTCGACGGTATGTTACTTGCCCGAGACTCGATCGTCGGTATCCCAATACCTGCTCAGTCTCGCATCGACAAGTCACTTTACTGCATCAGTAATGCATGATCCCGTGACCGGACACTTGGTCACTTTGAGCTCATTATGATGATGCACTACCGAGTGGGCCCAGTGATACCTCTCCGTAATACGGAGTGACAAATCTGTCTCGATCCGTGTCAACCCAATGCAGACACTTTCGGAGATACCGTAATGCACCTTTATAGTCACCCGATTCGTTGTGACGTTTGGTACACCCAAAGCACTCCTACGGTATCCGGGAGTTACACGATCTCACGGTCTAAGGAATAGATACTTGACATTGAGAAAGCTCTAGCAAAACGAACTACACGATCTTGTGCTATGCTTAGGATTGGGTCTTGTCCATCACGTCATTCTCCTAATGACGTGATCCCGTTGTCAATGACATCCGATGTCCATAGTCGAGAAACCATGACTATCTGTTGACCAACGAGCTAGTCAACTAGAGGCTTACTAGGGACGTATTGTGGTCTATGTATTCACACATGTATTACGATTTCCGGATAATACAATTATAGCATGAATAAAAGACAATTATCATGAACAAGGAAATATAATAATAATGCTTTTATTATTGCCTCTAGGGCATATTTCCAACAGACGACCCGAGCTCAGCCCCTATCCGCAGCGAGATTTGGCGGGAGGGACATTTCCGCGAGCCCGTTCCCGCTCCCCCCACCCTCCGCCGCCATTGCCCCGCCACTGCATGCTCCAGTGCATCTTCCCTGACCGTCCTTCACCGCCATGGATGACTCCTGGTTGTCCCCCGTCACCGTCGAGGTCGCGCACGCTCCCTTCCGTCGGGTGGATCTCGACGCCGGCCATGTTGGCCCCGCCGTCGCCCAAGTTAACGCCGCGCCTGCCCACGTGCAGGGCGGGATTCCGGTAGCCCTTGCCGCGAAGGCCCGCGCTCCAGGCGCCAACTCCGCTGCGCGATCCCGGCCGGCGGCGGAGAAGGTCGGCAAGGTCTCCGGCGTAAAGAGGAAGAAGATTCCGGCTACAAAGAGGCCGGCTCCTTCATCCACTCCCCCGCCGTAGAGAGGTTCCCCGGCGATGCCGTGCAACGGTGCTGCTCCCACCGCAAGCGAGGTGTTTGACGAAATGGCTGGAAGGTATGCGATGCCGCTCAATTGCATTTTTTGTTTGCTTTACGCCATCTTGCGATAGCTCGTGACTTGTTGTGGTTCACTCAAACAATGCAACTGCCGAGTTCGTGAGCTTGTTGGACACCAAACGTCGTTGACATTGATCAAGCCCCGTTCGCCGCATTTGACTAAAATGAAACAGAGGGCGGCGCGGACGATCATGGTTGTGAGGAAGAATTGGAGGAGATCGAAGCGGAAGCGTATGAGCAATCGCAAACAAAAACTGGGAAAAAGCCAAAGATCGAAGAACTACACGATCTTGGAAGATCAAGTTTTGATCAATGCGTGGAGTGCGGTGTCTCTTGATGCATGCACGGGTACTTCTCAAACCGCCAAGAGGTATTGGCAAAGGATCGAAGATCAATACTTCCGCATGATGGCAAAGGATCAAGAGGTATTGGCAAAGGATCGAAGATCAATATTTCGGTCGCTTCAAGGGCGTTGGGAGGTGATCAAGCCTATGTGCAGTCGTTGGGCAGCTTGCTTAGAGCAAGTACGCAATGCACCTCCAAGTGGAACCGTGGAATCCGACTATGTGAGTTTGTTGTGCATCATCATATTTGCTTCATTTTTTGCATCATGGGAAATGATTGTATCATTTCACTTTGTTCACATTGTGTAGAACAAGATTGCTCAACATAGATACAAAGACATGGAAGCTTCGGAAGGCAAATCCTTCAAACTAGAGCATTGTTGGGAGTTGCTCCAAAAGTGCGAGAAGTGGGAGTTGATCGACAAAGAATCCCCACCAAAGAGAGGCTCACTTACAAACAGATGAGGATGATGATGGCCCAAGAAATTTGCACAAGCCCGATGGCGACAAGAAGACTAAGGAGAAGATGAAGAGAGAGTAAGAAGCATCGAGCTTGAGGGAGAAGATTGATGCCATGGTGCAATCAAACGAGTTGATGTTGTTGAAGTCGTTGGAGATCAAGAAAGAGTTGGCCGAGAAGAAGGCAAAGGAGAAGCAAGAAAAGTGGCAATTGCTCAAGGAAGAGGGGCTGCGCAAAGCTGCCATTGAGGAGAGAAGAGCGCGTGCCGCAGAAAACAAAGCCATGTCCAAGCTGCTCACCGAAGAGAACAAGATCATGTCAATGAACCGCAATGACATGGACGATCTCACCAAAACATGGCATGATATGGCAAGGAGAGAAATCTTGAAGAGGAGAATGGTTGCGTCAGCCGGTGCGTGCTACAGTTCCAAAGATGTTTTCTTTGCTCCATATGGTGGCAATGTCGATGATTTCGGTGCAGGAGTTGGAACAAGCGCCGGAGGTGGATTCGGTGGTGGCGATGAACTTTAAGATGGACTCGATGGCGCGGAGTGAAGATCGACCAAGATGATGCCGGACATGGGCGTAAACTTTTGCAGGGCCCTCTTTTGCGTTTTTCGTACTGAACTTGGCTTTTATTTGCGCGTAAAACTGTGTTATGTTGTTTGAATTGAACTTATTTGTGGAAACCTATGTCAGAGAATTGACGTTTTCTGTTTGCGGGTCGTCGCGGCGGTGTCCGAGCAGACCCCACAGAAACCGACCCGTAAGTTATATTCCGCGATTATACTTCTATACGGGTCCGGGGGACTCTGCATCTGTGGCCGTCCGAGCCAGCCCGCAAAAGCGGTTTTCCACGAACTGCAAACGCGTTTTGCGGGCTGGTCGAATGCGGGGTCTGCTAGAATTACTCTAATAACGAGTCAAGACCCTGCACAGAGTTGTTATGTTATGATAACATATGAATGCCCGTGAGAGAAAGTAGCTTGAGCCATCTACATTGACTTTTTCTCTCTTTCCAACACAAGCTACCATCACTGAGCCTCGTAAGAAATAGAAAAAAAGACTCTAGTACAAATGCATCTTCAACAATGCTACAACGTTTAACATTTTTGCATGCATCTCGATACTTCACTCCTATTTTTTCAGATTTTTATACCAAACCACACTTTTTCTTCTTAGCATTCGCCTTGGGCATAGGATCCCGTTTTCTCATGCGAACCTATTTCTTCTAACATCCCGATCCTGCCGAGGTATCATCATAGGGCCATGCATTGGACATTGCCCTAAGAAGCAACAATCCGACTGTTCATTAGGATACCAGTCTTACTCCGATTAACAGGAGCTGGAAACAGAGGGGAACTTTTGGTCTATGGAGACATATGCATTCTATATGGGAAAAAAATTAGTAATTCAACAAAAAGTCAAAAAATCCTGAAAATATTTTTGAAATAAACTTGACCTTCTATTGTACTCGTGAGAAATAAAATCCACAAAAAAAATATCCTTTTGACTTCTTTTCAAAAAAGACAAATTTTTAACTAAAATAGTGTGAATAGTGACCTATAATAGCAAATAATTTTTGTCTTTTTTGCTGTGAGGTCAACTTTTGTTTTTTTTCGTCGACATTTATATATCAGTGCAAAAGTAAGTCAAGTGTTTTGTCAAAATAGTTCTTACCTATTTTGACATTTTATAAAAATATTAAAAAAAAATCCCATATAGGATGCATATACAATCAGCAACCAAAGTGTATTTCCCAGCTGGAAACAGAATTTCGAAAAGACAATTCTACATGAGCTTCGAGCCTTCAACACGGGGAGGAAGAACATCTCCTTGTGTCTTTCGGCACAGCGGGCAGCAGCTGCTGCGGGACACTGGCCACTCTCCCTCGGCCTCTCCGGCCGCCCAGCATCCAGAGCACGAGGTGGATGCCGACATGAAACGAGCACGGCGGCGGCCAGCGCGATGACGTACCCGGACGTGTCCCACTCCGGCTGCTCCCGGCGGCGTACGCGCCCAGGAGGCCCAGCAGGTCCAGCACGATCGCCGTGTTCATGGCGTAGAGCAGCAGGGCGTGGTCCTGCAGGGACTCCTGCAGCAGCAGCACGATGACCACCACCGACGCCACGAAGGAGGTGGAGTTGCAGTAGAAGAAGGCCCGGAACCGGGCCAGGTCGCTCCCGCGCAGCAACGGGTTCCCCGCGGTGGCCCGTCGCTCCGACACGCCGCCCGGCGGCTTCAGGCCGGCCTGGTAGGTGACGCTTCCCGCCAGGATCGCCAGCAGCATCAGGTACTTCCGGCGGCTGGAAGTCGCCTCCGTGCTGGGCCTGGGCTTGGGTGAGCGGCTTCGTCGTGGCCTAAAGGAGGAAGACGGCGTGTTTGCCTTGCAGCTGCTGCCGGCGGCGGCGCTTGACCCGGAGGAGGAGCCAGTATCTCCGTCGGCGGTGGCGCAGCTTTCGAAGAACTTGAAGAACACGAGCAGCTGCACGACTATGAAGGCGACGACCGCGCCGACGAGCACGAAGACGTAGATGGACGTGCGCAGCTGCCGGGCGCACCCGGCGGCGTAGGCGCCCATCAGGCCGAACAGAGCGACCACCATGCACACGTAGAGCGCGTAGCACCGTATGCCCGGCCGGTACAGGTTCGGGTTCACGAGCATGACGATGAGCGCCATGGACGCCATGAAGCTCGCCGAGTTGCAGTAGAAGAACGCCAGGTACCTTCTCCGGTACTCGTCGTGGTCTTCGAGGACTGGGGAACCCGCACTGTATTTGGGGCCATCTTTGGTCCAGAAGCCGCCCGGCGGGGTGAGCCCGGCCTGGTAGGTGATGGTGGCCACCAGGATGGCCAGGAGCAGCAGCCGCTTGCGCCGCTTGTCGATCCTCCTCTTCTCCTCGTCGCTCAGGTCCTCGTTGTCGAGGGTGAAGAAGACGACATGGATGACCACGTACACCAGGACGGCGCCCGCCAAGGCCACGACGTAGATGGAGGTGCTCACCTCTCGGCAGCTCCCGGCGGCGTACGCGCCGATGAGGCCAAACAGGTCCAGTATCATGGCCACCTCCAGCGCGTGCCCGCTCATCAGGCTCTTGTTCTTGACCATGAGGATGACGACCAAGGACGCGACGAACGCGGTGGAGTTGCAGTAGAAGAACGCCTTGTACCGAGCAGCGTGCTTGAACAGGAGGATCGGGTCGCCGGCCTTGTAGCGCCCTTGCTCGTCAGCTTCTTGCCACACGCCGCCGGGCGGGTCCATCCCCGCTTGGTATGTGATGGTGGCGGCGAGAGTGGCGAGCAGCAGAATCAGAGATTTGGCCTTCTCGATGCCTTCGTTCTTGTTGCCCGTGTTCACCTCGTCGGCGAGGCTCCCTTGCCACCCGCCGCCTGATGTTGCCAGCAACTCACGCGCCGGCGATGAGCTTTGACTTTCGGTCTGGTTCTGGTGGCACCCGCGTTCTTGCAGCCAGTGCGACGCGCGCGCGGAGATGCTCTTGAGTCTTAGCCAGGAGCCGCTGCTCTTGAGAGGATCCGGGACGAGCACCATGACCACCATCACGAGGAGGATGTACACGAGGACCGCGGCGACGAGAACGACGACGTAGGCCGTCGTGCCGGCCTTCCTCGAGCTCCCGGCGGCGTAGGCGCCCAGGAGGCCGAGCAGCACGACGAGGATGAACCCGTACATCTGCAGATCGGCGTAGTACCTCTGCAGCCGTCGTCCCAGTAGCAGCACGATGATGAGCAGCGACGCGACGAACGCCGTGGTGTTGCAGTAGAAGAAGGCCATCAGACGGGCCGACTGCTGGGCCTTCAGCATCGGGTCGCCAGCTTTGTGGCCGCCCTCGTCGGCGTCAGCGCCACGGAAGCCGCCGGGCGGGCTCAGGCCGGCGGCGTACGAGATGCCGGTAGCGAACGTGGCGAGCAGCAGCAGCACCTTGCGCTGCTCTTTGAGCTTGAGCGCGTCATCGGGTCTCTCCTTCTCGCGCACCACCACTTGCGAGGGGGAGGTCTCGCCGGCCTCCGGTGGCGCGTAGGTGGCCAGGAGGATGTGGATGCCGACGTACGCGGCGAGAGCGACGACCAGCGTAGAGACGTACACGGTGGTTGGCAGGTCCTCGCAGCTCCCGGTGGCGAAGGCCCCCATGAGGCTGAGCAGGTCCAGCACCATGACGAACCGGAGCACGGCGAGCCACGCCGTCCGCCTCTCGTTGAGGACGAGGAGGAGGAGGTTGACGACGAGCGACGCCGCGAAGGCGGTCGCGTTGAAGTAGAAGAAGGCGAGGTACCGGGCAGAGTGGTAGAGGACCGGGTCGCCGGCCTCGTGGGAGCGTCCTTCTCCGTCGCGCCCGGACTCCTGCCAGACTCCCCCTGGCGGGCTGAGCCCGGCCGCGTACGTCGCCGTGGCCACCAGCGTGGCCAGCAGCATGAGGTACTTCCGCAGGTGGTACTCCCACGACGGCTCTGGCTTGGGCGCCGCCGCCGCTCCGATGTCGAACTCCACCTTCTCGGTCGACGTCGCCATTTTCCTAGCCACGGCCAGTGAGCTCTGTCTCTGTTACCTCTGGTGCAAGATTGCAAGCGTGGGAGGAAGATGGTGTGCCGATGGATGGATGCGCTCGTGCCGCTGCATATATAAACCCTTGAGCTACGAGCGTACGACTACGTCAACACGTGCTGATTAACTCGAAAGGACGCTGCGTACATTGAACGTTCCACCCCCTTGCGCGGCCAACATAATTAAATCTGTTCTAGGCCTGTCTGTACCTGGCCATCCCATCGGAGGAAGTATTTAACCAAAAACTATCACATTTCACGAAAACGTGACAGAAAACTACTAGTTTACGATTTTGTGCGAAAAACTACCATTTTTGTCCTAATCCATGGTAAAAAAACTACCAAATTTTGAAACCGGTCGCTTCGCCTGCGATAAGCACCAAACTAATCAGCCGGTCCCATGTTTCAGGTGCCACGGTGGCCAACCGACGCCCGCCGCGCGTTAACGGCCGCCAACGGCGCGTCCGCGGTCGGAAATGGCGTCGTCAGAGGATCAGCATCAAATGGCCGGTCCCACGTTTTGGTGCATTGAACGCAAACCGACAGCCGCCGATTCGGACCACGGACACGCCGTTAACGCGCGGCGGGCGTCGGTTGGTCACCGTGGCACCTGAAACATGGGACCGGCTGGTCAGTTTGGTGCTTAGCGCGGGCGAAGCTTCCGGTTTCGAGACTTCGTATTTTTTTGCCACGGATTAAGACAAAAGTGGTAGTTTTCCGCACAAAATTATAAAATGATAGTTTTCTATCATTTTTTCATGAAATGTGGTAGTTTTTTGTTAAATACTCCGTCGAAGCGGATCAGGTTGTTTTAGCGAGGCTGCCGTTGCATGACAATGCCGGACGACGCTCGCCGGTCGTAGTCTAGGCTGAAAATCAGCAGTGGGTGAATCATGAGCTGGCTGACTGATAGTTTTACCTGGTTACTTCATATACTCCAAATCAACTGAAGATTTTGTTATAAGGGAGCAATTAATGGGAAGTTACATATATTTGTTTCAACGGTTTTGCTAAGTCTCAATCGACTGAGATTTTTTTATGTCTTGGTTGATATTATATTCATTTGATTTTGCATGAAGATTCGTATAATTTTTTCTTTTCAGTTTTTTCTTCTTCTTCTTATATACTGTATCACTTTAAGTCTCAGTCAACTGAGACCTAGCTACACCCTTATTTCAAATTCAATTTCTTTATAGTACTTAACTAAGTGTATAATGCACACTTGCATAGGTGGGCGAGCGGCCCCTGCTGCGGCTCTGGCGATGGCTGACATAGCGGTGATGACGGCAACGCGCCCACCCACCCATGCAGGGCCGAAGCAAACTCCGTCGTGCAGGCGTAAATCGGCGTCCACGACCGATCTTATCCCACCGATTAGCCGGGTTCGAGCCGACTCCTCGTTCACCTCCTCCTCCTCCTCCTCCTCCATCACCACCCCATCCTCTTGCTCAGGGATGACAACATCGCCGGCGGCCGACAACGCGAGCTGCACCGCCAGGCCCTCCCCCTCCTTGAACTCATCGAGCTTCAAGTCCTCCGATGCCTTCATGTATGACTCGTCCATCTATTCTTCCTGTTCTGGAGATGGAAATGGGGTAGTTGTGGGTTCACACGCGCGCACCCGCACATGCGCACGGCGAGGGCTGGGAACACGCACCCACGCGCACGCACAGGGCTGGGGCGCGCGCCCGTGGCGGCGGCGGGGGGGGGGGGTCGGAGCACGTGAGCGAGCAACGAAGAAACAACCGTCATCGCAGGTCGTGCTCATCCCGGAACCACGTGTCCCAAAGGGGTGAGTAGCCAGTGTACGTGACGTCGCGGAGGAGATCCGGAGGTAGCTGGGCTTGCCGGCGGTTGATCTCAAAAAGCCGCACGCGGCCGCTGGCCGGGACGCCAGGCACGAGCACCCGCTCTGAGTTGTGGTTCCACCTGTTTGGAAGGTGCACATCGGGCCACAACAGCGAGGAGGCCTCATCCCAGTAGTGCTAGGACATCTCCACGCCGACATAGACGTCTTGCCGTGGCACTCCTCCTTGGCCTCGATGATGACCTTACCTCATGGTCGTGCTTCCTGGACCTCGCCGAGATCCACTTCCACACCATTGTGGCGATGGGCGGCGGTTGGCGCTGCGGGCTAGGGATGTCGGGTGCGTGGGGGCAGAGAAGTATGTGGAGGTGAACGAAAGTGGACTGGCCGGTCCATGCGCACGGGCTAGGCATTAAAAGGACCTCATTAGGCGGCTCGGTGGTTGACATGCGGCCCCTTTCACGCGTTTGGACTAAATGAGGCTGGTGGGAGGTGGTTGGTTGGCTGACACGCGGGCCCGAGGATGGACACCGAGAAGACACACGCGCTTCCATCCAATGTCCGTTTGGACGCAATCGGTTCCAAATTTGTCTGTTCAGACGAACATATGGCGAAGGAATTTTGCGTACGAGATTGCGTGCTGGACCCTGACATTTGTCCGTCTGAATCCAAACTGACAGGACGGACCAAACGCGAGGCCTTAGCAAACTGGTATTACTATATATACATACTTTTTACACAGATGGACGCGCCAACTCACTTTCCCTACTCTTATAAAAAACCGAGTTGATGATGATGATGTGCCTGCCATCTTGTAATATAGACCGCCCGATCTATATCTGACGGATAAAAAGCAAACTATGACAATTTTATAAAAGATACCCGCACCTCTCTCCATATTTAGAATATGATTGGTTTGCTGCCAATATTTGGCTAGCCAAATGTTGAAATTGCCAAATATTGGCAATACCAAGACTTGCCAATATATTGGCAACTTTATGTGAGATAGGCAAGACAACTCGGTAACCAACCAAGTAGTAGCGAATATTTGGCACAATGCCAAACATTGGCATGCCTATTTTTGGCACCAAACCAATTATGCTCTTACAGACAAGGCCTTGCCTCGTTCATCCTTATCTCCCACAACCTCATTGCTGAGCAATTAAAAAAGGAAGTCTCTGGAACAATCTAGCATGGTGGCCGCTGCCGCCTGCCGGCGCCGTCCATCCCCATGCCTCCGCCCAGTCCGACCACCAGTCACCACCACGCTCCACTCCTCCTCACCTTATCTCTCATCTTTCATTTTTTTGATGAAATTCTCGAGATACCAGTTTTTCGATAAAATTCTCGAGATATCATTAGTTTTTACACATGGAATTACTCTTGCATGGGTCAAGAACAACAGGCGTTTTGTAAAAAATACATATTAATGTTCCGTGCAATGCACGAGCATCTTGCTAGTATAATATGTACTATATGAATATGTATAATTTGACCAAGAATCGATCGATGTGTGGACGGAGTAATTGACTGACGAGTGTCACTGGGCAACGACTCATGTGCAAACGCTCACTCACACTTGCTTCTGCAGCTCGAGCTAACCGAGCTGACTTTCCTATACTTAGCTGTACGTTCGTACGAAGGAACCTATAATTAAGCTCATCTTAAACTTCGTCTGAGGTCGCTATAGCAGGCGACGTAATCACGTACTAGCTGGCCAGCTTTCGCACGTTGCGTCAGCGGAGGAAGCCCGTTTACTTTTTGTAAGATGGGCATCAGCGTAAAAAAAAGCTCCTCTGTGCAAAACACAAAGTAGAGAAGTCCACTTCCTCATCCAAAAAATATCGGTTGACTTGCTCATTTTCTGAACTTTTGATGAAGGCTGACTTAGCCCTCCATAAACTAAACTACTAGTATATCCTGGATGGTTTACCCCTCGTTAGTTTTGGTGACGAAAGTCCATTTCTGAAAATCTAAGAAAATACCGGCAATTGGATGATGAGATGAGATGCTGTTGCTCATACAGATGTACTCCCTCCGTTTCAAAATAGATGACTCAACTTTATACTAACTTAACGGAGGGAGTAGCCGCCATGGTCGCCTGGTCTGCCAAACCGAAGTTAATATCAGAGGTCGGATCGACTTGATTGATCAGTTGCAATGGAGTGTATTCCAGTGGTCGGATACGACTGATCAGTTGCAACACACATGTTCCTTGTTTGCAATACACACGCTTACTCCTATATGCAGCGCTGAACTGACCAACTCGCATGGCTTCTCCGGGCAACTTCATTAGGGTCTTAGGGTTAGCCTGCAACTTGTGCACTTGATTGGGAAAGATGCAGATTACTAATATCGATTCAGCAGCAACTGGATAAAAAGATTGGATAGTCTGACCACAGGCTGATCGATGAATGGCCGGGACAGTCGGCTGACAGCTGACAAGAGAACAGCTAACAACTGCCATGTTTTGTATACACACTCTTTTTTTAAAAAGCATTATATACTCACTCTTGGCGCAGGCACGCAGGCATGAGATAAGCCTATGGCATGTTGATCATCACGGGTTGGGCTGTCCAAAAACCCGCTTTTGGAACCCGTGCAAAACCCAGCTCAGCAGCTTGAAAATTAGTAATGTGTGCCTAAGAACAACTCCAACGGACCGACCCAAGCGGACGGTGCCTTTGTCTTTTTTGTCCGTTTGGGTCGGCCAGGCGGACACGGATATCCGCTTTTGCGTTTGGGTCGGCACGTGCGCCCAACGTTGGCCCTACCCAATTTGACGATGCTAGAAAAAATAATAACACATGCATATTAAAAAAGAAAAGCAACATTAATTAAACATAAAGCCGGCCACGAAGGCCGGCGAGAGTCCACGCGTCCACATTCGCATTTAAAAAAAATAAAAACAACCTAAACTACAAGGCAACGTTCTGCCCTAGGCGTCGGCGTCGTCGTTCTCGGGGTCCGTGAGGTCGATGAGCGTCGGTGCCTGCCCGTCCCAGGAGAACGCTGTGTTCCAGAGCGCGGTCATGTCAGGCGTAGGCTGTGCGGCCGCCTGTGCAGCTGCGGCCTGGCGCGCCTCCTCCTTGGCCTCGCGCTCCTCCTCCTCCTCGAGGTCGCGCTCGAGCATTTTGAGGTACTCGCCGTCGCGGCGCTCCTCGGCCACCCGGATCTGGCGCCAGTGCTCGAGGTACGCCGCCTCATGTGCCGGCGTCGCCCCCATTCAGACCGGCGGCGCGCGTACCCACTCGCGCACTACTCCCGTCCAGGAGTAGCGCTCGATGGGGGACGGCTCCGGCTCGGGCTCCGGCTGCTTCTCCGGCTATACGAGGCATCGGGGAGGGGACGGCGGGGCCACCGGCGGCATCATGCAGTCGCCCGCCATGGAGAGGGCAAGTGCCTGCGCCATTGCCGCCTCGTACCGAGCCTCCTCTTCCTCCGCCGCCTCCGCCCTGCACCGCTCGTCCTCCTCGCTCTCCCGGTAGACGGTCGCAAGGGCCGCCTGGTAGGCGTCCTCGACCGCCTGGTCCTCATCACGGACGACGAGCGGCGGCGGCGGCTCGCTCCGGTCGACCTCGCGCACGCCCCGTCGCCTCGCCTCCTCGTGCTCGAAGGCGAACCACCTCGCCCAGTTGGGCGAGTCGGATGCGTAGGCGGGCTCGCGGCGCTGCTCCGGCGTCAGCAGCGCCCGCCGGCGCCGCACCTCCTCCGCGTGAGCCCTAGCCGTCTGCGGCGCCGCCGGCACTGGGATCCTATCTGGATTCAGATGCCAGTCGTGTGGCAGGGTCACGTCGGGGTACAACAGAGGCTGGCGATGCCGCCAGTGCCACTTCGCCTGGTGCACTGGCACGTTCACGCGCTGCCTCTGCCGGCGAGGCGCCGACGGAGGCGGGAGGAACTCTGAGGGGAAAGGGATGGCGGGGGCCTTGTCCTTGGCCTTCTTCTTTGCCGTGGCGGAGAAGAACCCCATCTCGCTGTGGTTGTGGTGGCTAGGGTTTGCCGGCGACGGGGGAGCAAAGCTTGCTAGATGTGGACGGCGAGTTTGGATGAGGACGGCCCCGCCGCACGGTCGGCTTAAAAAAGGACGAGCGCCGTCGCTGACGCGTGGGCCCGTGGTCATAAATTAAGCTGAACGCGTGGGCAGCGGGTAGTTGGACATCCGCCAGGTGGGGACGCCGCAGGCAGCGAGAAGGCGCGCGTGGCGTCTGTTGGGCGTCCGCGTCGACGCATTTAGGGCACAAATTTGGGCCGCAAATGCGTCGGCGCGGACGGGATGCGAACGTGATTTGGATTTGGGTCGGCGCGTTGGGCCGCCACTTTTGTTCGCACCGACCCAAATAGACGACGGCAGACGAAATGGGTCGGCCCTTTGGAGTCTCTACTCCTAATGGAGTAGTTGGTGAATAGTCTGCGCGGTTTATTTTCGCTAGTTTTCTTTCGTCATCCTCACACCTCCCACCTCGAAAAAAACTCCAACCAAAACCAGGAAAAAAACACCTCAAACTCCGACGGGAACGAGGCTCCCCTCGATCTCAAACATCGTACATCTAGCGTCACGGCCTCACGGGGGAAAACCGCGCCGCCGCCCAAGGCCCGCTCTGCCCTCACCGCTCCTTGCAACGCCGCTGCCAGAGGGCCGGCCGGCGAAGCCGCGCCGTGCCCAGGGACGGCGGCGGCGGGGTGGTTCCGTCTCCCTACCTCCTGCCAGAGCCCACACCCCACCATACGTAGATCTGGCCGGGAGCCCCTCCACCACCATCCCCGCCCCTCCCGTGTGGCCTTCCTCGTCTCTGGTGATGAAGTTCGTCCCCGGATCCGTGACGACGGCGCCTCGGTGACTCCCCCACGCGTGCGGCTTGGCCGGCCCAGATCCGATCTGGCGACCCCCCCCCTTCTGACTGGCTGCTGCATCCTCCGGCCCGGTGTGGCCGCCTCCTCCCTTGGCAGCGCAGACTTGGTCTTGCTCCTCCCCTGGCCGCGTCCTTCCTAGGCAACACTCTCTCTTCATGTTGCATTCTTGCTGGTGGTGGTTGGGCCTGGTCACTTATACATGTCTGATTGATGAACTTGATATTGCGACCTTTCACATCTTTAGGTTCTGGAAGTTAGATTATCCTGGCCTGGATGTGCATACTACTTTGGTCAATATGATTTCCTGATTTGAGCATATGTTGTGTGTTGCAGGTCCTTGAGTTTGGGTGTGACCAGCCATTAAGCTTGGTGGCTCATAATATTTTCTCCATGGAAACCAAGCATACCACGGGAGGCAAGCATTCCCCAATTCTGGACACTTGAATGTCAACTTATTTCATCTTGGAGATCTTCTGACATTCTGAATATGTGCACTCATCACCGTAATCTGTACTGTTTTAGATGTGTAATAAGTGGATACGTCCCTAATAGGACACAGGTCTATATGGCATCTTTCTGCAGAAATTTGATTTAAGTGATCTTATTATCGTCTTATGCTAGCTAATATTTTTTTGCGACCAAGGTTGTGTTGGAAGAACTGATGGTTGGGTCCTCTGAATATCATCGTGTTACGTAAACAATGATCTTTTCTCAGTCTACTATAATGACTGACTATTGTTGCACAACATCCATCCATCCTTATGCTATTCGGTTATTATTATTTTGAACTGGGTTTAATCCCTTCACATTTCAAAGTGTTGTGTGTGCATTTGCATAACTACTTGTGTTACGAGTGCAGGATTCAAAGAATTTCTATTGGGAAATCAAAGGGGGCAATAACTTCAATTGGGAGAAGTCGCTAGAAAAGAAGGTCAGAGCGACAACCTTGGTTAAACACATTCGTTGTTAATATTTGGCAGACGTATAGATGATGCCTATGAGGCTATGACCCAATATCATTATTCTTTGTTTGCAGACTCAAGAAAAATATTAGATTAAATGGATTGTACAAGAGAATTGTTTCTACTTTGGTATGACGATGTTCCAAAGGGCTAGAAGTATAATTGATTCTCATACTGTTTTTTTAAGTTGATGCTCATACTATTGAACTTAGCTAACTAGATATTTCAAAGCAAAGGCACATGAAGAAACACATATTAGTTTCAACTGGTAGCTCTCATCAACATTCCTAGAAAAGGTATAGGAATATTTCCATGATAAATTTTTATATTAGTTACTTGTACGGGTGATGGTAATGTTAACATGTTTTTTTTGCTCCTTTGTACATGGATTAGGCTTCTTCAGCACAACTCATTTTCTCAAGATTAGGCTTGTTCTTTCTGTACTGAAAACAATATTAGTAGTAGCATGCATTTTGACTCAGTTTTCTTTTGTAGGAGACCTCTACAGTAATCGCACTCTCCACGTGGACGTGGGAATAAGAAAGCGTAGCGAGACATGAAAAGGTGGGGTGCGACCTTGAAATGCTCATCAAATTGCTGGCTCCATGTTGCCTCTCCACTGTCATCATACTTGTCTGCATCAAGAATAGTGTAGGCTAGCTGCTTTGCTGGGGGAGCGCGGTTGAGCTCCATGGGCAACACTTCGAGCTGCTATAAAAATATCATGATCATCTTTTGGCGAATACAAAGATGTTTGTAACCTCATAAGCGAGCTCTGTCTGCTGCTTGTATATTGAGAGATACTACAGGAATTTATACACTCATAGCTTATCTTTCCGATAAGCTGTCATGCATATGTTTCAACTAAATTATGGTTATTATTTATGTTTGTAAAACTAAGCCATTGATAGGATAATCAAAAGTAGTTGTTGATTGACAAAGCTGAGAGACAACTTACAGACATTATACCAGCTAGGAATTTATTGGTGGGACAAAATTATGTCATGGTTTATATACAGGTGATCGGTACTTCAGGTAGCTCACTACTTGATTCCATAGATCATACACTAACAATTTTTCTTTGGATACAACAAGGATCATACCCCACCCACGCGGTGGCACGACATAGAAGGGCTACATGGGTTAATAGCGGCGTGTGCAATGGAAGGACGCCTACGAGAAAAAGCTCACCGAGGTCTTGGAATTCCAACCTAGGTAAACAAGTGAGCTCACTTTAACAGTTTACCCTTTTTTGGTGATGTGGGCTAACTCATTAACTAAGGGCTACTCAGCTCTGTATTTTTCTCTCTTTGGTAATAGGAATCCTCCTACATTGCCTCTGTTCGATTTTGGTAGCTATCCTTGTTCTAGATCATAGGGTTGTCATCTTCATATGTCATATGATATATAATTGATGCAAATTGCAGCTGACCCATCGTCTATCTGAAACCATTTATCTGTAGTTGTGCTCTTTGGCCGTAACGGTGGTATCTTTGGCGGATGATCGGACCATCTTCTATGATCCGTAGAAGCACCTCTCGCACAAACATGTATATTTATTTGTGAATCCGATCCTAACAAGAGTATTTGACCTTTAACATTTTTCCGATGTAAAGTATGGCCACCAAAATTTCTTGGAATTCAATAGCTCCTAAAAATGTATGTTTTGTCATAGTGAAGGAACCGGAGGGAGGATATGTAGGTATGCCCCGCCGTGACGCAGCCCTTGATCCGTCTTGGTCAATCTTACAGATTATCTAATCATACTGAACATGTATCTATTGCATCGCTAGAAGCTGAACTCACCATGCACTGATTATATATTTCCCTGGTCACAATTAGATGGCTAATAATTTCATGCACACAATAGCAGATATACAGATATTTGGAATTGTTTTGCTGTGTTCTTTCTATGAAAGATAAGCATGAATGCAACGATGGCAAACCTAAACATCGTTGCCAATTTTCTCTTCCATGGAGTAGGATGAATGTCATGGCAGCAACTGCAAGCTGCAAAAACATTATTATTACGGGTGCACCGGTTTCAATTGTGTCTTCTTGCAAGCTCCTTGCCAAGGAGAGTCCCAAGGTCGTTTGTACTCTGTAGGCTAATTAATCCATTGACTATGTCCTATGATTCTCTAGGAGCACTGAGAAATTGTATGTTTTTTTATAAGGTGATTGAAAGAATAATAATAATATTTTCACGCCACATCCAGGAGATGAAAACTTTATTGGTAAAAAGACACAAGCTTACCCTTTTCAGCTTGTCTCAAGCAATTAAGAGTTCCGTTCTTATTTTTGAGCACTTCAAATGTGTATCTCTTACGGACTAATACTTTCTCGACCGACACCTGGTAACATCATGATTTTGTGTAATTTTTCCGAAAGCAAATTTGGTGACCCATTTTTTACAAGGATTTGCAATCTTGAGAGACTCATTGACCTGTAAAAATCCCAATTGACTTTGCCCGTGATTATTGCAATAATGGGTTGATTTTAGTGGTTTGGTCTGTGACGTGAATGTGAGCTAGAGTATAGGGATTACCTGCGCCGCTATCAGTTGGCTTACAGTTTGGTGATCCAGCACAATCTTTCTATTTTCTTCAAATTCTTAAGCAATTACTCACGTTTGAAGAATGACAATGGAGCATACCCTCTTTTAGAAAACTATATACCATGGGTGTTCGAGATTATATTATGGTTTGGGCAATTGTGAGACGTCTATCAGTGTGAATTGCTTAGATGATGCACCAAAGTGGACCTATTTTGCATTCATGGACTTTGATATTTTTACCGATCTCATGGTTGTGAACATCAATGGTGTAAAGTATATGTACTGCTGCTCATAGATAAATCTTTACCGAGTTTTCATTTTATCATGTACACTTCAAGTCTTGCTTGCCAAACTTCCACAAGTTCATGTTAAATTGTTAACTGCCTCATGTTTGTTCTTCATTATTCCATATCAAAGTGATGTTGTCCAATGCATCTGTTCCTATCTGATGTAGAAATTGCTTTCCATGAGGTATGCCCTGAAGATGATACAATATCATTCCTCTTGGTGCCCGTGCTAATATAACTCTTATTTTGAAAAAAACAGTTTCTATGTATTTGGGAGCAGGATATTAGGTAGAAATCTTTTGGTGAACTACAAATTTAAGCGTCTCTGGCGAGTTCTTTGTCGGTCAGCACCACCTCCCTTGGCGCTTGACCTAGCAGATGTGTGTGCGTGTGCAGATCACCCATGCCTCCACTACGCTACCTGCTGTTGGATGGCACTGGTCGTCCAAGCGTGTGGAACTGGAAGGACTGCCCTTCATGGTGGCACAACTCAGCTCGGAGGAGAAAAGACCAAGGTCCTGCAGGTAACATCCCATCAACTAACTGTCTACTCCCTCTGTCCCAATATAAGTGACTCAACTTTGTACTAACTTTAGTACAAAGTTAGTACAAACTTGAGTCACTTACTAAATAGAAAGCTTCCATCTTGATGTAATTTACTGGAGGTTAATCCTACTTGCTTGTTTGATAAACCTTGTCATATGCTTCATGTGAGGTTTCTGTTGGAAATATGACCTAGAGGCAATAATAAAAGGATTATTATTATATTTCCTTGTTCGTGATAATTGTCTTTTAATCATGATATAATTGTATTATTCGGAAATCATAATACACGTGTGAATAAATAGACCACAATATGTCCCTAGTGAGCCTCTAGTTGACTAGCTCGTTGATCAATAGATAGTCATGGTTTCCTGACTATGGACATTGGATGTCAATGATAACGGGATCACATCATTAGGAGAATGATGTGATGGACAAGACCCAATCCTAAGCATAGCACAAGATCGTGTAGTTCGTTTTGCTAGAGCTTTTCCAATGTCAAGTATCTCTTCCTTAGACCATGAGATCGTGTAACTCCCGGATACCGTAGGAGTGCTTTGGGTGTACCAAACGCCACAACGTGAATCGGGTGACTATAAAGGTGCACTACAGGTATCTCCAAAAGTGTCTACATTGGGTTAACACGGATCGAGACTGGGATTTGTCACTCCGTGTTACGGAGAGGTATCACTGGGCCCACTCGGTAGTGCATCATCATAACGAGCTCAAAGTGACCAAGTGTCTGGTCACGGGATCATGCATTACGGTATGAGTAAAGTGACTTGCCAGTAACGAGATTGAACGAGGTATTGGGATACCGACGATCGAATCTCGGGCAAGTAACATACCGATTGACAAAGGGAATTGTATATGGGGTTGTTTGAATCCTCGACATCGTGGTTCATCCGATGAGATCATCGAGGAGCATGTGGGAGCCAACATGGGTATCCAGATCCCGCTGTTGGTTATTGCCCGAGAGCCGTCTCGGTCATGTCTACATGTCTCCCGAACCCGTAGGGTCTACACACTTAAGGTTCGGTGACGCTAGGGTTGTATGAATATGTGTATGCAGTAAACCGAATGTTGTTCGGAGTCCCGGATGAGATCCCGGACGTCATGAGGAGTTCTGGAATGGTGCGGAGGTAAAGAATTATATATAGGAAGTATTGTTTTGACCGCCGGGAAAGTTTGGTCACCGTGTATTGTCTGGGACCACCGGAAGGGTCCCGAGGTCCACTGGTGGGGCCACCCATCCCGGAGGACCTCATGGGCTGAAGTGGGGAGGGGAACCAGCCCATAGTGGGCTGGTGCGCCCCCCTTGGCCCACCCCCTGCGCCTAGGGTTGAAACCCTAGGGTGGGGGGGGGGCGCCCCACTTGCCTTGGGGGGCACTCCAACCCCCTTGGCAGCCGCTCCCCTTGGGATATTGGATCTCCAAGGGCCGGCGCCCCTCCTGGGGGCCTATATAAAGGGAGGGAGGGGGCAGCTGCACAAGTTCCGCGCCTCCTCCCTCGCTACACCTCTTCCTCCTCCGTCACGAGCTTGGCGAAGCCTGCTTGGGAATCTGCTGCTCCACCACCACCACGCCGTTGTCTTTGCTGCTTTGAGCCATCTTCTTCAACCTCTCCTCCCCCTTGCTGGATCAAGAAGGAGGAGACGTCATCCGCTCCGTCACGTGTGTTGAACGCGAGGTGCCGTCCGTTCGGCACTCGGTCATCGATGATTTGGATCACAGTGATACGACTCCATCATCCACGTTCTAGTGAACGCTTCCGCACGCGATCTACAAGTGGTATGTAGATGCAATCTCTCTCCCATGACTCGTTGCTTAGATGAACTCATAGATAGATCTTGGTGAAACCGTAGGAATATTTTTAATTTTCTGCAACGTTCCCCAACAGTGGTATCAGAGCCAGGTTTATGCGTAGTTCTCTATTGCACGAGTAGAACACAATTTTGTTGTGGGCGTAGATCTTGTCAACTTGCTTGCCGCTACTAGTCTTATCTTGCTTCAGCGGTATTGTGGGATGAAGCGGCCCGGACCAACCTTACACGTGCGCTTACGTGAGACCGGTTCCACCGATCGACATGCACTAGTTGCATAAGGTGGTGGCGGGTGTCTGTCTCTCCACTTTAGTTGGAGCGGATTCGATGAAAAGGGTCCTTATGAAGGGTAAATAGAAGTTGACAAAATCACGTTGTGGTTATTCGTAGGTAAGAAAACGTTCTTGCTAGAACCCAATTGCAGCCACGTAAAAGATGCATCAACAATTAGAGGACGTCTAACTTGTTTTTGCAGCAATTGTCATGTGATGTGATATGGCCAAGTTGTGATGAATGATGAATGACATATTGTGATGTATGAGATCATGTTCTTGTAATAGGAATCACGACTTGCATGTCGATGAGTATGACAACGGCAGGAGCCATAGGAGTTGTCTTTATTTTTGTATGACCTGCGTGTCATTGAAGAACGCCATGTAAATTACTTTACTTTATTGCTAAACGCGTTAGCCATAGAAGTAGAAGTAGTCGTTGGCATGACAACTTCATGAAGACACGATGATGGAGATCATGATGATGGAGATCATGGTGTCATGCGGTGACAAGATGATCATGGAGCCCGAAGATGGAGATCAATGGAGCTATATGATATTGGCCATATCATGTCACTACTATATAATTGCATGTGATGTTTATTATGTTTATGCATCTTGTTTACTTAGAACGACGGTAGTAAATAAGATGATCCTTACAACAATATCAAGAAGTGTTCTTCCCTAACCGTCTTATTTGTTGCTAAAGTTAAATGCGTTTGAAGCACCACGTGATGATCGGGTGTGATAGATCCTTACCTTCACATACAACGGGTGTAAGACAATTTTACACATGCAAAACACTTAGGGTTAACTTGACGAGCCTAGCATGTACAGACATGGCCTCGGAAGACGGAGACCGAAAGGTCGAACACGAGTTGTATGGAAGATACGATCAACATGAAGATGTTCACCGACGATGACTAGTCCGTCTCACGTGATGATTGGACACGGCCTAGTCGACTCGGATCGTGTAACACTAAGATGACTAGAGGGATGTCTAATCTGAGTGGGAGTTCATTAAAATAATTTGATTAGATGAACTTAATTATCATGAACTTAGTCTAAAACTTTTGCAAATATGTCTTGTAGATAAAATGGCCAACGCTCATGTCAACATGAACTTAATCGCGTTCCTAGAAAACCAATTTGAAAGATGATGGCAGCAACTATACGGACTGGGTCCTAACACGAGGATCATCCTCATAGCTGCCGTGAAACAATATGTCCTAGAAGGACCGCTAGGTGATGCACCCGTCCCAGAACCAAGACATTATGAATGCTTGGCAGTCTCGTCTTGATGATTACTCCCTCGTTCGGTGCGGCATGCTTTACAGCTTAGAACCGGGCTCCAAAAGCGTTTTGAGCAACACGGAGCATATGAGATGTTCGAGGAGCTGAAACTAGTTTTCCAAGCTCATGCCGGGTCGAGAGATATGACGTCTCCGAGCAAGTTCTATAGTTGTAAGATGGAGGAAAACAGTTACATCGGTGAACACATACTCAAAATGTGCAGGTTGCACAACCGCTTTGTCCCGGTGGACATAAAACCTCCCGGACGAGGCGGTCATTGACAGAATCCTTGATTGCTCCCACCAAGCTACAAGAGCTTTGTGATGAACTACAATATGCGAGGGAATGGTGAAGACCATTCCCGAAGTATTCTCAATGCTGAAGTCGAGAGGTTGAAATCAAGAAAGAACATCAAGTGTTGATGGTCAATAAAACCACTAAGTTCAAAAAGGGCAAGGGTAAGAAGAACTTCAAGAAGGACGGCAAGGATGTTGCCGCCCGATAAGCAAGTTGCGGAAGAAGTCAAAGAATGGACCCAAGCACGAGACGAGTGCTTTTATTGCAAAGGAAGGGCCACCGAAGCGGAACTGCCCCCAAATACTTAGCGGACAAAAGGCCGGCAACACTAAAGGTATATTTGATATACATGTAATTGATGTGTACCTTACCGATTACTCGTAGTAACTCACAGGTATTTGATACGGTGCCGTTACTCATATTTGTAACTCACAGCAGGAGCTGCGGAATAAACGGAGGCTGGCGAAGGGCGACGAGGTGACGGCGCGTCGGGAATGGTTCCAGGTCGATGTGATCGCCGTCGTACGCTACCTCTACATTTACCTACGAGATTAGTTTTAAACCTCAATAATTGTTATTTAGTGCCAAGTTTGAGCATGAACATTGTATCGGGATCTCGTTTAATGCGAGATGGCTACTCATTTAAATCCGAGAATAATGGTTGTTCTATTTATATGAGAGATATGTTTTATGGTCATGCTCCGATGGTCAATGGTTTATTCTTAATGAATCTCGAGCGTGATATTACACATATTCATAGTGTGAATACCAAAAATGTAAGGTTGATAACGATAGTCCCACATACTTGTGTAATCGCCGCCTTGGTCACATTGGTGTCAAGCGCATGAAGAAGCTCCATTCGATGGACTTTTAGAGTCTCTCGATTATGAATCATTTGACACATGCGAACCATGCCTTATGGGCAAAATGACCAAGACTCCGTTCTCGGAACAATGTAGCGAGCAACCAACTTATTGGAAATCATACATACCGATGTGTGCGGTCCAATGAGCGTTGAGGCTCATGGAGGATATCATTATGTTCTCACTCTCACGAACGACTTAAGTAGATATGGGTATGTCTACTTGATGAAACACAAGTCTGAGACCTTTGAAAAGTTCAAGGAATTTCAGAATGAGGTAGAGAATCAACGTGACCGAAAAATAAAGTTCTTACGATCAGATCGTGGAGGAGAATATTTAAGTCACGAATTTGGTACACACTTAAGGAAATGTGGAATCGTTTCACAACTCACGCCACTGGAACACCTCGGTAATAGAACGGTGTGTCCGAACGTCGTGTCGCACTCTATTGGATATGGTGCGATCTATGATGTCTCTTACTGATTTACCGCTATCATTTTGGGGATACGGTCTAGAGACAGCTACATTCACTTTAAATAGGGCACCGTCTAAATCCGTTGAGACGACACCGTATGAATTATGGTTTGGGAAGAAACCTAAGTCATCGTTTCTAAAAGTTTGGGGATGCGATGCTTATGTTAAGAAACTTCAACCTGAAAAGCTCGAACCCAAATCGGAAAAATGCGTCTTCATCGGATACCCTAAGGAAACCATTGGGTATACCTTCTACCTTAGATCCGAAGGCAAGATCTTTGTTGCCAAGAACGGATCCTTTCTGGAAAAAGAGTTTCTCTCGAAAGGAGTAAGTGGAAGGAAAGTAGGACTCGATGAAGTACTACCTCTTGAACCGGAAAGTAGTGCAGCTCAGGAAAATGTTCCTGTGGTGCCTACACCAAATGGAGAGGAAATTAATGATGATGATCAAGGTACTTCGGATCAAGTTGCTAATGAACTTCGTAGGTCCACTAGGACACGTTCCGCACCAGAGTGGTACGGCAACCCTGTCCTGGAAATCATGTTGTTAGACAACGGTGAACCTTGGAACTATGAAGAAGCGATGGCGGGCCCAGATTCCAACAAATGGCTTGAAGCCATGCAATCCGAGATAGGATCCATGTATGAAAACAAAGTATGGACTTTGGACAGACTTGCCCGATGATCGGCGGCGATAGAAAATAAATGGATCTTTAAGAAGAAGGCAGACGCGGATGGTAATGTCACCATCTATAAAGCTCGACTTGTCGCTAAGGGTTATCGGCAAGTTCAAGGGATTGACTACGATGAGACTTTCTCTCCTGTAGAAGCTTAAGTCTGTCCGAATCATGTTAGCAATTGCCGCATACTATGATTATGAGATATGACAGATGGACGTCAAAACAGCGTTCCTTAACGGTTATCTTAAGGAAGAGCTGTATATGATACAGCCGGAAGGTTTTGTCGACCCTAAGAATGCTAACAAGGTATGCAAGCTCAAGCGATCCATTTATGGGCTGGTGCAAGCATCTCGGAGTTGGAACATTCGCTTTGATGAGATGATCAAAGCGTTTGGGTTTATCTTGCAGACTTATGGAGAAGCCTGCATTTACAAGAAAGTGAGTGGGAGCTCTGTAGCATTTCTCATATTATATGTAGATGACATACTTTTGATGGGAAATGATATAGAACTCTTGGACATCATTAAGGCCTACTTGAATAAAAGTTTTTCAATGAAGGACCTTGGAGAAGCTGCTTATATATTAGGCATCAAGATCTATAGAGACAGATCGAGACGCCTCATAGGTCTTTCACAAAGCACATACCTTGATAAGATTTTGAAGAAGTTCAAGATGGATCAGTCCAAGAAAGGGTTCTTGCTCTTTGCGCAAGGTGTGAGATTGAGCTCACCAATGCCCGACCACGGCAAATGATAAAGAAGAGATGAGCGTCATCCCCTATGCCTCGACCATAGGATCTATTATGTATGCCATGCTGCGTGCAGGACCTGATGTAAACCTTGCCGTAAGTTTGGTAGGAAGGTACCAAAGTAATCCCGCAAGGAACACTGGACATCGGTCAAGAATATCCTGAAGTACACGAAAAGGACAAAGGACATGTTTCTCGTTTATGGAGGTGACGAAGAGCTCGTCAGTAAAGGGTTATGTCGACGCTAGCCGACACGATCTGAATGACTCTAACTCACAAACCAGATACGTGTATATGTTGAATGGTGGAGCGATGGCTGGTGCAGCTGCAAGCGGAAGCGTCGTGGCGGGATCTACATGTGAAGCGGAGTACATGGCAGCCTCGGAGGCAGCACATGAAGCAATATGGGTGATGGAGTTCATCACCGACCTAGGAGTCATACCCAATGCGTCGGGGCCGATCAAACTCTTCCGTGACAACACTTTGGAGCTATTGCACTTGCCAAGGAGCCCAGGTTTCACAAGAAGACCAGGCACATCAAGCGTCATTTCAACTCCATCCGTGAAAATGTTCAAGATGGAGACATAGAAATTTGCAAAGTGCATACGGATCTGAATGTCGCAGATCCGTTGACTAAACCTCTTCATGAGCAAAACATGATCAACACCGTAACTCTATGGGTGTTCGATTCATCACAATGTAACTAGATTATTGACTCTAGTGCAAGTGGGAGACTGTTGGAAATATGCCCTAGAGGCAATAATAAAAGGATTATTATTATATTTCCTTGTTCATGATAATTGTCTTTTATTCATGCTATAATTGTATTATCCGGAAATCATAATACACGTGTGAATAAATAGACCACAATATGTCCCTAGTGAGCCTCTAGTTGACTAGCTCGTTGATCAATAGATAGTCATGGTTTCTGACTATGGACATTGGATGTCAATGATAACGGGATCACATCATTAGGAGAATGATGTGATGGACAAGACCCAATCCTAAGCATAGCACAAGATCGTGTAGTTCGTTTTGCTAGAGCTTTTCCAATGTCAAGTATCTCTTCCTTAGACCATGAGATCGTGTAACTCCCGGATACCGTAGGAGTGCTTTGGGTGTACCAAACGTCACAACGTATCTGGGTGACTATAAAGGTGCACTACAGGTATCTCCGAAAGTGTCTGTTGGGTTGACACGGATCGAGACTGGGATTTGTCACTCCGTGTTACGGAGAGGTATCACTGGGCCCACTCGGTAGTGCATCATCATAATGAGCTCAAAGTGATCAAGTGTCTGGTCACGGGATCATGCATTACGGTATGCAGTAAAGTGACTTGCCGTGCGAGATTGAACGAGGTATTGGGATACCGACGATCGAATCTCGGGCAAGTAACATACCGATTGACAAAGGGAATTGTATACAGTGTTGTTTGAATCCTCGACATCGTGGTTCATCCGATGAGATCATCGAGGAGCATGTGGGAGCCAACATGGGTATCCAGATCCCATTGTTGGTTATTGCCCGAGAGCCGTCTCGGTCATGTCTACGTGTCTCCCGAACCCGTAGGGTCTACACACTTAAGGTTCGGTGACGCTAGGGTTGTATGAATATGTGTATGCAGTAAACCAAATGTTGTTCGGAGTCCCGGATGAGATCCCGGACATCACGAGGAGTTCCGGAATGGTGCGGAGGTAAAGAATTATATATAGTAAGTATTGTTTCGGCCATCGGGAAAGTTTCGGGGTCACCCGGTATTGTACCGGGACCACCGAAAGGGTCCCGGGGGTCCACCGGGTGGGGCCACCCATCCCGGAGGACCTCATGGGATGAAGTGGGGAGGGGAACCAGCCCATAGTGGGCTGGTGCGCCCCCTTGGCCCACCCCCTGCGCCTAGGATTGAAACCCTAGGGTGGGCGCCCACTTGCCTTTGGGGGCACTCCACCCCCTTGGCCGCCGCCATGCCTGGGAGATTGGATCTCCAGGGGCCGGCGCCCCCCCAGGGGGCCTATATAAAGGGAGGGGGGAGGGGGCAGCCGCACCAGAAGTTCCGCGCCTCCTCCCTGCTACACCTCTTCCTCCTCGTCACGAAGCTTGGCGAAGCCTGCCGGAATCTGCTGCTCCACCACCACCACGCCTGCCGTTGTCTTTGCTGCTGGAGCCATCTTCTTCAACCTCTCCTCCCCCCTTGCTGGATCAAGAAGGAGGAGACGTCATCCGCTCCGTACGTGTGTTGAACGCGGAGGTGCCGTCTGTTTGGCACTCGGTCATCGGTGATTTGGATCACGGCGAGTACGACTCCATCATCCACGTTCTAGTGAACGCTTCCGCACGCGATCTACAAGTGGTATGTAGATGCAATCTCTCTCCCATGACTTGTTGCTTAGATGAACTCATAGATAGATCTTGGTGAAATCGTAGGAAAAATTTTAATTTTCTGCAACGTTCCCCAATAGTTTCTTGTATTGGTAGCAGGCAATGAGTTACTATATATGATATCATATTCCAAATACAATTATTCAACTCATCATTTCAGCAGATCCTACATAAAAGGAAAAGTGAACAGACAACATGCATTTGCTTTGGTTTATGGTTTTTTAGAGCATCACTGAGTTTGCCAAAAAAATTCGCCCAAAACAAATATCACGACACTCCGTTTTAGCCTAAACAGAAGTGGCTTCAGTTTATGACATATCTGAATTTTGAGAATAGTAGGACAGGATCTGCAATTGCGCTTTGCAAGTTTTACTGATTTCTTGTGCAAGATCCTAAAACAGTTTACCATTTTGATCCCTAGATTTTCTTATATTGTTGAAGTTTCTTCCAAATAAATATACAATATGTTTGGGGTCTATCTGAGTGCCTAGCATGGTGCAACAGTTATATTTTTCTTCAACGACGGTGAAAGAGCTATCACTTATATCGATCTCCATTTCAAGTTCTTTTTTTTGTATGGAGGGCACTGTAACTATCTCATGGTCAGAACATTGATCCTGTTAGTAATTTAGTCTATAATATTTAGTTTCAAAAGATAATTTCTCTTGAGTGAGAAGTTTCCATTTCTCTTGAGTGAGAAGTTTCCATTTCTCTTGAGTGAGAAATTTCCAGAGGGCGGCGATGTTGAAGGGAGCCGCTGGCGCTGGCCAAGATCCCAACCGATGGACGCGCCTGGTTGCTGGATCCAGTTCACGCGTCGGCTTGGGGGCACCTCGGGGATGTCACCGGTGTTGGAGGCGTCCACAATAGTGCGGGATGGGGACCGAGCGTCGGGGCATGTCGCGGGTTCCGGTTGAGAGCTTGATCATATAACTGAATTCTTATTGCTTGCTTTCTGACATTGTGACATTGAATACTAGAGCTGAATTGACTCTCTTCACAAGATTCACTTTGATACAACCATTTTCTTAATGATAGTCTTCATGTGAAGTTTTCAAGTACTACATATAGGAGGGGGCAGGAGTGGCTGCAATCTTGCTACGAAATGACACTTATGGAGCTTCTTTACCTAACATGGCCAAGAAGTCTGCAAACTCCAAGAATCAGTAGAGTAGAGCCGGTTGGATACATATTTGCAGAGTGCATGTAGTGTGTGTGTCGATATACGGTGGGAAAACACAACAATGCAAGTGTCGATCCTGTTCTCGATGCAATTTTGCGACTCTATTCGATCAGCAAGCAATTGATTGATGTTAAGCTGAAACTCGGATCAGTCTTGTGGCTCTTGTGTACCTATATGCCTAGATTATTTTTTACTAATGGTATATGAACTATATCTTCCTGTATAGGATGATCAATTGCCAGGAATAGAAAGACTGGTTTTGATTTTTATCATGTTTTTGTGATTAGCTTCTCGGTAGACTGGACTTCCAGTTATCTGCTAGACTAAATAATTTCTAGCTAATTTTAACTATTGATTAGTACACAGAGATGAATTATGTTGGTCTCAAAATGCAACACATTTCTTGGATGCCTTGACTGTATGCATACTTGTGTTATACTCCCTCCGTCCCAAAATAAGTGTATCAAGTTTGTATTAACTTTAGTACAAATTTGTAATAAGCTCAAGACATTTATTTTGGGATGGAGGGAGTATGTGATATGCTCATGATATACGTTGGATGGTGTCTTCGTTTTTTTAGCTTGATTAGATGAAACTGTGGACGTGTTTGTGGGAGACTTGGTGGCTTTGGTCCTTACAACATCGTTGGTGGCCCGAGTTTATGTGTGGCTGGTAGCTGGTCTATTTTTTCTTGGGAACGGTCAAAATGAGTTGTATGCTGCTAGCTGTGGACTGGAAAATACATGGATGAACCCAAGTACATCTGCACCCACTTCGAAAGACACATTTTTAAGTTTTTTAAAAATCTAAAAATGTTGCACATGTACATTTTCATATTCTATGTGTGCGCCAAAGTTTCGAAGGAATTATTTTTCGTGTGCAAAAAAGTGTCTCATGGAACACTATTTTCAACCATTGAAATTTGTCTTATTTTGTGGTGGAAAAATAAAATGATGTATTTTTACAAAAGTTTGTGTCGCGCACATATTTTTGCAGAGATGTAGGCGAGAAATCTTGTTTTGGAACTATTTATAACATTTAAAAATGCGTTTAACATGCATTTCTAAGAGATGGGTGCATATACACCTAACGGTGTGGTGGATCGACCACGAATAGGGGGATCGAGGCGAGAGCGTGGTGGTTGGCGGTTCGCAGGGAAATATGGCGTGAAGGAGATAGGGTGTCATGGTGAAGATGATATGGGCATCGTTTGGTTTTAAAGGAGAGGGTTCTAGCAAGCAATGTCCTGCTACGGCGGGATACCGAGCAGGAAGAGGAGGGTCCACTAAAAAAGAGAAGGGTCAATCGTGGGATGGTTATTTTTTTGTGTTGGGGCAGTGTGCTGAAGATAACATGACGAACAACCATATTTCTCTCACACATATGGTCTGAATTTGGGGTAGCATGGACTGTCCAAACGGTTGAATTTTGAGAAGCCCTCTAGGCAACCGTTTCACGTCCTAACATGGTCGGGCGTACGAGGAAGAAATAAGGGTCGGACTTGCAGACGACCCTAATCATTTGTTCAATTCATTTATATGCATTGTAGCCCGTAGCAACGCACGGGCACTCTGCTAGTTGCTCTAATGCCCCACGGGGGCTGGGAAAGCGTCTAAACTCCTAGTTAAGACTGATGTCGCTATTCGAATAGGCATCTTCGTCCATTGCAACTTCCGGCGACCAGGCAGTCAGGCAAACACTCATTGCCATCATCCACTGTACCTGACCAGGATGTAGGCACCTCTGTATTGTACCCCATCCGTTTGTAAATATCTATCTTTCTAGAGATTTCAAATGAACTATTACATACGAATGTATATATACATATTTTAAAATGTAGATTCACTCATTTTGCTTCGTATGTAGTCATTAGTTGAAATATCTAGAAAGATAAATATTTAGGAACAGAAGGAGTACTACTCAAGTTGTTCAGGCTGAGAGGGAAATTAACAAGGATTAATTTGCTAAGCCAACCCCGCACCATGGCCAAGCATGACGATGGAGCTTGGAGCAAAGATATCTTTCTTTTTTTGTGAATAAGGAGCAAAGATATGTTGGAGTAATGTAAAACATGTGGTCAAAGGTTTTTAAACTTCTGCGGAAAATATGAACCTGAGGAAATTAAGGAACCTATATTATTGATAAATTGATCAAACATACCTTCACAAAAAGAATTGATATGAATTCCACGGCCTAGGATTTTTTTTCTTTTGAGAAAAGGCTTGACGCCCGACTTTATAAATAAAGCCAATCACCACGAGTACCATACAAGACCAGAGTTTGCAGAAAGGAGTTAAAAGAAAGGCAACCAACCAGGGTGGCAAAGTGCGGTACAGCCACTAGGGCAAAAGGCACGCAGGCCTGGGAAGCAGGAGAAAACTAAGCATTACTGAGCTGTAGGAGCTTGGGGAGGCACGGCATGATGACCAAGGCTGATGGCAGTCGCGCGGATCTTGGTAATGAGCGAGTTGAAAGCATCCACGTCGCAAGCTTTAAACAGAGGCGCCCACAGCTGTAAGAATGCAACCATTTTAAACAAGCAATCAGAAGGTTTGTTAGGGAAAATATGCTCAATATAAATTTGTTCCTGGTCGTCCATAAACTTCAGCTTAATGCCGTAGAGAAGACCCGGAAGATTCTGCGCCCCTTCCCCGACAGGTTGCGAGAGAGATCGAACAGGTCATTAAAGCCTTGGGGATTCCAAGTGCACGTAAGCCAAGAGCGGACACAACTCCAACCGAGCTGAGCCAGGGAGCAGTTGAAGAGGATGTGCTCCGTGTCTTCCACCACTCCACAAAGGGTGCAAGTCGGGTTAGCATTGCCATGCCGTTTGATGATTTGGTCACTAGCAGGAAGTTTGCGTCTAATAGCCTGCCAAAGGAAAATCCGTATCTTAAGGGGAATCTAGGTTTGCCACAGCCCTTTGAAGCGGTCATCAGGCCTGCCAAGGATAAGTACGTTATAGAGGGATTTGATCGAGAAGCGGCCCGAAGCAGAATGAGGCCAAACCAACACATCGGGGGACTCCGAGAGCGGGGGGATCAGGGAAATGAGGTCTTGCCAAGAAGTTAACTCTTCAGGGTCAGAGTTCGGCGGAAGGCAAAGTCCCAATCCACAACTGCCAGAGAGGCCACTGAGGCATTTGGATCCGAACCATACGTAAAGAGCATAGGAAAAGCATCTGCAAGGGGACTAGTACCAGTCCACCAATCAAGCCAGAAGCGGGTGGAGGCCCCATCCCCTACCTTGAAACGAACCAAGCCTCTAAAGGTATCACGGAGTTTGATCAAAGATGACCAAAATTGCGATCCGGACCTGATAGTCGACAAAGAGCGGGACAATTAGGGAAGTATTTGGCCTTCAGGATCCTGATCCAAACAGAATTAGGGGGTTCAGAATAGAGGCGCCACCACCATTTCATAATAAGACATTGATTCATGACAGAGGTGTTGATGATACCGAGCCCACCAAGCTTTTTGGGCTGGCACATCAGTTTCCATTTCACCATTCTATATTTTTTTCTTGTTTTCAGCAGTGTTCCAGAAGAAGGCACTACGATCTTTGTCAAAGGAGGCATGGTTACTGTTGAAAAGGTGATAGAAGCCCATAATGAAGGTCGGGAGTGACAAAAGACTAGAATCGGTAAGAACTACCTTGCCAGCAGTGGATTGATAGCGAACCCTCCAAGCTGCTACCCGCACCCACTTTCTTCTCTAGAGGACGGAAGGTTTCTGCCTTGATCCGTCTCGGGGAGATAGGAACACCCAGGTAGGTGGTCGGGAACGTGCCCAGGGAGCAATTCAGAAGGCTAGCAACACGCTGTTGTTCAGGAATATCACAACCGAGGATGAAAGCCTCGCTTTTGCTAAAATTGATCTTGAGCCCAGATAAGGATTCGAAGCAAAGAAGAATGAATTTCAGGTTTGCCAGCTGAAGATCGTCTTTCTCGATCAGGATAATCGTGTCGTCCACATATTGAAGGTGGGATAAGCCGTTAGGGTAACGACGAGTGGCCACGTTCTTAATATGGCCATTGGCCGCCGCAAAATCCAACATTTTGGCAAGGGCGTCTGCAACAAAATTGAAGAGGAAAGGGGAGCTGGGGTCACCTTGCCTGAGGCCCCGACCGTTTTTAAAGAAGGGGCCAACCACCCCTTTGATCGTGATGGTTGTGTGACCACCAGAGACAAGCTGCATGACCCGCATGATGAAGGAGGAGTCAAAGCCCCTGTCGAGGAGGACCTCTTGAAGGAATGAACAACGCACACAATCATATGTGCCTTCTCAAAGTCAAGCTTAAGAACAACAGCTTGTTTGCCCGACCTACGAATGTCATGCAGCAGCTCATGCAGGACCACAATCCTATCCAGAATGAACTGACCCTTAATGAACGCACTTTGTGTAGGGCTAATAATCTTGTGGGCAACCGGGGAGAGTCTAGAGGCATATGCTTTGGAGGGGAACTTAGCAATATTATTAATAAGAGCAATGGGTCGGAGAGCTTGATGTTATCTGCCCCTTTGACCTTAAGCAGAAGGGCGAGGGTGGCATAATTCAGCCGAGATATGTCCACCGTGCCAAGGGACAAACCCTGAAAGATGCGGTACATTAGAGGTTTGAGGGAGGGCCAGAAGGCTTTGAATAAGGGGACCGAGAACCCGTCTGCCAGGGGTCAAGAAGACTTCATTGTGTACCGTAGCATCAGTCTCCTCGCACAACAAGGGGGACATGAAAAAGAAATTGTCAGCCTCAGAGACACATTGGTCCCCTGACCAAGCATTCGAAGCCAAGCTAATACCAGGGTCCGGGCGTCCACCCAGGAGAGAAAAGTAAAAGTCATAAATGTGCCTGGAGATGATCTGAATATCTGAATAAGGCAAGCCATTAATAATCAGGGAAGAAATGTTTGAACGACGAAGCCGGCCATTAGCAATGGCATGGAAATATGCATTGTTAGCATCCCCTTTCAGGGTCCACATGATGTTACATCGCCGCTGCCAATATACCTCATCCGCATAGTGGAGGTTAACTAACTGGGACTCAAGAGAGTAACGATTATCCCAACCGACAGCGTCCAGGCCTGAAGAATCGGCCAAGGCGTCAAGAGTTTTGATCTGGGAGGAGAGAGCAGCTTTGGCGCGAAGAGCCTCAGCCCGATAATTAGCACTCCAACCATGAAGGAATTGGCAAAGCTTCTGGGAACAAAATCTCCAATCGTCCAGAGGGCCAAAGGACCTGGTGCATTTACTTTAAGTGCATCCCATTTGAAGACTACTAGGGGTTTGAAGGCCTCATTAAGAAGCCAACTTGTTTTAAAGCGGAACTGGGATGGAGGTGGTGTGGCCCTAACACCACCATCCACCACTAGAGGAGTGTGATCTGACCCAATGCTAGGACGCGAGGAGAGGGCAACAAGTGGGAAGTGAGCCTCCCAGCTCGTCAACATAAAGACTCTATCCAAAACGCAGCACACGGGGTTGAGTTGTTTATTAGACCAAGTGAAACGAGCCCCAACTCTAGGAATTTCCCGGAGAGCAGCAGAGCTGATGCAGTCATTAAAGCAATGGGCGAGGTGCCAATTGAAGTTAGAATTGTTCTTGTCCGCCGGGTCTCGAAGCAAGTTAAAATACCCTTTGACCAACACATGTATTCTAGAATTAGCTAACTTAGAGGACAACTCGTTAACGAAGACGAGAGAGAGGGAGTGGTCCGCTGGGCCATAAACATTAATCAACTCCCAAGAGAAGTTATCGTGTTTGCTCTTGATATTTGCGCTGATAAATGACCAGTTCAGGGAGGTAGAAATGAGATCACACGAATCATTGCACGTCCCAATTAACAAACCCCCAGATAGCCCGAGGGGAGGGGACCAGGCCAGGAGAAATCAACTGAAGAAAGCGAGTTTAGCTCCTGGGGACGGAAATCGGATTTGGTAGTCTCCTGAAGATAGATAACATCCAGTTTAACGGTGCTAATAAGATCTCTAAGTTGGTTGTGGCGCCCCTGAGCGCCGAAACCACGGATGTTCCAGAACATGACTTTCATTTGCAAGATAGGTTTTTGATGCGCAAATTGGACCTGCAAGGGGCTAGACCAGACGCTGCCCGGCGATTCTTTCTATGAACAGTGGCTGGACGGCCACAACCGTCCAGCATCAGCTCAGTAGGTGCCACAACACCTAGCACAGGCCCGGGAGACGCCGGGGGGGGGGGGGGGGACGGCAATGGCTGCCTTGGCCGCAGCAAGCGATGCCTGGGCCAACTCATTGGCACGGATAACATATAAGAATTTAGAGGGGGATATCGGGGCAGAGTTAACGGGATTAAATCGAATACATGAATCATGGGCAACACGCAACAAATGATCATCAGTAAGCTTGTCAAGAACCGTAAAGACCGGGGGAATGGATGTACCTGTAGGGTCGAGGTTTTTGGCGGCCGCCACCCGCTCCGCCCGCTGCATTGTCGTCTCACCCGAGCGCTGGATGCGTGAGCTTTTGCGGGCAGTGGAGGTGGCAGTCGTGATCTTCACGCAAGTCAATGGAGAGGCTGCATCTTCAACGGACTCTTCCAGCTGGTCCAGCATCTCCTTGAGCTTGTCCGCCAAGAACTCCTAGCGGGGGGGGGGGGGGGGGTGGGGCTCACCATGCCCACCTTCGCCCTGGAGCGTGGCGACAGATTAAGTGCCTTGAGGGGGTCGACCGCCACCCGGATCGGAGAGCCCTCAAGCTCATGCTCCGGCGAGTCCACAATGCCAGAAAGGGATGGAGAAGACAGCCGAGCCGACATGTTGGAACACACAGAGACATAACCATCGGCAGAGGCACCAAACTGGTCCTTGCTGCCTTCCACAACATCCTTGCGATCACCCTTGGGGGCCGACTTACGGTTGGGTAGAGCCCTCTGGCCACCGAGCCCATGTTGTTCCACGTGGATTCCGAGAAAGGGGAGGCGCTGGAGTTGCCATCATTGTTTTTGGATTGGTCCCCCTTCAGATCCTCATTGTTCTTGTCAGCAGGTTTGAATGAGGCGGCAGTTTTGGGAGTGGAGGGAGTGGGGGGATTCCAGATGCATGTTGATATGAAAGCCCTGAGTGTGAGGATATATCTCCAGAAATCCCCGAATCCGCTCCGGAAAACAGCACCAGACTTTCACGCGCACAGGGCCAGGGCGGCCAATGGATTCTGCGTCCACCTCAATGGGCTTCCCAATGAGTTCAGCAAAGGCCATCATAGAAGGAGCATTACGAAGCAATGGGGGAACATCGTCCAGGAGGACCTAATGATCAGAAAGATGGTTGAAGCTTTTGGGTTCAGAGGAGGCAGCCACCGCTTTTACAGAGATGTTGTTAATGGACAAGGTGAAATTTGCCCCACGCGAGCACCCGGTGAGGCTTTCAGGCGACGGGAAGATGAGAGAGAATTATTTCGGACCTAATTGCTCGAGACACCAATCCCATCCATCGGTGTCCCATGCCTTGAGCTCGTCCTGGATAAGCTGAATGGTAACCTCATCAGACAGGACCCTCATGACCGCAACATTGGGAGGGACAACAGGAGGGCCAAGATCGTCGACCGATCCAACCATGCCAAAGAAACCACAACCAGGGAGGTCATATCCAAACATCTTGAAGGAGGGGGCGCATAGCGATTAGGGCACTCAACAGTAAGATGACCATCGGCGCGGCAAATCACACAGAAGGGGGGGGAATTTACATCCACCTGGAAGTGGCCAGGACGGTGGCAGGCAAAGCAAGTCATCCCTGACGCCGCAGGAGGAGAAGCGATGACAAATCCAGGATTGGAGACAGGAAAGGGGGGACCAAAAGCCCCCGAGCTCTGGCCACCGTTGCGGGGAGGATCATGAGGACGGAATTTACGATCTTTGGGATTGTTACTGGACTGGCCGCCAAAGCCGCCATTGTTGTTAAAGTTGCGAGTGGATCCACCAGATCTGGCGGCACCACCAAATCCCCGATACGGATCAGGGCCCGGAGGCGCGAATCGACGATGGTCACTGGGACCAAGCGAGGAAGCAGCCGGGATGGGAGGTATGGGCGGCCCTGGGGGGTGGGGAGCAGAGGAGGAGGGGCGGAGGAGGAGAAGGCGTTGGCGTTGGGGAAGCCCGGCGGGTGGTCATCAGGACCAGGGCCAACCGGAGCCGCACCAGATGATGGGCTAGGCGCCATGGAGCCCCAGCCGCCCTCCCAGCCAGCGTTGTACTACGAGGGGGGCACGACCATGGCGGCCTTTGGTACGTCTCCAACGTATCTATAATTTTTGATTGCTCCATGCTATATTCTCTACTGTTTTGGACAATATTGGGCTTTATTTTCCACTTTTATATTATTTTTGGGACTAACCTATTAACCGGAGGCCCAGCCCAGAATTGCTGTTTTTTTGCCTATTTCAGAGTTTCGAAGAAACGAAATATCAAACAGAGTCCAAACGGAATGATACCTTCGGGAACGTGATTTTCTCACCGAATATGATCCAGGAGACTTTGACCCTACGTCAAGAAAGAAAGGAGGTGGGCACGAGGTAGGGGGGCGCGCCCACCCCCCAGGGTGCGCCCTCCACCCTCATGGGCCCCACCTTGCTCCACCGACGTGCTTCTTCCTCCTATATATACCTACGTACCCCCAAACGATCAGATACGGAGCCAAAAACCTAATTCCACCGCCGAAACCTTATGTACCCACGAGATCCCATCTTGGGGCCTATTCCGAGCTCACTTGAAGGGGCATCCATCACGGAGGGCTTCTACATCATCACCATAGCCTCTCCGATGAAGTGTGAGTAGTTTACCTCGGACCTTCGGGTCCATAGTTAGTAGCTAGATGGCTTCTTCTCTCTTTTGGATCTCAATACAATGTTCGCCCCTCTCTCGTGGAGATCTATTCGATGTAATCTTTTTGCGGTGTCTTTGTTGAGACCGATGAATTGTGGGTTTATGATCAAGATTATCTATGAACAATATTTGAATCTTCTCTGAATTCTTTTATGTATGATTGGTTATCTTTGCAAATCTCTTCGAATTATCAGTTTGGTTTGGCCTACTAGATTGGTTTTTCTTGCAATGGGAGAAGTGCTTAGTGTTGGGTTCAATCTTGCGGTGTCCTTTCTCGGTGATGAGGGGCAGCAAGGCACGTATTGTATTGTTGCCATCGAGGATAACAAGATGGGGTTTTCATCATATTGCATGAATTTATCCCTCTACATCATGTCATCTTGCTTAAGGCGTTACTCTGTTTTCATGAACTTAATACTATAGATGCATGCTGGATAGCGGTCGATGAGTGGAGTAATAGTAGTAGATGCAGGTGAGTCGGTCTACTTGTCTCGGACGTGATGCCTATATACATGATCATACCTAGATATTCTCATAACTATGCTCAATTCATCAATTGCTCAACAGTAATTTGTTCACCCACCGTAAAATACTTATGCTCTTGAGAGAAGCCACTAGTGAAATCTATGGCCCCCGGGTCTATCTTCATCATATTAATCTTCCATCACTTTATTATTGCCTTTGCTTTTTTACTTTGGTTTTATTTTTACCTTGCATATTTATAACAAAAATACCAAAAATATTATCTATCATCTCTATCAGATCTCACTCTCGTAAGTGACCGTGAAGGGATTGACAACCCCTATTCGTGTTGGTTGCGAGGAGTTATTTGCTTTGTGTAGGTACGAGGGACTCGCGCGTAGCCTCCTACTGGATTGATACCTTGGTTCTCAAAAACTAAGGGAAATACTTACGCTACTTTGCAGCATCATCCTTTCCTCTTCAAGGAAATCCAACGCAGTGCTCAAGAGGTAGCAGCCTTGCGCTGTTCCTCTTCGAGAAACCATGGCGGCGGCGGCCCCCACCGCTCCGGATCCCGTGCCTCTAGGTCGCGTTGAAGCTTGGCAAGGAGCTCAGCCTTGTAGTGCAGCTCGGCATCCGTGGCCGACCCCTGCTCAAGAGGCCGCTTGCCGTTGATGTTGCGGTTGGCCGACGGCTCGCGAGACATGTGTCGGTGTCAGAACCGGCGGATCTCGGGTAGGGGGTCCCGAACTGTGCGTCTAAGGCGGATGGTAATAGGAGGCGGGGGACACAATGTTTACCCAGGTTCGGACCCTCTCGATGGAGGTAATTCCCTACTTCCTGCTTGATTGATCTTGATGATATGAGTATTACAAGAGTTGATCTACCACGAGATCGTAGAGGCTAAACCCAGAAGCTAGCCTATGATTATCATTGTTGTTGTCCTAAGGACTAAACCCTCCGGTTTATATAGACACCGGAGGGGGCTAGGGTTACATAGAGTCGGTTACAAGGGAGGAGATCTACATTTCCGAATTGCCAAGCTTGCCTTCCACGCCAAGGAGAGTCCCATCCGGACACGGGACGAAGTCTTCAATCTTGTATCTTCATAGTCCAATAGTCCGACCAAAGCATATAGTCCGGCTGTCCGAGTACCCCCTAATCCAGGACTCCCTCAATATCCCCTGAACCAGGCTTCAATGACGATGAGTTCGGCGCGCAGATTGTCTTTGACATTGCAAGGCGAGTTCTTCCTCCGAATACTCCATAGAAGATTTTGAACATAAGGATCGTATCCGGCTCTGCAAAACAAATTCCACATACCACCATAGAGAGTATAATATTTCCACAAATCTAATCTGCTGACAACTTTTCATAACGTGACATCACACCATGGCCCGGTCATTATTCAAACCGTTTTTCTCAACCAGCTACTGCACATATTGCGAGGTGGTTTTCTTGGCACGTCTTGTCGAAGCAGAGATCGTGTCCCCTTATCACGGGATTCTCATCAATACGGGTGTGGGTAACCCAATCGCGCCATCAATCACGGCGCTTGGGGAATAAGCGAGTTTATTGGGCCAGTGGGGAGGCGCAGGATCCCTGCTGCCTTTATAAGGGGATAAGGACTACCTTTCGCACCCACACTTTCTTCTTCCGATTCATTCCCTCCGCTCGAGCTCCAGGGCCCAAGCGTTCGTCTTCTCCCGCCTCAAAGGCCTTCCGAAAATGTCCGGATCCGGAGCAGGAGGCAAGTGGATGGCCTCTACCGTCCGGGAGAAGGATATCAAAAAGCTTCGGGAGGCCGGGTACCTGGCCAAGAAAATCAGCCACCGTCTCCCGACGGCGGGACAGATCGTCCCTACTCCGGAACCCCACGAGAGGGTTGTATTCCTCCCTCATTTTGTCCGCGGGCTAGGGTTTCCCCTCCACCCATTCGTTCGCGGCATCATGTGTTATTATGGGATCGATTTTTATGATCTATCCCCCAATTCCTTCCTCAACATATCGACATTCATCGTCGTGTGTGAGGCTTTTCTGCGCATCTTGCCACACTTCGGCTTATGGCTGAAGATCTTTAATGTGAACCCAAGGTAGTGAGCAGCGAGCACGCCAAGTGCGGGGGTGATATGGTGAGCAAGATGCCCAATGTTACATGGCCAACAGGTACTTTTAATGATTCCGTCAAAGAGTGGCAACAGCAGTGGTTTTACATCACTGAGCCGCGCGGCACGGAATGGGCCGCTGCTCCCGAGTTCCGATTGGGAGCCCCTCTGCGGCTTACGTCGTGGCCCAAGAAGGGCCTGAACTGGTCTTCGTTCGACAAACTGTCGGTGCTCCAGACGCGCATTAAGGATATGGAAGACAAGAACATCGAACTCGTCAATGTAGTCCAGGTGATGTTAGTTCGCCGAATCCTGCCTTGTCAACACCGGACTTGCAATCTATGGGAATTCGATCCAGCCAAGCACCAGACCCTGCGAGAGCTCTTTGGCTCCTTGCAAAAAGACATCTGGAAGGTGCTTTTCAAGTCCGGCAAATCATGGCCGGACTCGACCGAGGACCGCGGGTACCAACTGTCCCGCCCTGCAAGCTCGGTAAGTTATTTTACGTTTTATCCGCATAACCCAAAGGAGATGCTTAGTGTGTTTTCCTCAACTCCCCTAGGGCTGGACGAAGAAGGCGAAGCGGATCCACTGTCCGGCCCCGCTGCCCGAAGGACCGGCCAACCCACTTCTGACGAAGATGCTGGTCCCCGCACCGTATAAGGCGCCGAAGAAGAAGGCCAAGAAGGAGACCAAAAAGACCCGGGGTGGCCTTCGTCGCCGCGACACTTCAGACACAATATCCGAAGGTTCCAATGCCCGTTCTGCCTTTGAAGAGGACGACGAGGAGGAGGAAGACGAATCCCCAGCGGGGGGAAGAAAGAAGAGGGCAGCCTCCATACACTTGGAGGCCGAGTCGCCTAAAAGGGGAAAAGCTCCTCTTCCGGAAGAGTCCACTGCTGCCGCCGACAATAGCCCGGCGTGGGATCCCAGTGCCCAACCCTTGGTGAACTTGTGAGTATAAAATCCGAACACATTTATGCATCTAGTCTCATCATGGCGTAATATTTTGACCTGAGCCATATTTTTTGTAGTCCGGTGAGGTCCCGCACTGAACAATGCTCATCAGAGGATTTGCTGAGCTCGGATGCTATGGAGAGCGGGACGCCCCCGAAGGCCCCTTCCCCGAAACATGTGGATAACACCGAGGCTTCGTCCCAGAAGGACCCCGGCCAAGGAGGGGAGGAAGAGATCGTGAAGGCGGCGCCTGGAGGTCAAACTTCAGGGGCCGGAGACACGGGGAAAAAGATTCCCATGGGAGTCATCGGCGGGAGCCATCTTCAATTCGACTCCCAGCCGGACGTAATTCCGAAGACCAATACGGCTCCAGAATCAAGCAGGCGGCCTCCCTCGGATGGAGGGGGCGTGCCTGTTCCACCGGCAATCTTTGTCCAACCAGAGGTGCCCGATGCTTTGTTGGCGGCACTGAAGAGCGCCTCATCGTCGACGAACACCGTGCCCTTATGGGTGCGGTGATTGAGAAGATTCAGTCTGCTGAGAGTGGACTGAATGAAGCCTGCATCTGCCTTATAAGAGGCTTTGAGGTATGTTTTATGAGGTTTCGAAGAATGTCATAGTATGGATAGTAGCCCATGATACCTTTGCTCGGTGAAAGAAAGAACCGGACGGAGGATCAAATTTTATGTTCGCAGGAAGACTCATTTGGTGACATCTATCTCTCTTTTATAAGCGGCGTGCATGGCAGCTCTTGCCTCTCATCTTCTTGGAGGTCTCGGACTGAATCAAAGTCTGGAGCGGACCAAAGAAGAACTTGGCAGTTGAAAAGGCGGTTGGAAGATAATCAAGGTATACAATAAGCCTTGTTCGCGTTTGCGTGAGCAATTTCGATATGATAAAGTATGTTCCATGATTTTCTCTAGGGGAGATGACCAAAGTCGAGGCTCTTAAGAAGGCTGTGGCCGAGGCCAAGGAAAAGGCAGCCGCAGAGCAGGCTCTTGGTGAGAAGCACGAGGCCAGGGTTATTGAAGCTGAGCAAAAGCTTCAAGAGGCCGTTAAGAAATGCGAGACCTTGGAGCAGAGTTTAACGGAGAAAGAATCTGAACTCACCAGGCTTATCGCTGCCGATGCCCTGTGGGGAAACCCAAGGCGCCTGCAGAGATCCAAGAGGCGAGGAATATCGCATGGTAAGGCTCTTTTCCATGTAAATCAAGTATTTGAGGAGAAAATCATGTTTCTAATTTTTGAGTTCGGATTTCTCCAGGGGTGTTTACTTATCTGCCCCGCAGCATATCGGATGCCGCCCAACTATACCGAGCAGAAGAAAGGAACACTACAGATAAGCTCTTCTGGTCGCAGTATCTGGCACCGAATTATCCGGTGCCTTTCGTCGACCAACTAAAACAGCTGATTGAACTGCATAGGGCGGCCGAGCTAGCCATGGAGGATTTGATTATCCGGCTATGGCCCGCCGAGCCGATTCCAAGCAACTACTTGAACTCGTGAAGGCTGCTTGTGGGTCCCTGCCCTCGACTTGACGTCATCAAGCGGTCGGTCTGTATAGAGGGTGCGCAAATGGCCTTCGCCCGCGCAAAGGTGCACTGGGGGAAGATGGATGCTGAAAAGCTGATGACCGAGGGACCGCCAGAGGGGAAGGAGCACTTCAAGCCCGAATTATATTATGAAAGTGTCCTGAAGGGATCCTACCTTGTGGCGGAGCTATGCACCAAGGACGTTATATTTCCATGAATGCAAATCATGTTGTAATGTTTAAACAAGGTCATTATTTATTGCCGTTTGTATAAAAGTTTATCCTCCTGCGCGGCCGTTTTATGTATTAATCCTGAGAGTTGGCGATCGGCTTACGCCCCCAATGCAGGAAATGCAGGGGTGTTAGGATAAACCTGATCACTCTTTATCCTAGTTTTGGGTCCATCGAAGGAGGTGTTCAGCACAACGAACCAGGCAATCAGACTATAGGGCTTTATCACTCTCACTTAGCCATAGGAGCTTTAGGAAGGTAGAAGCAGCCCCTGGTGTTCGGAAGACCGCACGAGGGGCTCTATAAGCACCTGATCGGAATAAAAACAGATCCATCGCACTCTGCATTGGTTATGGCATTATGCGAGAGAAATCCTTAAAGATTTTAGAACCACTTGAACAGCTGACCAGCTCTCGCCGTATCATGACAGTCAATTTTCAGCTTTCTCTACTGAGGTGCTCGTCCGGAAGAACCGGGACACAATCGCAGTAGTTCTCCCTGTGCCGCCTTAGCCGATATAGCGAGCGTAACGAAGCAAGCAAAACATGGGAGCCGGGCAAACCCAACATTTGATCCAAGACATGATTCGGAGCTGATGCATATAATGCTATAAGTTCAGGGTGCCGAACTTCCATGAAGGTGTTCGGACTTTATTGCCTTATTATGGGAAGACAAATCCCCGGGCATACTTAAGGCATATCGCGGTGTGCGAATGCCACTTTACAAAAGAATTTTAATAAGAAATAACAGCAGATAAGCGTTACATAAATCCACATGTTGTATTTTGACTAGTACGTCGATGCGTATGAATACATGTAATGTGATAAAAAAAGAAATATGACTGTGGAACCTGCTGAGACCAGGGGGAAGAAGCTATGTGCGGATCCGGAGTATGGTCGGATGGTCATCGCAGGTAATATCTAAGGATTCCCTTGCGCGCTCGAGCTGCTTCATTGTGCAGAACACCTCCTGGTCTACGCAAAGTTGAACCTATAAACAAAATGTAAGAAATGCTTGTGTGCCGCACAACGGTTGAGCCGCGGTATGTGGCCTGTCCTGGCCTTCGCCGGAGTGTTTAATTGAGCTCTGGACGAGCCGGGCTATCCTGCCGCGAAGTGGTTCGGAGTCCTTTGGTGGTGTCCGAGAGCCTGGCTGTCGACTCGAGGTTCGATTGAAAGGTGCCACTTGTTGCTTCCGTTGTTGAAGCAGCGGTATGCTCTTTGGTACCGAGGGAAAGTCCGGCCTTGCCATTAACCGTGATGATGCCGCGCGGACCGGGCATCTTGAGCTTACGGTAGGCATAATGTGGTACCGCGTTGAATCGAGCAAACGCAGTTCGTCCGAGCAGTGCCTGATAATCACTGCGAAAGGGGACGATGTCGAAGATTAACTCTTCAGCACGGTAATTGTCATGTGATCCGAAGACCACCTTAAGGGCGATGGAGCCTGTACAGCTGGCATCCGCACCTGGTATGATACCTCTGAAGGTGGTTTTAGTGGGCTTGATCACCGAATGATCGATGCCCATCTTGCGCACTGTGTCCTGGTAAAGCATGTTTAGACTGCTGCCTCCGTCCATAAGGACTCGTGTGAGGTGGAACCCGTCAATTATTGGGTCGAGGACTAGTGCGGATGGATTGCCCTCATAGATGTTACCCGAACGATCCGTGCAGTTGAAGGTGATCGGCCCTATTTTATATTGCGGGACGACTGGTCCCGTTAAGTCGACATCCCTAAGGGTGCGCGTCCGGTCCGGGTTGTAGGTGCCGTTTACCACGTTCACCGTTTGGATTTGCGGGGGAAATTTCTTTCGCCCTCCTGTACTTGATGATCTGGGCTCCTCCTCGTCGTCGTCTCTTTGAGACCCCTTATCTTTGTTTTTGGTGCCTGACCTGCCGGCTTGTTTGAAGACCCAGCATTCTCTGTTGGTATTATTGGCTGGTGTTCCTGGGGTGCCATGAATTTGGCATGGGCGGTCGAGTATGCGGTCCAGACTGGACAGACCCGGATTGTCATTTTTGAGTGGCCCATTCCGCTGACCGGACTTAGGGCCACTAAATCCAGCATTGACTGATGTATCTTCAGCTTTTTCACCATTTTTGCGACGCTTGTGTTTGTTGTGTCGGGGTTTGCCGTTGCTATCTTTGGCCTCGGATGTGCCAGAGTTGCTTGCCGTGTTGTTGCTACGGGCCAACCAGCTATCTTCGCCTGCGCAAAAGCGGGTCATGAGTGTCGTGAGGGCTGCCATGGATTTTGGCTTCTCTTGGCCGAGATGTCGGGCGAGCCACTCGTCGTGGATGTTATGTTTAAAGGCCGCTAGGGCTTCGGCATCCGGACAATTGACAATTTGGTTCTTTTTAGTTAGGAACCACGTCCATAATTTCCTGGCTGACTCTCCAGGCTGTTGTGTTATGTGACTTAAATCGTCAGCATCCGGTGGCCGCACATAAGTGCCCTGGAAGTTGTCCAGAATGCGCCCGCGAGTTCTCCCAACTTCTGATGGAGTTTGCCGGCAAGCTATTCAGCCAATGCCGAGCCGGCCCTTTGAGTTTTAGCGCGAGATACTTGATGGCGTGTAAATCATCCCCGCGGGCCATGTGAATGTGGAGGAAGAAATCCTCTATCCATACCGCGGGGTCTCAGAGTGCCATCATATGATTCAAGTGTTTACGGATTAAACCCTTCCGAATTCATGATCCATTACTTCACCGGTGAAGCATAGGGGTGTCTTGGCGCCTCTGTGTCGGGCTATATCACGACGCAGCTTCATACGAAGTCTTGTCTGCTGTGTTCGCCCGGCGGATTTTCTTTTAGTATATCCGCGTGATTTGATCGTCAAATCACGCTGTTGGCGCCCCCGTGATCCGTAGATCGATCTTGCATGTCCTGCTTTGTTTTCCAATACGTCTCGCAGGTCCTTCGTATTACCCCGGGCCTTAGTATTTTTGTTTGATTGGCGGCGGGGTGCCGGCTGGACTTCGGCCTGAGACGCCGCTTTGTCTCGGCCACGAGGTGGCCGGTCAGCCGCATCATATGCTGGAAGCATAGGCTTTAATGCTTCCTCCTCGAGTTGGGGTAGCGACCTGCGCTTTGGGTAACTTTTGGTTGGGTGTTCGAGTTAGTATTCCTCGGTCGCTAGGACCTCAGTCCATCTATCCGCTAGAAGATCTTGGTCAGCTTGAAGCTGCTGTTGCCTTTCTTCGTGCTATTTCTTTGTGGCTATAAGCCGGGCGCTTGAAGCGCCTCACGCCGACGGGATCCTTAGGCACGATAAATTCTTCGTCGCCGACGCTCGGCTCATCTTCAGAGAGGGACATGTAAGTGTCATCTTCTGATTCTCCGTCTGTCGCCTGTTTCTTAGGGCTAGCTTGTCCATCCTCCTGCTCAAAGCTTGGTTGGAGGGGATTGTCTTTGTCTTCGGCACTATCCGCTGCGTTATTTTCTTTTGTGCCGGTATCACCGCTTTTGCTATGGCGGGGCTTAGAGCGGCGCCGTTGACGCCGGTGCTTATATTGCTTCTCGAGGGGATTATTCTCTGTTGCCTTATTGCCATCGCTCTCTTTGGGGGTGTCCACCATGTATATATCATATGATGAGGTGGCAGTCCACCGTCCTGTGGGCGGTGGTTCCTGTTTGTCTCCTGCATCGTCTTCCATACCGTCGATGTCTTCGGAGCCGAAATCAAGCATGTCGGTTAAGTCGTCGACAGTGGCTATCAAGTGGGTGGTGGGTGGGGAACGAATTTCTTCGTCGTCCGCTTCCCACACAAGCCGGACATAGTTCGGCCAAGGGTCTCCTGGCAAGGAGAGAGACCTTAATGAATTTAGCACGTCGCCTGTGGGCGAAAAGTGCCGAAAGATATCCGCGGAGGAAAACTCCATGATCGGGCGCCCAATCAGATTAGATAGGTGCAGACGTTAGCGGTTCGGAGCCCGTGGCCGGGGACGAATCCAAGTATCCGGCAACACAGGTCTCATAGGAGGTGAAATCAGTATTCAGCTCTATCGCCACTGAGTGTGCGGCCTCCGTGGCGGGGTCCATCCACCCGTCCTCGGACGGCGCACTCTACTCCGGATTTAGGGCCAGAGTAGCCACAGGTATGATCTCCTGAACACCGTCCGACGGCAGAGTTAGGTCATGCTCGTCGTGACTGTGCGGCGCACCTGACATAGGCTCGAATCCGTCAAAGATCAAGTCTCCGCGGATGTCGGCAGTATAGTTTAAATTTCCAAACCTGACCTGACGGCCAGGGGCGTAACTCTCGATCTGCTCCGGATGGCTAGCGAAGTTGGCCCAAGATCGGTTATCGAATACAAAGATCTGTCCGGGGAGAAAAACCTCTCCCTGGATCACATAGTTCCCGATGATCGAAGGAGCCATCAAGCCTTATGGTGACGGCACAGTGGAACTCTCAATGAAAGCACCAATGTCGGTGTCAGAACCGGCGGATCTCGGGTAGGGGGTCCCGAACTGTGCGTCTAAGGCGGATGGTAACAGGAGGCGGGGGACACAATGTTTACCCAGGTTCGGGCCCTCTCAATGTAGGTAATACCCTACTTCCTGCTTGATTGATCTTGATGATATGAGTATTACAAGAGTTGATCTACCACGAGATCGTAGAGGCTAAACCCTAGAAGCTAGCCTATGATTATCATTGTTGTTGTCCTAAGGACTAAACCCTCCGGTTTATATAGACACCGGAGGGGGCTAGGGTTACACAGAGTCGGTTACAAGGGAGGAGATCTACATATCCGAATTGCCAAGCTTGCCTTCCACGCTAAGGAGAGTCCCATCCGGACACGGGACGAAGTCTTTAATCTTGTATCTTCATAGTCCAACAGTCGGGCCAAAGCATATAGTCCGGCTATCCGAGGACCCCCTAATCTAGGACTCCCTCAACATGACAGCCGCGTCGAAGTAGATGGAGAGAGGGGGCAGAGGTGGAGGAAGATAAATGGATCCGGCTAGGTGGGAGAAGCGGCAGATCTGGGAGCGAGAGGCAGGAAACCCTAGGGATAGGTCGTGGGCACCGCGAGGGATCCATATATATCCACGGGGGACCGGGCTAGGCCCAGGGCGAGGCGGAGAGGGGGGGGGGGTAAGAATGGGCTAGGCTCATGGGGGTGGGAGAAGGGGAGGAAAGGCCTCGGGCCGAGGGGCCACAAGCGGGCGGGGGGGGGGGAGGGGGGGAGGGTAAACCAAATAGGCCGGGGCAGGCGGCGGCCCAAGACGCGCGGACGGCCCGTCGGGCTCAGGTGGCCCACAAGCCAGACCTGCCTCCCGCACTGCCGCATTGATACGTCTCCAACGTATCTATAATTTTTTATTGTTCCATGTTGTTATATTATCAATCTTGGATGTTTTATAACCATTTTATATTCATTTTATATCATTTTTTGGTACTAACCTATTGACATAGTGCCAAGTGTCAGTTGTTGTTTTCTGCAAGTTTTTTAGATCATAGGAAATCAATAACAAACGGAGTCCAAATGCAACAAAACTTCACGGAGAATTTTTATGGGCCAGAAGGAACACAACGAGCCCTGGCTGCGCCTAGGGGGTGCCCCGAGGGAGGCACAACCCACCAGGGCGCGCCAGAGGCCAGCGCGCCAGTGGGTTGTGCCCACCTCGGGTGCCCCCCGGACCGCCTCTTTGCTCTATAAATACCCCAATATTCCAGAAACCCTAGGGAAGTCGACAAAATATTCATCCAGCCGCTGCAGAGTCCAGAACCACCAGATCCAATCTAGACACCATCTCAGATGGGGTTCACCACCTCCATTGGTGCCTCTCCGATGATGCATGAGTAGTTCTTTGTAGACCTTCGGATCCGTAGTTAGTAGCTAGATGGCTTCCCCTCTCTTGCTGAATTTTCTATACAACGGTCTCTTGGAGATCCATATGATGTAACTCTTTTGCGGTGTGTTTGTTGGGATCTGATGAACTTCGAGTTTATGATCAGTTATATATTTTTATATCCATGAAAGTTATTTGAGTTTCTTTGATCTCTTATATGCATGATCTCTTATAGCCTCATATTTCTTCTCCGATATTTGGGTTTTGTTTGGCCAACTTGATCTATTTATCTTGCAATGGGAAGAGGTGCTTTGTAGTGGGTTTGATCTTACGGTGCTTGATCCCAGTGACAGAAAGGGAACCGACACGTATGTATCGTTGCTACTAAGGATAAAATGATGGGGTCTATCTCTACATAGATAGATCTTGTCTACATCATGTCATTGTTCTTATTGCATTACTCCGTCTTTCCATGAACTTAAGACACTAGATGCATGCTGGATAACGATCGACGTGTGGAGTAATAGTAGTAGATGTAGGCAGGAGTCGGTCTACTAATCTTGGACCTGATGCCTATATAATGATCATTGCCTGGATATCGTCATAATTATTTGATGTTCTATCAATTGCCCAACAATAATTTGTTTACCCACCGTTTGCTATTTTTCTCGAGAGAAGCCACTAGTGAAACCTACGGCCCCCGGGTCTTCTTTCTCATATATTTGCCTTTGCGATCTACTTTTTCCTTGCATTTATTTTCAGATCTATTAAACCAAAAATACAAAAATACTTTGCTGCACTTTATTTTATTTGTGATCTATTTATTCAATCTATTACAACTTTCTCCCATCCGCACACCGTTTCTGGCGCCGTTACCCGAAAGGTATTGACAACCCCTTTAACACGTCGGGTTGTGAGGCGTTGTTATTTGTGTGTAGGGGTTGTTTATGTTGTGTTGATTGGTTCTCCTACTGGTTCGATAACCTTGGTTTCATATCTGAGGGAAATACCTATCGGTGCTGTGGTGCATCATCCCTTCCTCTTTGGGGAAATACCGACGTAGCTTCAAGCGACATCAAAGGGAAGTTCTGGCACCGTTGCCGGGGAGGATCTTCAACATATACCAGGTTCCTAATCACGAACCTCATCTCCTCGCAATTTGCATTATTTTCCATTTGCCTCTCATTTTCCTCTCCCCCCTTCAGAAAAATTTGCCGTTTTATTCGCCCTCTTTTTTGTTCGTCGTTTTTTCGCCAGATCTCTTCTTTGCTTGTGTGCCATGTGTCTTCTATTTACTTGCATCCTTACTTGCTAAAAATCTATTGATATGGATCCTCATCCACTTGCTAATCTTTTTAAAAGACCCAATTATGATAAACCAATTGCTAGTGATTTGAGTGCACTAGATTATCTCTATGAAGTTTTGCTTGAAATTCGTGAGTCTGAAAATTGTGATGAAGAAATTTATGAAGTGATTCATGATAGCTCATTGAATGAAAAGCATGATTGCAACAATTTTACTATAAATTCTAGTAATGTCAATTGTGTATGCAAAACCCCAAGCTTGGGGATGCTTGTTTTGATATGTCCGCTACTTATTGCAATGATCATGATTGGGGTGATAATGTTTCTTATGATTTTGAAAATTTATTTGAGCCTCATGATGAATATGTTATTGATAATAATTTTTGTAATAGTATTGAAAGTGGGTTTGGAAGAGTGTCAACTTTAGATGAAAATAATCCCACATATTTGGAGGGTGTTCAATCTTGTGAAATTTTTGATAAAAGTGGGTTTGGAGAGGTCATGACTTTATTTGATGATCCCACTATTTTGGAAGAGTGTCACGTTTGCATGCATGTGAATCGTAAAGAGAAAATTTTATATGATAGTTTTATTATTGAATTTTATATGATACTACATATAATTATTATGAGAGAGGAAAATATGGTTGTAGAAATTTTCATGTTATTAAATTTCCTCTCGTTGTGTTGAGATTGTCAATATTTTATTCTTCTCCTTTGCATATGCCAGATATTTCTTGTCTTGATAATTTGCTTTTCTATAAAACTCCTATGCATAGGAAGTATGTTAGACTTAAATGTGTTTGTCACATGTTTCATGATGCTCACATTGTGTTTCAATTATTATCTGTTGTGTGAGCTTCGTTGAAATACTATGCCTAGCTAAGGGCGTAAAACTATAGCGTTTGTTGGGAGGCAACCCAATGAATAAAATTTATTTTTGCTTTTTTACTTTATGTTCTTGAGTGTTTGAACAATTCTGCAACTGTTATGATTGTGTTTTTTGTGTTTTAATTAGTGTTTGTTCCAAGTAGAACCAATAGGATCTTCTTGGGTGATAGTTGTTTGATCTTGCTGAAAAATAGAAACTTATGCACTCACGAAAATAATTTTCATAAATCATAGAAAAGTGCTTTTGCCCTGATTATTTTTGTAGAAGATCAATATACAAATTACACTGGACGTCCTATATTTTTCAGAATTTTTGGAGTTACAGAAGTATTCAAAATAGTCGATTACTCTGGTATTACATTTTGTGATTCTGTTTCCTTTGTCTTGTGTGCTGATACGTCTCCAACATATCTATAATTTTTGATTGCTCCATGCTATATTATCTTCTGATTTGGATATTATTGGGATTTATTATTCACTTTTATATTATTTTTGGGACTAACCTATTAACCGGAGGCCCAGCCCAGAATTGCTGGTTTTTGCCTATTTTAGAGTTTCGCAGAAAAAGAATATCAAACGGAGTCCAAAGCGGAATGAAACCTTCGGGAACGTGATTCTTGGAACGAACATGATCCAGAGACTTGGACCCTCGTCAAGCAACCCACAGGGAAGCCACGAGGTAGGGCGGCGCGCCTACCCCCCAGGCGCGCCCTCCACCCTCATGGGCCCCCTATTGCTCCACCGACGTACTTCTTCCTCATATATATACCTACGTACCCCCAAACGATCAGATACGGAGCCAAAACCTAATTCCACCGTCGCAACTTTCTGTACCCACGAGATCCCATCTTGGGGCCTGTTAGGAGTTCACGGAAGGGCATCGATCATGGAGGGCTTCTACATCGACACCATAGCCTCTCCAATGAAGTGTGAGTAGTTTATTTCAGACCTTCGGGTCCATAGTTATTAGCTAGATGGCTTCTTCTCTCTTTTTGGATCTCAATACAATGTTCTCCCCCTCTCTCGTGGAGATCTATTTGATGTAATCTTCTTTTGCGTTGTGTTTGTTGAGACAGATGAATTGTTGGTTTATGATCAAGATTATCTATGAACAATATTTGAATCTTCTGAATTCTTTTATGTATGATTGGTTATCTTTGCAAGTCTCTTCAAATTATCAGTTTGGTTTGGCCTACTAGATTGGCTTTTCTTGCAATGGGAGAAGTGCTTAGCTTTGGGTTCAATCTTGCGGTGTCCTTTCCCGATGTGATGAGGGGCAGCAAGGCACGTATTGTATTGTTGCCATCGAGGATAACAAGATGGGTTTTTTTATCATATTGCATGAATTTATCCCTCTACATCATGTCATCTTGCTTAAGGCGTTACTCTGTTCTTATGAACTTAATACTCTAGATGCATGCTGGATAGCGGTCGATGTGTGGAGTAATAGTAGTAGATGCAGGCAGGAGTCGGTCTACTTGTCTCGGACGTGATGCCTAATAAAATAGTTTATAAACCATAGAGAAGTTGGAATACAGTAGGTTTAACACCAATACAAATAAAGACACTACAAAAAAATAGACACATCCATGACATTTTGGGCCGAACGAATTTTTTTTTTCTGTCATACATATGACACTTCTATGACGATAATTGTGACAAAACTCGGTATCATCATAGATGTGGTGGACTCCTACTTCTATGACAAAAAATCATGACTGAAAATGGGCTTTTCGTCTTGGGCGGGCCGGAGACGTAGCTGCCTGACATTCCTTGGGCCGTCCATGACGGAAAAAACCGTGGTAGAAGCGAGGGGGAGGAAAATTTCGGGGAGTTGCCGCTTACGGTGGGAGGTCAGGGGCCGAGCGATGCGCGTTTCTCTCGTACACGCATGCGTAGGCGTTAGCTCTAATCGAACCTAAGCGAGGCATTGGGCTCTAATCAACCCGGCGATTGCTGACCGCAGTTACGCTACATCGAACCCGAGCGATCGATCGATGGTCGTTAATCGGAACCCGATGGAGCGATTCTTCGCTATCGCTACTAACTGAAGCCGACCGATTGGATGAACAGTGAGCATTGCGGGGGGGGGGGGGGTGGATGAATAGTGAGCGGTGGCGTTGCCTCTGGATGAACAGGACCCCGTGGTGTGGAGGGTTGGATGAACAATAGACGGTGGAGGGGTGGCCATGGAGGGGTTGTTGAACAGGACCCCGTGGTGTGGAGGGCTGGATGAACAGTAGATGGTGGAGGGGTGCCCGTGGAGGGGTGGTTGAACAGTAGCCGGTGGAGTAGCGCGTGGTGGAGGCTGGATGAATAGGAGCCCGTGGAGGCTGGAGGAGGTCGACGGTAGCCCGTGGAGGCTGGAGGAGGTCGACGGTGGAGATGAACAGTATCCCGTGGTGTCCCGTTTTGCGGTATGTCACACCCCTCCCGATGAACAGGACCCCCATTTCGACCGTAGCGCTCCAACACAAGTCCGTTTCGTCCGTTTTGCGGTACGCCACACCCCTCCCGATCAACAGGACCCCCGTTTCGACCGTAGGAGGCTCGTTTCCTCCGTTTTGCGGTACGCCACACCCCTCCCGATCAACAGGACCCCCATTTCGACCATAGGAGGTCTGTTTCCTCCGTTTTACGGTACGCCAGACCCCTCCCGATGAACAGGATCCTGTTTCGAACGTGGCGGGTTGAACACAAGGCCGTTTCCTCCGTTGTGCAGTACGCCAGGCCTTGTTTCCACCGCCTGTCCCGTCCAAGCCCTCCCGATGAACACGACCACGCATTCCGTTCCGACCCAGCCGGTTGGCTCCCACACGTTCCGTTGCCTCCCGATGAACATGACGCATTCCGTTGCCTCCCCATGAACACGATACATTCCGTTGCCTCCCCATGAACATGATGACGACGCTGTTTCTTCGTTTCGACCCAGCCATGTACGTATGCGCGAGTAGGCGTTCGAGACCCTGCCCGTATGTACGTACGTGGCCGTATTTTCTTTCTTGCACCCTCGCCGCTGTACGTACGTATACGTGCTACATGCGCGCCTCTACTACAACACGCGCGCCTCTACAACGACCCGGTATGTACGTACCGTTCGCGACCGTAATGACAACGCCACGTGACGCTTCGACTAGGTGGGTCCCGGTATCGCCGTGCACTTCCTTACTGCGAAGATGTAGCTGGTGGGTCCCCAGCCGTGGGGCGAATCGTTTTTGCCCGGACGCACTTCCTTGCGTGCGAAGATGTAGCTGGTGGGTCCCAGTAGTCAGGGGGCGAATCATTTTTTTTGCCCGGACGCAATTCCTTGCGTGCGAAGGTGTCGCTGGTGGGTCCCAGCGGTCAGGGGTGGCGAATCGTTTTGTTTTTTTGCCCGGATGCACTTCCTTGCGTGCGAAGATGTAGCTGGTGGGTCCCAGCAGTCAGGGGGAACGTTTTTTTCGCGAAATACAGTGGCCCATCCGGTGGGTCCCAGCTGTCAGGTGGAGGAATCATTATTTTCCGCGTAATAAGGAGGCACTTCCTTGCTGCGGCCGTGGACCCAGCTGTCAGCCTCTCCACGTACAGTCCACGTCCAATGGAAGTCGTTCCTTGACCACGTTGACCACGCCGCGCCGAGAGCACCGAAGCGATGGACGACGGCGAAGGCCCTAGGAAGGGGACGACGGGAGCCGGGAAGACGCGGCGATGGACGCCTGCCGGAGAGGAGTATGAGCGTTCACCGGTTCGGCTACGGTGTGAGGCTGCCGTCGCCGTAAGGTCCCGCCAGCGGTGGGAATAGTAGGGCGGTGAGGCCTCACGCGGCAACCTGACCCGGCCACGGGAGGCGAGGGCATGCGGCACGACCGGTGCTGCTTTGGGCTGGAGCAAGAAGAACAGAGGTTGAAGAAGCACTACGGTCGTTGGATGGACATCGTACGGTCACTGGAGCTAGAATCATTCATATTGATTAAAGTTGACAAAGGCCCCCGTCCCGATCAACTTAGTAGGCCCACAAGTCAGCCTCCCACAATGGTGGGTCCCAGCTAACAAGAGGAGTATTCATTTTTTTGTGCGTAATAAGAAGGCACTTCCGGTGGGTCCGAGCCGACATATGAGGAACGTTTTTTTCGCGAAATCTGTTGGCCCGTCCGTTGGGTCCCAAATGGGGAAACATTTTTTCGCGAAATAAGGTGGCCCGTCCGGTGGGTCCCTCGCTGTCAGTGGAGGAATAATTATTTTTGCGCGTAATAAGGAGGCACTTCCTTGCGGCCGCTTAGACCCAAATGTCGGCCTCTCCACGTCTGATACTCTTCCGATGGAAGTCGGTCATTGACCACGTTGACCACGCCGCCGAGAGCACCAGTGGCGGTGGTTCGGACGACGGCGCAGGCCTAGGAAGGGACAACGCGAGCCGGGAAGACGCAGCAGCAGTGGTAGCCCACGCGAGAGGAGTACGAGGTTCATCGGTTCTGGCCATGGCGTGAGGCTGCCGTCGCCGCAGAATAACAGGGGGTGTGGGTGAGTAGAGGGATACCCTGGGCCAGCGGTGGGAGTAGTAGGGGGCGGTGAGGCCTCTGCGGCATCATAGCCGACCACGAGAGGCAGGAGCACGCGGCACGCCCGGCGCTGCTTTGGGCGGCTGGAGCAAGAAGACCAGAGGTTGAAGAAGCACTATGGCCGTTGGATGGACATCGTACGGTCACTGGAGCTAGAATCATTCATATTGACTAAGTTGACAAAGCCCTCCGTCCCCGTCAACTTAGTTGGCCCACAAGTCATCCTCCCACTATGGTGGGTCCCAGCTAGAAGGGGGGATATTCATTTTTTTTGTGCGTAATAAGGAGGCACTTCCTTGCGTGCGAAGATATAGCTGGTGGAGTTCGACATGTCGTGAGGGAACGTTTTTTCGCGAAATACAAAGGCCCTTCCGATGGGTCCCACTGTCGGTGGAGGAATCATTATTTTCTTGTCTGATCCATGGTGATGGATGTCGCTCGTTGACCACGTTGACCAGGCGGCCGAGAGCACCATGGCGGTGGACGACGGCGAGGCCTAGGAAGGAACGACACGGAGCCGGGAAGACTTCGGCAAGAATGGTTGCCCACGCGCGGGAGTACGAGGGTTTATCGTCCAACTGCCGTCGCCGGAAAATAACAGGAGGTGTGGGTGAGTAGAGGAATGGCACAGCCAGCAATGAAATAGGGTGGGAAGCGGTGCGGCAGGCGGCAAAGACAACCGGCCATGGGAGGCGGGAGCAGCAGTCCCACCGGAGCTGGTTTGGGCGGCTGGAGCAAGAAGATCGAGATATTGAAGAAGCGACCACGGCCGTTGGATTAACATCCAACGGCCATCTTTACTAGAATCGCTTAATGGGCTAAGTTGACAAAGCCAAAGTACACGCCAACCTAGTAGACCCACAAGTCAGCCTCCAAATCTGTCCCCAAACGACATACAACCCGAAATTTCTAGCCAGATTCAAATCAATTTTAAATCTAAATATACCTTAATTTAAATTCAATGAAATTTTACCTGCACAAAAACAATGAAATTTAAAATATCAAAATCCGAAAGAAAACAGTATTTGGGAACTAATTGCTGTTCTTTGTATTTTTTCATTCTGACCCATTTATTGTTACTTATAGCCCATTTCTTATTACTTATAGCCCATTTATTATTACTTATAGCCCATTTGTTATTACTTATAGCCCATTTTCTGGGCAAAATGCATCCCTCCTCGTCCTGAAAGATTTCCGGCCCAGGAGGGCGTAGAAAAGCAAGTAGGCCTATGTTGGTTATTCTGCAAAAAACAAAATAGCTGGCTAGCCATTTTTCAGAAAGGAAAAAAAACAAACTGGGCTGGTCATGTGCTAAACATATTAAATAAAAGCCTGGGCTATATGAGCCACGGGTCCCGCACAACCCAGTTGATACCCTTCTCCATCCCAAAAAAACAAAATTATCTGCAAGCCGTCATTGGGTCCCTACTGTCATCCTCACCATGTACAATCATCTCCTTATTCCTCTCAGTTGTTGACCATGTTGACAACACCGGAGGGCGGCGCCGTGGTGAGCGAACCAAGGCGGAGGACGATGGTGAGGCCTCAGACGGGAACGAAAAGGAGCCGGGGAAGATCACAGCCAGCTGTGGGAGGCGGGAGCAGGCGGTCCCGCCGGTGCTGGTTTGGCTTTGGCGGCTCGAGGAAGAAGAGACTGAAGAAACGTGACAGACGTTGAATGTCAATCGAACGGTCATGGTTGGCACAATCGTTTTTTGACTAAGCGAACACCAAGTAGCATACTTTTTTATATATAGGAAGAAAACTGCGAGGAAAATGCGTTCGTCTGCCGTCCTCCTCACAGGGAACGTTCGCCACATAAGTGACTAGCACCCTTGGTTTCCAACTGAGAGGTCTTGGGTTCGAGTCCGAGGAACTCTCAATTTTGTCCTCCTTCCTTCTTCGCTAAAAAGGGAAAGAAAAATCAAAGACTTGGGAAGGCGTACAGAACAAGCTAGTGTACCAGTAAAGAGACGTTGCCGAGTTTTAGAAAAAAGAAAGACGTGCTCACATGGCTGGTTCAAATCCAAACCTAGACTATGACTATATATGGTGCTATGCTACTCTGCAAGTAATGAAACTGACATATCCAACGTTCGCTTCTCCTCTTCTCTACTTACTCTGCCTAGCATCAGAAGCTCTGGCCGCAGCAACCATGTCCGCTGGCTGCTCGTCCACTTGCTCTTCAGCAGTAACGACCAGATATGCGCCAAATCGCCACCCGTACCATCGCATGTGGGTCTCATCACACCGCCGCCAGCACACGCACCGCAGCCAGTTGCTCATCGCAACCCGCTGCCGTTGGTGTGGTGCCACTGCTGCAAATCACGCAAAGTCATCCGTCGCGTCTCAACCACAATCCGCAACCCCGCCGAGTCTTCTACAAATGCCCGAATCATGGGGTAATAATATGTTTAAGTGTTGTTCTGCTGCTTTCGCTTGCTGATTTTTTAATAGTTTGGTTGATGATCTTCCAATTTGATTCGTGCGAGAAAAGGGAAGATTCATGTGATTTGTATTTCGGGAAGTTGATGATGTGTGGGAATGCAACTCGCTGATTATTTGGTTAGCCGAGGAATCCCAATACCAAAGCAGGTTGGGGTGTTGGACAAGTAATCGATGGAACGACGGAAGAGGAAGATGCAGAGCGAAGGTTAAAGATGCAGTTCCTCCGATCATGGCCAAGCAACAAATGCCGAACGGCCTTGACAAAGAATGAGGAGATGAAAGAGCTTGTGAAGATAATGGGCAAAATCGATGTGCTCAGAGGATGATTGTCTCTTTATTTACAAAGTGTATGTAGCACTCGTAATGTATTCAAATTACTACGACATGAGCACTTTGCTGAAACTAGTAATGAATGAAACCTGTAGCAGGCTGGGCGTAGTGTTGTGAACATCTAATGATTTCTATTAATGTAAATCAGGGGTATCCCTTTTCTCATATAAATAAATAAATAGCGAGAGGCCACTGTCAGTCAGCTTAGTTCTCATTCGAAGACGTCGAGAAAATTGCAGTCCAACAGCAAACTATGTCATCAAATTCAAGTTTCACAACCAAATATGAGTACAACTAAACAACAATGTCATCATGTTTTAGTTGTCATACAATCACCAAACACAAATCAGCATACATAACAAGTGATGTTCTCACAAAGAAATACTAAACAACATGTTCATCGTGTTTCAGTTGTCATAGCAAACACAATTTCACATAGTAGATAAAAAACGTCTTCCGGCTGTGCAAATATGACAAAAGCAATGTAATCATCATCCGCAGCAGCGGCGTCAACATCTTCGCCATGTGTATCGGTCAATCGTAATTCCCCACGGTGTCATCTTCTTCTTCGTCCTCAACGTCCTCGAACGTTGGCTTCTTCTTGATCAACTCTTGTATGTCCACAGCACGACAGACAATCTTTTCACCGGCGTCATTGACGTGATGGTTCTCAAAGATATTAGGAACATCTGTGTTATCTTGTACATCAGGAGCAGTGTAAGCATCATCTTGTTGTGCAACTTCATTAAACGAATTCCTCTGCTCAAACCTTTGCAATACTCTCCAGTCATCGCTACGTGCAAATGTGTCTTCCAAGAAAAATATCTGTGTTGCTTGATTTGCCAAAATAAAAGGCTCGTTGGTCTGGTACGCCGCCTTGACATTGATGGATTTGAAATAATCATCAGCTCTGGGTTTTGCGATCTTGGAAAACAGGTTATACCAACGACAGCACAACAGAACCACACACCGATGATCCTTGAAACTGGAGATATACTCTAACTGAACAATGTCTGTTATGTTAGCATACATTTCAGTTGTCTCTTTGTCATATGTATCCGTGCCCATGATGGCACTGTTTTGTGTCTTCCTGCCTTCGTCTCGTGCAAGGGTGTTGTAGCGCACATCTCCAACAACGCAAGATTCATAATGTCTTACCCGAGTATCGGGACCCATTGCTAGTGAGTAAAGGGCATCATCAACTGCCTGCCCATCCTCCCGCATCTTCTTAACCTATGGTTAGAAAATAGACAAGCTGATCATCTTATGTACTCAATATATTAAAAAAAGCGACAAAGGCACTTCAAAAGCTTACATGGTTCTTGAACCATTTCGCAAATCCTGCCATAACCAGTTTGTCAATGTTTCTTGGATTTTGCGGCAAGAACTCCTCTTTGTAGATGCTGCACAACATAGTGATCGCGTCAAACATCTAAATATATAAGAATGTGATGCAAGTTTAGTAGATTACGATGTATAAGCTGCAGATCGCACTTACTTGATATAAGGTAGTATCTTAGGACAGTTATTCAACACATACCAAACCATTTTGTCCAAATCTTTAGGTTTGTCCTCTTGTCGACTCTTCCACCTGTAACTCGAGCAGAATAATCGAAAACATTGAGCCCGGATTGTCTTCACCCACCTCTTTGCTAAGCTGATCACCGTTTCAATGTATTTTGAGCAGAATGTCAACGCTTCTGTAGCAATATAGGCCTCTGCAATGGAACCCTCGGGTCTAGCTCTGTTCCTAACATAGCCCTTGAAAGTGCCTAGCCGCCTTTCAATAGGGTACATCCAGCCATACTGTACTGGACCTCTAAGTAGTGCCTCATCTGGTAGATGAACAACCAAATGCACCATCACATCAAAGAAGGCTGGAGGATATATCTTCTCAAGGTTGCTTTGGATAGTTGGTATCTTGTCTCTAAGACGCTCCAAAGCATCTATCCTGATATTTCTACTGCAGAGTTCCCTGAAGAATTGTCCCAACTCTGCAACTGCTCTGTATAATTCAGGGCGGCCCAATCCTCTAAGGATAACAGGTAAAAACCTTTGAAGTAGGACGTGGCAGTCATGAGTTTTCAACCCTTGTACCTTGTTTCCATCTCAGACCGACTCTCCTTTCGTGGTTGGAAGCAAATCCATGTGGGAATCTCACACGTGATGGGACCTCGCAGAATTCTTTTCTTTTACCTTGTCCAAGACGCATACTGGCTGGTGCCATATCCCGTGGTTTACCTTCATCTTGCACCTGCAAATCCTTTCTGATACCCAGGTGTGTCAAATCAATCCTAGATTTTAAGGTATCTTTCGCCTTGCCTTCAATGTTAAGAAGTGTGCCGATAATGCTATCACATATATTTTTATTGATATGCATCACATCAAGATTATGCCGCAGATCCAAATCTTTCCAATACTCCAAGTCCCACAAAGTGGACCTGCGGGTAAACAATAATCTCTCTTCTACCGTGCCACGCTTCCTTTTCCCGCTACCATTACCATGATGGTTTCCTGGTGTAATATGCCTGACCTTCTCTAATTCCACTTGCAACTCATCGGCGGTGAGCCTCTTTGGCGCATCACGGTTTTCATGCTTTGCATTGAACACATGTATTCATTATTTTCTAGGATGCGGCTTGTCCTTGGCAAGGAAACGGCGGTGTCCAATGTAACAGATCTTGCTAAGTATTGCATATGACAATGATTCTCACACAAATGAACACATGCATTGTAATCATGTGTCGTTAAGCCTCGACATAGTGCCCAAATCCAGATAATCATGGATGCACCAAATTACAACAACACACGAGAAAGAAATCAATTTGGTGGGCTGCTATATAGGTCTCGAGTGAGAACACCCTTCCATAGCTGTTGAAGTTCCTCCACAAGAGGCTCCATGAACAAATCAAAATCCTTTCCAGGACTTTTTGGACCTAGGATGAGCAAGGCCATCATGTAGTTTGATTCTTTGGTGCAGACATTTGGAGGCATGTTGTAAGGATAACAAGCACCGCCACATGCTATATGTGGCGCTCTGGTGGCCAAATGGGTTAAATCCATCCTGAAGCTAAGCCAAGTCTAATGTTTCTCGGGTCAAAGAAACTCTTTGTGTTTATCATTGAAGCTTTTCCACTCACTACCATGAGACGGATGGCTCATTACATTCGATCTATGTACTCTGGTTCCTAGAATGCCACAAGACATCCTCTCTTGTTTCAAAGATCATGAAACAACCTCTGCAATCTTGGTGTAATTGGAAAATTTCTCGTAACATTATGAGGAACCCTCTTCACAAAGATCGCCATCTTTCCATCTTGATGATTTGCATTTCGGCATTCACTTAAGTTGGCATAATCCTTCCTAACAGAACACAATTATTCTTACAAACATGGATCATATCATATCCAATTCCAACCGCATCGAAGGAAATTCTTCATTTCTTTGTAGGTGTGTGGCAGCTCAGGGCATCTCGGGAAAGATTTGCGGAAAGCAGCCAACATCGCATCGAATGATTTGTTGGTCATCCGCTCAGATATCTTCACCTGAAGAAAGGTGACCATAGCTGAGAATACTGACAACTTATTTCTTGGGGTGACAGCAACGTTGCATTGTTCCAACATGCGAGCCCACCATTTTTCTTCTGCAGGTGAAAGTTCACGGAATGCACGAGCATTTCGTAGCATTGTTTCAATGTTGGTCAAACCCACTGGCTCCGCCACCACCACCTCCTCCTCCTCTTCCACCTGAGCATCAGGCAGATCAAGATGGTAATCTGCTGCTTCCACATAGTCAATAACATTGACGTTCACAGCTTCACCATGATGAACCCACCTAGTATATGTGACCGACATCCCATACAAGTGTAGATGATTTTGCACAGTTGACTGGGGTCTTGTAACTGAATTCATACAACTGCTACACGGGCAGAGCACATCTGATTTTAGACCACCGTACTCAGCTCTGATAAAGTTCATGAAGTTTTCAAACCCCTCGACATATGCAGCGGAGAATCTTCGAGCAGAAGTTATCCAAGTCCTGTCCATCTGTTAGACATACAAATTAGTTCTTCTACTAGATATTACAGGAAAAACATATATGCTTTTTTATGAAGTACAGAAAAAAAATACCTAGGTCGATGTCTAAAGCTATGGCAAGATATTTGGACGAGCAGATCTAAGTAACGAAATATATGTAAATCTAATTCAATAAACAGATTTGAGTGCTAAATTATGGCAGGCTGTTTCAGCAGTCAATGAGGCCGAGCACACAACCATCAAACTATCGAAGGCCATCGCAACAACAAAGATCGAGTATAAAACGGTTTAGAGCTATTTCACCTAACAGATTGGCTACTAGACCATGGCAATCTCGCCACAATAAATATATGGCAGGATATTTTAGCAACTAATCGGCCTTGGCATGCCATCTCATTAAGCAGATTGAGTGCATAACAGAGCAAGGAAGCTTCTTAAGCGAGCATATTGACAAGAAACTACTTCGGCAAATAGTGAGATTAACAGCGTCTATCAGCTAACATTCAGCGCTACACCGACATGAACGGGGCCTCAGTCTAGAATGCGCGTACCATGGGAGAAGCTGACCATCGTGCGTCTCCACACGAACATCGCCAGCGGTGGCGGTGCTGACCACCGTGCGCCTCCACAAGAACGTAGCCAGAGGTGGCGGCGCGGCTAGAGAACGACAGTCTACGAGAGCATACTGTGGGAGCGAGAGGATTGCCGTGCGTCCCCTCGACGAACCGCGGCGCCGACGTATCGGCGCGGCGGGGAGGGCGGCTTTGGCGGAGCAAATGGAGTGGAGGGGGAACGGGGGGAAGGGGGGTTTGGGGAATATTTGGCCGAAGGGCGGTTGAATCGAATTTGGGGGGAATTTTTGTGTGTGTGTGTGTGGGGGATTTTTTTCGCGGTGGGCGGGGGGAGTTTGGCGCATGGTCGGTTTCTCCAAGTGTAGTCCCACGTGTCACTGAAGAGGCAAGCCGAAGCACGTTCCGCTTGCATCAGCCGTGTGCAGGACCGAACGTGTGTGGGGTGCAATGCGACCGCGACAGGGGTGCTGGGAGTGTACCGCCTTTTTTCCTTTTAAAGTAGGTGCTTCGCCCCTAAAAATGTTGCTTCGCGATCCATCGATACTACTACTAGTAATCCGGTAATCCCGACTAAAATGGCGCGGCCGTGTCTTTTCTCAAGGCGATATGCTGGGAGGTTTGCTTAGTTGGGTTTTTTAGATTTGTCTCGGTTCAATAAAAAGCAGAGTTGGTGATGATGGTGTGCCTGTCATCCTGCAATATAGGCCGTCCGATCTATATCTAACGGATAGGAAGGAAACTATGACAATTTACCCTTACTCCCCTCCACATTTGCAGATAAGGCTTTCCCTCATTCATCCTTTTCTCCCACAAGATCTTGATCTTCCGTGCAACACACGGGCATCTTGCTAGTACTCCTACAATATGTATATTATTGTGAAAGTTCATATACACCGGCCGAGATTAATGCAAACACGGCAGATTTTCATTACATTTCGAACTTTTATAGGATAAAAAAATAAAAGAAACCCGACCCTAAACCTATTCTACGGCGGCGACCGACGTCCTCCATCTGCGATCTCTATGTATGGGGTCGGGGTTCAAGACCCGTGAAGTGAAGGTGCGGTCTCCGGCGAGGAAGAGTAGAACACGGGATACAGATCGACCAGTTGGCACACCATGCCTTGCCGCCTCCCATGCCGTACTCATCCTCGGAGGAGTCCCCGACCTCGGCGATGCCGGACGTTGGACAGCGGCAAGTAGGACGCGTGGATGACGGTGCTCCCGTCATCAGCCGCCAGCGTGGCCACCGCTTGTGCGGTCGTGTCCGCGTCCGGCTACGCCGCTATTGCGTCGCGAGAGGTGACTTGAGCAAAGGCGGCGACCTCGAGCTTCATCCCCGAAGACAAGCTCTCCCGCAGAGCGTTCGCACTTGCGGTCATGGCGGATGTGGTGCCAGGTAGGAGGACGATGCGCTATGGTGTGGAGATTAGCTGGGCGTTGCCGCTTTAAGTAGCGCATTCCAGAGAGGCCAAGCATCCGGGTGCGTCATTAAGTCACCGGAGTTGGTTCCTCGGGCACCGAGCCTCTTAACAACGACATACGAACGGACGACATGAATGCGGGCAGCTGGCGCCGGCTGGGAACACACCGCGCGATGGCGCGAGGGACGAGGGCTTTGGTGTGCCAGGGTAGTCACCGCGGTCGTGGCAACGCGTTGGAGATGCCCTTTGCTCAAATGCGATCCCGCATGTCATTGAAAACGCAAGACGACCCGGCATGGTCTCGTGTCCAGAGGATGCAGTTGGTCGCGCTACACCACTCCGCTGGACGCTGCTGGCGTCCGTGCATCCTTGACGAGCCGGTGTTGGGGTGTGTTTGGATTGTGGCCAAAGTGCACCTTACCAAAATTTTGGTCATGACCCAAAGATTGGTCTTTGTTTGGATGGTTGCCATTTCTTTGGCATGCCAATGAACTCTAGCCAACTCTAGTTCATTTTTCTTGCCAATGTCGGCCAAATCATGGGCAACCAATACCTCAACCAAAATTTTGGCTACCCAATGCTTTGATGGGGCAACCTTGGGCACAAACCAAACATACCATTGGTCGTGCCACAACACTAACGCCACCCTCGGCACACTGAAACCGATCGTGTCTATCGACGATATGAGCGTGTCGCTCACCACGGTTGCCGTGTCTAGAGGCGGTGCTGGAGCTGCGCCCCGTTGTTGGCCCCAACGACCCACATGAACGGTTGTCGGTGGTGTGGAGGTCGTGGGCCAGCTCCTCCATTGGACTAGTCTGCGCTATGTCGGTTTCCCTGTTTTCCCGGCCATATTCGAGCGTCAGTGCTCCGTGTTGCGCATTAGGCCTTTCACTATGTAGGCCAAGCGAGACAACTTATTGTTTATTTGAGCCGTTCAAGTGTAATCATGTGGCGTTTGCTTATTTCTCATTCCTCTCCAACCCTCTTCTCCATCGATCATGTCGCCTCCAATGAGTCCATCCTCCCGCATGCCTCATTTGAACATTCCGCCGAGTATCATTCGCATGTACCCACCCTAGTATTCTTTCAATAAATCTCCGGACCCCGAGATGAAATCGAGAGGGAACGAGTGGGGGCACGTGATACCTAAGGCGGATTCAAAATTTTGAACCGGTGATCATAGCATTCGCAAATCATATATAAAGGGTATTCAATGTTCGTTTCGTTTTTGAACGTACAATATACTCCCTCCTATCCTTTCTACTTTACATACTCCCTCCGTCTAGGTGAGTAAGTCATCTTAGGCTGTGCACCGTGACCAAGGAGGAGAGAAAAACGAGAGACATTAATGTCTATTTGCTAATTAATAGTATTGCATGCAATGAACTAACCACTGCATATCGTGTTTGATAGTCTCAAGTCATTAAAAGAATGCACACCCTCATCTCTTATTGGTTGATATGTCAAGAAACAAGAAACGAGGTAGAAGTTAATGCACCGCGCCTAAGTGTTTTGGGATTATTTGGTTTTCGTAAGATGACTTACACACCTAGACGGAGGGAGTATAAGTTTTATGTGTAGTCAAAGTATCTCTACTATGATAAAAAAGGTATCAACATTCAACAACACCCAATCAATATTGTTAGATTAAATGCGTACTCCTAGATTTGTACTCGAGATGGTTTCCAATTTGACTATTGACAAGATTAATAGTACTCCTTTCACATAGGTGAGTAAGTCATCTTAGGCTGTGCACTGTGACCAAGGAGGAGGGGAAAACGAGAGACATTAATGTTTATTTGCTAATTAATAGTATTGCATGCAATGAACTAACCACTGCATGTCATGTTTGATAGTCTCAGGTCATTAAAAGCATGCACACCCTCATCTCTTATTGGTTCAGATGTCAAGAAACAAGAAATGAGGTAGAAGTTAATGCACCGCGCCTACGTGTTTTGGGATTATTTGGTTTTTGTAAGATGACTTACACACCTAGACGGAGGGAGTACATGAGATGTATAATGTTAAAATTATATTATTGGAAACTCTTTTCACATACGATATTGACCTTATGCTTTGTGTAAGTTGCATGTCTTATATTATTACTCTAACATTTGGTCAAAGTTAGCCTCGAAAACGATTAGACCCTGTATGCTTTGTGTGAGTTGCATGTCATATATTATTACTCTAACATTTGTGTAAGTTGCATGTCATATATTATTACTCTAACATTTGGTCAAAGTAGTATAGTGGAAGTGGATCCTCTGACGTAGGTATCCTTGCCTTACCCTCCTTTCGGTCACTTCTTGGCGGACCCCATGCTTGCTAGACCTCGCATGTCGGTTACTCAATGGGTTCGCCACGTCAGGATCCTCATCCGTAGTATACTCCTCTATTTTTATTTACTCCGCATAAAAGCGGAGGTGGTGGTATAATAAATGACGCTGGCTGGGGAGGGAGGGACGTCGGTTTGCTCTCAACTGCGGTCCCAAGCGAGCGAAACGCAAGACGGGCGCTGTTCCATTCGGTGAGCGACGTAGGGTCCAGCGTGCGGGCTGCAACGCCGAATGCGACAAGAGAGATGTACAACAAAACCGATTGACCGGTCGTCACCGGAACCACTATTTACACCGTAACCTTCATGCCGCCCTCGCCAGCCATCGCCCTAAAACCACACCAAATCTCCAGCCCATTCCCCCACCTTTCGATCCCCTAGCCCGCATCAAGCGTCCCCTAGTTCGTCAGAAAGCCATGGTGCGCCGCAAGATCACTTACTACAAGATGCTGACGCCGGAGCGCCGCATAGAAATCACGGCGGCGGTCGGTGCCACAGACCTCCATTCCCAAGCTCGCTTTGCGGCGGGCCAATCCCCGAGTTCTCTAGAGCCAAGCTACAAGGAGGAGGAAGCCGATCCAATGTTCACTGCGGAGGTCACGGCGCAGAAGGCCCCCGATGGGTATGAGACGATGGACGTCGACTTCGCGTGCGTCCCGAGTCCCCATGGTGCAAAGCGGACCAATGGTTCAACATGGCGATACTAAAGGAGGACCAGGAGGCAGAGGCTCAACTCGATGCGGAGCGCGCGCATGCCGCTACCATCGAGGCTCTCCTGCAGGCGGAACCGGATGTCGTGGATGTGAACCGGGTGGCGGAGGCTCAACTTGAAGCAGACCGCGCGGATGCCGCTGCCATCGAGGCCCTCCTGTAGGCGGAACTGGATGTCCTGGACATGAACCGGGCGGCAGAGGCTCGACTCGACGCAGAGCGCGCAGATACCGCTCTCATCGACGCCCTCCTGCAGGCGGAACCGGAAGTCCTGGACTTGAACCGGGCGGCGGAGGCTCGACTCGACGTGGAGCGCGCGGATGCCGCTGCCATCGAGGCCCTCCTGCAGGCGGAACCGGACGTCCTCGACTTGAACCGGGCTGTGCTCTCGTCCGTGCAGAGCGCCCGCACGCTCCGCTTGAACGAGTAGCTGGAGGCCGAGGACAACCATGGTGCGGAGACACACGTCGGCAGCGACGGCTGGTTCGCCAAGCAACCAAAGACGACGAGGCCGTCTCTTTTCGCGAAAGCGATGATAGTTTTTCTTTATGTTGTTGTTTTTATGGATCTTTTGCTGTGTAAAAACATACTATTTGTTATGCAAGTCGCCTCGACTTGGGTCGATCTACCATTTCGGCGGTTGGATGAATATCCCACGCCTCCTAACCCTTCTTTCCTTCTTCCTCACCTCTTCTTCTTCCCCAACGTAGACTACCGCACGGGCCGCGGATACTCCCCAACATGCAGTTGGATAAACATACTCTATGAACAAAAATTATGTGTCAGCGATACGATGGCTGAGTTTGGTTTGTTCACATGCGACAACACGTGTCAGTGAGGGTGCGTTCCCTTGGTTGGGTTTGCGGCGTGCAGGAGCGACTGTGTGAGGGTGCGGTGCGGCCATGGCGCAAGGAAGCGACCGTGTGAGGAGTGCGGTGCAACTGCGACAGCCGTGCGCAAGTGTACCTCCATCTCATTTTGAAAACTTTAGCAAGCTTGGCAAAAATGCGTGGCGAAGTTTGGCAATGCAAGGCCTAGACCCAAACAGGATAAGTACATACGTACTAGGAGTACTAGTGTTAAAAAAGAAAGGCGGGGTTTTCCTTCACGAGATTTAATCGATACAAATCCTCGTTTCACGTGTCAATTAATGCGTATATTTTCTCGAAATACCAAAGAGCTAACCATCTCACTCCTCATCGCTTGATTAATGCAGCGCCATGCAAATGAACCTTCTCACTTCCGCCTGCATGCAGGGGATATTAATGTCCTTGGTTGCTAACCCCATCAATTTTGCCTCGATTAGTGTTAGTGGCCCTTTGCAAATTGTAATTTTGATATACTGGCCTTGTGTAAAAAAAAAATGGAGGTAGTAACTATATTTGAATTCCTTGCCCATTGCGGTGACGTCTACGATTGTTTTTTGTGGTTTGGCGAAGTGCGTTCGACGGAGAACACCATTGAGGGAGACCACGGTAAGTCGTTTGCAAGTGCCGCCTGCAAGCCGACACAACCGCCTTATTTGCATCCAGGAAGTCCTTTACTAGTACTACTACTAGGAGTACCAGTGGGGTGAGATGGTTTCTCGAAGAAGACGATGGAGAAGCGGAGTCAGCGAAGAGTGAAATGATAGTTGCTTTGTCCGTGCTTTGTGATTTGACGAATCAACGCTTTGTGATTTGTGATAGAAGGGACAGGGGAGTAGACTCAGGTGCTCTATCGCACTACATGCATCCAAGCATGGGAGAAAGAGGAGAGACGTTGCATTTTTCTATTCCTTCAGTCAATCAATCAGGGAGCTTCGGTTCCATCTTTTTGGCTTTGGCAACACCGTCCACAATGGTTCGCACGATGCCAAAAGCTATTTTCACATTTGGCTACACATTGTGGATGCCCTTAACCGTACCACTTGGTTTTGCTCCTATGTGCTATCTATACAAATCTCAATTATATTGATCTAAAAATTATAGAATCAAAGATTAGTAAAAGGAGGTGATTTTGCCGCGCGGATGGCGGGGGAGGTTTCTTATTTTCGAGGACGTTGTCCTAGAGGTTTGCTAACATGCGGTCCCACGTGTCAGTGCTCTACCAAGCTGATCCGCGTCCCACATGAGGCAGAACAACGGCAGAAGCAACACGTGGTTAAGTTGAAGAAGATGAGGGAGAAGCGGATTCAACAATGAGTGAAATGATGGTTGCTTCGTCCCTCCAACTTCTTTTTTTAGCATTATTACTTCGTCCCTCCAACTTAACTGCGGGAAAGGTGCAACTTTATGATTTGACGCCTCATTGCTCACTACTACGCCGGCGCCATGACTGGGGTGCTTCACCCCGGCTGCTCTGCACTGTATTCCGGTATGGCACGTGGACCCGGTAGCTTGATGTCCCACATGTCGGCGAAAGGGACTAGAAGATTTATGAAAGCGAGCGCTCCACTCTTACGACGGAGGAGTAGACGACATGACGACCCAGTGAACTGTCACTTGTACTGTATAGTACTATAGTTTTGCTGTTTCGCACGATCCATCGATACAAACCCGATTAAACAGGAAAGGGCGGGATTTTCCCGCGCGGTAGATGATACTGGCCATACATTTCAAAGGCAATTTTAATGTATGCAAACTGAATAATTATAAGTAACAATATGATATCTAGTAAAACTAAAAACACATATGATTTATTGTGTTAGAGTGTCGTAGTAGTGTCAGTATTGCATAGTTGTTAGATGTAACATGCGATAACGTGTAGAGATGTAGTTTTGGAGGGCCTACAGAGAGAAAAGTGTATGTCGGTCACCGAACTCAGAATAAGCTGATTACGGTCACTATATACGCTTTTGCGGTGATTATCCGTCACTTGCTCACGATTCAGCATCGGATTGCACCCCTGCTGATCGCCCAAATAGTCTGCGTGGCGCCATGTTGACTAGTTAAATTGACCATGTTCCTTGTGGGTCCCACCTATCGATGCGCATAGGGAAAAGGTCGATAAACACAAATTTACGCAGCGCCGACAAGGCTCCAACCCGTGCGCTGGAATCACCTGGTTGTGTATGTGTGCATCGAGGCCTGATGTGTGCGCATGCACGTGTAGGTTGAGCACTTGAGCATGAGTGTGTGTGTTGGTCGTGTGGTGTACTGGTGTGTGCATGCATGCGTGCGTGTGTGCGTGTGAGTGTTGCGTGCGTGCGTGGCTGCGTGTGTACGTGTGCGTGTTGCGTGCGTGCGTGGGTGCATGTGTTTGTGTGAGTGTTGCGTGGATGGAGTTTGTGTGCATGCGTGCGTGTGTGAATAATCACCACACCAGCCCCTGTGTGTTAAAACAGACGGCTCAGCATACCAATACAGGGCCACCTTGTCCGCTGTGCCCGTGGTCATGACTTCGAACCACCGTCAAAATATTTTTTTGTCGTTTGTTTTCATTCTTACAAGCAAGATGCCCGTGCGTTGCACGTAACATCAAGATGCATTTGTATGACTTGTTTATCTTGTGAGAGAAAAGGATGAATGAGGTAAGGCCTTATTTGCAAATGTGGAGAGGTGTGTGGGTACCTTTTTGCAAAATTACCATAGTTTCCTTCCTATCCGTCAGATATAAATCGGACGACCTATATTGCAGGATGGCAGGCACACCATCATCACCAACTCTGTTTTTTATAAGAGTGTATTTTATGTATTTTATAATAGTGTAGATGTAGAGTAGATACAAGTCGACAGGTGGGCATGATGTTAGTGAGATAATGTGATGCAACACTAGAGGTGCCACGTGGAGCGTTTAACTCGTCAACTAGTCATGTCATGAGCAAATACAAAGTTGTACGGTGAGCCTGTGACTGTATAATAACCACTAAACGTAAATGGTGACCGTAATGAGTGGATTATGAAGTCCAATGTATGTATCGTGCTTTTGCTTCAAATACAATGATCGCTGCTGCATATATCGCGATAGAAAGATGAAACACGCGTGAATTTTCTGGGGGCTTACTTTTAGAGGACCTGGAGATAGTTTTGTGTGCATACGTGAAAGGGGCGTACATGGGGGGTATGCGATGGAGAGAGAGATGCTCTTCGTTTCTCTTTATTATGACTAACTTTGTATATAGTATAAAAATATACAAATTCACAGTGCGGAATAAATATCATTGTGGGCACCATGCAATGCAAATTAGCGTTCAGACTTCTCCATATAACTTTGTAATGTTGTATATATGTAGAAACTCTAAAATAATTTTTGGCCACACTTTATTCAAAAGGAATGTTGTATGCGAAATAAACGTGAAGAGAGGGCTTTTTAAATCAATGGGGTACGTGATGTAACATGTGTGAATGTGTAGTTGATGCATTTGGCGGGGCCTAGAGAGGTATGTGTGTGTATTACGTATTCGAGAGAGGCATGGATAGAGGGGTCGACGGGGGAGGGGGGCGTGGGAGAGATAGCACGAGAAATGAGAGTGGTCTAGAGAGAGAGACGAATATGACGTCACGACAAGATATTCCATTCCCTTGAGTGTGTATATGCAAGGGGGAAGGGAATAGAGGCACCACGAGAAATTTTCTGTGTGTGTGGTGTTTGTGTTGGTATGTGTGGGTGTGAGAAGATAATGAGACGTGGGGGCAGAGGGTGTGTCACCGCGAGGTCCGGTGGGTCAAGGTGAGGCCCTTCGTTCGGTTCCGTCCTGCGCCACATTGATCGGCCCATGACACATTTAGGAAGACCCATGGATGACTAGTCGTACAAGACAAAGATATCGGAATTGTGAAGGACTCTGTGTCCACTGACAAAGCCGGCTAGGATTTGTAACCCTAGGTTCTTGGACTAAGGTAACCCTTTATCTCTCGATATTACTATTCATCCAACCTAACTTTAAGGGGCATCCTACAAAATGCTCTGCTAGAATCATACTCACGATTAGGAAGAGAGGTGTGAGACAATGCATGAGAGACATGCGTAAAGATAATGTGCGTACATGAGACACGTAGGCAGGTCCATGTATATAGAAAGGGTCGATGAGGATTGTGCGTGTGTATGTTTGCGAGAGGAAGAGTGCTTGTGATAAAGGTTAGTGAAAACAGTTGTAAATGGTTACGAGAGGGAGGGAGGGTTATATCTAGAGCATGTGTGCGAGAAAGACACCTCGGGAGAGAGTGTGTGAGCATGTGTGAGAGACCACCGATGGAGAGTGAAACTACACGTAAAAGACTGCTCTACACATTGACTAAAGATATAAATTGTATCCAAATATTAGGATGGGATCATGATATTTGCAATTCGCGTAAGGAGCGGTCATTGATCCATCGTACATCTAGATTCTATCGAATTTGAGCATGTCTATGTTTTTATTCGACACAATTGATCCACATAGTTAGTATTTTGAACTCCGGACAATGCATCGCTTTAGCAATCGAATATAAACGTGAGTATAGTTCATGTTGTGTGTGTAAAGCACATTATACATACGAAAGTTACACAATGGACATTTATAAATAGCTACCTATGAACTAGCATACATTTGAATTCAACCTAAGGTGGTTTAAAAAAAATCGAATTCAACATGAAGTCCATTCAATTATTTGAATTTGATATCATGGCATTTGTAAACCATACCTAAACTATGGGGGTACCAATCTTTGCTCTGATTTTGTACATAATAGCATATGTAGTCGTGTACAAAATAGATTCAAATTTAGCTCCTCCATTCCAAAATAATCGTAGTTATAGGATTTTCAAGTGTCAAAATTTCAAAAGGAAGCGGATAATTTAATGAGGTTTTCAAACATACAAGGTCAAATATAACGTTGTCTATTTAGGTCATTCCTCATAGTTCAAGAGTACTCTAAACGTGAATGCTTGTGTTTCAAAATTTCGAACGAAGCGCCAAAAGAGCCTCTACTCGCCCGAAACCGCGTGAGACCAAAGTTTGGTAGTACAAGTAAATTACTTTTCTAATAACTCCGACCCATGAAACCTACCGGCCCGACGTCCAAAGGTCTAAACCGGGGTAGGTTTGTAGCTTCATCTAGACGCCACGCAACCGCCTCCGAAAAACACTCATACACAATGGCCGCCTAAGCACACATGCTGTGCCGAAATCGCTCCGCCCACTATTTGGGACACACAGGATTACCATCCTACCCCCGACCCACAGTAGGTCTGAAATTTAAGAGGGAGGCAAAGTTTGTAGTTTCCCCAAATTTCAAACAAGCGCGTCCCATCTTACATTCAAAAAGCCGAAAACAAGCGTCCCTGCATCAAACATGGTTCCCCCACCGTCCGATTCCCCATTTGTACTCTATGGGCGCCAAAACTACCTCTCCACCAGCCGCGAAACCCCGGCGTCCTCCGTCCCCCACCCCATCCCACCCCTCAAACGCCCCGCCTCCATAATGCCGGAGCCGATAACCCGACGTTGTCGTCCACCGCAACCACAACCGCAACACCCACCCCCGCGAGTAGTTGAAGCCGAGGCCGAGCCGTCTGCATTCGAGCCAGTTCAACCACACCATCTCTGCGCCTCACCGCTGCCGCTCCAACTTCGCCACCCTCCACCACACCGAGCTGTTCACCTCGCCGCCCTTTGCCGCCTCGGATCTGCTTCCTCCGCCGACATACGGCCACGGCAACACAGTCAACAATTTGGCCATGGGTTCGCCCAAGCCTGCACCCTCTATAACATCGGTTTCCCCGGTAAAAAGAAGATCGACGCGACATGTGGAGGTGACCACACCGGCAACCGAAGAAGGTACTCCTCTTCCCTTATTCGTGCAAATCTTACGTCTCTGCTTGCATGGTATTCATCCCACAAAAGACACTAGTTGACCGCTTCTTGTTGATACTAGATGTTCCTAGTAACTCGCGATGCACAAGGTTTCTCCTCATATACTATTTCACCTTAGCTAGAGGTCCGTCGCCCCCCTGATTTTCAATTTCTGGCCATTTGTTTCACAATTAACGAAGCATTCCCGGCGTAACAGCGCTAGTACGACTATTACGCCGGGAAGCAGCTTTGGTGTTTATCTTAGGGGCGCTCGCAGCCTAGAGCTACCGGGCGCCCGATCTGGAGGTCGGACGGGATTAAAGGGATGGCTTGGGGCGCCACAAGCACGGCGGTGGTGTGAGGTCAATGGGAGGGCAGGGCGGCGGAGGCACGGGTCTGGGCTGGTGGTCGCTGGCGGTTCGAGAAAGATCGTCAACAGTGACTGGCGGGAGGTAGACGAAGGCCATCTGCCTGTTCCTTATAGATCGGACGATTCATTAAAAAAATCGACTGAACTATTTATTTTTAGTCGACTGTTATCTTAGATATGACCACATGTGGTGGTGTCTTTGGAGGAGTACCGCATTTCTGTGCTCATATATTACAAAATCATACGGAGTAGAATCTAATTTTGTTTGCCATGCAATGTTGTAGAGCTATCATATGTCTCCTGTCATTTATTTTTCAGCCACCTGCTATCAAGCTAATTTTACGATTGCACTAGTTCTCACACACACTTCATCCATACTCCCACTATTGTGTTTTTATGCAAGGGTATTTCAGAGTCTGCCGAAAGGGAAGCAAAAAAGAAAAGAGACAAGTCGTGTCAGCTTTCTACACGGCTAGGTGCGACACGTTACAACGCTTTAAAGGGTGCAATGTCAGCAGATGGAGACAGTAAACATTGCTCTGGAGTTGATGACCTCGCTCGCAATGAACCACCATCCCAGGTGCTTGCTTTAACTTCGCGGTGTCATATGTGGTTGCATGTTCCATATGGTGTCTAGCTTGTATTCGAAAGGCCGAAGTCGGTCTTTATTAAGATAAGGAAAGATAATTTTACATGAACCACCATCCCGTGAGCACCGTAAGACAAATAGTTAGTCGAGCACCGGCCGAGCCAAAGGACAAGCCCAACAAAGACAGGCATCACCGAAGCCAACTAAATATTCGCGATGGTTGAGAAGCAGCACGCCTCCCACCATGATCTCATGTACTAGATGATAATGTTCACCACTACAGCCAGATGTCTAGCTTGTATTGCTTCCAATTTGGTTAAATTGCATCTGCTTAGCTTACACATTATACCTTTGAATATGACATGCCTTTCTGTTTTTGGTACATACTAGTACATCTGTGTATTAACCATGTTCTTACATCAAACTAATATTTTTGTGTATCCCTCATCAATCACTTATGACGAGGCAGGCAGGCAAGGGGACTACTCCTCATTTAAAGAATGCAGCGTCAGCCTCCCGACATGATTCTCAAGAAACATAAATGCTAGATGAAGATAGTGAACGTAGCTCAGAAGTTGATTACAAGATTTCCCCTACACTAGCATCACCGGTGCTCCCTCTAACTTGGCAATCGTTATATGTGGTTGCATGTTATGTGTGATGTCTAGCTTGTATTGCTTCTAATTTTGTTGAATTCCATCTGCTTACTTTACACATTATACTTGAATAAGACACGTGTTCCTGTTTCTAGAACATACAATATCTGTCTATCACACCATGTTCTTACTTCAAATTACTACGGTTGTGTAACCTACAACAATCACTTATCATAAGACACGTTTGACTTCGGAGTGTGATATAGGTTACATCTCACATTCTTTTCTAGCTTGTACTACTAATTTGTTGAAATGGCACTTATGACGAGACAGTTTTAACTTGGTAGAGTGATATTCGTTGCATCTTTCATATGGTGTCTAGCTTTCATTGCTTCTAATTTGTTGAAATGCCTTCTCCTCAGTTTACACATCATAAGCTGTGAATATGCAATGCTGTGAATATGCAATGGGACTAATGACGAGAGACCTCTAACATGGTAGTGTGATGTTTTTTGCATCTTGCATATGATTTATTTCTTGTACTGCTTCACATTTGTTTAAACACCATTTATGCCGAGACACCGTTAACTTGGCGGAAGCGATATTTGTAGCATCTTTCATATGGTGTCTACCTTCCATTGCATTGCTTCTAATTTGGTGAAATGTCTTCTTCTTAGTTTACACATCATAGTTCTCAAGTTATCTCTTCCGTCCTGTTTTTCATACATATTACATCCTCCTATCATGTGGTTATCTAACATCAAAGTTCGGGTTAAATGCATCACGCATCAATTTGTTCGAAGAACTAAATTGTTATTCGCTTTTCTTGTCGGCTTGATTTAACATGGCACATGTTGAAAGAGGAAGAAACACAGAATGGCGGGGAATGAGAAGGGATGAATCACAGAGATTCTTTGCTGCGATGGTGCAATAGACGGTGAAAGTCCAGCGGAAAATTCTACAAACACGGCATCTCATGCTACACGAGCTGCAAAAAAGCCAAACAGAAACAAATAGCTGCCACCAAACAAGCAGAGACAGCCTAGTTCTTGCAACACCTACCACAGTACTACCAGCTGCACGACATACTCATGCGTCAACTGAGCTAGCAGCACATTCCCAAGCTCCCTTGCCACCTGACACTACTTCCCAAGCACTCTTGACACAAGACGAGTTGGCAATATCAGATGAACCTTGTGAGCTTCAACAACAAGAAGGTAGTCTTTGGAGTCAAGTTACGCTTGCATGCTTCTTTATATGTAGTCTCACAGTTTGATGTACACTAACACTTCCTATGTTCGTTGTTGGACTAGCACCTAGGCGCAAGAGGAAACAAACATCGTGGATACTGCTCGATAGGTTAACTAAATCTAGAGGAGGAAGAATGGAGATCCGTTTTGAGGCAGGTTTAAAAAGGCCACGTGATGCTGCTGAGTCAGCCAAGTTAGTATCGTGAGGCAGCGGTTGCCGTTAGGTGTCATGTACGTATCCTCCCAACATGGATTCAAGACAAGAATGACAAAGATGAAACCAGTTCAACACCTTCCTCGACCATTTATCTGTAAGTATGGTTATGTATGGAAACTAGTAATATCGTCTAGCTCTGTCCCATACTCTCTAGGCTGCTGATAATGAGACTCCCATAATTTTCAATGTATGAGGTTCAAGTTGGATAGCCAAGATGATGCAACCAGACAAGCTTGCACCCATGTTTTCAAGTCTGCTCTGCGACAGTATCGGTATAACTTGAGGAAAACTCACTTTGAAGGCAAGGCTAACGGTGAACTTTCCCAAACATCTCCAGTGGAAAATATATCGGATGAAGACCGGAGGGGCCTTGTTAAACACTGGTCCGATCCAAGTATCGTGTACATTATATATATATATATGTGATCGAGATCACATGTTGAAGTCCTATTGACGCATGTGCCACACAAATCTATCTTCTTGTAGGTGAACTGTTCAAAGAACAAGGCCAACTGCGTCTGAAAGTGAAATTCCAATGCAGACGATAGGATCTCGTAGCTATATTGCACCGCGAGGCTCTTGTAATTAGTCATTGTTTCACTGTTTTCACTGTACCATATTATCAGATCTATATTGACTTGTTCGAAATGCAGAGGAAAGCCCGCAAGGACCAAAAAGCACCTGAACCAAATGTTGTGGAAATCTTCAAGGACTGTCACACCAGAAAGAAGAAGGGCATGACTACACCAGTCAAAGCCGCTGTTGTAAGTCCTTAATCCTCATGCCTTTAACCTACTACTTACTCTGACTTGTGCCTTGAACTGCATGGTTTGCAGCCAATGTCTATTACTCTTTTCAATTTTATACACAATTGTCTTAGCGTATCATTGCACCTTACAAGGTTTAAAAGAGAGGAGTGATGTTCCTTTGATCTTGACCCGTAATCTAGTTCCGTCTTTGGACTTGCCCACACAATGTTACAATTGCCTGTTTGTCATTCTCGCTTGTTTTGTGATGTGAATGATGTCATACTATGCTTACCGTATTATAAACTTCGTCTCTTTATCCTTAGCCCTCAATACAATGTGAAGAAATAGACAATACATTAGCGATGGTACATGGTCATATGTTTGGAACCCGGTTTTATTATGTACTTTGTAATAAAATATAACTAATATTTTACATGGGTTCACCGTAATAAGTTCTCAGATATAGACCAAAGCTATTTTGTTTGGTTTTGCTGCCTCCTTAATATCTTCTGTTCTGGTACTACTAATGTAAAACCTCAACTTTTCAGCGAGCTATGGAAAAAATGATGGAACCGCCACCTTCTGAAGGTGGCGAGGCAACTATAACCGCAATGTCAGCTCTTTCTTTGTGGTGGGTCAAGATGCACATCCACTAACAGTGCCAAAAGCACGTTCCTGCATAATACTGGGTTGGTTGTTAAGGCAATATCGTCCAATCTGCCTCATGATCAAGATATGCAAGCTCAAAGCAATGTTGTATCTGCGCTCCAGACACAAGTCCATTCCCTAACAGAGGCCCTTTGTGAAACAAGGAGAAACATTGCTCAATGTCGTCAAGATATGCATGGTTTTGAAACCAGACTATCGGACATTTGCTATGTTGTTCGTGAGCCTATGGGAAATGAAGGCGAGGGTTATGGTGCTCCATCGGACAATACAACATGAAAACGTAATCGGTCAAATGAACTGAGCTTCTGAACTTCTGGTGGTGCATTTATCTACTAGACTGTTAAGTTTTATGCCAACCTTCCTTTTGTTATATAGTTGTAATTTGTTTTGGTGCGATACAAAATTTATTCTTAACGTGCAGCCACCGGCTGAAGAAAACAGCAGCCATTTTTGTATAGTGTAGGGTGTTCCCTATATTTGCACCGTGGCGATCTTTGATGCCGAGTGGATGTAATCTGCAATCGCCTTAATAGCCTAGCGTTAGTTTCGCCTTATTTATTTCCTAGTCTTCTTTTCCCCGGTTTGCTAGTGGCCGCAACTACCCATGGGCCATATACGGGCCGTAGGATCCATGGGTCTCCCTACGGGCCGTCGATAAATGGGCTCAGAATCGGTGGGCCTCGGCCGTCGATAAATGGGCTTTATGTCGGTGGGCCTCGGGCCGTTGGATAAATGGGTCTACATGGGCCGTGTCGGGCGTAATTGGTATGGGCCCAAAGATTAACGGGCGTTAACGAGCCATAGGACTGCAAAAGCTTAATTACATCACGGGCATAACGGGTCATTAATGGGCCGTAATATAGGACGGGCCGCCGAAACGGGTCGACTTTTTGCCATGGGCCAATTTGGCCCATTAGGGTAACAGCCAAGAACGGGTCGACTCTTGCCATGGGCGAATTTGGCCCATTTGGGGAACATGCCGATGTGAACGGGTCGACTCTTGCCATGGGCCAAATTTGGCCCATTAGGGGAACAGCCAAGAACGGGCCTAAGTAATCGAGGGCGAAAAGGAGCCCAAGAACATATGGGCCGTCAATAGGCCGAAAGCTAACACGGGCTGGAAACGACCCATGTAAATCACGGGACGTTAACGGGTACAAAGAAAATTACTGTTCATTATGGGCTAGAGTCACCGTGGGCATGTAAAGGGTGGGAAGATACGAAGGCCTCATATGGGCCGAAAGACGTCGTGGGCCATACATGGGCCGAAAGTGAAATGGGCTAGTGTTATATTCGATGGCCCACATGATGTTGTTGGACCGATTTCCTTTAGTGCCTAACGGGCCGTGAGTTAACGGGTCGTAAAATGGGCTATTTGCGAAGAGACCGTTAACAGGCTTTTCATGGGCCAGCTCGTTAACTTTTGACCAAGTCAAACGGGCCGGCTTTGTAAGCTAAATGGGCGATGGTGGGCCGTGGCACGTGTCGACATATCATAGGCGCCTATCTCGACCCAATCGATTTAGCCGACACATGTTTCGTCCACCAATAAGAATTTTACACGTGGAAATTTCCCATTGGTCGGGTCATTAACGGGTTATCGGATCCAAAACCCGACCCGATAGCTTAACGGTGTTCCGTTATGGTGGATGCCACGTGTCGGTCACCCTTGGACGAAAGCACTTCACGTGACGCCGATTTATCGTCATGGAAGTGGACACTTCCGTGATGATAATTTTGGTAATGTCATGGAACACTTCTACGACAGACATGTATGACTATTTTGATTATGTCATAAATTTGTCATGGATTTACATGCATGACAAAAAATGTGACCTACTGTGACAAACACGTATCATCACGGAAGTGTATTTTTTGTAGTGAGAATGAGTTCATTACAGTACCTTGAAGTGATCTTTTGTTTTCTTTCGCTAATGGAGCTCATGAGATATTCTGCTGAGTTTTGTGTTGTGAAGTTTTCAAGTTTTGGGTGAAAGATTTGATGGATTATGGAACAAGGAGTGGCAAGAGCCTAAGCTTGGGGATGCCCATGGCACCCCCAAGATAATCTAAGGACACCATAAAGCCAAAGCTTGGGGATGCCCCGGAAGGCATCCCGTCTTTCGTCTACTTCCATCGATAACTTTACTTGGAGCTATATTTTTATTCACCACATGATATGTGTTTTTCTTGGAGCATCTTGCATGATTTGAGTCTTTGTTTGTTAGTTTACCACAATCATCCTTGTTGTACACACCTTTTGAGAGAGACACACATGATTCGGAAATTATTAGAATACTCTATGTGCTTCACTTATATCTTTTGAGCTATATAGTTTTGCTCTAGTTCTTCACTTATATCTTTTAGAGCACGGTGGTGGATTTGTTTAATAGAAACTATTGATCTCTGATGCTTCACTTATATTATTCTGAGAGTCTTAAAATAGCATGGAAATTTGCTTTAATTAATATCATGAGAAATTTGATACTTGATAATTGTTTTGAGATATAAAGGTGGTAATATCATAGTTGTGCTAATTGAGTAATTGTGGAATTGAAAAATACATGTGTGGGAGTTTGTGATTCCCGTAGCATGCATGTATGGTGAACCGTTATGTAACGAAGTTGGAGCATGAAGTATTTGTTGATTGTCTTCCTTTGTGTGGCGATCGGGATCACGCGATGGTTAACTCCTACCAACCCTTCCCCTAGGAGCATGCGTAGTAGTACTTTGGTTCGAGGGCTAATAAATTTTTGCAATAAGGATATGAGTTCTTTATGACTAATGTGAGTCCATGGATTATACGCACACTTACCTTTCCTCAATTTTCTAGCCTCTTGATTTGCGCATTGCCCTTTCTCACCTTGAGAGTTGGTGCAAACTTCGCCGGCGCATCCAAACCCCGTGATATGATACGCTCTTTCACACATAAACCTCCTTATATCTTCCTCAAAACAGCCACCAAACCTACCTATCATGGCATTTCCATAGCCATTCCGAGATATATTGCCATGCAACTTTCCACCGTTCCATTTATCATGACATACTCCATCATTGCCATATTGCTTTGCATGATCATGTAGTTGACATTGTATTTGTGGCAAAGCCACCGTTCATAATTCTTTCATACATGTCGCTCTTGATTCATTGCATATCCCGGCATACTGCCGGAGTCATTCATATAGACTCATATTTTGTTCCAAGTATTGAGTTGTAATTCATGAGTTGTAAGTAAATAAAAGTGTGATGATCATCATTATTAGAGCATTGTCCCAAGTGAGGAAAGGATGATGGAGACCATGATTCCCCCACAAGTCGGGATGAGACTTCGGATTAAAAAAAATACGCCATAAAAATAAGGAGAGAAAAGGCCCAAATAAAAAAAATGAGAGAAAAAGAGAGAAGGGACAATGTTACTATCCTTTTACCACACTTGTGCTTCAAAGTAGCACCGTGATCTTCATAATAGAGAGTCTCTCATTTTGTCACTTTCATATACTAGTGGGAAATTTCATTATAGAACTTGGCTTGTATATTTCAATGATGGGCTTCCCCAAAATGCCCGAGGTCTTCGTGAGCAAGCAAGTTGGATGCACACCCACTTAGTTTCTTTTTGAGCTTTCATACACTTATAGCTCTAGTGCATCCGTTGCATGGCAATCCCTACTACTCGCATTAACATCAATTTATGGGCATCTCCATAGCCCGTTGATTAGCCTCGTTGATGTGAGACTTTCTCCTTTTTTTGTCTTCCCACATAACCCCTACCAATATACCTTGTTCCACCATAGTGCTATATCCATGGCTTGCGCTCATGTATTGCGCAAGAGTTGAAAAGGCCGAAGCGCGTTAAAAGTATGAACCAATTGCTTGGCTAAAACCGGGGTCGTACATGATATGAATATTTTGTGTGGGGAAGATGGAGCATAGCCAGACTATATGATTTTGTAGGTATAACTTGCTTTGGCTATGTTATTTTGATAAGACATAATTGTTTAGTTAGTATGCTTGAAGTATTATTGTTTTTATGACAGCATTAAACTTTTATCTTGAATCATATCAAATCTGAACATTCATGCCACAATAAGAAGAATTACATTGAAATTATGCCAAGTAGCACTCCGCATCAAAAATTCTGTTTTTTTTATCATTTACCTACTCGAGGACGAGCAGGAATTAAGCTTGGGGATGCTTGATACATCTCCAACGTATCTATAATTTTTGATTGCTCCATGCTATATTATCTTCTGTTTTGGACATTATTGGGCTTTATTCTTCACTTTTATATTATTTTTTAGACTAACCTATTAACCGGAGGCCCAGCCCAGAATTGCTGTTTTTTGCCTATTTCTGAGTTTCGCAGAAAAAGAATATCAAACGGAGTCCAAATGGAATGAAACCTTCGGGAACGTGATTTTTGGACCGAACATGATCCAGGAGACTTGGACCCTCGTCAAGCAACCAACAGGAAGCCACGAGGTAGGGGGCACGCCACTACCCCGAGCACGCCCTCCACCCTCGTGGGCCCCCTGTTGCTCCACCGACGTACTTCTTCCTCCTATATATACCTACGTACCCCCAAACGATCAGATACGGAGCCAAAAACCTAATTCCACCGCCGCAACTTTCTGTACCCACGAGATCCCATCTTGGGGCCTGTTCCAGAGCTCATGGGAAGGGCATCGATCATGGAGGGCTTCTACATCAACACCATAGCCTCTCCGATGAAGTGTGAGTAGTTTACTTCAGACCTTCGGGTCCATAGTTATTAGCTAGATGGCTTCTTCTCTCTTTTGGATCTCAATACAATGTTCTCCCTCTCTCGTGGAGATCTATGGGATGTCATCTTCTTTTTGCGGTGTGTTTGTTGAGACCGATGAATTGTGGGTTTATGATCAAGATTATCTATGAACAATATTTGAATCTTCTCTGAATTCTTTTATGTATGATTGGTTATCTTTGCAAATCTCTTTGAATTATCAGTTTGGTTTGGCCTACTAGATTGGTTTTTCTTGCAATGGGAGAAGTGCTTAGTGTTGGGTTCAATCTTGCGGTGTCCTTTCCCAGTGACAGTAGGGGCAGCAAGGCACGTATTGTATTGTTGCCATCGAGGATAACAAGATGGGGTTTTCATCATATTGCATGAATTTATCCCTCTACATCATGTCATCTTGCTTAAGGCGTTACTCTGTTTTCATGAACTTAATACTATAGATGCATGCTGGATAGCGGTCGATGAGTGGAGTAATAGTAGTAGATGCAGGCAGGAGTCGGTCTACTTGTCTCGGACGTGATGCCTATATACATGATCATACCTAGATATTCTCATAACTATGCTCAATTCAGTCAATTGCTCAACAGTAATTTGTTCACCCACCGTAAAATACTTATGCTCTTGAGAGAAGCCACTAGTGAAATCTATGGCCCCCGGGTCTATCTTCATCATATTAATCTTCCATCACTTTATTATTGCCTTTGCTTTTTTACTTTGCTTTTATTTTTACCTTGCATATTTATAACAAAAATACCAAAAATATTATCTATCATCTCTATCAGATCTCACTCTCGTAAGTGACCGTGAAGGGATTGACAACCCCTATTCGTGTTGGTTGCGAGGAGTTATTTGCTTTGTGTAGGTACGAGGGACTCGCGCGTAGCCTCCTACCGGATTGTTACCTTGGTTCTGAAAAACTGAGGGAAATACTTACGCTACTTTGTTGCATGACCCTTTCCGCTTCAAGGGAAAACCAAAGCAGTGCTCAAGAGGTAGCATGTGCTTATTTTTATGGCTCTATGGTTTTCTTTGATGAGTTTTTGCCATATAAAAGTTGGAATACATTAGATATAATACAAAAACAAAATATGAATTGGTTTGGTATAGTACTTATAGTAGTGGTTTGCTTTCTTATACTAACGGATCTCACGAAGGTTTTGTTGAGTTTTGTGTGATTGAAGTTTTCAAGTTTTGGGTTATCTTATGATGGATGAAGGAAGGATAGAAGAGCCTAAGCTTGGGGATGCCCCGGGATCCCAAGCTATTATCCAAAAATGAGCAACCAACTAAGCTTGGGGATGCCCCGAGTGGCATCCCCGCTTTTTTCCAATGACTATCGGTATTTTAATCGAAGCTATATTTTTATTCGTCACATGATATGTGTTTTGCTTGGAGCGTCTTGCATGATATGAGTCTTTGCTTGTTTTATTTTGTGTTTTAAGTCATCAATCCTTGTTGGACACACTTATTTGAGAGAGCCAAAATTATGTCATGACTTGTTAGAATTGTTCTCTATGCTCCACTTAAATCTTTTATGAGCTATGGACTTGCTCTCTTTCTTCACTTAGATTTATTTGAGAGTTAGTAAAAAAATTCAAGAAATTCTCTCTTGCTTCACTTAAATTATTTTGAGAGAAAGAAAAATTATGCTCTTGATCTTCACTTATATTTGTTTGAGCTTATGAAAAGCAACACATGAAAATTAGTCCCAAAGTGATAGATATCCAAGAAGGATATAATAAAAACTTTCATGAAGATCATTGGACAAAATAAACTTGATTCTTAGTAATAGTTTCGAGATATGATGATGTGATATGCGAGTTGTGTTGATGAGTAATTATGCTTTAGTAATAATATTAGTGTTAAGGTTTGTGATTCCCTATGCAAGCACGAAAGTCAATAGTCATGCAATGAAATTATATCCTACTTGTGGTGCATTATTCGGTGTTAATTATGCTTAATGCTTGCTTATGAGATTATTCGTTTCTTGGTTGGTCGCTTCTCAATCTTTTGCTAGCCTTCATTTTGCACCAAGTATGATCTCTACTTGTGCATCCAAAATCCTTTAAACAAGTTTTTCCACATGAGTCCACTATATCTACCTATATGCGGTATTATTTTGCCGTTCTAAGCAAACTTGCACGTGCCATCTCAAATTTTCAAAATAAACTTCTCTTTTGTGTGTTTGTTTCGCTCGCGGAGCGGTGACGGGTGGCTAATATTTTCCATGCTAGATGTGTTATTCTCACGATGAGTGTTTATTCACTTGTCACTACACGAGAGTAAGGCAAAGGTTTTAGGGATGCCCAGTCCCGAAATGCAAAAATGAATTTACTTTATGTTGTAAAATAATAAATTCCTTGGAAAGTGTTGGTATGGAGGGCAACCGTGGATACGGCTAGCCATGGAAAGTGAAAGTATGGTGGAAAAAGGAATAAACATTATTTTCTGTTTGGGAACCGCCTATGATATATCTAGCATGGAAAGTGTTGGGAACTCTAAGTCGTTTTCGTTGGTGGGATGGATACACCTCCCAAAATGTTTTTATCTCTAATTTTTTGCTTTGAGTTCTGGCACCTCTACAAATCCCTACTTCCCTCTGCGAAGGGCGTTTCTTTTACTTTATGCAATTTTTTATTTTGAATTTGAATCTCCATCTTCTCTTACAAAAGCACCAACTAGGAGGCAATATGATCGTACTTTAGTATTGGGTGTAGTTAATATTCGAGTGTGTTTCATGAATGGATCAATGATTGAGCATGATGGGCTAGGCATAACTTATTTTAGCGTTGATATTTTGAAAGACATGGTTGCTTGTTGATATGCTTGAGTATCTAAATTATCATGTCAAAACTAGACAATTGCTTTGAATCACATAAAAGTCCAATTGTCCATGATATAAAGAAAATAATATGATATGGCATGTTAGGCAGCATTCCACATCAAAAATTCTATTTTTATCACTTACCTCCTGGAGGACGAGTAGGAGTAAGCTTGGGGATGCTGATACGTCTCCAATGTATCTATAATTTTTGATTGTTCCACGTTGTTATATTATCAATCTTGGATGTTTTATAATCATTTTATAGTCATTTTATATCATTTTTGGTACTAACCTACTGACATAGTGCCAACTTCCAGTTGCTGTTTTCTGCATGTTTTTTACATCACAACAAATCAATATCAGACGGAGTCCAAATGCAACGAAACTTCACGGAGAATTTTTATGGGCCAGAAGGAACACAACAGGCCCTGGCTGGGCGTGGGGGGCCCCGAGGGAGGCACAACCCACCAGGGCGCGTCAGGAGGCCCAGGTGCACCCTGGTGGGTTGTTCCCACCTCGGGTGCCCCCCGGACGGCCTCTTCGCTCTATAAATACCCCAATATTCCAGAAACCCTAGGGGAGTCGACAAAATAATCATCCAGCCGCTGTAGAGTCCAGAACCACCAGATCCAATCTATACACCATCTCGGATGGGGTTCACCACCTCCATTGGTGCCTCTCCGATGATGCGTGAGTAGTTCTTTGTAGACCTTCGGGTCCGTAGTTAGTAGCTAGATGGATTCCTCTCTCGCTGAATTCTCAATACACTGGTCTCTTGGAGATCCATATGATGTAACTCTTTTGCAGTGTGTTTGTTGGGATCTGATGAACTTCGAGTTTATAATCAGTTATATCTATTTATATCCATGAAAGTTATTTGAGTTTCTTTGATATCTTATATGCATGATATCTTATAGCCTCGTATTTCTTCTCCGATATTTGGGTTTTGTTTGGCCAACTTGATATATTTATCTTGCAATGGGAAGAGGTGCTTTGTAGTGGGTTTGATCTTACGGTGCTTGATCCTAGTGACAGAAAGGGAATCGGCACGTATGTATCGTTGCTACTAAGGATAAAACGATGGGGTCTATCTCTACATAGATAGATCTTGTCTACATCATGTCATCGTTCTTATTGCATTACTCCATTTTTCCATGAACTTAATACACTAGATGCATGCTGGATAGCGGTCGATTTGTGGAGTAATAGTAGTAGATGCAGGCAGGAGTCGGTCTACTAATCTTGGACATGATGCCTATATAATGATCATTGCTTGGATATCGTCATAATTATTTGAAGTTCTATCAATTACCAACAGTAATTTGTTTACCCACCGTTTGCTATTTTTCTCGAGAGAAGCCACTAGTGAAACCTACGGCCCCTGGGTCTTCTTTCTCATATATTTGCCTTTGCGATCTATGTTTTCCTTGCATTTATTTTCAGATCTATTAAACCAAAATACAAAAATACTTTGCTGCACTTTATTTTATTTGTGATCTATTTATTCAATCTATTACAACTTTCTCCCGTCCGCACGCCATTTCTGGCGCCGTTATCCGAAAGGGATTGACAACCCCTTTAAGACGTCGGGTTTTGAGGTGTTGTTATTTGTGTGGAGGGGCTATTTACATTGTGTTGCTTGGTTCTCCTACTGGTTCGATAACCTTGGTTTCATATCTGAGGGAAATACCTATAGCCGCTGTGCTGCATCCTCCCTTCCTCTTTGGGGAAATACTGACGTAGCTTCAAGCGACATCACGCATCCACCCACGTAGCTAGGGTTTTGTCCGCCCTAGGAGGACCCGCCACTGGCGAGAACACGCCGCAAATGCATGGTAGGGAGAAGATATGGGAGATATGGGAGCGTCAGAGAGGGGGGAGGGGAGACCCAAGGATGCCACCGGCCCGGAGAGCCGCAACATGGGGGGCAGGGCCTTTCGGCGGCGCCGACGCCCCACCTGCATCCATGGCCGGTGATGACCCACAAGTATAGGGGATCAATTGTAGCTCTTTTAGATAATTAAGAGTGTCGAACCCAACGAGGAGCAGAAGGAAATGACAAGTAGTTTTCAGTAAGGCAATGTCTGCAAGTGCTGAAACGGTAAGTAGCGAGTAGTTGATAGCAAGATAATTTGTAACGAGCAAGTAACGATAGTAGCAATAAGTATGCATCAAGGTATCCCAATCCTTTTGAGGCAAAGGACAGGCCAAAGCGGTCTCTTATGATAAGCAAGCGTTCTTGAGGGTACACGGGAATTTCATCTAGTCACTTTCATCATGTTGGTTTAATTCGTGTTCGCTACTTTGATAATTTGATATGTGGGTGTACCGGTGCTTAGGTGCTGTTCTTACTTGAACAAACCTCCTACTTATGATTAACCCTCCCGCAAGCATCCGCAACTACGAGAAAAGTATTAAGAATAAATTCTAACCATAGCATTAAACTTTTGGGTCCAACCGGTCCCTTACGGAATAGTGCATAAACCGGGTTTAAGCTTACATCACTCTCACAACCCACCATCTATTTACTACTCCACAATGCATTCCCTTAGGCCCAAATATGGTGATGTGTCATGTAGTCGACGTTCACATGACACCACTAAGGGAATCACAACATACATACTATCAAAATATCGAACACATATCAAATTCACATGATTACTTGCAACATGATTTATCCCGTGACCTCAAGAACAAAAGTAACTAGTCACAAATAATGAACATGCTCATGATAAGAGGAGTACTAAATAGCATCATGGATCTGAACATATAATCTTCCACCAAATAAACCACATAGTAATCAACTACAAGATGTAATCAACACTACTAGTCACCCCCTAGCAACAATCTATAGTTCCAGTAACAAGATTGAATACAAGAGATGAACTAGGGTTTGAGATGAGATGGTGCTGGTGAACATGTTGATGGATATTGCCCTCCCCAAGATGGGAGAGTTGTTGGTGATGATTATGACGATGATTTCCCCCGCTGGGAGGGAAGTTCCCCCGGCAGAATCGCTCCGCCGGAGGGCAAAAGTGCTCCTGCCCAAGTTTCGCCTCGAGACGGCGGCGCTCCGCCCTGAAAGTCTTCTTTTCTTTCTAGGTCATAATGACTTATATACCAGAAGATGGGCACCGAAGGTGGGTCGAGGAGGCCACAACCCACCAGGGCGCGCCTAGGGAGCCTGGCGCGCCCAGGTGGGTTGTGCCCACCTGGTGTTACCCTCTGGTGTTTATGGGCTCCAGTATTTCTTAAATAATCCATAAAAAATCTCCGTGAAGTTTCAGCTCATTTGGAGTTGTGAAGAATAGGTGGCCTGACGTAGCTTTTTCAGGTCCAGATTTCCAACTGGCGGAATTCTCCCTCTTGGTGTGTACCTTGCAAATTATGAGAGAAAAGGCATTAGAATTACTCCAAAAAGCATTATTATAGATAAAATCATTATAAATAACAGTAAGAAAACATGATGCAAAATGGACGTATCAACTCCCCCAAGCTTAGACCTCGTTGGTCCTCAAGCAAAAACCGAAATCGAAAAACATGTCCACATGCTTTGAGAGAGAGGTGTCGATAAAAACAAAATACGGACATAGAAGCATCATGTTGATTATTGTAACAGCAACAAGTTTAAACATAATACTTTTATCATACACTTCCCAAGAATAAGTAACATTTCATCACATAATCGAAGTATAAAGCAAAAATTCTATTAGAAACCAACAAACTATGTTCTCGGTCAACTTTGCAACTACAATTCATCATCTTTTTAGGAAGGGTCACGTGTCGGAGACTTTAGGCAAGTCCACATACTCAACCATCATATAGTCTTCTATGATTGCTAACACTCACCGAGTACACATGTGCAAAACGTTTCAACCGGACACAAATAAAGATAGGGGCTTATAGTTTCGCATCCCAACATACTCACCTCAAGGGTCATGTCAACAATGATAACTCATGCTATCTATATTGAACTGGACATATGTGCCTAGATCTTTCCTCACCACATGATGCTTGCCAAAAGAGAAAATAAAAAGGAATAGAAGGAAAACTTTGACTCTTTGCATAAAAGTAAAAGATAGGCCCTTCGCAGAGGGAAGCAGAGGTTATCATGCGCTTATTTGATTGTATGCTCAATCCCTTAGTGCAAAAGAACGCCACGTTACATTGCCCCTTAAGATGACAACCTTTATGATGCAGTCTATCACTTTTATTCTTTGTCATCCAAGTTTGTGAAACGCTCAATTTTCTCTTACACTAAACAATCTCACACATTTAGAGGCAATTTTTATTGCCTTTTTTGCACCGATGACAACTTACTTGAGGGATCTTGCTCAATCCCTAGGTAGGTATGGTGGACACTTGAAAAAGATTTGGGTTTAAGGGTTTGGACGCACAAGTAGTATCTCTACTTAGTGCGGAACTTTTTTGCTAGCAAAGATAGGGGGCAAGCACCACATATTAAAGGAACTATGACAATATGACTTCTATGTGAATATAAACAAACATAAACCATTACGTTGTCTTCCTTGTCCAGCGTCAACAATTTTGGCATATAATATTTTCATGAGGGCTCACAATCACAAAAGATTTCTAGGATGGTATATTTATATGTGAATCTTCCCTTCCCTTATTAATTCTTTCATGAGTTGCATCACTAACTAATGCTATGTTTGCCAATCTCTAATAAAATTTTCTTACTTATAATTTTCCTTATGTGGTGCTATCACCTACCATAGGATTAGTATATGATCTTATTGATTTATTTCCTTTCTTTTATTTGCTTTCTTTCTCTTTTTCTTTCTTTCTTATTTGCAACATGGAAGTAAATAAAGTAAAAACTCAAACTAAACTTTATTATATAACTTGCACACGATTATGATGATAGATCACTAAGAAAACTCTCAAAGAGGAAAAGGATCGAACTAAACTTTATTTTATCTAAAGAAAAAAGATCGAACTAAGGTAAGTAAAAGCGAAAAGATAGTGGGATGATACGATACCGGGGCACCTTCCCCAAGCTTGGCGGAAGCCAAGGGGAGTGCCCATACCCGATACTCAGTTCTCCTTTGGTGGTGATGAAGATGGCGGTGGTGATAATTGTGCCTTCAACTTGTTCATATTGTAATTGAGGAGAGCAATCTCCTCCTTTAAATCATCGACCTCCAACTCCAGCTTCAAGATGTTGTCACATAAATCCCCTTTGCTTTTTTGCCTAAAACGAAGAGGAATGGATCGGTTATTAGATCGGTTAGCCCTTTTAGGGCGACTATACTTCTTGAACTTCACGTGCATATCCCCTGGTTGAGGGAGGGGGACATCCTCCTCCTCCGAGCTTGAATCATCGATCCTCATCAAGTGAGCATCCTCCTCATCATCAGTAGTTCGACCATAAGGAGATAGGTCCCCATAGGTCTTTGGGTCAGCAATGATATGTGAGACATAGCTCTCTCCGTCAGAGTCTTAGGAGGACATATTTTCAGATCTGCGCAGAAAATAGTAGGGACAATTGCATTTTTGCCCCTAGTTGGAACCTACCCACGGGTTTTGCCCTTACTTTTCGACTCTGCTCAGTTTTTCCCTTAGATTTTCCCCTGAGGTCACTCGAATGCCCTTTGACCGTTTGACCAATACTTTGAAAATTCATAACAAATTCATATGAACTCGGAAAAATGCAAATAAGATATCAAAATGTTCAGACAAACATTACCTTTACGTGCATATCATTTGCATTAAGGACAAAAGTATCATTTAAACTACCCGAGGTTATTAATGTTATTAACATTATTAAAAATAAAAGGTTATATAAAAACTTTTTCAAGAATAAAATTACATTTAAATGTAGGTGATATTTTACGAACATCCTGATATGTTTCTTGCATTTTACGAGTTCATATCAACTTGTTATGAATGTTCAAACGACTTTGACCATTATTTTGAAACTTCATAACAAGTTGACATGAACTCAGAAAAATGCAAATAAGATATCACAATGTTCAGAAAATGTCACCTACATTTGCATGTAATTTTTATTCCTGAAAAAAGTATTGTTTATACCTTTTTATTTTTAATAATGTTAAAAACATTAATAAACTTAGGTAGTTTAAAAGGTATTTTTTTCCTGAATGCAAATGACATACACATAAAGGTAATGTTTATCTAAACATTTTGATATCTTATTTGCATTTTTCTGAATTCATATCAATTTGTTATGAATTTTCAAAGTGTTGGTCAAACGGTCAAAGGGCATTCAGGTGACCTCGGAGGAAAATCTAAGGGCAAAACTGAGCAGAGTCGAAAAGTAAGGGCAAAACCCGTGGGTAGGTTCCAACTAGGGGCAAAAATGCGTTTGTCCCAAAATAGTAAGGAAAGAGAACAGAGGATTTCTCCACGATCCGGTGGTTAACAGGTTCGGGAAGTATATACAGATTTTTTTTATCTTGGAGGATAAGTATACAGGAGAAAAACGGAGTACGGAAGGTGTCCCAGGTGGGCACAACCCACCCGGGGCCTAGCGCGCCCTGGTGTCTTGTGCCCACCAGGGGACGCTTCCTGGAAGTTTCTTTATTTCCAAAATTCTAACATATTCCAAAACTGACAATTTTTTTTTACAGATTGTTTGGAGTCCGTTTACTTACCGTATCACGTACCTCCTTATTTTGAAGATTCTGGAGTGTTCCGGAAGGACTCTTTTATGTGCTCTTCCGGTGTCAAAGTTTGGATAATATTGCTTTCAACATTAATGGGCATACCTCAGATATAATGCTTTATTCATTGCCCATTGACAACCTTCGGGTTAGTACCTTTGGAATTATTTATTTTGATGGCTCCAGACCGTAAACCTCCTCGATGACATATGGGCCTTCCCATTTCGAGAGGGGTTTCCCTGCAAAAAATCTAAAACAAGAGTTGTACAAAAGAACATATTCTCCGACTTTAAACTCACGCTTTTGGATTCTTTTGTCATGCCATCTTTTAACTTTTTCTTTGAATAATTTTGCATTTTCATAAGCTTGGGTTCTCCATTCATCTAAAGAGCTTAGATCAAATAACCTCTTTTCACCAGCAAGTTTGAAATCATAGTTGAGTTCTTTAACTGCCCAATATGCTTTATGTTCTAACTCAAGAGGCAAATGACAAGCTTTTCCATAAACCATTTTATAAGGAGACATACCCATACGATTTTTTATATGTTGTTCTATAAGCCCAAAGTGCATCATCTAATTTCTTAGACCAATTCTTCCTGGACCTATTAATAGTCTTTTGCAAAATTAATTTTATTTCTCTATTACTAAGTTCAACTTGGCCACTAGACTGAGGATGATAAGGTGATGCAATTCTATGGCTAACATCATACTTAGAAAGCATCTTAAGGAAAGCGCCATGAATAAAGTGTGAACCACCATCAGTCATTAAATATCTAGGGACTCCAAACCTTGGGAAAATAACTTCCTTAAGCATTTTAATAGAGGTGTTGTGATCAGCACTACTGGTTGGAATAGCTTCTACCCATTTAGTAACATAATCAAAAGCAACCAAAATATGTGTATACCCATTAGAGGAAGGAAAAGGTCCCATGTAATCAAATCCCCAAATATCAAATGGTTCAACAACAAGTGAATGATTCATAGGCATTTCTTGATGCTTACCGATATTACCTATTCTTTGGCATTCATCACAAGATGAGACATACTTACGAGCATCCCTAAAGAGAGTAGGCCAATAAAATCCAGATTGCAATACCTTATGAGCAGTCCTATCTGATGTGGACACAAACCTAGGGTAGGGTAATAGGACTGACCTATACATCCTGCCTAAGGTCCTTGTCCTAAGAACAAAGAAGTTCAAGAATCAGAAGAAGGTATCCAGCAAAGGCGTCGAGTGAAGTCCACTCGACCTACCATCCACTAGGAGATCCCACTTTATCCAGGTCACTCGACCATCAAACCACTCGACAATAAGAAGACCTAAAGCCGCTCCGCGCAGCAACGGTCGGGCATTTACTCAGATATTTAATGATCATTTGTAGCACTTCAATACAGGCGTTACCTGTAACGCCACCTCTTTATGTACATTGAATCCTATGTATGAGAGGGAGGCTGGGGTCTGGCGCACTCTATATAAGCCACCCGCTCCTGCAGGACAAGGGTTCGCATCCCTGTAACTCACACGCTTATAATCCGATCGACCGCCTCACGGGCTCAAGGCGTGGGGCTATTACTTCCTCCCAGAAGGGCCTGAACTCGTAAAACTAGCGTGTACAACTCCTCCATAGCTAAGATCTTGCCTCTGCATTCCTACCCCCCTATTCTACTGTCAGACTCAGAACCATGACAGTTGGCGCCCACTGTGGGCAGGTGTCTTAGTGACTTGTTGGAGAAGTTGCAATCTTTCCGATCCCCTTCATCATGGTTTCAGGCGGAGGTTTGGCTGAGGGCCACGAGATCCGTCTCGGTGCACTCGTGTTCGTCGCCGACGACTCCGCTTGGCTTCAGGAGGCTCCACTCGACGTCGATGCACTCCCCGTCCGCGGGGCAACACACTTTCGCGCGTGCGTCCGCGGCGTCCTCCTGAGGCAGCCGTCGACCCAGTATCGGTCGGCACCTGTGGCGTCCTCCCGCCCCGTCGCCCGCCAGCGCAAGCGCTCCGGTTGGTCAAGGCTTCAGTGGTGGGTGAGGCAGGCGATGGCTCGCCAGACGGCCACCCCCAGGTCATGGCGATCGAGCCCAACGAATCTCTCTACGGCCTGTTCGACTGGCTCCGCAGAGACCGCATCCGAGTGTGACAGCAGTGATCCAGCGGCGGAGGTCCTGATGGTCGATGGACCTCGCAGTCCTCCCGGCTTCCCTCGCGCCGACGGTGGCGACAGCAGAGGCGATCCGTCGCATGCCCATGAGGAGTACCTCCTCGAGCCTCTCTCTTCGGAAGAACTTTGCCGCCGGAACATGGATGCTCTTCACACTCCTATCATTGGAGAAACCCCCGAGGCCCGGGCCTTGGAGGACGTGCGCCTGGCCAATCTGGCTGAGCGCACTCAGCTGGAAAATCTCCAGCGAGTACTCGACGAGCGTGCGCGGCAAAGGGTTCTAGTATCCAGTCGACGCCATCTTTTTCCACCTCCGACTCAGGTATATCGAACTCCGATCCAAAATCTTACAGCTGCAGCTCGAATAGCAGAGTCAATTCAGCCCTCCCAGTCAGAAGCTGGCAGAGGTTTAATGCAGATCAGAGCTTTACTCCGGGCAGCGGGAGAGCAGAATACGGCTGTGTCACAGTCACGGAATAGGATCCATAGCAGGTCCGTTGTTGCAGAATCTGATCCGATCGGCTCACAGCCCAAGATCACCCCCGACGCGTGAGGGACATGGTGACTGACGTGATCAGTACAGAAACCGTGAGCAGTATGATCACCGACTCGATCGTGATGATCGTCGTCGAGTGCCCACTCCGCCCCCAAGGAGTGGATCATACGTCTCTCGGCAATGAGGATGACAGACGCCCTCATAGTGCTTTGGCGAAGGATTCCAGATTGACCCGAGGAGCCAGGCTTTGATGCGAGATCTATTCTCGTTCGTGGTTTGGTCGGCGAAACGAGCTCACCGAGAAGGTCATGATAGAGATGTACCCACCGGCAGTAGAGTGCGCGTCTCAGGACCGGAGTGCTTCAGCAGAGCCATCAGGGCCGCGGTGATTCCTCCCAAGTTCAGGTTGGTGGTGAGTCGATAAGTTCACTGGTGAGTCCAAGCCTGATACTTGGCTTGAGGATTACCGAGTGGCTGTTCAGATTAGCGGCGGCAATGATGAAGTGGCCATGAAACACCTGCCTCTGATGTTGGAGGGTTCGACCAGAGCATGGCTGGATCAATTAGCACCCAACAACATTTACACTTGGGAAGATCTTGCCCGAGTGTTTGTTAGAACGTTTGAAGGGACATGCAAACGACCATCAGGGTTAACAGAGCCGCAATCTTGGGTGCAGAAGACAAATGAAACTTTGAGGGATTATATCCATAGATGGATCACACTGCATCACACAGTGGAGAATGTGTCTGATCACCAAGCAGTTTGTGCCTTCAAGGAAGGCGTCAAATATCGAGAATTGAACTTGAAGTTCGTTCGGACCGGAGATATGTGTCTGAGTCGAATGATGGAGATTGCCACCAAGTATGCTAATGGTGAAGAAGAGGATCGGCTCCGGACTGGCAAGCACAAATCAGTCGCCCATGAAACCGGAGGAAGAAACTCCACTCGGAAGCAGAAGCGCAAAGCCGAGCCAGCTACTCCTGGAGAAACCTTAGCCGTGGCTCAAGGAAAATCCAAAGGGAAGCCCAAGGGGCCATGGAACCCTAAGAAGATAAAAGATCAAGATGGAAATGATGTGCTAGATTTACCATGCCACATCCACACAAAGAAAGATGAAGAGGGTAAAATCATTTATCCGAAGCATACCACTCGGTAGTGTCGGCTCCTAATCCAGCAGTTCCGAGAGAAACAACCCAAAGACAAAGAAAAAGAGTCAGACAAGGTTGAGGACAAGGAGGAGAGTGATGATGGTTACCCTCACGTCAATTCCACTCTGATGATTTTTGCTGATGTTGAGAGTAAGAGTCGACTGAAAGTGATCAACAGAGAAGTGAATATGGTCGCTCCGGTGACACGCAGCTATTTGAAATGGTCTCGCATCGCCATCACATTCGACCCGATCCGATCACTGACGCACATAGCCACCCACAGGAGGCAAGCTTTGGTGGTTGATCCGGTTGTCGAAGGCACTTTCGGACTAAAGTTACGATGGATGGTGGCGATGCTTTGAACATTCTGTATGCGTAAATGTTGAAAGGATGGGCATTCCGATGTCCGGACTTCGATGAAAGCAGTATGAGTTTCCATGGAGTCATTCCAGGAAAGAAGACTGAATCACTCGGCCAGATTGCTCTTGACGTGGTTTTCGGTGATTCCAAGAATTACCGCAAAGAAAAGTTGACATTTGAAGTTGTTGATTTCCAGAGTGCTTATCACGCCATTACTGGGCAGGCGGCTAATGCTGCGTTTATGGCTCGACCATGCTATGTGTACCTCAAATTGAAGATGCTCGGTCCCAAAGGTGTGATCACTATCACCGCAATCGAAAGAAGGCAGAAGAGTGCTTCCGGAAGGGCTCGAAGATCGCCGATCTTGAGATGGCGATGAGTGGAATTGCAGGAGTATCAGAAAAATGCAGATCCGAGTGATTTGCTGCGAGCTAAGAAGCCTGCAACGGATTCAGCATTTCAGTCGTCCGGTGAAACAAAACCGATTCATTTCCACCCGACTGACCCCAATGCTGCTCTGACCCACATTTCAACAACCCTCGACTCCAAATAGGAAGAAGTGCTCATCCAGTTCCTCCGTGAGAACTGGGACATCTTTGCATGGAAACCTTCTGACATGCCGGGTGTTCCCAGGGGACTGGCTGAGCATCATTTGCGAGTCGACCCAAAGGTAAGACCGGTCAAGGAACATCTTCGACGGTCCGCCCGTCTGAAGAGAAAAGCAATCGGTGAAGAAGTGGCTCGGCTCCTGGCAGCTGAGTTTATTCGAGAGATTTACCACTCCGAGTGGTTAGCTAATGTTGTCATGGTCCCTAAGAAGGACGATTCACTTCGCATGTGCATCAACTTCAAGCATATCAATCGGGCCTCCCCGAAGGATCACTTTCCCCTCCCTCGCATCGATCAGATAGTCGATTCTACTATGGGGCGTGAGCGTTTGTCCTTTTTGGACGCCTATTCCGGGTATTATCAGATCCGTCTGTATGGACCCGATGAAATTAAAACAGCTTTCATCCCCCCATTCGGGTGCTTCTGTTATGTCACTATGCCATTCGGTCTGAAGAATGTTGGAGCCACATTTATGCGGATGATTCAGAAGTGTTTACTCACTCAAATCAATCGGAATGTGGAAGCATACATGGATGACATTGTGGTCAAGTCACGTAAAGGTTCTGACCTACTGGCTGACCTTGCTGAAACCTTTGCCAACCTCAGAAGGTACGATATCAAGATTAATCCATCAAAGTGCACGTTCGGAGTTCCAGGAGGAAAGTTACTCGGTTTTCTCGTTTCGAGCGAGGGATCGATGCTAACCCCGAGAAAGTTGGTGCCATACTCCGAATGAAACGCCCTGTGCGTGTGCATGATGTCCAGAAGCTTACTGGTTGTTTGGCCGCCCTAAGTCGATTAATTTCCAGACTCGGTGAGAAGGCGCTGCCTCTCTACCGACTGATGAAGAAGTCAGATAAGTTCGAGTGGATTCCTGAAGCTGAGGCAGCGTTTGCAGAGCTAAAAGCCCTGCTTTCCACCCAGCCGGTGCTTGCTGCCCCAATGAGCAAAGAGCCTCTACTGCTTTATATAGCAGCCACTGGACAAGTCGTCAGTACAGTACTTACGATCAAGCGAGAAGAAGAGGGAAAAGCCTATAAAGTTCAGCGCCCGGTTTATTATGTTTCTGAAGTTCTGACTCCGTCGAAACAAAGATATCCGCACTATCAGAAACTTGTTTATGGGATTTACATGACCACGAAGAAGGTTGCACACTATGTCTCTGACCACTCTGTTACAACACAACATAGATGCAACTGGTTGAGTGGCAAAATGGGCGATTGAACTCCTTTCCTTAGATATTCAGTTTGAGGCAAAGAAAGCTATCAAGTCCCAAGCAATAGCTGATTTCCTCGCCGAGTGGATCGAATAGCAACTTCCGACTCAAGTTCACTCGGAGCACTGGACCATGTTCTTTGACGGTTCCAAGATGCTGAATGGTTACAGTGCCGGGTGGTACTAGTATCCCCGAGGAGACAAGCTCAGAATCGTACTCCATATTCACTTTGATTCCTCCAATAACGGGCGTAATATGAAGCACTCTTATATGGGTTGCGCATGGCCATTTCACTCGGCGTCCGTCGCCTCATGGTCTATGGCGACTCAGATTTGGTAGTCAATCAAGTGATGAAAGAGTGGGACGTCAGAAGCCCAGCCATGACTGGCTACTGCAATGCGGTGAGAAAGTTGGAAAAGAAGTTTGAGGGGTTAGAGCTCCATCATATACCCCGGTGAAAAATCAAGCAACCGATGATTTGGCGAAGATAGGTTCCAAGAGAGAAGCCATTCCCAGCAATGTGTTTCGGAACACATTCACACACCGTCGATTCAAGAAGATCCTTTACGTAAGAGCCCCTCATAACCTAAGAGCGCCACAGACCCGACTGAAGTCGAGGTCCCAGCCGTGGTCGACCTAATCATGGAGGTCCTGGTCATCACTCCCGACTGGACAGTGCCTTACATCGCATACATCCTTAGGAAGGAACTCCCAGAGGATGAAGAAGAGGCTCGACAGATCGTCCGTCGATCCAAGGCCTTTACGGTGATAAGGAGACAATTTTTCAAGGAAAGTGTGACCGGGGTCAGTCAGAAATGCATAACACCAGAAGAAGGTCGAATGATCCTCAACAACATCCACTCGGGGACCTGTGGTCACGATGCGTCCTCTCGGGCCATTGTGGCTAAAGCATACCGAGCCGGACTTTATTTGCCACGAGCAAATGAAATGGCGAAAGATATAGTCGACAGATGTGAAGGTTGCCAGTTTTACTCTGATATGTCTCACAAGCCTGCATCAGCCCTGAAGACCATTCCCCTCGTCTGGCCCTTTGCTGTTTGGGGATTGGATATGGTTGGGCCACTAAGAACTGGTAGGAGAGGATTTACTCATGTGCTTGTAGCAGTCGACAAGTTTACCAAATGGATCGAAGCTAAACCTATCAAGAATCTTGAAGCCAGCACCGCTGTCAGCTTCATCAAAGATTTGACATTCAGATATGGAGTTCCACACAACATCATCACTGACAACGGGTCGAACTTCGATTCTGATGAGTTTAGAGCTTTTTGCGCTTCTCAAGGCACACGAGTCGACTATGCTTCAGTCGCTAACCCGCAGTCGAATGGACAAGAAGAAAGGGCAAATGGTCTAATCCTCAAAGTACTGAAACCCCGACTGATGCGTGATCTCAAACACGTGGCAGGAGCACAGGTCGATGAACTTCCATCAGTTCTTTGGGGTTTGAGGACAACTCCCAATCGGTCGACCGGACGAACTCCTTTCTTTTTGGTCTATGGAGCCGAAGCTGTTCTGCCAAGTGACCTGCTCCACAACGCACCCCGAGTCGAGCTCTTCTCTGAAGAGGAAGCGGAACAGGCCCGGCAGGATTCAGTCGATCTCTTAGAAGAGGAAAGAGAGATGGCATTGATCCGGTCGACCATCTATCAGCAAGATTTGCGTCGATTCCACGCCTGAAACGTGAGGGGTCGAGCCTTTTAAGAGGGAGACTTGGTTCTTCGAGTGGATCAACAAAAGCCACACAAGCTTGCCCCTGCTTGGGAAGGCCCTTCATTATCACGAGTTCTCCACAATGGAGCATACCATCTTTACAATGTCGAGCATCAGAAAGACGAGCCACGATCTTGGAATGCGGAGCTACTCCGCCCCTTTTATACTTATGTACTCACTCGGATGAGATGTAATAAGAAATACCTTTGTAGTTTATTTATCAAAGACAAGAGCTTTATAATCTTCCTATACGATTGTTGTTGCTTTTGTTTCTGTTTGAAATCCCCCAGTGGGTGACTTCGCTGCGAATCCGTTTCGCCCAAGTCTGAAAAATCCTACCGAGTGGTGAGCAAGCCTCTCACTCGGGGGCTTAGCTACGAATCTGTTTCGCCTAAGTTCAAAAAATCCTACCGAGTGCTGAGCAAGCCTCTCACTCGGGGGCTTAGCTGCGAATCCGTTTCGCCTAAGTTCGAAAAATCCTACCGAGTGGTGAGCAAGCCTCTCACTCAGGGGCTTAGCTGCAGTCAAGTACTCGCCTAAGTTCAAAAAATCCTACCGAGGGGGAGCAATCCTCCCACTCGGAGGCTTAGTTGCAGTCAAGTACTCACCTAAGTTTGAAAAATCTTACCGAGTGGAGAGCAACCCTCCCACTTGGAGGCTTAGCTGCAGTCAAGTACTCGCCTAAGTTTGAAAAATCCTACCGAGTGGAGAGCAACCCTCCCACTCGGGGGCTTAGCTGTAGTCCAAGTACTCACCTAAGTTTGAAAAATACTACCGAGTGGAGAGCAACCCTCCCACTCGGAGGCTTAGCTGCAGTCCAAGTACTCGCCTAAGTTTGAAAAATCCTACCGAGTGGAGAGCAACCCTCCCACTCGGGGGCTTAGCTGCAGTCCAAGTACTCGCTAAGTTTGAAAAATCCTACCGAGTGGAGAGCAACCCTCCCACTCGGAGGCTTAGCTGCAGTCAAGTACTCGCCTAAGTTCAAAAAATCCTACCGAGGGGGAGCAATCCTCCCACTCGGAGGCTTAGCTGCAGTCAAGTACTCGCCTAAGTTTGAAAAATCCTACCGAGTGGAGAGCAACCCTCCCACTCGGGGGCTTAGCTGCAGTCCAAGTACTCGCCTATGTTTGGAAAATCCTACTGAGTGGAGAGCAACCCTCCCACTCGGAGGCTTAGCTGCAGTCAAGTACTCGCCTAAGTTCAAAAAATCCTACCGAGGGGGAGCAATCCTCCCACTCGGAGGCTTAGCTGCAGTCAATTACTCGCCTAAGTTTGAAAAATTCTACCGAGTGGAGAGCAACCCTCCCACTTGGGGGCTTAGCTGCAGTCCAAGTACTCGCCTAAGTTTGAAAAATCCTACCGAGTGGAGAGCACGCCTCCCACTCGGAGACTTAGCTACAGTCAAGTACCCGCCTAAGTTTGAAAAATCCTACCGAGTGGAGAGCAACCCTCCCACTCGGGGGCTTAGCTGATCCAAGATTACGCCTAAGTTTGAAAAATCCTACCGAGTGGAGAGCAACCCTCCCACTCGGAGGCTTAGCTGCAGTCCAGAACTCGCCTAAGTGTGGAACCCATCCCTATCCGCAAGGACGACGAGGTGCATGCCGACTGCAACCTTCTCCTTTGGAGCTACGCCACAAGTACAATGTGCGCTCCATCCCTATCCGCAAGGACGATGAGGTGCAGGTCGACTGCAACCTTCTCCTTCGAAGCTACACCACAAGTACAATGTGCGCTCCATCCCTATCCGCTAGGACGACGAGGTGCAGGTCGACTGCAACCTTCTCCTTTGAAGCTACGCCACAGGTACAATGTGCGCTCCATCCCTATCCTCAAGGATGACGAGGTGCAGGTCGACTGCAACCTTCTCCTTTGGAGCTACGCCACAAGTACAATGTGCGCTCCATCCCTATCTGCAAGGACGACGAGGTGTAGGTCGACTGCAACCTTCTCCTTCGGAGCTACGCCACAAGTACAACGTTCACTCCATCCCTATCCGCAAGGACGACGAGGTGCAGCTCGACTGCAATGCGCGCCCCATCCCTACCTGCAAGGACGATGAACCGCAGGTCGGTTGAAATCACTACCTCAGAGCTACATCTCAAACAGAAAGATTATTCCGAGTGAAAGACAAAATCCACCCGAAGGCAAACGCAAGCATATTCGGAAATAAACCAAGTTCGAATAAATCCTAAAGTTCCAGACGATGGATCAAAAGTATTCGAGCATCAAGCCCGAAGAAGTTTAACGGTTACACAATCACTCGGCATTCCGAGGCAAATAAAGGTGAAGCTTAATGTTTTTTCGGTCATGCATCAGGAGAAGGACTGGCTGGGTCGCAGAAACTGTCAAGGTCAATGCTGTCTGCAATACGAGTGGCGGCGGCAAGGAAGGTGTCCATGAAAGACTAGAAAGTGTGCCTCTTCGTGTTAACAACCTTGAGCTCCGCCAGCTTGTCTTCTTTGGCATCTTTGTAGTGCACTCGGACCAGAGACAAAGCGACGTCAGCACCACAGTGAGCAGATGACTTCTTCCATTCTTGCACACGCTCAAGGATTTGATTCAGTCGAGCCATCAGGGACTCGAGATCTTGAGACAGTTCCGCCCGAGGCCAAAGTTCCGCATCAACCCGGGTCATTGCAGCTTTCAGACGGGCCAGATAAGCAACCGCGCTGTCCATACAAGACTGCAACCGCATCACGTTCATCGCAACATCATCCTTGACTGGACAGTTGATGGGATCAAGACCCGTATCGACCCGCCCAGTTTCTGCTTCAAAGTCTTGGCAAAATTCTGCACAGTCGAGTGAATGATGAGTCAACGACGCAATTAGAATTGTCAGTCGACAGAAATAAGACAGATTAATCAGGACCTTCAAGTTTCAAGACCAGCTTCGCAGCAAGTTGGCTCAGATAAGACTCTAGCTCGCCATTCTTGACCTTGAGACTTCCAAGTTCATCGGCCAGTTTCTCCTTGTCCTTCTTCAGTCGCTCGACCTCTTGATTGGCGTCGAAACAACAGTCTTCGCTTTGAGTTTTCTTCTTCTAACTTGCCAATCAAGCAAGCTTCTTGTCGACAATGACTGTCTTCTCGCGCGCCTCCTTCTGAGCTGCAGGTAGATACAGATCCTTCTTCTCCAAAGCCTGCTTCATTTTCTCTAAAGAAATAACATTCTTCAAACGGGCTTGGAGTTGGCGGTTTTCACTACATACATCTGCTCGAGTGGAGTCACTCGGTTCAAAAAATGGAAAGGAAAAGTGCCAGAAGTGGGATAAACAGTCGGCGATTGATTACCTCCCATGGCAGCTACTTCTTCACGAGCGCTCTGGAGATTCTTCTTGGCCAATTCCAGATCAAGATTGAGGCTGATTTGCTGCTTGTTCATTGCAGAGAGCTGAGCCCGAAGATCACAAGATTTCTACAGTCACAAGCCATATCAGTCGACAGATATAAAAAGACATCACAATGCTAGCTACTCTAAGACTACCACCGAATCAAACATTCAATGGCAGTCTCGGGGACTACACCCAGTGGGTGCACTTAGCGTGCCCCCACTGATTTTGCAAAAAAGAAAAAGAAAGTTCTCAGACCACAGTCGACTGCCCGCAGTCACCTATGGTCTCGGGGACTACACCCAGTGGGTGCACTCAGCGTGCCCACAATGGTTTCGATTCGACTCGGCGTGGTCTGCCCAGCTCGAGTGGCAAAAAAGAGAGGTTCCCATTCTTAGACCATAGTCGACTGCCTGCAGTCACCTATGGTCTCGGGGACTACACCCAGTGGGTGCACTCAGCATGCCCCCACTAATGCAAAGATTCAGTTCGAATCGACACAAAGAGACATACAACATCAAAACAGCCACACCCCAGTGGGTGATCAGACAAGAAATACGGTCGATTGGAAAGTCAACTAACCTGGACATTGGCTTGCAGAGTAGCTCCGGCGTTGAAGGCTACCTGACTAGCCTCATGCACCATTTTCATCTGTCCCATCACAAGATTCAACTGAAGAAGAGCTTCCTTGGCAGCAGCTGGCGGACCGTATGGAGTTTGATATGCAGTGAAAAGTTATGGAGGCAGAGCAATCAAGCGACCGCCGGATCTGAAGCTGGGGAGTTGTATCAATGACGAAGTCGAGCAGCTGATCCTAAGGACGATCGGTCGACAATGAGAACCGCGAAGGTGACGTTGGTTCGAGCTTGATCTGTCGATCGCTCGACCGTCGTCCCAAGCATCACAGTCGGCCGAGGAACCTAGACTTCAGGCGCTTTCCCACTCGTTTCCTTGCCCTTCTTCCTCCTCCCTCTCAGCGGCACTTCTTCATCATCGTCCGGAAGCACAACAACATCTCGTGGATCTGCAAGGAACAGAGAAAGCCATAAGGATAACTGACAAATCATTGATCGACTGCATTTAATTCGAATTGACCAGACTTACTGGCATTGGAGGTGACAGCGTCGTCAGCTTCCTCGTTGGCTGGAGTCTTGTCAATATCCATGTCGGTCGCAGCTGAGGTCGGGCTACTCAAATTTATCGTCCACTCGGTCAGAATAAGAAAACCGGTCAGAACATAAAAATTGATCGGAATAAGAAGATATGAGAAGAGCGCTTACCCAGAGGCAACAGGGACGTCCATCTTGATCCTAGGCAAGGTCATGCGAGCCTTCAAAGGATTAGCTTGTGAGATGGAGCACTCGACGCCATAGCTTTGCCGCGCCTGTTTGCGGGATCGTGGCGCTGCTTGGATCGGTGTTCGGAGCAGGGCGGTGAGTCGGCTACCTCCTCATCGTCCTACTCGTCGCTCTCATCTTCATCATCATCGGCTGGGGACTCCCACTCGCCGCTCTCCTCGGCACTGTCCTCGCCCTCTTGGTCTTGCTCCAGAGCTTGTTCACCATTGGGCATAGAATACATCTCCGTGTAGATCTGCAAAACAAGAGACCGATCATAAGTCAGTCGGAACAACAATCAGCCGGAAAATACGTTCAAAAATTCAGTCATGACGACCAGACCTTCTCTGGTAGGTTCTTTCTTCTTGAAAGGATCGACTCTCCTAAGCGCCCACAGGGTTGTCCTTGTTCCCGGTGATACCCATCAACCACTTTCGGCTATGGTTTTGGCTTCCACCTCCTCCGGATGAACCCGGCGGTGTCACCAGCCCCAGTACATCCACATGGAATGGTCACGAGCTTGCGGGGTTGGATCCGCCGATCGAGGAACACCTCGAGCAGGTCCATACCGGTGACACCTTGGTTGATCATTTGGACTACTCTCTCAACTAGCATACCTGTCTCCGCCTTCTCCGCGGCGGTCACTTTCAAGGAAGATGGAGTTTGAACACAGTCGAAAGAAAAAGGAGGAAGCCGGTCGATCGGGCACAGGGTCGCGATGTCCTGGCAGTAGAACCAGGTCGACTGCCAGCCCCTGACCGACTCAGGAAGAGTCATCAGAAGAAAAGAGCTCCTCTTCCTCTTCTGAATGCCCAGACCCCCACACATCTGAATAACATGGGTTTTCTCGTCTTTGGAGTTTGCTTTTTTCACAGTTTGGGATCGGATGGTAAAGATGTGGTTGAAAAGACCCCAATGCGGTCGGCACCCCAAGAAATTCTCACACATGGAGATGAACGCTGCAAGATATGTGATAGTGTTGGGAGTGAAATGGTGGAGTTGAGCACCAAAGAAATTCAGGAAACCGCGAAAGAAGGGATGCCGGGGAAGCGAAAAGCCACGGTCGACGTGGGTGGCGAGCAGGACACACTCACCCGGCCATGGTATGGCTCCGCTTTCTCCTCTCGGCGGTAGCGGACTTATGGACAATCAGCCCTAGCTCAGCCATATCGTCCAAGTCCTCTTGCCAAAGCGAAGATCGGATCCAATCTCCCTGGATCCAACCCGACGACAATCCCGAGCGCGACGAAGACCCTCGATTCATTTTCTTCCTCTTCGCCGGCCCCGTCGCCTTCTTCACATGCTCTAGCGCCGCCGTTTTGTCCTTCCCCATGGCGGCGGAGTGATGGCATCGAGAGTGGTTGGTCTGGGCAAAGCGGAGTTGCGAGAGGAAGAAGAAGGGGAATGGGCACGCACAGTGCAAAACGCTTCGTCCTCTCCGCTTTTAAAGGCCTACTTCCGAGTGGCTGACGCGTGGGCCCGAGCGACCCTGTCAAATCCCCCCAACAGCTGCGCACGGGATACGTGGCGGAAAAGGTGGCGCGGAAATCGAAAAGTCCTATTTATCTACTCCACTTACATGAGCGCCTCCGCTGGCGCTTCCACCAAAATTTCGAATCCCGGGAAATCCGGGAACCTTCACAACCGATCACGCCAATGATTTCATGTCAGAGATATCATTCGACGAATGTAGTGATATAAACCAGTCGGCAATTTCTGAATCGATCAAGGCGACTGAAACGAAGCTGAAGTTCTAACAACTCGCCTCCACTTGGAGATAAAGACAAGACAATCAAGAGTAAAAGCAAGGTCAACTCCATCCTTCTTTTTCACTCAAACCTCGAGCCATTCGGGGGCTAATGATGTGGACACAAACCTAGGGTAGGGTAATAGGCCTGACCTATACATCCTGCCTAAGGTCCTTGTCCTAAGAACAAAGAAGTTCAAGAATCAGAAGAAGGGATCCAGCAAAGGCGTCGAGTGAAGTCCACTCGACCTACCATCCACTCGGAGATCCCACTTTATCCAGGTCACTCGACCATCAAACCACTCGACAATAAGAAGACCTAAAGCCGCTCCGCGCAGCAGCGGTCGAGCATTTACTCAGATATTAAATGATCATTTGTAGCACTTCAATACAGGCGTTACCTGTAACGCCACCTCTTTATGTACATTGAATCCTATGTAACGGAGGGGAGCTGGGGTCCTGGCGCACTCTATATAAGCCACCCCCCTCCTCTGGGACAGGGGTTCACATCCCGTGTAACTCACACGCTTATAATCCAGTCGACCGCCTCCGGGCTCCGAGACGTAGGGCTATTACTTCCTCCGAGAAGGGCCTAAACTCGTAAAACTAGCGTGTACAACTCCTCCGTAGCTAAGATCTTTCCTCTGCATTCCCACCCCCCTATTCTACTGTCAGACTCAGAACCACGGCACTATCTCCAGCATGATGCCCTCTATAAGGTTCAGAGTGACATTTCCGTAGAATTTGTCCCTGTTCATGCTCAGGTACACAACGTCTAATAATACCATCTACTCCTTCTTTATAAAGATGTGGGTCATCCCAAAAGTAATGTCTTAAATCATAGAAGAATTTTTCTTTTGTTGGTATGTAAAGCTAGGTGGTAAATATTTAGCAACAATGTAATTAGCATAGTCGGCATACCAGGGAGTACTATTAGCAACATTTATTGCAGCTAACTACTCATCAGGAAAACTATCATCAATAGGTAGTGGGTCATCAAGCACATTTTGAAGCCTAGACAAGTTATCAGCTACGGGGTTCTCATCTCCTTTTCTATCAATAATATGCAAATCAAATTCTTGTAACAAGAGAACCCAACGAATAAGTCTAGGTTTAGCATCTTTCTTTTCCATAAGATATTTAATAGCAGCATGGTCTGTGTGAACAGTTACTTTAGAATCAACAATATAAGGTCTAAACTTATCACAAGCAAACACCACTGCTAAGAATTCTTTTTCAGTTGTAGCATAATTTCTTTGAGCACTGTCTAGAGTTTTACTAGCATAATGAATGACATACAATTTCTTATCAACTCTTTGTCCTAGAACAACACTGAGGGAGTCCTGGACTAGGGGGTGTCCGGATAGCCGAACTATCATCTTTGGCTGGACTCCTAGACTATGAAGATACAAGATTGAAGACTTCGTCCCTTGTCCGGATGGGACTTTCCTTGGCGTGGAAGGCAAGCTTGGCGATACGGATATGTAGATCTCCTACCATTGTAACCGACTGTGTAACCCTAACCCTATTCGGTGTCTATATAAACCGAAGGGTTTTAGTCCGTAGGGACGAACAACAATCATACCATAGGCTAGCTTCTAGGGTTTAGCCTCTCGATCTCGTGGTAGATCCACTCTTGTACTACCCATATCATCAATATTAATCAAGCGAGAGTAGGGTATTACCTCCATCGAGAGGGCCCAACCTGGGTAAAAACATCATGTCCCTTGTCTCCTGTTACCATCCGCCTAGACGCATACGATTCGGGACCCCCTACCCGAGATCCGCCGGTTTTGACACCGACATTGGTGCTTTCATTGAGAGTTCCTCTGTGTCGTCATCTTTAGGCCCGATGGCTCCTTCGATCATCAACAACGACGCGGTCCAGGGTGAGACTTTTCTCCCCGGACAGATCTTCATATTCGGCGGCTTTGCACTGCGGGCCAATTCACTTGGCCATCTGGAGCAGATCGAAAGCTACGCCTCGCCGTCGAGTCAGATTTGGGAGTTTGAACTACACGGCCGACATCCGCGGAGACTTGATCTTCGACGGATTCGAGCCACAGCCAAGCGTGCCGCCTTTGTCTCGATGGGCACGATCTAGCTCTGCCGTCAAGCGATTGCCACGGATGCTGCACCAGCGTCGCTCGACCCTTAGCTCCGAGCCGACTCCCCGACCAGGGGCGAGTGGTTGGACACCGCCTCGAGGCTACGATCTTCTGGCGATTGAGACGAACTCCATCCGTGTCCGTTGCGAAGACCGTGACTCCAAGGCGCGGACTCCTCTCCGGACTCCGAACCCTCGCGCCCCTAATCGAATCCGATTAGGCGCCGGTCATGGAGTTCACTGCAGCGGACATCTTTTCGGCTTTTCGCCCTTTGGCGGCATCCTGGAATTCACTAAAGTCTCTCTCTTTATCAGAGAGCCTGGCGGACTACGTTCGGGAAGGTTGGGATGCGGACGACGAAGAAATTCAACGCCCACCCACCGCCCACTTTGTAGCCATCGAAAGCTTAAGCGGCGTGCTCGATTTCGACTCGAAGACATCGACGGTATGGACGGCGATGTAGGAGACAACCATGAACCAGCACCTATAGGATGTTGGACAACCACCTCATCCCATGATGTATACATGGTGGATACACCTAAAGGAAGTGACGACGAGGAACAACGGGACACTACGAAGGATAAATCCCTCGAAAAGCAGTCAAAACGGCAACGTAAACGCCGCACCAAGTCCCGCCTCGACAAAGACCCAGCCATAGACCCACCTTCTTCCATACAAAGCCTCGAAAGGTGCCATCTTCAAGCTGGTTTGGTAACTGTTGTTGTAGGAAAATTCTGCATACGGCAAATTATCATCCCAGCTAGATCCATAGTCTAGGGCACAAGCTCTCAGCATGTCCTCCAAAATCTGATTGACTCTCTCGGTCCATCCATCGGTCTGTGGGTGGAAAGCTGTCTTGAATTCCAATCGGGTTCCCAATGTTTCGTGCAACCTGGTTCCAAAATTTTGAGGTAAACCGGGTTCCTCTATCGATCTGAGGCTCCTCGGAACTCCGTGTAAGCACACAATTCTGGTCATGTATATCTTTGCCAACTTAGCACTGCTATAGGTAGTCTTGACCGAATAAAATGAGCTACCTTTGTCAAGCGATCGACTATAACCCAAATCGAGTCATATCCTGAGCGAGTCTTTGGCAATCCTGTGATAAAATCCATGCCTAGCTTATCCCACTTCCATTCGGTATCGGCAATGGTTGTAACAATCCTGCTGGCTTCGATGCTCTTCCTTTACTTTCGACATACATCGCCATAAACTGCTACATACTCCGCAATATCCTTCTTCATTCCGGTCCACCGAAAGTATTCTTCAAATCCAAGTACATCTTGGTATTTCCTGAGTGAATCGAATAGGGTGAATCATGAGCTTCTTGTAAAATCAACTTCACGATCTACGGGTCATTGGGCACATAAACACGGTCTTCAAACCATAGGCTATCGTGCTCATCCTCACGAAATCCTTTAGCTTTTCCTTTGCTCATTTTCTCCTTTATAGAGGCAACTTCCTTATCTGCCTTTTGGGCTTCTACGATTTTGTCCATTAGCGTTGGCCCGAATCTCCAATGCTGCTACATAGCCTCGGAACTATTTCCAAACATAGCTCTCGAAGGTCCTCGGCCAACTCATTGGGTATTCCTCCCATCATTAGAGTATTGACGTGGCTCTTACGGCTCAATGCGTCGACTACGACATTAGCCTTTCCGGGTGATAATGCAATCTCATGTCATAATCCTTGATAAGCTCTAACCATCTCCTTTGTCCGAGATTCAATTCATACGTGTGAAAATGTACTTCAAACTCTTGTGATCCGTATATACTTCACAATGATTTCCAATGAGAAAATGTCTCCATGTCTTCAAGGCATGCACAACGGCTGCTAGCTCCAAATCATGAGTGGCATAATTCAACTCATGGGGCTTAAGTTGTCGTGAAGCATCTGAAACAACTCTTCCTTCCTGCATAAGCACTGCTCCAAGTCCTCGGCGTGAAGCGTGCAATACACCTCATAATCCTTAGTCTGATCTCGCAATATCAAAACTGGTGAGGTAACCAATCTTTTCTTCAACTCCTGAAAACTTGCCTCCACAGTCCTCGGTCCATATAAATTTGTTTTCCTTTTTCAACAATTCAGTCATAGGCTTGGCAATCCTTGAGAAATTCTCAATGAATCTTCGGTAGTATCCTGCGAGTCCAAGGAAACTCCGAATCTCTCCAACTGTCGTTGGTGCTTCCCATTTGATTACGGTCTCAACTTTTGTGGGGTCAACTGCTATTCCTTCTCCGGATATAACATGTCCGAGAAATCCAACTTCCTTTAGCCAAAACTCACATTTGCTGAACTTGGCATACAACTGGTGTTCCCTCAGTTTCTCAAAAACCAATCGCAAATGTTCCTTGTGTTCCTCTTCATTCTTGAAAAAATCAAAATGTCATCAATGAACACCACGAACTTATCCAAAAACTCCATAAACACTTTGTTCATCGGGTTCATGAAATAGGCTGGTGCGTTAGTCAGTCAAATGACATAACGGTATACTCGTATAGTCCATATCTCGTGGTAAATGCTGTCTTGGGTATGTCCTGCTCCCGAATCTTCAATCGATGGTACCACGATCGCAAGTCGATCTTGGAAAACACCTTGGCTCCTTGCAAGCGATCAAACAGATCATTTATCATAGGTAGTGGGCACTTGTTCTTGATTGTTACTTCATTCAATCCACGATAATCAACAACCATTCTTAACGATCCATCCTTCTTCTCCACTAGCAAAGCGGGTGATCCCCAAGGTGAAGAACTTGGGCGTATAAAACCTTTATCCAAAAGCTCCTTAATCGCTTCTTGATTTCCGCCAAATCCACGTGCGGGCATCCTATATGGTCGCTTCGATATTGGGCCTGTTCACGGCAAAAGTTCTATCAAAAACTCAATGTCTCTATCCGGTGGCATTCACGGCAACTCTTCCGAAATACATCAGAAAATCCTTTACCATGGTACTTCTTCCTGCACCACCCACGATAGGCAATTAACTTGCGCTCTTCTCGGCTCGTGCCGTGATACATACTTAATCCTTCTTCCTTCGGTGTTGTGAGCAAAATCGTCTTACTTGCGCAATCGATGTTTCCTCCATACATCGACAGCCAATCCATACCGAGAATTACATCAAATCCTTGCGATTCCGAATGATCAAATCCGTCGGGAATACATGCCTTCCTATACTTAATGGCACTTGAAAACATCCTTGTTCGGCCATATACTCCGCTCTGGTGAGCTTACTAGCAAAGGGTTTTAAGAATCCGAGTAGGTAGACTATACTTCTCTACAAATCCCCTTGATATGTATGAATGCGATGCACCAAGATGTCGAAAAGAACTAGTGCGATAAATGACTTAACCAAAAACTTACCGACATCTTGCATCGGGCTGATCTTCAACCTCCTCCACATCAATGTGGTTCACATCCCCCTATTGAAAGGGTTGGGCTTCCTTCGAGCTTCCATTGCCATTTCCATTCTCGCCTTCGGGCGATCATTGGCATAATGCCCGATCTTGCGGCACTTAAAGCAAGTAATATGACTCAGTCTACTTTGGATGGTGTTGACGGGTTGGTGCGATTACATCCATTGCTTCCTCCATTCCGTTCCCATTCTTGGTGCTGTTATGGTTATGCGAATTACCTCCTCCATGAGTATGCTGAAACTGAATTCCTGATTTAGGGGTATAACGAGGTTTCTTTGAGCTCGTAGTTATACTTCCCTTGCCCATACTTCCGCTTGCAGTTCTCAATTCTTTCTTTGCTTTCCTTCAATCATGAGGGCTCGATCTACTAACTCCTGGTAGTTATTGAAACTGGCTACCATCAACGGCATCTTGAACTCATCATTCAGTCCTTCTAGAAACTTCTCTGTTTAGCTGCATCGGTAGTAACGTCATCCGGGGCATAACGTGCTAGTTTACTAAAGTCATCCACGTCTTGCCAATGATCCTTCCTCCTTGGCGTAAGTTGCGAAACTCACGCTTCTTCATGGCCATAGCTCCTGCTGAAACATGGGCGGTGCAAAAGCTTGCTGAAATTGATCCCATGTGACGGTGTCTCTGAGGTAAGTGGCTGTGAAATTTTCCCACCATGTCTTTGCGGGTCCTTCAAGCTGATGTGCTGCAAACTTCACTCTTTCTCCATCTGTGCATCCTGCAGCGGTCAGCTCCCTTCCTATCTTGCGGAGCCAGTCATACTGCTACAATCGGCTCGGTGCTCTTTGGAATACACCGCGGGTTTAGTCTAAGGAAGCGAGTCGAGATGATCCGCAGTGGTGGTGGTGGTGGGTTGTTGTTGTTGTTGTTGCTCACGGTTACGCACCAATGTTTGAATCAGGTATTACGCTGCTTTGGATCGGTTGGGTGATCTCTGGCGGGGAAAAGCGAATCCGAGTCGGCGTCTGGAGGCATCGATGGGTTTAGAAAAGATGAGAATTTAGAATAGAATGAGGTCTAAGGGGAATCACTACCCAAATGCACATGAGCAAATACACACAAAATCACTTCATTCAATCAAACAAGGGCTTACAACGATCTAACTATCGAAAAAGTGCGTGTACTATAATGTTTACATGGGGGGGAAATTCTACTAATATGTGGGGGACTACTACTAATTTGAACCGGTGGAAGACTCCATAATGTCTGCTCCTGCTTCGTCTTCAAAGTCGGGTTCACTTGGATCCGAATCGGTGTCGTCGATGTTGATGTAGTCGCTTGGGCAATCGACATACTGGTCTTCATTCCTGAGCGCCAACTTCTTCTTGAGTTCTTCAATCTCGTACTTAAGATCGTTATTGTGTCTTGCTAGAGCTACGATCTCGTCCATGTAGTCCTTGCGAGTTGTCTTTAGTTCTTCTTCAAGTTCGATGATCCTTCCCTTTGCATTCTGCAACTCCAACATATCGTTGCACATCTGGTTCTCCTGGCGTCGAATGTGCTGGTTTAACTCCTGGATGAATGCTGCAATGGATCTATCCTTCTTGGTGCTGACGACGTCCCATTTGTCATCTCGGCATCCGCAAATCTGGTAGATAGTGTCCTTGAGGTCTTCTTGATAAACTTCTCCAATGCGTCCCAAGGTGAACTGAGCTGCCATGCTCTTTCCAAGACTCCAAGGAGGAGCACTGACAACACTCGCTATAGGCTTGGAGATTGGGGCGAATGTCCTTCTGGAACGTGAGCGTGAATCTTCCAAATAGCTCCTCTTCGTGCGAGTGGCGTTGAAAGTCCCGATGAAGCTTGGTAGTCCAATGTTCAGGTACTTGGTAACTTCCTTCAAGTGAAATCCAAAAGGTGTGCCTTCATCCGGTTGGGTGTACTTGATCTTCGCGTCCTTCATCCTAAAGAGAGTAGAAAAGATGAGGAGTTAGAAAAATGGGAAGAGAATAGTGATCTATGGCTTTAACTTAGTGGTCGTGTCCTACAGTCAGCGTGTGCTCGATACCATTCTCTCAGAGCGACCGGACCGAATGGATCTAGTGCTCTGTGCTCGTTGTCATCCTGGATCGATAATGCCGACACCACACAAGATTTCAAGGATTTATAGCGAGTAGCAATCACACACTTATTACATCGTTGTCCACAAGGGAACTTAATACAATAATATGGCTTAAGGCCATCTAATAATAACAGAAGGCTTGGAAGACAAGTGAGTCCATCAACTCCATCGGCATCACCGAGTATAGAACCACGACCTAACACCTTACTGTCATTCGAAAAGTCTCGAGCGTGAAAGTCGCAGCCCGAAAACGGGTCAGCACATGGAATATGCTGGCAATGTAACACATAGAGAGTAATGAAGAAACAAGCCTATACTACATGCATATATGGCTGGTGGTAAAGCTCTACGGTTACATTTTTGCATAAAGCTGGTTTTTCCCTACATCAAAGGAATAATTTTGTTTAACTATCATGGTGGTTGTTAAACATTGAGAATGGTTGACAAGATCCTCAATCCCAATTAAAAAGTACTCATTAAAACCCAATAACATTTATTATTAGAGGTAACATGTTGAGATTCACATGATATTCAAGTACTAGATACTCAAGATTGTCCATAACCGGGGACACGGCTAATCATGATTAGTTTATACACTCTGCAGAGGTTTGCGCACTTTTCCCCACAAGACTCGATCGCCTCCGTTTGGTTCTCGTGACTACATGGTGTTTGAGAGACGGATGATCGAGACACGATCTTCAGAAGCGCTAGCACCTTACTTGTGGGTAGACCGGTACACCTACTTTCCCCTACATCTGCTAGTCTACCCGTAAGAGTTCGCACAACTTAGTCAACTATGCCAGAGCCCATAATTGGCTTGTGGCTGCACACGGAAGTTTCTAGTTTGAATAATCTCATGATCCCTTTGAGCCTGGGTGGCAGTCCGAAGAAAAACAGGCAAGTCCTGATAGAAACCAGGTGCCTCAATCCACCCAGATGTGTGTTTAGGTGGCACCTTAGATAAACCATTAAATTAACAATCTCACATCTGTCATGGATATCACTCACCCAATCCACGTCTACTAGCATAGCATAGCATAATAAGCAAACGTAGAAGTAACTCCCAAGGTTTCATAAGTAAAACAGGTAATAGGTACTACCTCATCTACTCCCCATCCCACAATTTAATTAGTTCCTAACCATGCAAGTGTTTGAGGGTTTGATCTAATGCAATAAAACTGGGTAGTAGAAAAGTATGATCAAAGTGTTACTTGCCTTGCTGATGATCCGCGAGACCTAGAGATTCAAGTAACAAGCGGCGCACTCGGGTGATCTAACGCAGACAAACAACAAGCATACAATAAGTACTCATCTAATGCACGGGGAAATCTCGAATAAAATATCTAACCAGATAGTTCAACTTAAGAACCCTGGTTGCAAAAGAATCGAATCAAATAAAGCATCGAAAGTCGGAACTCGAGAGAGAACGACTCGGTTTAGCAAATCTGAAACTAAGTCAAAATTTTACAAAGAGCGAAACTCTGTGTAAGTAGGTTAGTCGAACGGCGGTTTCAGAACGAAACTCCAGCGCTTGAATCACCTGATTCCGATAAACGAGCAAGAGATAAAACAGGTTTGAAAATCGGATCGTAAATCGAATCGAAAAATAACGGATTAAATCCGATTAAAAGAAAACGACGAACGGATTAAATAACGGACGTTCGTTAACAGAACTAATCCAACGAACACGTTCATTGAAACGAACGGGTCGGTGAACGTTCACCAAATAAGAAAGCCGAAAAAATAAAAAAAAACCATCTAGGTTTTTTGAAAAAAACCGAACATCTTCAAAAAAAAACCGGATCGGGTCTTTTAACAAAAACCGGATCGGGGCGGCGGCTACCTCCGGCGGGTCTTCGCCGGCTGGCTCGGCGGGCTCGGGGTCCCGGGTCGACGGGTCGGGCGGGTCGGCGGTGGCGACGGGCGGCGGCGGCGACCAGGCGGCTCGGCTGAGGGCGGCGGCTCGGGGTGAGGAGAGAGGGGGGGCGGCGACGGGATAAATAAGTTGGGGGGTCTCGGTGCCTTGGGGAGGGCAACCGGCGGGGCAGCGTGGCCGAGCCGGACTTCGGCCAGCGGCGGCGGACTCCTCCATGGGCGCGAGGGAGGGGCATGGGCCGGGCGGCCGGGCTGGCCTGCTGGCTGGGCCTGGGCCTTAGCCCGAGGGTGAAAGCGCGATTTTTTAAACAAAACTAAACGGAATAAAAAAAATACCAAACGAACTCCGAATTTAATAAAATAAATTTTCCCCGACTCCTAAAAATGAGTCGAGCAAAATGAACTTTAAAAACGGCAAACATGCATATATTTTTAAAATGCTCATTTTTTCCTAAGCAAAACAAATCTTCCAAAACCAAATTTTGATTTATTTATAATATCCTCATTTTTCCTAAATATTGGGAAAGTCATATTATTCCCTCTCTTAAGTTTTTATAGGAAAAACTTTATGAAGATAATTAAATAAATCCAATGATCCTATTTTCAAAATTTGAGAAATCCCAAATATGAAAATAATGAAACTTCCAACTCTCTCCGAGGGTCCTTGAGTTGCGTGAAATTTTCTAGGATCGGAAAAATGCGAGAAAAATATGATATGCATGATGACCTAATGTATAACATTCCAAATTGAAAATTTGGGATGTTACAAACCTACCCCCTTAAGATGAATCTACGCCCTCGAGATTCGGGTTGGCTAGAAAATAGGTGAGGTGGTCCTTGAGCAAAACTTCCTCTCTTTCCTGTGTGGCTTCATCCTCGGTGTGGTGGCTCCACTGAACTTTGCAAAACTTGATAACCTTGCTGCGGGTAACTCTGCTGGCATAATCGAGAATCTTAACCGGTTTTCCTCATATGTCAAATCATCCTTCAACTGAATTGCTTCCGGTGTACTGTGTCTCTTAACGGTACCTCTGCTATCTCGGGTGACATTTCTTCAATCGAGAAACATGGAATACATCATGAACTCCCGACAGTCCTTCCGCAATTCCAACTTATAAGCAACTTCTCCCATGCGTTGCAAAATCTTATACGGTCCAACGAAGCGGGTGCTAACTTTCCTTTAACTCCAAAACGCTTAACTCCTCGAAGCGGGGATACTCGAGATATACTCTATCTCCAACTTCATACTCAATCGCTGCGCTTTGAATCGGCATAGCTCTTTTATGCAGGACTGGGCTACCTTGAGCACATCTCGAATCAACTTAACTTTACATTCGGACTCCTTAATCAAATCTGGTCCAAACAACCGGCGATCTCCGGTTTAGGTCCCATAACAACGGTGTCCTGCACCTTCTTCCATACAAAGCCTCGAAGGTGCCATCTTCAAGCTGGTTTGGTAACTGTTGTTGTAGGAAAATTCTGCATATGACAAATTATCATCCCGGCTAGATCCATAGTCTAGGGCACAAGCTCTCGGCATGTCCTCCAAAATCTGATTGACTCTCTCGGTCATCCATCGATTACGTGGGTGGAAAGCTGTCTTGAATTCCAATCGGGTTCCCAATGTTTCGCAACCGGTTCCAAAATTTTGAGGTAAACCGGGTTCCTCTATCTCGTCTGAGGCTCCTCGGAACTCCGTGTAAGCACACAATTCTGGTCATGTATATCTTTGCCAACTTAGCACGCTATAGGTAGTCTTGATCGAATAAAATGAGCTACCTTTGTCAAACGATCGACTATGACCCAAATCGAGTCATATCCTGAACGAGTCTTTGGCAATCCTGTGATAAAATCCATGCCTAGCTTATCCCACTTCCATTCGGGTATCGGCAATGCTTGTAACAATCCTGCTGGCTTCTGATGCTCTGCCTTTACTTTCTGACATACATCGCAAACTGCTACATACTCCGCAATATCCTTCTTCATTCCGGTCCACCAGAAGTATTCTTCAAATCCAAGTACATCTTGGTATTTCCTGAGTGAATCGAATAGGGTGAATCATGAGCTTCTTGTAAAATCAACTTCACGATCTCCGGGTCATTGGGCACATAAACACGGTCTTCAAACCATAGGGTATCGTGCTCATCCTCACGAAATCCTTTAGCTTTTCCTTTGCTCATTTTCTCCTTTATAGAGGCAACTTCCTTATCTGCCTTTTGGGCATCTCTGATTTTGTCCATCAACGTTGACTAAATCTCCAATGCTGCTACATAGCCTCTCGGAACTATTTCCAAACATAGCTCTCGAAGGTCCTCGGCCAACTCATTGGGTATTCCTCCCATCATTAGAGTATTGACGTGGCTCTTACGGCTCAATGCGTCAGCTACGACATTAGCCTTTCCGGGGTGATAATGCAATCTCATGTCATAATCCTTGATAAGCTCTAACCATCTCCTTTGTCCGAGATTCAATTCCTTCGTGTGAAAATGTACTTCAAACTCTTGTGATCCGTATATACTTCACAATGATTTCCAATGAGAAAATGTCTCCATGTCTTCAAGGCATGCACAACGGTTGCTAGCTCCAAATCATGAGTGGCATAATTCAACTCATGGGGCTTAAGTTGTCGTGGAAGCATCTGAAACAACTCTTCCTTCCTGCATAAGCACCGCTCCAAGTCCTCGGCGTGAAGCGCCGCAATACACCTCATAATCCTTAGTCTGATCCGCAATATCAAACTGGTGAGGTAACCAATCTTTTCTTCAACTCCACGAAAACTTGCCTCCACAGTCCTCAGTCCATATAAATTTGTTTTCCTTTTTCAACAATTCAGTCATAGGCTTGGCAATCCTTGAGAAATTCTCAATGAATCTTCGGTAGTATCCTGCGAGTCCAAGGAAACTCCGAATCTCTCCAACTGTCGTTGGTGCTTCCCATTTGATTACGGTCTCAACTTTTGTGGGGTCAATCGCTATTCCTTCTCCGGATATAACATGTCCGAGAAATCCAACTTCCTTTAGCCAAAACTCACATTTGCCGAACTTGGCATACAACTGGGTGTTCCCTCGGTTTCTCCAAAACCAATCGCAAATGTTCCTTGTGTTCCTCTTCATTCTTCGAAAAATCAAAATGTCATCAATGAACACCACGGCGAACTTATCCAAAAACTCCATAAACACTTTGTTCATCGGGTTCATGAAATAGGCTGGTCGTTAGTCAGTCCAAATGACATAACGGTATACTCAGATAGTCCATATCTCGTGGTAAATGCTGTCTTGGGTATGTCCTGCTCCCGAATCTTCAATCGATGGTACCACGATCGCAAGTCGATCTTGGAAAACACCTTGGCTCCTTGCAAGCGATCAAACAGATCATTTATCATAGGTAGTGGGTACTTGTTCTTGATTGTTACTTCATTCAATCCACGATAATCAACAACCATTCTTAACGATCCATCCTTCTTCTCCACTAGCAAAACGGGTGATCCCCAAGGTGAAGAACTTGGGCGTATAAAACCTTTATCCAAAAGCTCCTTAATCTGCTTCTTGATTTCCGCCAAATCCTGTGCGGGCATCCTATATGGTCGCTTCGATATTGGGCCTGTTCCTGGCAAAAGTTCTATCAAAAACTCAATGTCTCTATCCGGTGGCATTCCAGGCAACTCTTCCGGAAATACATCAGGAAAATCCTTTACCACTGGTACTTCTTCCTGCACCACTCCTGATAGGCAATTAACTTGCGCTCTTCTCGGCTCGTGCCGTGATACATACTTAATCCTTCTTCCTTCTGGTGTTGTGAGCAAAATCGTCTTACTTGCGCAATCGATGTTTCCTCCATACATCGACAGCCAATCCATACCGAGAATTACATCAAATCCTTGCGATTCCAGAATGATCAAATCCGTCGGGAATACATGCCTTCCTATACTTAATGGCACTTGAAAACATCCTTGTTCCGCCATATACTCCGCTCTGGTGAGCTTACTAGCAAAGGGTTTTAAGAATCCGAGTAGGTAGACTATACTTCTCTACAAATCCCTTGATATGTATGAATGCGATGCACCAAAGATTTAAAAGAACTAGTGCGATAAATGACTTAACCAAAAACTTACCGATTCTTGCATCGGGCTGATCTTCAACCTCCTCCACATCAATGTGGTTCACATCCCCTATTGAAAGGGTTGGGCTTCCTTCGAGCTTCCATTGCCATTTCCATTACGGCCTTCGGGCAGTCATTGGCATAATGCCCAGTCTTGCGGCACTTAAAGCAAGTAATATGACTCAGGTCTACTTTGGATGGTGTTGACGGGTTGGTGCGATTCTGTCCATTGCTTCCTCCATTCCCGTTCCCATTCTTGGTGCTGTTATGGTTATGCGAATTACCTCCTCCATGAGTATGCTGAAACTGAATTCCTAATTTAGGGGTATAACGAGGTTTCATTGAGCTCCAGAGTTATACTTCCCTTGCCCATACTTCCGCTTGCAGTTCTCAATTCTTTGCTGCTTTCCTTCAATCATGAGGGCTCGATCTACTAACTCCTGGTAGTTATTGAAACCGGCTACCATCAACGGCATGCTGAACTCATCATTCAGTCCTTCTAGAAACTTCTCCTGTTTAGCTGCATCGGTAGTAACGCGTCATCCGGGGCATAACGTGCTAGTTTACTAAAGTCATCCAGCGTCTTGTGCCAACAGTCCTTCCTCCTTGGCGTAAGTTGCGAAACTCACGCTTCTTCATGGCCATAGCTCCTGCTGAAACATGGGCAAGTGCAAAAGCTTGCTGAAATTGATCCCATGTGGCCGGTGTCTACAGGTAAGTGGTCGTGAAATTTTCCCACCATGTCAGCCGTGGGTCCTTCAAGCTGATGTGCTGCAAACTTCACTCTTTCTCCATCCATGCATCCTGCAGTGGTCAGCTCCCTTCCTATCTTGCGGAGCCACCATCTGCTACAATCGGCTCGGTGCTCTTGGAATACACCGCGGGTTTAGTCTAAGGAAACGAGTCGGATGATCCGCAGTGGTGGTGGTGGTGGGTTGTTGTTGTTGTTGTTGCCACAGTTCTCGCACCAATGTTTGAATCGAGTGATACTCTCTTTGGATCGGTTGGGTGATCTCTGGCGGAAAAGCGAATCCGGGTCGCGTCTCGGAGGCATCGATGGGTTTAGAAAAGATGAGAATTTAGAATAGAATGAGGTCTAAGGGGAATCACTACCCAAATGCACATGAGCAAATACACACAAAATCACTTCATTCAATCAAACAAGGGCTTACAACGATCTAACTATCGCAAAAGTGCGTGTACTATAATGTTTACATGGGGGGAAATTCTACTAATATGTGGGGACTACTACTAATTTGAACCGGTGGAAGACTCCATGATGTCTGCTCCAGCTTCGTCTTCAAAGTCAGGTTCACTTGGATCCGAATCGGTGTCGTCGATGTTGATGTAGTCGCTTGGGCAATCGACATGCTGGTCTTCATTCCTGAGTACCAACTTCTTCTTGAGTTCTTCAATCTCGTACTTAAGATCGTTATTGTGTCTTGCTAGAGCTACGATCTCGTCCATGTAGTCCTTGCGAGTTGTCTTTAGTTCTTCTTCAAGTTCGATGATCCTTCCTTTGCATTACGCAACTCCAACATATCGTTGCACATCTGGTTCTCTGGCGTCGAATGTGCTGGTTTAACTCCTGGATGAATGCTGCAATGGATCTATCCTTCTTGGTCTTGTGACGTCCCATTTGTCATCTCGGCGTCCGCAAATCTGGTAGATAGTGTCCTTGAGGTCTTCTTGATAAACTTCTCCAATGCGTCCCATGGTGATGTGAGCTGCCATGCTCTTTCCGGACTCCAAGTTGGTGCAATCGAAAACACTATCTATAGGCTTGGTGATTGGGGCGAATGTCCTTCTGGAACGTGGCGTGAATCTTCCAGCTCCTCTTGAGCAGAGTGGCGTTGAAAGTCGATGAAGCTTGGTAGTCCAATGTTCGTGTACTTGGTAACTTCCTTCAAGTGAAATCCAAAAGGTGTGCCTTCATCCGGTTGGGTGTACTTGATCTTGGCGTCCTTCATCCTAAAGAGAGTAGAAAAGATGAGGAGTTAGAAAATGGGAAGAGAATAGTGATCTATGGCTTTAACTTAGTGGTCGTGTCCTCTGATCGTGTGCTCTGATACCATTCTCTGTGGCGACCGGACCGAATGGATCTAGTGCTCTGTGCTCGGTGTCATCCACGGATCGATGTCTTGACACCACACGATTTCAAGGATTTATAGCGAGTAGCAATCACACACTTATTACATCGTTGTCCACAAGGGAACTTAATACAATAATATGGCTTAAGGCCATCTAATAATAATAACAGCGGAAGGCTTGGAAGACAAGTGAGTCCATCAACTCCATCGGCATCACTGAGTATAGAACCACGACCTAACACCTTACTCAAATGCGAAAAATGCATAGCGTGAAAGTTGCAGCCCAACGGGTCAAGACATGGAATATCTTTGGCAATGTAACACATAGAGAGTAATGAAGAAACAAGCCTATACTACATGCATATATGGCTGGTGGTAAAGCTCTCTGATTTACATTTTTGCATAAAGCTGGTTTTCCCTACATCAAAGGAATAATTTTGTTTAACTATCATGGTGGTTGTTAAACATTGAGAATGGTTGACAGCATCCTCAATCCCAATTAAAAAGTACTCATTAAAACCCAATAACATTTATTATTAGAGGTAACATGTTGAGATTCACATGATATTCAAGTACTAGATACTCAAGATTGTCCATAACCGGGGACACGGCTAATCATGATTAGTTTATACACTCTGCAGAGGTTTGCGCACTTTTCCCCACAAGACTCGATCGCCTCCGTTTGGTTCTCGCACTACATGGTGTTTGAGAGACGGATGACCGAGACACGATCTTCGTAAGCGCTTAGCACCTTACTTGTGGGTAGACCGGTACACCTACTTTCCCCTACATCTGCTAGTCTACCCGTAAGAGTTCGCACAACTTAGTCAACTATGCCAGAGCCCATAATTGGCTTGTGGCTGCACACGGAAGTTTCTAGTTTGAATAATCTCATGATCCCTTTGAGCACAGGTGGCGGTCCAAGAAAAAGCAGGCAAGTCCTAATAGAAACCAGGTGCCTCAATCCACCCGGATGTGTGTTTAGGTTGCCACCTTAGATAAACCATTAAATTAACAATCTCACATCTGTCATGGATATCACTCACCCAATCCACGTCTACTAGCATAGCATAGCATAATAAGCAAACGTAGAAGTAACTCCCAAGGTTTCATAAGTAAAGCAGTAATAGGTACTACCTCATCTACTCCCCATCCCACAATTTAATTAGATCCTAACCATGCAAGTGTTTGAGGGTTTGATCTAATGCAATAAAAGCGGGTAGTAGAAAAGTATGATCAAAGTGTTACTTGCCTTGCCGATGATCCATGAGACCTAGAGATTCAAGTAACAAGCGGCGCACTCTGGGTGATCTAACGCAGACAAACAACAAGCATACAATAAGTACTCATCTAATGCACGGGGAAAATCTCGAGTAAAAGATCTAACCAGATAGTTCAACTTAAGAACCCTGGTTGCAAAAGAATCGAATCAAATAAAGCATCGAAAGTCGGAACTCGAGAGAGAACGACTCGGTTTATAAATCTGAAACTAAGTCAAAATTTTACAAAGAGCGAAACTCGTGTAAGTAGGTTAGTCGGGCAGCGGTTTCAGAACGAAACTCGAGCGCTTGAATCACCCGATTCCGATAAACGAGCAAGAGATAAAACAGTTTTGAAAATCGGATCTTAAATCGAATCTGAAAAATAACGGATTAAATCCGATTAAAAGAAAACGACGAACGGATTAAATAACGGACGTTCGTTAACAGAACTAATCCAACGAACACGTTAATTGAAACGAACGGGTCGGTGAACGTTCACCAAATAAGAAAACCGAAAAAATAAAAAAAAACCATCTAGGTTTTTTGAAAAAAACCGAACATCTTCAAAAAAAAAACCGGATCGGGTCTTTTAACAAAAACCGGATCGGGGCGGCGGCTACCTCCGGCGGGTCTTCGCCGTGAGGCTCCGCGGGGCTCGGGGTTCGCGGGTCGACGGGTCGGGCGGTCGGCGGCGTGGCGACGTCAGCGGCAGCGGCTCGGGTTGAGGGCGGCGGCGGCTCGGGGTGAGGAGAGAGGCGGCGTTATAAATAGGTTGGGGGGTCTCGGTGCCTTGGGAGGGCACGGCGGCGGGCTCAGAGTGAGCCGGACTCGGCGGCGTGGCGGCGGGACTCCTCCATGGCGCGAGGGAGGCGGTGGGCGGCCGGGCTGGGCCTGGTGGGCTGGGCTGGGCCTTGGCCTGTGGGTGGGAGTTTTTTTTTAAACAAAACTAAGCGGTATAAAAAAATACCAAAGCGAACTCAATTTAATAAAATAAATTTTCCCCGACTCCTAAAAATGAGTCGAACAAAATGAACTTTAAAAACGGCAAACATGCATATATTTTTAAAATGCTCATTTTTGCCTAAGCAAAACAAATCTTCCAAAACTAAATTTTGATTTATTTATAATATCCTCATTTTTCCTAAATATTGGGAAAGTCATATTATTCCCTCTCTTAAGTTTTTATAGGAAAAACTTTATGAAGATAATTAAATAAATCCAATGATCCTATTTTCAAAATTTGAGAAATCCCAAATATGAAAATAATGAAACTTCCAACTCTCTCCGAGGGTCCTTGAGTTGCGTGAAATTTTCTAGGATCGGAAAAATGCGAGAAAAATATGATATGCATGATGACCTAATGTATAACATTCCAAATTGAAAATTTGGGATGTTACAATAATCGACGGACTCCAATTTACACAAGTCCTAATGGACGGAGGTAGCGATCTAAACCTGCTATATCAGGACACAATCTACAATATGGGGATAGACCCAACCAAAATTCTCCATAGCAACACCTCCTTCAAAGGGGAAATGCCAGGCCTATATGCCCATTGTATGCGGGCTCCCTCGCTAGAAGTTGTGTTCGGCTCATCGACAACTTCCGCCGAAAAGTTAACCTTCCACATCGCCCCATTCAAAGTAGCTATCAAGCACTCTTTGGGCGTGAAGCTTTCGCCCGCTTTAACGCAATACCGCATTATGCATCTCTTACACTTAAAATGCCCGGTCCACGCGGCATCATCTCATTAAAAGGGAGTATTAAGTGTTACTCAAGCACAGAATAATGTGAGGCTGCCTTGACAGCCCCACACCAATCCGGCTCCGCTAACCAAAGCACCTGAATAGGCCATTCGAACCCCGGACACGGCTAGACGAGTCCGACGCCTACTAGCGGCATACCCCCGTACAAGGGGCTGCACGCATGTACAACAAGAGACAATAAAGCTCAATTTTATTCACTTTTCGAATCGTACTCTGTTTATTTAATATAAAGTACATTTTTCATACGATCCCTTTTTCTTTTCAACTAAGTTCCTCTCTTTTACGGATGAACAACGTGCTACACCCGTCGAGGATACTGACAACGGAGACACAGCGCAGACGCGTGCAGTAGGGACCCGTTGCAAGGATTCTTTTCAGATTAAGACCCTGCGTAAACCTTTTTTACTGTCTCTTGTTGATACACATCCCCTGATTTCTAGCTATAACCGAGGAGGAGGCTGGCGTTTTTGGCATCGGCCGCACCAGAATTTTTGCACGTACCTGGACACCAGGGGCTTAGGGCATTATTCTGCCCGTTTTTATAAAGACCGAATACCTTAGGGAGTGTTCGGCGTCTCGAGTTAGGCCTTATATGCATCAGCTCCGAATCATGTCTTTGGTCAAATGTTGGGTTTGCCCGGCTCCCATGTTTTGGTACCTTACGTTCCGTTATATCGGCTAAGGTAGTATTTGGGAGAACCACTGCGATTGTGCCCGGTTGAGCTGGGTTGAGCACCTCGGTGGAGAAAGCTAAAATCGATCGTCATGATATAGCGTGAGACTGGTCAACCACTTTCGATGACCCACGGAATGTTTAGAATTCCCGCATTGACGAAGGACCGTTTCGATCGAGCACATCTGGCGCCCGAATTCGGGAGGCGCGGTGCCCCTAGGGGCTATATAGTAGCCCCACCATCGAACTCCTATGGCTAAGTGAAAGTGATAAAGCATTATAGTCTGGTTGCCTAGTTTGCTACGCTATCACCTCCTTCACAGGACCAAGACGTTGGATTAAGTGTGAAAATCGCCCTTTTGCAAACACCCCGCACTATGTGCGTGGGGGCTGAAGACCAGATCGCCATCTTTCGGGTTATATACACATATACATCAACGGCCGCCTGAGGCGTTTAATACTTGAACGCACTAGTATAAAAGCTCTTATATTGAAGCGTTGTTTTCACAAATCGTACATGTCATTTAAACATAATATCCTTGAAACTGCGTCTCTATTAAATGAGCGCCTGCAGACTTCCTCAAAATAGTGCTCGGCGGTACTCTAAACCTGTCTCAATCTTGGGATGCAACGTCGGTGGCCTTCATCTCCGCCCAGTATGTCTTGACACGGGCAAGAGCCATCTGGCGCTCCCTCTATGCATCTTGACCGCTTCATTGCATCGATATGCGGCAGCGCACCTAGGAACTGTTGCATCTAGCCAATATTACTCTTCGGCTTGGGGCTTTTCGGCCACAAATGAGTCACGACAGCCTTCATGGCAAGTCCGGACAACCTATTCAGCTCAGCTCATTTGGCCAAACGATCGGTTAACGAAAGTGGACGCTCCGGACTATGGAACTGCGACCAAAAAAGCTCTTCCATTCCGTGATCCTTTTGACCTCGGAAGTGTTCGGCTGCGTCTGCGACACTCGCCGCCAAGTCCAGATAAGCATCCTCCGCAACCCACAGACGGTCCAATTGAGCGTACTTAGGATCCGTGAATTTCCTCCGCAGCAGAAAGGGCTTTCCAGCCGCAATATCTTCGACTTTGGCGTAGCTCCTCCTTCATAGCTCTCATCGCAGAGAGTATCCTTAGCCTCGGTGGTGGCCTTTTTCAGGTCCTCTTGTTTCGCTCGATCTTCTTTTTCAAGAAGCTTCATAGCGGTCGATAGCATTCTTCAATTTCACGGCCATCTCGGCCATTTCTTTCTTGATTTGGCAGTGAGCAGCCTGTTCGGCCTTTAGCTCTGCGGCCGCCTTTAAAGCAGCTGCATTACTCTTTCGGGCTTGCTCTTTAGCTCGGGCAAGTTCCGCCTGCAGCCTCTCCACAGCAGCGGCACCGTCTGCATCAAAGCATACAAGTAGTAAGGCATGGGCGTCAAGCTCCCTTACCAAGTGTCCGCAGAGAAGTCGCACACCTTGTGACTCGTCAAACCGTTTATTGACCGGTAGCGATGTCCGCATCCGCCTCGTCAAGTGCCGCTTTAGTTCGGCAAATTCATCGATCCGGCTAGCCACCGGACGCCCGCCACCTACATAGGAACGGCGACATGTTAGTATCGAGATTATGATCCTCGACACGCAGCCGGTTGTGACAAGATACCGAGTCTCGAAGGCTACTATCTATACAGGCGCATTCTATATGCATAACGCCGAGAAGGTACATCATTTTTTCGTACCTCAAACCCGTCGATAAACTTCGGGCGGCTTCATGCAATCCGCTCTCGGCGGATGCAATTCTTTCCATTACCGTAGCCATTAGCGCACGGTGATCCTCTAAGATATCGCTTCGCCCGAGCAGGTCCTTGACTCCTCCGACCGCCGCGCTAGTTGGCGCGGAGAGTCCGACCCGCCGGACTCGGAAACACTCCGTGACACTTCGTGGTCGCCTGCTTGCAGTCTTACCGAAGGCGATAGGTGGAGGCGTTTGATTTCTATCATCTCCGGACGAAGATCCCCGAAGACGAGCTCTGGCGAGAAGGGCTGAGATCCGAACTACAAGGTACAATTTCAGTTATCTTCAGAAATAAATACAGGGATGTTCTTTATTCACAGGACCCCTTCTTTTTACTTACGGCTCGCTGGAGGGCTGATCCCCTTGGGGAAATAGTGCGGCTGGGGTACTTCCCGGCGCCGGACTTTCTGACGAAGACTTCTTTCCCCGTTTTGAGGCCTTGGCTTCCGGGTCTTCGGAAGCGGTCCTCTTCTCCCCTTGGAGGGGAGGATCCCTGATCCCCTCTTCCTTAAAAGCCTCCTTCACGGAGGCAGTTGCTTCCCTGCTCCCCCCTTTGCCTTCTTTAAAAGGCGCGGCCTTCAACATCTTGGTCAGCATGGGATCCGGCGTGGTCTCTGGGAGGGGAGCCGGACACCTTATCAACTTTGCCTTGGCTATCCACTCCTGTTCAAGAAATGACTCCCTTAAAGGGCATATATATGATAAATGAATGAACAGCCTGTCCGTTTACAGGGTTACTTACTTGAGTATCTGGGTGATTGCAGCTTAGACCTGCGTCCTCGGTCAAGTCCGGACACTTCTCTTGTGATCCGAAGAACAGTTTGTACATCTCCTTGGGCATCGCGCCCATAAAATGTTGGAGAGCTCATGGTCCCTCTGGATTAAACTCCCACGGACGGAGGGGCGGCGTTGCAGGCGTATACGCCCGAATCAGCATAACCTGCGCCGCCACGACCAGATTGATCTCTCTTTCTTGTAGGTCTCGAATACGGCCCTGCAACAGGAACGCCCTTGGGCGGCCCCGATCTAGCCCGGTTGACCCATGATGCCAGCCATCATGGTGGACCTGGCGGAAGGCGGGTGGCGCACCCATTTGGTGCCCACAGGGCGGTGATATAAAACCACTCCCGTTGCCACAAGCCAAGCTCCTTTTGAAAAGAGCCCTCGGGCCACGGAGCATCAGCACACTTGCTTATGACCGCCCCTCCGCACTCTGCTTGTTGCCCCTCGAACATATTCGGCTCCACCTTGAAGGTCTTGAGCCACAATCCAAAGTGAGGGGTAATATGGAGGAAGGCTTCACATACGAGAATGAATGACAAGATATGGAGGATGGACTCCGGATTCAAGTCATGGAAATCCAGCCCATAATAAAACATGAGCCCCCGCACAAAGGGATCCGTCGGGAAGCCTAAACCCCGAAGGAAGTGAGACACGAACACCACGCTCTCGTCGGGCTCGGGAGTGGGAATGACCTGCCTTGGAGCAGGCAGCCTATGCGAAATCTCGCCGGTTAGATACCTGGCGTCTCGCAGCTTTAGCACATCTTCTTCTGTGATGGAAGCGGACATCCATCGGCCGAGCTGGTCGGAGCCGGACATCGTCGAAGGTCCAAAGCGCCTAAATCTGAAGCTTTGGGTGTTAGAACTCGAAGCGCGAGGCGAACTCGATGGAGGGTGGAAAAAAGAAGAGGGCCTTGGTCTCATTATAAAGAGGTTAAATACCAAGAGCCCTCCCCGTGGTCGATTGAGACTCGCCGATAGAGGAGGCGTGCCAATGGGCACGTTGGGTTACCCACGTCCGTATTGATGGGAATCCCTGAATAAGGGCATGATCTCCGCTTTGATAAGACGTGCCAAGGAAACCGCCTCGCTAAACGCGCTTAAGGTGGAACAAGAAAAAGCGATTCATATAAAGGCACGGCCGTGGTGTGATGTCACGCCCGCGAATCACGTCGGCAGATCTGTGCAAAGGTTATTCTCTCGTAGTATGTGGAACTTGTTTGCGAGCGGACACTATCACGGTGTTCAAAATCTTCTATGAAGTATTCGGAGGAGGAACCCGCCTTGCAATGCCGAAGACAATATGCGCGCCAGACTGCCGTCATTGAAGCTGGTTCGAGGCTCTTGAGGAGTCTGGACTAGGGGGTGTCTGGATAGCCGAACTATCATCTTTGGCCGGACTCCTAGACTATGAAGATACAAGATTGAAGACTTCGTCCCTTGTCCGGATGGGACATTCCTCGGCGTGGAAGGCAAGCTTGGCGATACGGATATGTAGATCTCCTACCATTGTAACCGACTCTGTGTAACCCTAACCCTATTCGGTGTCTATATAAACCGAAGGGTTTTAGTCCGTAGGAGGAACAACAATCATACCATAGGCTAGCTTCTAGGATTTAGCCTCTCTGATCTCGTGGTAGATCTACTCTTGTACTACCCATATCATCAATATTAATCAAGCAGGAGTAGGGTATTACCTCCATCAAGAGGGCCCGAACCTGGGTAAAAACATCGTGTCCCTTGTCTCCTGTTACCATCCGCCTAGACGCACAGTTCGGGACCCCCTACCCGAGATCCGCCGGTTTTGACACCGACAAACACCAATAGCATAATCACTAGCATCGCACATAATTTCAAAAGGCAAGTTCCAATCAGGTGGTTGAAAAATAGATGCAAAGTTTAAAGCTTTCTTGAGTGTTTCAAAGGCTTCACGACAATCCTCATAGAAAACAAAAGGAATATACTTTTGCAAAAGATTAGTAAGAGGCCTAGAAATTTTAGAAAAGTCTTTGATGAATCTCCTATAGAAACCAGCATGACCTAGGAAACTACGGATACCTTTGATGTCCTTAGGACATGGCATTTTCTCAATTGCATCAACATGAGCTTGGTCCACTTAAATACCTCTTTCAGAAATTTTATGACCCAAGACAATGCCTTCATTAACCATAAAGTGGCACTTCTCCCGATTCAAGACAAGATTTGTTTGATCACACCTCTGCAAAACTCGCTCAAGATTTCTTAAATATTCATCAAAATACTTCCCATAAACAGAAAAGGCATCCATGAAAACCTCAACAATCTTTTCACAGAAGTCAGAGAATATAGCCATCATACATCTTTGAAAGGTGGCAGGTGCATTACATAAACCAAAAGGCATACGTCTATAAGCATAGGTTCCAAAAGGACAAGTAAAACTGGTCTTTTCCTTATCAAGTTGAGATACAGGTATTTGTGAAAAGCCAGAATATCCATCAAGGAAGCAAAAGTGTGTGTGCTTAGATAATCTTTCAAGCATTTGATCAATAAAAGGGAAAGGGTAATGAACTTTTCTAGTAGCTTTATTTAATTTTCCGAAATCAATTACCATTTTATAGCCTGTAACAATTCTTTGTGGAATAAGTTCATTCTTATCATTAGGAACAACAGTAATACCTCCTTTCTTAGGGACACAATGAACATGACTTACCCATCTACTATCAGCTATAGCATAGATTACACCTGCTTCCAGAAGTTTTAATATTTCCGTTCTTACCACTTCTTTCATCTCGGATTTAATCGGCGTTGGTGATCAACAACGGGTTTAGCATCAGGTTCCATATTAATTTTGTGCTGACATAGAGTGGGACTAATGCCCTTTAAATCATCAAGAGTATATCCAATAGCAGCTCGATGCTTCCTTAGAACTTTCAATAATCTTTCTTCTTCATGTTCTGAAATTTTAGCACTAATAATAACAGGATATATTTTCTTTTCATCAAGATAAGCATATTTCAAAGTGTCTGGCAATTGTTTTAATTCAAACATAGGATCACCTTTGGGTGGAGGAGGACCTCCAAGAGTTTCAATAGGAAAATTGTGTTTAAGCAGAGGACATTGTTCAAAGAAATTTTTATCTATTTCATTCTTTCATGCATATGAGAATCATTTTCATGCTCTAGCAAGTATTGTTCTAAAGGATCAGTAGGTGGCACAACAATAGAAGCAAGACCAATTAGTTCATCCTTACTAGGTAATTCTTTTTCATGATGATTTCTACTAAACTTGGAGAAATTAAACTCATGAGACTCATCACCAAAGCTAACACCAACAGTTTGTTTCTTGCAATCTCTCTTAGCATTAACTGTGTTCAAGAAAGGTCTACCAAAGATAATGGGACAAAAGTCATCTTGAGGGGAACCAAGAACAAGAAAATCAGTAGGATATTTTATTTTCCCACACAAGACCTCAACATCTCTAATGATCCCACAATGTGATATGGTGTCTCTATTAGCAAGTTCAATAGTAACATCTATGTCTTCTATCTCTGCAAGTGCTATGTCTTCCTTAATTTCTTGATATAAAGTGTAAGGAATGGCACTCACACTAGCACCCATGTCAATAAACCATGATAACAGTGATCTCCTATTTTAATAAAATGACAGGCATGCCAATAACTGGTCTATGTTTATCCCTTTTATCGGGTTTAGCAATCCTAGCAGCTTCTGCACAGAAGTAAATAACATGCCCATCTATATCTTCTTCCAAGAGATCTTTAACCATAGCAACATTAGGTTCTACTCTAATTTGTTCATCTGGTTTAGGTGTTCTAACATAGCTTTTGTTAACCACAGTTGAAACCTTAGCATGTTCCTTTATACTAACAGGAAAAGGTGGTTTGTCAATATAAGCAGTAGGAACAACTGGATCAACATTATAGAGTATAGTTTCTTCTTTAACTGGTACCAGTTTTTCATTTATTCTTTAATAGGTGGGTGATATTTAAACCACTTCTCTTTAGGGAGTTCATCATGGGTAGCAAAAGATTCACAAAAGGAGGCCACTATCTCAGAGTCAAGTCCATATTTAGTGCTAAACTTTTGAAAAGCATCGGTATCCATAAAAGATTTAACACAATCATACTTAAGCTTTATACCTGACTCTTTATCTTCGTCGAGTTCCCAATCTTCAGAGTTGCGTTTAGTTCTTTCCAAAATATCCCACCGGAATTCAATAGTTTTCTTCATAAAAGAACCAGCACAAGAAGTATCCAGCATGGTTTGATCATTACGAGAAAGACGAGTATAAAAGTTCTGAATAATAATTTCTCTTGAGAGCCCATGATTGGGGCATGAATATAACATTGACTTAAGACTCCCCCAAGCTAGAGCGATACTTTCTCCTTCACGAGGCCAAAAATTATATATATAATCCGATCATGATGAACTAGATGCGTAGGATAATTTTTTTTGGTGGAACTCAAATTTTAAGCGATTCCAATTCCATGATCCAATATCATCGCATAGCCTATACCATGCCAATGCTTTTCCCTTCAAAGATAAAGAGAAAACCTTTTTCATCACCTCATCTCCGGGTAAACCTGCAAGCTTAAACAATCCACAAATTTGTTCTACATATATCAAGTGCATATCAGGATGTTCTGTTCCATTTCCTGCATAAGGATTAGCTAGCAGTTGTTCTATCATACCCGAAGGAATTTCATATTCAATATTTTCAGTACGTGCAGTTGGTTGAGGGGTGACTTTTTGTGGTTCCGGACGAGGTGAAGATACCCCAAGAAAACCCCTCAAAGGATTGTTTTCCATAGTAACAAGTGACAATAAACGCACACTATATAAATGTTTCCTTACCAAATTCCACTTACCAAAGGCGCTTCACTCCCCGACAACGGCGCCAGAAAATAGCCCTAATGACCCACAAGTATAGGGGATCAATTGTAGCTCTTTTCGATAAGTAAGAGTGTCGAACCCAACAAGGAGCAGAAGGAAATGGCAAGTAGTTTTCAGTAAGGTAATGTCTGCAAGTGCTGAACCGGTACGTAGCGAGTAGTTTGATAGCAAGATAATTTGTAACGAGCAAGTAACGATAGTAGCAATAATTATGAAGCAAGGTAGCCCAATCCTTTTGAGGCAAAGGACAGTACAAAGCGGTCTCTTATGATAAGCAAGCGTTCTTGAGGGTACACGGGAGTTTCATCTAGTCACTTTCATCATGTTGGTTTAATTCGTGTTTGCTACTTTGATAATTTGATATGTGGGCATACCAGTGCTTAGATGCTGTTCTTACTTGAACAAACCTCCTACTTATGATTAACCCTCCCGCAAGCATCCGCAACTACGAGAAAAGTATTAAGAATAAATTCTAACCATAGCATTAAACTTTTGGGTCCAATCGGTCCCTTACGGAATAGTGCATAAACTGGGGTTTAAGCTTCTGTCACTCTCGCAACCCACCATCTATTTACTACTCCACAATGCATTCCCTTAGGACAAAATATGGTGAAGTGTCATGTAGTCGATGTTCACACGACACCACTAAGGGAATCACAACATACATACTATCAAAATATCGAACACATATCAAATTCACATGATTACTTGCAACATGATTTATCCCGTGACCTCAAGAACAAAAGTAATTACTCACAAATAATGAACATGCTCATGATTAGAGGAGTACTAAATAACATCATGGATCTGAACATATAATCTTCCACCAAATAAACTATATAGTAATCAACTACAAGATGTAATCAACACTACTAGTCACCCCCTAGCAACAATCTGTAGTTCCGGTAACAAGATTGAATACAAGAGATGAACTAGGGTTTGAGATGAGTGTTGGGGAACGTTGCAGAAAATTAAAAATTTTCCTACGGTTTCACCAAGATCCATCTATGAGTTCATCTAAGCAACGAGTCAAGGGAGTGAGTTTGCATCTACATACCACTTGTAGATCGAGTGCGGAAGCGTTCAACGGGATGGTGATGATGGAGTCGTACTCGCCGTGATTCGGATCACCGATGACCAAGTGCTGAACGGACAGCATCTCCGCGTTCAACACACGTACGGTACAGACGATGTCTCCTCCGTCTTGATCCAGCAAGGGGGAAGGAGAGGCTGAGGAAGATGGCTCCAGCAGCAGCACGACGGCGTGATGATGGTGGAGTGACAGTACTCCGGCAGGGCTTCGCCAAGCGCCGAGGAGGAGAGGTGTTGGGGAGGGAGGGCTGCGCCTTGGCAGGTGCGGCTGCCTCCCTCACCCCTCTATTTATAGGGGAAGGGGCAGGGGCGGCCCCTCTAGATGGCATCTAGAGGGGCGGCCAAGGAGGGGTGGCTTGCCCCCAAGCAAGGCGCCCCTTCTAGGGTTCCCCCAAACCCTAGGCGCATGGGCCCAAAGGGGCGCACCCTGCCCACCAGGGCTGGCTGCTATCCCCATGCAGCCCATGTGGCCCCCGGGAGGTGGCCCCTCGGTGGACCTCGGAACCCTTCCGTGGCCCCGATAATACCGCAGACGCCCCCGAAACTTTCCGGTGTCCATTTGACAACTTCCCATATATAAATCTTTACCTCCGGACCCTTCCGGAACTCCTCGTGACGTCTACATTCGGTAATCACATACAAGTCTTCCTAATAACCCTAGCGTCACCGAACCTTAAGTGTGTAGACCCTACGGGTTCGGGAGACATGCAGACATGACCGAGACGCTCTCAGGTCAATAACCAACAGCGGGATCTGGATAGCAATGTTGGCTCCCACATGCTCATCGATGATGTCATCGGATGAACCACGATGTCGAGGATTCAAGCAACCCCGTATACTATTCCCTTTGTCAATCGGTACGTTACATGCCCGAGACTCGATCGTCGGTATCCCAATACCTCGTTCAGTCTCGTTACCGGCAAGTCACTTTACTCGTACCGCAATGCATGATCCCGTGACCAAACACTTGGTCACTTTGAGCTCATTATGATGACGCATTACCGAGTGGGCCCAGAGATACCTCTCCGTCATACGGAGTGACAAATCCCAGTCTCGATCCGTGTCAACCAATGACACTTTCGGAGATACCTGTAGTGCACCTTTATAGTCACCCAGTTACGTTGTGACGTTTGGTACACCCAAAGCACTCCTACGGTATCCGGGAGTTACACGATCTCATGGTCTAAGGAAGAGAAACTTGACACTGAAAAAGCTCTAGCAAAAACGAACTACACGATCTTGTGCTATGCTTAGGATTGGGTCTTGTCCATCACGTCATTCTCCTAATGACGTGATCCCGTTGTCAATGACATCTGATGTCCATTGTCTTGAAACCATGACTATCTGTTGACCAACGAGCTAGTCAACTAGAGGCTTACTAGGGACGTATTGTGGTCTATGTATTCACACTTGTATTACGATTTCCGGATAATACAATTATAGCATGAATAAAAGACAATTATCATGAACAAGGAAATATAATAATAATGCTTTTATTATTGCCTCTAGGGCATATTTCCAACAGTCTCCCACTTGCACTTGAGTCAATAATCTAGTTACATTGTGATGAATCGAACACCCATAGAGTTACGGTGTTGATCATGTTTTGCCCATGGAAGAGGTTTAGTCAACGGATCTGCGACATTCAGATCCGTATGCACTTTACAAATTTCTATGTCTCCATCTTGAACATTTTCACGGATGGAGTTGAAGCGGCAACTTGATGTGCCTGGTCTTCTTGTGAAACCTGGGCTCCTTGGCAAGTGCAATAGCTCCGGTGTTGTCCTGAGAAGAGTTTGATCGGCCCCACGCATTGGGTATGACTCCTAGGTCGGTGATGAACTCCTTCACCCAAATTGCTTCATGCGCTGCCTCCGAGGCTGCCATGTACTCCGCTTCACATGTAGATCCCGCCACGACGCTTCGCTTGCAAATTGCACCTACCATCGCTTCCACCATTCAACATATACACGTATCCGTTTTGTGACTTAGAGTCATCCAGATCTGTGTCGAAGCTAGCATCGGCGTAACCCTTCTGACGAGCTCTTCGTCACCTCCATAAACGAAAAACATGTCCTTTGTCCTTTTCGGTACTTTAGGATATTCTTGGCTGCTGTCCGGTGTTCCTTGCGGGATTACTTTGGTACCTTCCTACCAAACTTACGGCAAGGTTTACATCAGTGCAGTACACACATGGCATACATAATAGATCCTATGGGTGAGGCATAGGGGATGACGCTCATCTCTTCTTTATCTTTTGCCGTGGTAGTCGAGCATTGAGCCGAGCTCAATCTCACACCTTGCAATATAGGCAAGAACCCTTCTTGGACTGATCCATTTTGAACTTCTTCAAAATCTTATCAAGGTATGTGCTTTGTGAAAGACCTATGAGGCGTCTCGATCTATCTCTATAGATCTTGATGCCTAATATATAAGCAGCTTCTCCAAGGTCCTTCATTGAAAAACTTTTATTCAAGTAGGCCTTAATCTTTGTCGAAGAGTTCTATATCATTTCCCATCAAAAGTATGTCATCTACATATAATATGAGAAATGCTCTGAGCTCCCACTCACTTTCTTGTAAACGCAGGCTTCTCCATAAGTCTGCATAAACCCAAACGCTTTGATCATCTCATCAAAGTGAATGTTCCAACTCTGAGATGCTTGCACCAGCCCATAAATGGATCGCTGGAGCTTGCATACTTTGTTAGCATTCTTAGGATCGACAAAACCTTCCGGCTGTATCATATACAGCTCTTCCTTAAGATAACCATTAAGGATTGTTGTTTTGACGTCCATCTGCCATATCTCATAATCATAGTATGCAGCAATTGCTAACATGATTCGGACGGACTTAAGCTTCGCTACGGGAGAGAAAGTCTCATCGTAGTCAATCCCTTGAACTTGCCGATAACCCTTAGCGACAAGTCGAGCTTTATAGATGGTGACATTACCATCCACGTCCGTCTTCTTCTTAATGATCCATTTGTTTTCTATCGCTCGCCGATCATCGGGCAAGTCAGTCAAAGTCCATACTTTGTTTTCATACATGGTTTCTATCTCGGATTTCATGGCTTCTAGCCATTTTTTGGAATCTGGGCCCGCCATCACTTCTTCATAGTTCGAAGGTTCACCGTTGTCTAACAACATGATTTCCAGGACAGGGTTGCCGTACCACTGCAGTGCGGGCGTGTCCTTGTGGACCCTGAAGTTCAGTAGCTACTTGATCCGAAGTACCTTGATCATCATCATTATTTTCCTCTTCAGTTGGTGGAGGCATCACAGGAACATTTTCCTGAGCTGCACTGGTTTGATGTTCAAGAGGTAGCACTTCATCGAGTTCTACTTTCCTCCCTCTTACTCCTTTCGAGAGAAACTCTTTTTCTAGAAAGGATCCGTTCTTGGCAACAAAGATCTTGCCTTCGGTCTAAGGTAGAAGGTATACCCAATGGTTTCCTTAGGGTATCCTATGAAGACGCATTTTTCTGACTTGGGTTCGAGCTTTTCAGGTTGAAGTTTCTTGACATAAGCATCGCATCCCCAAACTTTTAGAAAGCGACAGCTTAGGTTTCTTCCCAAACCATAATTCATACGGTGTCGTCTCAACGGATTTAGACGGTGCCCTATTTAAAGTGAATGTAGCTGTCTCTAGAGCGTATCCCCAAAATGATAGCGGTAAATTGGTAAGAGACATCATGGATCGCACCATATCTAATAGAGTGCGATTACGACGTTCGGACACACCGTTACTGTTGAGGTGTTCCAAAGCGGCGTGAGTTGTGAAACGATTCCACATTTTCTTAAGTGTGTACCAAATTAAGTGACTTAAATATTCTCCTCCACGATCCGATCATAAGAATTTTATCTTTCGGTCACGTTGATTCTCTACTTCATTCTGAAATTCCTTGAACTTTTCAAAGGTCTCGGACTTGTGTTTCATCAAGTAGACATACCCATATCTACTCAAGTCATCTGTGAGAGTGAGAACATAACGATATCCTCCATGAGCCTCAACACTCATTGGACCGCACACATCGGTATGTATGATTTCCAACAAGTTGGTTGCTCGCTCCATTGTTCCGGAGAACGGAGTGCAGGTCATCTTGCCCATGAGGCATGGTTCGCATGTGTCAAATGATTCATAATCTAGAGACTCCAAAAGTCCATCAAGATGGAGCTTCTTCATGCGCTTGACGCCAATGTGACCAAAGGCGGCGGTGCCACAAGTATGTGGGACTATCGTTATCAACTTTACATTTCTTGGTATTCACGCTATGAATATGTGTAACATTACGCTCGAGATTCATTAAGAATAAACCATTGACCATCGGAGCAGGACCATAAAACATATCTCTCATATAAATAGAACAACCATTATTCTCGGATTTAAATGAGTAGCCATCTCGCATTAAACGAGATCCTGATACAATGTTCATGCTCAAACTTGGCACCAAATAACAATTATTAAGGTTCAAAACTAATCCCGTAGGTAAATGTAGAGGTAGTGTGCGACGGCGATCACATCGACTCTGGAACCATTCGGCAGCGCGCGTCACCTCGTCGCCGCCGGTCTCCGCTTATTCCGCAGCTCCTGCGTGGGTTACAAATATGAGCAACGGCACGGTATCAAATACCAGGAGTTACTACAGTCTTGGTAAGGTACACATCAATTACATGTATATCAAATATACCTTTGGTGTTGCCGGCCTTCTTATCCGCTAAGTATTTGGGGCGGTTCCACTTCCGGTGACCCTTCCCTTGCAATAAAAGCACTCGATCTCGTGCTTGGGTCCATTCTTTGACTTCTTCCCGATGGCGGCTTACCGGGCGCGGCAACATCCTTTCCGTCCTTCTTGAAATTCTTCTTGCCCTTGCCCTTCTTGAACTTAGTGGTCTTATTGACCATCAACACTTGATGTTCTTTCTTGATCTCAACCTCTGCCGACTTGAGATTGAAAATACTTCAGGAATGGTCTTCACCATCCCATGCATATTGTAGTTCATCACAAAGCTCTTGTAGCTTGGTGGGAGCGATCAAGGATTCTGTCAATGACCGCCTCATCGGGGAGGTTAATATTCAGCTGGGTCATGCGATTGTGCAACCTGAGACATTACGAGTATGTGCTCACCGACGAACTATTTTCCTCCATCTTACAACTATAGAACTTGTCGAGACGTCATATCTCTCGACCGGCGTGAGCTTGGAAAACTAGTTTCAGCTCCTCGAACATCTCATATGCTCCGTGATGCTCAAAACGCTTTTGGAGCCCGGTTCTAAGCTGTATAGCATGCCGCCTTTGAACGAGGGAGTAATCATCAAGACGAGTTTGCCAAGCATTCATAATGTCTTGGTTCTGCAGGACGGAGGCGTCACCTAGCGGTCCTTCTAGGACATATTGTTTCCTGGCAGCTATGAGGATGATCCTCAGGTTCCGGATCCAGTCCGTATAGTTGCTGCCGTCATCTTTCAGCTTGGTTTTCTCTAGGAACGCGTTGAAGTTCAAGTTGACATGAGCGTTGGCCATCTGATCTACAAGACATATTATGCAAAAGTTTTAGACTAAGTTCATGATAATTAACTTCATCTAATCAAATTATTTACATGAACTCCCACTCAGATTAGACATCCCTCTAGTCATCTAAGTGTTACACGATCCGAGTCGACTAGGCCGTGTCCGATCATCGCGTGAGACGGACTAGTCATCGTCGGTGAACATTCTCATGTTGATCGTATCTTCCATACGACTCGTGTTCGACCTTTTCGGTCTCCGTGTTCCGAGGCCATGTCTGTACATGCTAGGCTCGTCAAGTTAACCCTAAGTGTTTTGCATGTGTAAAACTATCTTACACCCGTTGTATGTGAACGTAAGGATCTATCACACCCGATCATCACGTGGTGCTTCGAAACGACGAACTTTATAAACGGTGCACAGTTAGGGGAGAACACTTCTTGAAATTGTTGTAAGGGATCATCTTATTTACTACCGTCGTTCTAAGTAAACAAGATGCATAAACATAATAAACATCACATGCAATTATATAGTAGTGACATGATATGGCCAATATCATATAGCTCCATTGATCTCCATCTTCGGGCTCCATGATCATCTTGTCACCGGCATGACACCATGATCTCCATCATCATGATCTCCATCATCGTGTCTTCATGAAGTTGTCACGCCAACGACTACTTCTACTTCTATGGCTAACGCGTTTAGCAATAAAGTAAAGTAATTTACATGGCGTTCTTCAATGACACGCAGGTCATACAAAAATAAAGACAACTCCTATGGCTCCTGCCGTTGTCATACTCATCGACATGCAAGCCGTGATTCCTATTACAAGAACATGATCTCATACATCACAATATATCATTCATCATTCATCACAACTTTTGGCCATATCACATCACATGACAATTGCTGCAAAAACAAGTTAGACGTCCTCTAATTGTTGTTGCATCTTTTACGTGGCTGCAATTGGGTTCTAGCAAGAACGTTTTCTTATCTACGAATAACCACAACGTGATTTTTTGTCAACTTCTATTTACCCTTCATAAGGACCCTTTTCATCGAATCCGCTCCAACTAAAGTGGGAGAGACAGACACCCGCCAGCCACCTTATGCAACTAGTGCATGTCGTTCGGTGGAACCCGGTCTCACGTAAGCGTACATGTAAGGTTGGTCCGGGCCGCTTCATCCCACAATACCGCTGAAGCAAGATAAGACTAGTAGCGGCAAGCAAGTTGACAAGATCTACGCCCACAACAAAATTGTGTTCTACTCGTGCAATAGAGAACTATGCATAGACCTAGCTCATGATGCCACTGTTGGGGAACGTTGCAGAAAATTAAAAATTTCCTACGGTTTCACCAAGATCCATCTATGAGTTCATCTAAGCAACGAGTCAAGGGAGTGAGTTTTCATCTACATACCACTTGTAGATCGAGTGCGGAAGCGTTCAAGGGATGGTGATGATGGAGTCGTACTACGCCGTGATTTGGATCACCGATGACCAAGTGCTGAGCGGACAGCACCTCCGCGTTCAACACACGTGACGCAGACGGACGACGTCTCCTCCGTCTTGATCCAGCAAGGGGAAGGAGAGGCTGAGGAAGATGGCTCCAGCAGCGGCCTGACGGCGTGATGATGGTGGAGTGACAAGATTCGGCGAGGCTTCGTAAGCGCCTTGCGGAGGAGGAGAGGTGTTGGGGAGGGAGGGCTGCGCCTTGGCTTGGGTGCGGCTGCCCTCCCTCACCCCTCTATTTATAGGGGAAGGGGCAGGGGCGGCCCCTCTAGATGGCATCTAGAGGCGGCGGCCAAGGGAGGTGGCTTGCCCCCCAAGCAAGGCGCCCCTTCTAGGGTTCCCCAAAACCCTAGGCGCATGGGCCCAAGGGGCGCACCCAGCCCACCGAGGCTGGCTGCTATCCCCACGCAGCCCATGTGGCCCCCGGGAGGTGGCCCCTCCGGTGGACCTCCGGAACCCTTAGGTGGCCCCGTACAATACCTGCAGTGCGCCCGAAACTTTCCGGTGTCCGTTTGACAACTTCCCATATATAAATCTTTACCTCTGGACCCTTAGGAACTCCTCGTGACGTCAGGGATCTCATCCGGACTCGAACAACATTCGTAATCACATACAAGTCTTCCTAATAACCCTAGCGTCACCGAACCTTAAGTGTGTAGACCCTATGGGTTCGGGAGACATCTTGAGACATGACCGAGACGCTCTCAGTCAATAACCAACAGCGGGATCTGGATACCCATGTTGGCTCCCACATGCTCCTCGATGATGTCATCGGATGAACCACGATGTCGAGGATTCAAGCAACCCCGTATACTATTCCCTTTGTCAATCGGTACGTTACATGCCAGAGACTCGATCGTCGGTATCCCAATACCTCGTTCAGTCTCGTTACCGGCAAGTCACTTTACTCGTACCGCAATGCATGATCCCGTGACCAAACACTTGGTCACTTTGAGCTCATTATGATGATGCATTACCGAGTGGGCCCAGAGATACCTCTCCGTCATACGGAGTGACAAATCCCAGTCTCGATCCGTGTCAACCCAATGTACACTTTCGGAGATACCGTAGTGCACCTTTATAGTCACCCAGATTACGTTGTGGCGTTTGGTACACCCAAAGCACTCCTACGGTATCCGGAGCTACGATCTCATGGTCTAAGGAAGAGATACTTGACATTGAAAAAGCTGCAAAAGCGAACTACACGATCTTGTGCTATGCTTAGGATTGGGTCTTGTCCATCACGTCATTCTCCTAATGACGTGATCCCGCTTGTCAATGACATCGATGTCCATAGTCGTGAAACCATGACTATCTGTTGACCAACGAGCTATTCAACTAGAGGCTTACTAGGGACGTATTGTGGTCTATGTATTCACACACAGTATTACGATTTCAGGATAATACAATTATAGCATGAATAAAAGACAATTATCATGAACAAGGAAATATAATAATAATTCTTTTATTATTGCCTCTAGGGCATATTTCCAACAATGAGATGGTGCTGGTGAAGATGTTGATGGAGATTGCCCTCCCCAAGATGGGAGAGTTGTTGGTGATGATGATGACGATGATTTCCCCCTCAGGGAGGGAAGTTCCCCCGGCAGAATCGCTCCATCGGAGGGCAAACATGCTCCTACCCAAGTTTCACCTCGAGACGGCGGCGCTCCGCCCCGAAAGTCTTCTCTTTTTTTTCTAGGTCAAAATGACTTATATACCAGAAGATGGGCATCGGAGGTGGGTCGAGGAGGCCACAAGCCACCAGGGCGCGCCTAGGGAGCCTGGCATGCTCAGGTGGGTTGTGCCCACCTGGTGGTACCCTCTGGTGTTTATTGGCTCCAGTATTTCTTAAATAATCCATAAAAAATCTCCGTGAAGTTTCAGCTCATTTAGAGTTGTGCAGAATAGGTGGCCTGACGTAGCTTTTTCAGGTCCAGATTTCCAGCTGGCGGAATTCTCCCTCTTGGTGTGTACCTTGCAAATTATGAGAGAAAAGGCATTAGAATTACTCCAAAAAGCATTATTATAGATAAAAACATTATAAATAACAGTAAGAAAATATAATGCAAAATGGACGTATCAACTCCCCCAAGCTTAGACCTCGCTGGTCCTCAAGCGAAAACCGAAATCGAAAAACATGTCCACATGCTTTGAGAGAGAGGTGTCGATAAAAACAAAATACGGACATAGAAGCATCATGTTGATTATTGTAACAGCAACAAGTTTAAACATAATACTTTTATCATAGAACTTCTATCATACACTTCCCATGAATAAGTAACAATTCATCACATAATCGAAGTATAAAGAAAAAACTCTATTAGAAACCAACAAACTATGTTCTCGGTCAACTTTGCAACTACAATTCATCATCTTTTTAGGAAGGGTCACGTGTCGGAGCCTTTAGGAAAGTCCACATACTCAACCATCATATAGTCTTCTATGATTGTTAACACTCACCGAGTACACATGAGCAAAACGTTTCAACCGGACACAAAGAAAGATAGGGGCTTATAGTTTCGCATCCCAGCATACTCACCTCAAGGGTCATGTCAACAATGATAACTCATGCTATCTATATTGAACTGGACATATGTGCCTAGATCTTTCCTCACCACATGATGCTTGCCAAAAGAGAAAATAAAAAGGAATAGAAGGAAAACTTTGACTCTTTGCATAAAAGTAAATACATAAAAGTAAAAGATAGGCCCTTCGCAGAGGGAAGTAGAGATTGTCATGCGCTTATTTGATTGTATGCTCAATCCCTTAGTGCAAAAGAATGCCACGTTATATTGCCCCTTAAGATGACAACGTTTATTATGCAGTCTATCACTTTTATTCTTTGTCATCCAAGTTCGGCAACGCTCAATTTTCTCTTACACTAAACAATCTCACACATTTAGAGGCAATTTTTATTGCCTTTTTTGCACCGATGACAACTTACTTGAGGGATCTTGCTCAATCCCTAGGTATGTATGGTGGACACTTGAAAAGGATTTGGGTTTAAGGGTTTTGGGATGCACAAGTAGTATCTGTACTTAGTGCGAAACTTTTTCGCTAGCAAAGATAGGGGAAAGCACCACATGTTAAAGGATCTATGACAATATGACTTCTATGTGAATATAAACAAACATAAACTATTACGTTGTCTTCCTTGTCCAGCGTCAACAATTTTGGCATATAATATTTTCACGAGGGCTCACAATCACAAAAGATTTCTAGGATGGTATATTTATATGTGAATCTTCCCTTCCCTTATTAATTCTTTCATGAGTTGCATCACTAACTAATGCTATGTTTGTCAATCTCTAATAAAATTTTCTTACTTATACTTTTCCTTATGTGGTGCTAGCACCTACCATAGTAGGATTAGTATATGATCTTATTGATTTATTTCCTTTATTTTATTTGCTTACTTTCTCTTTTTCTTTCTTTTTTATTTGCAACATGGAAGTAAAGAAAGTAAAAAACTCAAGCTAAACTTTATTATATAACTTGCACACGATTACAATGATAGATCACTAAGAAAACTCTCAAAGAGGAAAAGGATCGAACTAAACTTTATTTTATCTAAAGCAAAAAGAACGAACTAAGGTAAGTAAAAGCAAAAAGATAGTGGGATGATACGATACTGGGCACCTCCCCCAAGCTTGGCGGAAGCCAAGGGGAGTGCCCATACCCGATACTCAGTTCTCCTTTGGTGGTGATGAAGAAGGCGGTGGTGATAATTGTGCCTTCAAAATTTTCATATTGTAGTTGAGGAGAGCAATCTCCTCCTTTAAATCATCGACCTCCAACTCCAGCTTCAAGATGTTGTCACATAAATCCCCTTTGCTTTTCTGCCTAAAACAAAGAGGAATGGATCGGTTATTAGATCGGTTAGCCCTTTTAGGGAGACTGGACTTCTTGAACTTCACGTGCATATCCCCTGGTTGAGGGAGGGGGACATCCTCCTCCTCCGAGCTTGAATCATCGATCCTCATCAAGTGAGCATCCTCCTCGTCATCAGTAGTTCGACCATAAGGAGATAGGTCCCCATAGGTCTTTGGCTCAGCAATGAGATGTGAGACATAGCTCTCTCCGTCAGAGTCTTAGGAGGACAAATTTTCAGATCTGCGCAGAAAATAGTAAGGAAAGAGAACAGAGGATTTCTCCGTGATCCGGTGGTTAACAGGTTCGGGAAGTATATACATATTTTTTTTATTTTGGAGGACAAGTATACAGGAGAAAAACGGAGTACGAGAGGTGTCCCAGGTGGGAACAACCCACCTGGGGCCTGGCGCGCCCTGGTGTCTTGTGCTCACCAGGGGACGCTTCACGGAAGTTTCTTAAATTTCCAATATTCTAAAATATTCCAAAACTGACAAAAAATACTTTTGTAGATTTTTTTGGAGTCCATTTACTTACCGTATCCCGTACCTCCTTATTTTGAAGATTCTGGAGTGTTCCTTAAGGACTTTTTTATGTGCTCTTCCGGTGTCAAAGTTTGGATAATATTGCTTTCAACATTAATGGGCGTACCTGAGATATAATGCTTTATTCATTGCCCATTGACAACCTTCGGGTTAGTACCTTTAGAATTATTTATTTTGATGGCTCCAGACCGGTAAACCTCCTCGATGACATATGGGCCTTCCCATTTCGAGAGGGGTTTCCCTGCAAAAAAATCTAAAACGAGAGTTGTACAAAAGAACATATTCTCTGACTTTAAACTCACGCTTTTGGATTCTTTTGTCATGCCATCTTTTAACTTTTTATTCGAACAATTTTGCATTTTCATAAGCTTGGGTTCTCCATTCATCTAAAGAGCTTAGATCAAATAACCTATTTTCACTAGCAAGTTTGAAATCATAGTTGAGTTCTTTAACTGCCCAGTTTGCTTTATGTTCTAACTCAAGAGGCAAATGACAAGCTTTTCCATAAACCATTTTATAAGGAGACATACCCATATGATTTTTTATATGCTGTTCTATAGCCCAAAGTGCATCATCTAATTTCTTAGACCAATTCTTCCTGGACCTATTAATAGTCTTTTGCAAAATTAATTATATTTCTCTATTACTAAGTTCAACCTGGCCACTAGACTGAGGATGATAAGGTGATGCAATTCTATGGCTAACATCATACTTAGAAAGCATCTTACGGGAAACGCCATGAATAAAGTGTGAACCACCATCAGTCATTAAATATCTAGGGACTCCAAACCTTGGGAAAATAACTTCCTTAAGCATTTTAATAGAGGTGTTGTGATCAGCAATACTGGTTGGAATAGCTTCTACCCATTTAGTAACATAATCAAAAGCAACCAAAATATGTGTATACCCATTAGAGGAAGGAAAAGGTCCCATGTAATCAAATCCCCAAACATCAAATGGTTCAACAGCAAGTGAATAATCCATAGGAATTTCTTGACGCTTACCAATATTACCTATTCTTTGGCATTCATCACAAGATGAGACATACTTACGAGCATCCTTGAAGAGAGTAGGCCAATAAAATCCAGCTTGCAATACCTTATGAGCAGTCCTATTTCCCGCATGATGCCCTCTATAAGGTTCGGAGTGACATTTCCGTAGAATTTGTCCCTGTTCATGCTCAGGTACACAACGTCTAATAATACCATCTACTCCTTCTTTATAAAGATGTGGGTCATCCCAAAAGTAATGTCTTAAATCATTGAAGAATTTTTTCTTTTGTTGGTATGTAAAGCTAGGTGGTAAATATTTAGCAACAATGTAATTAGCATAGTCAGCATACCAAGGAGTACTATTAGCAACATTTATTGCAGCTAACTGCTCATCAGGAAAACTATCATCAATAGGTAGTGGGTCATCAAGCACATTTTCAAGCCTAGACAAGTTATCAGCTACGGGGTTCTCAGCTCCTTTTCTATCAATAATATGCAAATCAAATTCTTGTAACAAGAGAACCCAACGAATAAGTCTAGGTTTAGCATCTTTCTTTTCCATAAGATATTTAATAGCAGCATGGTCTGTGTGAACAGTTACTTTAGAATCAACAATATAAGGTCTAAACTAATCACAAGCAAACACCACTTCTAAGAATTATTTTTCAGTTGTAGCATAATTTCTTTGAGCACTATCTAGAGTTTTACTAGCATAATGTATAACATTCAATTTCTTATCAATTCTTTGTCCTAGAACAACACCAATAGCATAATCACTAGCATCACACATAATTTCAAAAGGCAAGTTCCAATCAGGTGGTTGAAAAATAGATGCAGAGATTAAAGCTTTCTTGAGTGTTTCAAAGGCTTCAAGACAATCATCATAAAAAACAAAAGGAATATCCTTTTGCAAAAGATTAGTAAGAGGCCTAGAAATTCTTGAAAAGTCTTTGATAAATCTCCTATAGAAACCAGCATGACCTAGGAAACTACGGATACCTTTGATGTCCTTAGGACATGGCATTTTCTCAATTGCATCAACCTAAGCTTGGTCCACTTCAATACCTCTTTCAGAAATTTTATGACCCAAGACAATGCCTTCATTAACCATAAAGTGGCACTTCTCCCGATTCAAGACAAGAATTTTTTGTTCACACCACTGCAAAACTCGCTCAAGATTGCTTAAACAATCATCAAAATACTTCCCATAAATAGAAAAGTCATCCATCAAAACCTCAACAATCTTTTCACAAAAGTCATAGAATATAGCCATCATACATCTTTGAAAGGTAGCAGGTGCATTACATAAACCAAAAGGCATACATCTATAAGCATAGGTTCCAAAAGGACAAGTAAAAGTGGTCTTTTCTTGATCAGGTTGAGATACAGGTATTTGTGAAAAGCCAGAATATCCATCAAGGAAGCAAAAGTGTGTGTGCTTAGATAATCTTTCAAGCATTTGATCAATAAAAGGGAAAGGGTAATGATCTTTTCTAGTAGCTTTATTTCATTTTCTGAAATCAATTACCATTCTATAGCCTGTAACAATTCTTTGTGGAATAAGTTCATTCTTATCATTAGGAACAACAGTAATACCTCCTTTCTTAGGGACACAATGAATAGGACTTACCCATCTACTATCAGCTATAGGATAGATTATACCTGCTTCCAGAAGTTTTAATATTTCTATTCTTACCACCTCTTTCATCTTCGGATCTAATCGACATTGATGATCAACAATGGGTTTAGCATCAGGTTCCATATTAATTTTGTGCTGACATAGAGTGGGACTAATGCCCTTTAAATCATCAAGAGTATATCCAATAGCAGCTTGATGCTTCCTTAGAACTTACAATAATCTTTCTTCTTCATGTTCTGAAAGTTTAGCACTAATAATGACAGGATATATTTCATTTCCATCAAGATAAGCATATTTCAAAGTGTCTGGCAATTGTTTTAATTCAAACACAGGATCACCTTTAGGTGGAGGAGGACCTCCAAGAGTTTCAATAGCCAAATCGTGTTTAAGCAGAGGACGTTGTTCAAAGAATTTTTATCTATTTCATTTCTTTCATACATATGAGAATCATTTTCATGCTCTAGCAAGTATTGTTCTAAAGGATCAGTAGGTGGCACAATAATAGAAGCAAGACCAATTAATTCATCCTTACTAGGTAATTCTTTTTCATGATGATTTCTACTGAACTTGGAGAAATTAAACTCATGACACTCATCACCAAAGCTAACACCAATAGTCTGTTTCTTGCAATCTCTCTTAGCATTAACTGTGTTCAAGAAAGGTCTACCAAAGATAATGGGACAAAAGTCATCTTGAGGGGAACCAAGAACAAGAACATCAGTAGGATATTTTATTTTCCCACACAAGACTTCAACATCTCTAATAATCCCACAAGGCGATATGGTGTCGCTATTAGCAAGTTTAATAGTAACATCTATGTCTTCTATCTCTGCAAGTGCTATGTCTTCCTTAATTTCTTGATATAAAGTGTAAGGAATGGCACTCACACTAGCACCCATGTCAATAAACCATGATAACAGTGATCTCCTATTTTAACTGAAATGACAGGCAGGCCAATAACTGGTCTATGTTTATCCCTTTTATCGGGTTTAGCAATCCTAGCAGCTTCTGCACAGAAGTAAATAACATGCCCATCTATATCTTCTTCCAAGAGATCTTTAACCATAGCAACATTAGGTTCTACACTAATTTGTTCATCCGGTTTAGGTGTTCTAACATAGCTTTTGTTAACCACAGTTGAAACCTTAGCATGTTCCTTTATCCTAACAGGAAAAGGAGGTTTCTCAATATAAGCAGTAGGAAAAACTGGATCAACATTATAGAGTATAGTTTCTTCTTTAACTGGTACCGGTTTTTAATTTCTTCTTTAATAGGTGGGTGATATTTAAACCACTTCTCTTTAGGGAGTTCATCATGGGTAGCAAAAGATTCACAAAAGGAGGCCACTATCTCAGAGTCAAGTCCATATTTAGCGCTAAACTTTTGAAAAGCATCGGTATCCATAAAATATTTAACACAATCATACTTAAGCTTTATACCCGACTCTTTACCTTTGTCAAGTTCCCAATCTTCAGAGTTAAGTTTGTTCTTTCCAAAAGATCCCATCAGAATTCAATAGTTTTCTTCATAAAAGAACCAGCACAAGAAGTATCCGGCATGGTTTGATCATTACGAGAAAGCCGAGCATAAAAGTTCTAAATAATAATTTCTCTTGAGAGCTCATGATTGGGGCATGAATATAACATTGACTTAAGCCTCCCGCAAGCTAGAGCGATACTTTCTCCTTCAAAAATAATGGGAAAACCTTTTGCATCACCTCATCTCCGGGTAAACCTGCAAGCTTAAACAATCCAAAAATTTGTTCTACATATATCAAGTGCATATCAGGATGTTCTGTTCCATCTCCTGCATAAGGATTAGCTAGCAGTTGTTCTATCATACCTGAAGGAATTTCATATTCAATATTTTCGATGGAGTGCGATGGGTTGAGGGGTGAGTATTTGTGGTTCTGGACGAGGTGAAGATACCCCGAGCAAGCCCCTCAAAGGATTGTTTTCCATAGTAACAAGTGACAATAAACTTTAGCACACTATATAAATGTTTCCTTACCAAATTCCACTTACCAAAGGCGCTTCACTCCCCGACAACGGCGCTAGAAAATAGCCTTGATGACCCACAAGTATAGGGGATCAATTGTAGCTCTTTTTGATAAGTAAGAGTGTCGAACCCAACAAGGAGCAGCAGGAAATGACAAGTAGTTTTCAGTAAGGTAATGTCTGCAAGTCTTTGAAACGATGTAAGTAGCGAGTAGTTTGATAGCAAGATAATTTGTAACGAGCAAGTAACGATAGTAGCAATAAGTATGCAGCAAGGTAGCCCAATCCTTTTGAGGCAAAGGACAGGCCAAAGCAGTCTCTTATGATAAGCAAAGCGTTCTTGAGTGTACACGGGAATTTCATCTAGTCACTTTCATCATGTTGGTTTAATTCGTGTTCGCTACTTTGATAATTTGATATGTGGGTGTACCGGTGCTTAGGTGATGTTCTTACTTGAAAAAACCTCCTACTTATGATTAACCCTCCGGCAAGCATCCGCAACTACGAGAAAAGTATTAAGAATAAATTCTAACCATAGCATTAAACTTTTGGGTCCAATTAGTCCCTTACGGAATAGTGCATAAACTAGGGTTTAAGCTTATGTCGCTCTCGCAACCCACCATCTATTTACTACTCCACAATGCATTCCCTTAGGCCCAAATATGGTGAAGTGTCATGTAGTCGACGTTCACATGACACCACTAAGGGAATCACGACATACATACTATCAAAATATCAAACACATATCAAATTCACATGATTACTTGCAACATGATTTATCCCGTGACCTCAAGAACAAAAGTAACTACTCACAAATAATGAACATGCTCATGATCAGAGGAGTACTAAATAGCATCATGGATCTGAACATATAATCTTCCACCAAATAAACCATATAGTAATCAACTAAAAGATGTAATCAACACTACTAGTCACCCCCTAGCAACAATCTATAGTTCCGATAACAAGATTGAATACAAGAGATGAACTAGGGTTTGAGATGAGATGGTGCTGGTGAAGATGTTGATGGATATTTCCCTCCCCAAGATGGGAGAGTTGTTGGTTATGATGATGATGATGATTGCCCCCTCCGAGAGGGAAGTTCTCTCGGCAGAATCGCTCCACCGGAGGGCAAAAGTGCTCCCGCCCAAGTTTCGCCTCGAGACAGCGGCGTTCCGCCCGGAAAGTCATCTTTTTTTTCTAGGTCAAAATGACTTATATACCAGAAGATTGGCACCGGAGGTGGGCCGAGGAGGCCACAACCCACCAGGGCGCGCTTGGGGGGCCTGGCGCGCCTGGGTGGATTGTGCCCACTTGGTAGCCCCCCTCTGGTGTTTATTGGCTCCGGTATTTCTTAAATAGTCCATAAAAAATCTCCGTGAAGTTTCAACTCATTTGGAGTTGTGCAGAATAGGTGGTGTCGGTGTCAAAACCGGCGGATCTCGGGTAGGGGGTCCCTAACTGTGCGTCTAGGAGGATGGTAATAGGAGACAAGGGACACGATGTTTTTACCCAGGTTCGGGCCCTCTCGATGGAGGTAAAACCCTACTCCTGCTTGATTAATATTGATGATATGGGTAGTACAAGAGTAGATCTACCACGAGATCGAGAGGCTAAACCCTAGAAGCTAGCCTATGGTATGATTGTTGTTCGTCCCTACGGACTAAAACCCTCCGGTTTATATAGGCACCAAAGAGGGTTAGGGTTACGTAGTCGGTTACAATGGTAGGAGATCTGCATATCCGTATCGCCAAGCTTGCCTTCCACGCCAAGGAAAGTCCCATCCGGACACGGGACGAAGTCTTCAATCTATTATCTTCATAGTCCAGGAGTCCGGCCAAAGTTCATAGTCCAGCTATCCAGACACCCCCTAATCTGGGACTCCCTCAGTAGCCCCCGAACCAGGCTTCAATGACGACGAGTCCGGCGCATAGATTGTCTTCGGCATTGCAAGGTGGGTTCTTCTCCAAATCCTGTGTACCTGTTGAATAGTGTCCTGCTTCTCGTAAATATCGCGCTCCTTGGTTTCCACGCCCAATAATGGCCATCTTCCACGTGTTGAACGAATGCGAAAAGCCAGGGTATTTTTACATTTACCCCCCTAGCTGCGCAAATGAGCTGCCTATATAGGAGACGAGGATCTAGATCCGAATCACACCATCTTCCCTTCGCGAGCTTTCCTCGGAGCGCATCTGACAGAAATCCATTCCATCATGGACAGTCGACGCGGCTCCTCCTCTCGCCCTCCCAGTCCTCAACCTGGAGATTTGGAGAGATGCTCTGTCCCACACAGCGAGCTAGTGATGCTCCAAACCAAGGGATTTATTCCCCCATCCTTCATGGTTCCGGTTCGAGCTGGACTCGCCACCTATAAGGGCAGAAAACAAGCGGAGAGCGTCCCCAGTCCCTCCCAAGGAGAGCGGGTATGCCTTGTCCCTTATTTAATAAGAGGGCTCGGATTTCCAATTCATCCGTTTCTCCGGGGCTCCTGGAGTTCTATGGCCTCCAGTTGCACAACCTTACGCCTGCCTCCATTCTGCATATTGCGGGCTTCGTGGCCCTTTGCGAGCTGTTTTTGGGCATCGAGGCTCATTTCGCGCTGTGGAAGAGGTTGTTCTGCCTCGTACCCCGTTCTCAGGAGGGGTCGATATATCAAGTGGGCGGAGCCAAACTATGGCACATCGCCGGGACCGGATATCTATCCGAACCTCAGAGAAGGCGTCCAAGACCGGCCTTCTAATGGTTTTATATAGAAGATGTCCTGCCGGACCCTGTTCGGATCGGCCTCCCAGAGTTTAGTAATGCTCCTTTGAAGAAACGCCTAAGCTGGCGTCCACGGAGCCCCCAGAGGGAAAATGACAGGGACGTCCTTTACCTGATGAGCCGAATAAGGTTGTTGGCTCATTCCGGACTGACCATGATCGGGGTCATGGCCACATGCATTATGCGAGAGGGTGCAGCCGCCCAAAGATAGAGGCCACCCCATGTGGGATTTCAACGGGGACGATGATGCCACCTGCCATGGCCGTAAGGGGCTGGGATCGGTCGCTGATCTGATGAAGACCTTGTTCGCATTGTACAAGGGAGAAGAGGAGGAATTTCTTCGCGTCAATCCACATGACGAATTTTCTATGAACAATCCTCCAAGCTAGGTAAGCGGACATTTCTTTTTTCCCATCCGATCCATATCCCCATAGTCAAGTATCTCATTTTGTGATTTCGACGCAGGAACTGCGCCAGGCCGTAAAGGATATAAACAACCTGCCTCCACAACCCGAAGATCCGGAACGGTTCCTCGATCCGGCCTCCCAAGAGGATCCGGACATATCGGTGGAGCTGATCGACGGGGTATTTCACCAACTGAGCATTGATAATGCCCTGGTTGCCATTACGGCCGATTACCCCGGAATACTTCCAGCCTCACAGGTAACTGAGACCGAAGCTCCAATACTTTGAGAATGATTCATCCGTGCTTATTTTTGATCACCGTATACCAACGGTGTTTTGCAGGGGGAGCCCTTGAGGCGGAAGGCCGATCCTGCGGCGGCTAGCCAACAAGGGGCAGCACGGCCCAGCAGGCTAAAAAGAAGTGCGGTCCGGATTGAAACGCCGGTGCAACGGTATGGCGTGTCACCTTATTCCCAGGTTTTATTCCGGAAGGCATACTAATGCTCGTGCTCTCTTCAGGAAAAAGAGCGCTCGCCGGACTATATCCGGAGAGGTTGCCAATCGAGCCTCCGTCAGCCAGGCTCCAAAGCCAGGCCCAGAAGCGGAGGCGAACACGAGGCGTGCGTCGGATGCTCCACCGACAGAGGATGTCGACAGATTGTCCGCCACCAACTCCGAGGTGGAGAGTGCCATGAATCACAGACGTCACCGGACAATTCTTCGTGACACATGTTTCTCCCAAGAGGCATTGAACGCCTTCAATTCGGGAGATGCGCACCTCCGTGCCGCTCAAGATGGTCTAGCCAGAGCCACGGAGCAGTATGTAAAAGACATGCGAGTGAGGAAATTTAACAGTTATATATGCCAAGAGTCTCGAGACTTGAAATAGTTAGAATAACTGATTTAAGGATCATTTATTGTGCAGATCTTCTGAAAAAGAATACCCAACTGTCCCAGGAGCTTGAAGAATGCAAAGCCCAACTTGAGGCCACACAAGCCGCGACAGGGGAAGCCAAAGAGACCCCCTCTGGTAATATACGCTTTTAAAAGATAAGTATGTTGTGAAGTGATGCGTGTGTATAAATCTGACAATAGCATTGCAGATGGCGCCGGGGTAGATCTGGACAAGAAATGACTCTGGTGCCGGTTAAAGGCCGGCGAGAACGTGCTTACGAGGGTGAGGCAGGAGAAAAATAATCTCCAAGATGCCAACACCCAGCTGGGTGAGGAACTAAAAGATGTTCGTGCTCAGCCGTCCGACTCCGTTAAGGAGAATCAACGGCTTCGACGCTGCATTTTTAGTAAGTGCTTAAACGAACTTTGAAAAAAGAGTTCGGCGAGGAAGTCGACTAACAGAGTTATGTCTCAGAGGGTATGCTCACAAAGCCGTCCTGCAGAGGAAATGCCCGGTTCTACGGGTGACCTTCTTCCCGAAGTTTACAACTGCATTTAACGAAGTTCGGCAGTGATGAAAGGCGCCGCCTGTGCCTTGTGGCCATCTCTCTCCTGCCCGAAGGCCTTGGGGAGCTTGCAAAGAGGCTCGTGGAGCGTGGGCGCTTCTGATTATGGAAGATATCGGCCTGCCGTCAAAGGCGCCAGGAGGCTGGGCCATGGTGAAGACGCGGTACACGAAGGCTGACCCAAACCACATGGCCGAGGTTGGACTTGTGGGGCCCAATGGGAAGGAGATCCCTGTGAGCTTAGTGTACGGCCAGGTAGAATTGGCCACAAAGTATTCCCAGCAGGACTGTAAACTAGACAGCCTGTTAGATGGCATTGAAGAGGAATACAATCAAATTAATTGACTATGTAATTTAAGGTGACATGTAAACCGCCTTCTAGCCGGATTGTAGATCGTTTGTCATAAGCGGACCTTTTCGCTTCAACCTCGGGACCCAGTAGTCCTGAGTGTGTCTCGAATACCCTCGCGGTTATATAAAAACCGGGGCATGCGTGGAGACCAGCGTAGGGGTCATTATTGCTTTATCGGACAAGTGCCCAACTAGTTATGTTATATTACATGGTTAGTAAGAAACATCTTCCGTGGAGAATAGTTCCGTTAGGGGTTCCTTTCTCGAGGCATGCCCTAAAGTGCATGTCCCGGACTGAAAAAGCGAGAAAAACATCCGGGGCAGATAAATAAATAGGTAAGAAATCTTCTTTTAGTTCACCGACCGAATATTCTCTTAAGAACGCTTAGCTTTCGGCTTCACCCACCGAGGTACACATCCGGCTGACCCGGCAAGAATAATCGCAGAGGTGCTCCCTTTACCACCTAGCCGAACAATCGGGAACGTAGGGGTAAGCACAGAGCCGAGCAACCCAGCTTGGCCAAAACTTAAGTCATATCGATGCATATAATGGTGAATAAAAGGTACATGCGGAAGTGTGACACATGTATTGGGCATGAAGCCCTTATAAATAAGCTTCGTGAAAGAAGCCCCAGTACAATGAGCGGATAGCGCGTCAAGTGTGTGCGAACAATGCGCTAACGAGCCTTCAAAGGCTAGAAAAAAAGGAGGGAGAAGGAGAAAATAGAAGACAGCTAAAATGTAAAATATGGACAGAGGAAGGAGACGAACTCAGAATCCGGCGCTAGGCGTAGAATCTTCGGAGATGGGCTGCGTTCCATGGTTCGGCTCGAGTCGGTTATCCGATGCATCTCGCAGACGGTACGCTCCACCGGTCAGGACTTGGTCGATGATAAAGGGACCTTCCCATTTGGGCTTGAGTTTGTCCTTTTTCTAGTCCGGCAGGCGTAGAACTAGCTCGCCAACATTGTAAGTTTTGGCACGTACTTCTCTGCTTTGATATCTTCGAGCCTGCTGTTGATAGAATGCGGAACGGGCTTTTGCTACGCCACGCTCCTCCTCCAAGGCGTCCAAACTGTCCTGCCAATCGAGCTTGGCTTCTCTTTCTTCGTACATGCGCACGCGAGGTGAGTCGTGAATTAAGGCGCAGGGCAAAACTGCCTTTGTGCCATATACCATAAAGAATGGTGTGAATTCGGTCGTGCGATTCGGAGTGGCCAGCAGCCCCCAGAGTACGGAGTCGAGCTCCTCTACCCAGTGCGTGTTAGATTCCTTGAGGGACGACACTAATCTGGGTTTGATGCCGCTCATAATTAGACCATTTGCTCGCTCGACTTGACCGTTAGTTTGAGGGTGATAGACTGAAGCGTAGTCGAGCTTGATGCCCATGTTTTTGCACGAGAGTTTGACCTCGTCGGCCGTAAAGTTCGTGCCGTTATCAGTGATGATGCTGTTGGGGACACCGTAACGGTGTACGACCCCTGATATGAAGTCTATCACCGGTCCAGATTCGGCTGTCTTAACAGGCTTGGCCTCTATCCATTTGGTGAATTTATCCACCATGACCAGTAGGTATTTTTGCTTGTGGGTTCCCCCTTTAAGGGGTCCAACCATGTCAAGCCCCTGCACCGCAAAGGGCCGTGTGATGGGTATAGTTTTGAGGGTGGTGGGTGGCATGCGGCTTTGATTAGCAAAGAGGTGGCATCCGACGATCGTTGGACTAAGTCCCGAGCATCTGCCGGCCGTCGGCCAATAAAATCCTGTCTGGAAGGCCTTGCCTACAAGGGCCCGGCTGCGGCAGTGCCCTCCGAGTCCGTCTTGAATTTCAGCCAGAAGATTCCGCCCTTCCTCTTCGAAGATACACCTTTGAAGGACTCCGGTTGTGCTTTTCTTATAAAGCTCTCCCTCATGGACCTTATAGGCTTTAGATTGCCGCACTATGCAGGGGGCCTCGTTTTGGTCCTCGGGAAGTTCCTGCCTGGTTAGGTAGGCTAGGAATGGTTCTGTCCAAGGGGCAATGACTGCCATTATTACGTGGTCCGAGGCTGTTATTTCGCTGGCGTAATCCACCAACCGTGTCGTAATGTTCGTGTGGGGCAAAGTGCGGTTGGGTCCGAAGTTGTTATTTCGGACTCTCCCTCCCATAATACGGATGGATTGAACAACCTCTCTAGGAAGATGTTGGGGACAAGATCGCGCTTTGCGCCGATGTGTGCCAACACGTCTGCTGCCTGGTTGTTATCCCGGGTTATATGGTGAAATTCGAGCCCCTCAAACCGAGCTGACATTTTTAGGACGACATTGCGATAAACTGCCATTTTCGGATCCTTGGCATCAAAGTCTCCATTTATTTATGATATCGTGAAGTTCGAATCCCCACGCACCTCTAGGCGTTGAATGCCCATGGAGACTGCCATCCGGAGACCATGTAGAAGGGCCTCAGATTCGCCGCGTTGTTGGAGTCCATATACATTATCCGGAGTACGTATTGAATCAGATTCACGGTTGGGGACGTCGAACGACGCCAGCTCCTGTGCCAGCCAACATTTTGGAGCCGTCGAAGTGCATTATCCGGCTGAATATGCGCCGTACTCTTTAGGGAGTTCGGCTTCGTCCATTCGGGCGAAAGTCGGCCAAAACTTGCGACTTAATAGCTCGCCGTGGCTTATAGGTTATGTCGAACAGGAGGAGCTCAATGGCCCATTTGGCAATCCGGCCCATCGCGTCGCGGTTGTTTATAATGTCGTTAAGAGGTACTTCGGAGGCTACTGTTATCGAACACTCTTGAAAGTAGTGTCGCAGCTTCCGGATGCCATAAACACCGCGTATAACACTGTATTTTGATAATGCGGTACCGTGACTTGCATGGAGTTAGGACAAGGGACACATAGTAAACTGGTTTTGAAGGGGAACTTGTGTCCGTCTGCTTTTCGCTCGACATCGAAAGCACCGCGCTTACAACTTGATGAGTTGCCGATATATAATAGCATTGCTTCGCCCATGTTGGGCACGGCCAGACCGGGTTTGTTGCCAATATGGCTTTTATTTCTTCGAGTCCGGCCAGGCGGCATCCGGCCCACTCGAAGTGTTCAAAAGCGTCGGAGGAGGCGATAAAGAAGTAATGCCTTTTCTCCCAAACGGGAGATAAAGCGGCTTAGAGCCGCCACGCATCCAGTCAATTTTTGTATTTGTTTGAGGTCTTTTGGGATATCCAATTGTGACAGAGCTCGGATCTTGGCTGGGTTTGCTTCAATTCCTCTACGGATACAATGAAGCCCAAGAGATTTCCGGCCGGTACGCCGAAAACGCATTTTTCCGGGTTGAGCTTATGTCATATGTTCGGAGATTATCGAATGTGAGCCTCAAGTCGTCTACTAGAGTTTCGACGTGCTTGCTTTTGACGACCACATCGTCTACGTATGCCTCCACTGCTTTTGCCGATCTGGTTTGCCGTGACATGTCCGAATCATGCGCCGATATGTTGCGCCGGCATTTTTGAGCCGAAGGGCATTGTGTTGAAGCGTAATGGGCCGTATGGAGTGATGAATGCCGTTGCAGCTTGGTCGACTCTCGCCATCTTAATTTGGTGGTAGCCAAGTATAAGTCCAGAAGCACAATGAATCGTGTTCGCGGTAGCGCCGATAATTTGATCGATGCGGGGAGGGGAAGGGATCCTTTGGGCAAGCCTTGTTGAGGTCCTTGAAATCGACGCATAGGCGCCAGGATTTGTCCTTCTTTGGTACCATCACCAGGTTTGCTAGCCAGTCCGGATGTTTTATATCTCTGATGAATCCGGACTCCAATAGTTTGGCTAGCTCCTCTCCCATGGCATGTCTCTCGGGTTCGGAGAAACGCCGAAGAGTCTGTTTGACTGGCTTGAATCCATTTAGGATGTTTAGCTGTGCTCGGCCAGCCGGCGTGGGATTCCTGGCATGTCTGAAGGGTGCTAGGCAAAAATGTCCCAATTTTCGCGTAGGAATTCTCTTAGTGCGGCGTCTACATCAGGATTTAATTGTGCCCTGATGGAGGCCGTTTTTGTAGGGTCCGTTGGATGGACTTGGAATTTGACTATTTCGTCCGCCGGTTTAAAGGAGGTGGACTTGGATCTCTTATCGAGTATCACATCGTCCCTATTCACCGTGGAGCGTAGCGCAGTGAGTTCCTCGGCCGCTAGGGCTTCGGATAGTGCCTCAAAGGCCAGTGCGGCTGTCTTATTTTTGGCGCGGTGTGCTATGTCCGGGTCACTAGCAAGAGTGATGATTCCGTTGGGCCCGGGCATTTTGAGCTTCATGTACCCATAATGGGGTATAGCTTGAAAAATTGTGAATGCCTCTCGCCCTAATACAGCATGGTATCCGCTGCTGAACGGGGCCACTTGGAGTGTGACCTCCTTGGACCTGTAATTATCCGGCATACCGAACACCACATCCAAGCAGTGATTTTTCCCAGACAAAGATGCTTCCCGACTAGGGATTATTCCTCTAAAGGTTGTGCTGCTTTGCTCAATGCGGCTCCAGTCTATTTCCATTTTTTGGAGGGTTTCCTCGTAAATGAGGTTCAATCCGCTGCCACCGTCCATGAGTACCTTGGTAAGGCGAAAGTCGTCCACTATCGGACTGAGGACCAATGTGGCTGGTGCTCGGCTGTTCGTAATTTAGGTTCAGAATCGGCATTGAAGGTAATAGCCGTGTCACCCATGGGTTTATTGTTGCTACTTGGTAGACTTCGCAAGGCTACGGAGTGTTCGCTTCAGATATTATTTGATGCGAAAGTCTCAAGACTGTTAATACCGTCTTGGTATCCCCTGGCTGGTGCTCTAGAGCTAGAAGCTCTTCGCCACTTTTGGCCACCGCCGTAGTATCCAACATGCTCTAAGGCTATGAGTTGGAGTGGCGCCTCTCAGACTATGAATTTTAAAGGGTCCATTGAGCCATCCCTCCCAGACGGTTCCATGCCCTATAGAGGGTTTTTGCTTTACGGTATTTAATCCAGTGATCCGGCGATGATGCACCCTTTATTTTGACCGGGTTGTATTCAAGGCCGGATTGTCCCAAAATCTTGCTTCGGTTTTCCAGCGCTTTCCATTGCACAAGATTTTCAGTACTATGGACGCCAAGTCGGCAAAGCGTGTAATGTCACAAAGGACTTATAGCGTTGAGGATCCCGTTGTCCGTGCAATTATTGCGTAAGAATGAGATTGCGTCCTCCTCGCGGCGCCCTTTATCCCGCCCATAACAAGGAGGAATCGCCCAAGAATGGTGTACTGCTTACGTGGGCTCTTGCCGAATTTGAGATAGGTCGCTTATGTTTGGGTGGGCGGAGGAATTAAATCCTAACCTCGCCTCGATCTCGAGACTTAAGGGCCAAGGAGCTTCGAACTTGGAAGCTTGGATTCTTGGATGTTGTCCAATGAATCTAGCCCGCACGCCTCGACTTTAGGTTCGTGGCTTCAAGGACGCCCTCTCCTCCGCTGGAATCCAGCATGGAGGGATCGAATCCGGATGTAGCTAGTCCTTAAGATAGAAGAAGGGTCGCCTTATTGTTCCTCTACCACAACAACGTGGTGGGTAACCCGGGAGAGTTAATCTCTCTCGCATCGAAGTTTAGGCCCAATCGATCATAGTCCAGAGCGACTCCAGATGCGGCGCGATCCAAGAGCTCGTTTAAGGAAGAGAGCTCCATCGGATCTAACCGCTTCTACGAAGTTCCGAGTTAACGTGAAGATTGCTTTCGATGACCCGAGAAGTCATCGTCGGCGCGGCGGCCGAACAGGCGGTCATAATAAAACCACCTAGCCGGAGAGTTTGGCCGACAACCAAAGCTTCTTTCAACAGTGCCGTCTTTAAATACGAGATGAGGCATCCTTCCTGACGGCGACGACACAGAGGAACTCTCAATGAAAGCACCAATGTCGGTGTCAAAACCGGCGGATCTCGGGTAGGGGGTCCCGAACTGTGTGTCTAGGCGGATGGTAACAGGAGACAAGGGACACGAGGTTTTTACCTAGGTTCGGGCCCTCTCGATGGAGGTAAAACCCTACTCCTGCTTGATTAATATTGATGATATGGGTAGTACACGAGTAGATCTACCACGAGATCAGAGAGGCTAAACCCTAGAATCTAGCCTATGGTATGATTGTTGTTCGCCCCACGGACTAAAACCCTCCGGTTTATATAGGCAACCAAGAGGGTTAGGGTTACATGAGTCGGTTACAATGGTAGGAGATCTGCATATCCAGATCGCCAAGCTTGCCTTCCACACCAAGGAAAGTCCCATCCGGACACGGGACGAAGTCTTCAATCTTGTATCTTCATAGTCCAGGAGTCCGGCCAAAGGTCATAGTCCGGCTATCCGGACACCCCCTAATCCGGGACTCCCTCAAGTGGCCTGATGTATCATTTTCAGGTCCAGATTTCCAGCTGCCGAAATTCTCCCTCTTGGTGTGTACCTTGCAAATTATGAGAGAAAATGCATTAGAATTACTCCGAAAAGCATTATTATAGATAAAAACATTATAAATGACAGTTAGAAAACATGATGCAAAATGGACGTATCAGTCGGCCGCCCGAGGCCAGCGACGCTGGGGAAAAGACGTCCTCAGGGGAGGCAGAAGAGGGGGAGCGGGGAGAAGGGCAAGATGACCGCGGATTCATTGTCTGACCCCTAGAGCCCACCAGATCTGGCCGATTCACCAGAACGTCGTCATCGAGCGAGTCTTCGTCGGAGCCAGGATCCAGGGCCCAGAACCGATTCGGGGGCGCTGAGCAGGAAGGGCGACAGGGGGAAGCTAGCAATGAGGCAGGGAGACGCGGCCCGGCGGGGGCGGCCACGGGAGGGAGGAAAATGAGCGGCGGTGGCGCGGGCAGCCGGGGGAGGCGGGGATCTCCGTAGATCCAACGTCCCGGCCCTCCAAGCAGGGAGAAACAAGGCAGGGAGTAGGCGAATGGGGGCGAGCAAGGGGGGAAGGGGAAGAGGGGACGCCACCACCTCGGCCAAGACGGCCTCAAGACAGGGAAGGGATGGGGAGGAAGGGGTGGGCGGGGAGTCGCCGCCACGACGCCGACCAGGCCATCCCGACTAGGGAGCAGTGGAGAGAAGAGGAGGGGGAAGAGAGGGGCGGAGGGAGAGCCACTCCAAGAGTCAGTGTGGCACCCCGGCTCAGAGCAACCGGTTTACCTTGCATTGCCAACCTAGAGATCAAGTCTTCTAGCAACACACAACAACTTGGTACAGAAAACAACCACTTTATTGATGCTAGCAGAAACATAGGTTCGATATTACATCAAGTAGTGTGGCAAGGCGGCACACACGGTGCGCATAAAACAATATGTACATTATTTAATGAACATGAAGGGGGCCTCGATAACGATAACTACGCGGCAGCGGAACAACGAAGAAGTGGAACTCCATAGCTTCGGGACACCGATGAGGACACGATCTAGACACGGGAAGCACTCCGATCCGATACGACTTTCCTGAAATCTGGCATGACACGCCACGTCAGTACATTGAATGTACTTGCAAGCTCACAACAAGCATAGCCATAATGGCAAACAATATCATGACAATTAATAAGGTTTAATGCAATGCAAGACATATTACTGATGCGGTGATAAATCAACTTATGCACCGAGTCCCGCGGACTCTCTTACCTGCATGTGTTACCTCAGAATCAAAACGGTGACCATGCTCGATCACAAACGAAACCAACACTTTGGTTCCCATCACGATCATCTTCATGATCTCACAAATCATCACAAAACCAGTGCCAGGCATAAAATTTAGTGTGCAAGATTACTTATTAATGTTGGTCCATGGTGTGACTTACTCACGAGCTATGTCCGTAACCGAAGATGCGGCTATCGATAGATTTAAATACACTCTGCAGAGGTAGCGCACTTTACCCACACAACGGAACCCATGGCCTCGTCTTCCCATTCGGGTGGACCAACAGCATTTCGACAAAACCCTCCCATTGCCATGACACTCTCCCGGCCACTCTGACTAACTCCCCACTGGGCTAAGTCATGGGTGGTCCCGTGCCTACCAAAGGCATCAACGGCCACCGTCGTGGCAAAACGGTCCCAAACGGGGACAAGGTACCATAACAACAAACGGGCACACAAGGTTATGTCTACTTACCGGGCCAGGATACCGCACACCCATAACCTTCACTCATTGGAGGTACCGACCCGAGGCATGACAACCGACCGAATAAAGACCTTCCCATAAAGGCAAATGTGGTTGCACTGGGAAAAACTCGATTCAGTGGCACCATGACTCAATCAACGTTATGTTCAAGTTGGATTAACATCAGTTTTAACTTGAAATAAAATAACTCGAGTCACAATATGGCATGATCATGCAACTATTCGACGTGCAATACATACCACTTAAAGTAAACAGATCAACATCATCGAAGTTTTCTTCTTGCACTACTCAACATTAAACTTTACTGATTCTACTTTACTGGTTTTAGCACTCATCATTTTGGTTATACCATAATATCTTAAAATCAATTTATCACATAAAGAAACTACCGTAAATCATAAAAGCATACCACATAATAAAAAATTATTATACTGCCTTAAACTAGTCCATGCATTCAATCAATGCTGTAAACTAAGCATTTCAACCATGACAAAGTTACTAGCATAAGCAATGTTCATTTAAATAATCAAATGCATGAAATAACTCATTTTCAAGTTGGAAAAATCATAGATATTTTAGATGACACCATACAAATGTTGGTGTGGCTTGCCTTAGTGTAGAGGAGGTTCACACTCCTCCTGGTTATCTTCAAGAGAAGTAAGGGAGTCCTAGACTAAGGGGTCCTCGGGCGTCCGGCCTGTTAGCCATGGGCCGGACTGATGGGTTGTGAAGATACGAAGGCCGAAGACCGCACCCGTGTCCGGACAGGACTCTCCTTGGCATGGAAGGCATGCTTGGCGGCCAAATATGTAGATTCCCTTCTTTGTAACCGACCTTGTGTAACCCTAGATCCTCCCGGTGTCTATATAAACCGGAGGACTTAGTCCGGAGAGGATATACTCATTACCATAGTCATACAGGCTAGTCTAGGGTTTAGCCATCACGATCTCGTGGTAGATCAACTCTTGTAATACTCATATTCATCAAGATCAATCAAGCAGGAAGTATGGTATTAACTCCATAGAGAGGGCCTGAACCTGGGTAAACATTGTGTCCCCTGTCTCCTGTTACCATCAACCTTAGACGAACAGTTCGGGATCCCCTACCCGCGATTCGCCGGTTTTGACACCGACATTGGTGCTTTCATTCAGAGTTCCACTGTGCCATCCCTTAAAGGTTCGATGGCCCCTTCAATCATCAGCGATGATGCTGTCCAAGGCGAGACCTTCCTCCCTAGACAGATCTTCGTGTTCGGCGGCTCCGCACTATGGGCCAACTCGCTTGGCCATCTGGAGCAGATCGATAGCTACGCCCCTGACCACCAGGTAAGATTTGGAAGCTTGAACTACGTTGCGGACATCCGTGGAGATTTGATCTTCTCCGGATTTGAGACCGCGGCAACCACTCATGGTCACCCCGATGAACACGACCTAAATATGTCATCGGATCGCATCCAGGAGTCAGCTCCTGTAACCACTCTAGCCTTACATCCGGAGCAGACTGCGCCATCCAAGGACGGGAAGCTCAACCCCACCACGGAGGCCACTGATTCCCCGGTGTTGGAGCCGAACATAGACTTAACCTCACACGACATCTGTGTCACCGGAACTCTGGACTCGTCTTTGATTACAAGTCCCGAACCATGTGTGCCCGCGGACGCCGAACTTGATCATTTATCGATCTTTGAGTTCAGCACCGCAGACATCTTCCAACACTCGCCCTTCGGCAATGTGCTAAACTCATTAAAGAACCTGTCCTTGGCGGAGGACTCACAGTCGAATTATATCATGTTTGAACTAGAGGCTGATGATGGAGAATCTCGTTTCCCACCCACCGCCCACTTCATAGCCACTGTCGAAGACTTAACCGACGTGCTTGACTATGGCTCCGAAGACATCGACGGTATGGACAACGATGCTGATGAGGAGCAGGGCCAAAACCCGCCGCTTACCGGACGCTGGACGGCCACTTCTTTGTATGATGTATACATGGTGGATACACCTGAAGAAACTAACAACGATGACAAAGAGGATCCAGTTGAGGACAAACCTCCTGAGACACAGCCCAGACACCGGCGCCAGCGGTGCAGCTCTAAGTCACGCTGCAAAAGACAAAGAACACCGGCACCGGAGAAAACAATATTCCGGACGATGCCGAAAACAATGAAGACCCTGTCGGAGCAATCTCCGAATAGGATGAACGGGAAGACAGGCACGTTAGCCCTGATGAACAGGCCACACACGAAGGCTCGGAGGATAGTAATTATCTTCCGCTCTCAGAGGAAGAGGAGAGCTCGACAACAAGGATTTCATCGTGCCTGAGGAACCTCTCGAGCAGGAGCGCTTTAAACGCCGGCTAATAGCCAACGAAGGAGCCTGAAAAAGAAGCAGCTGCAGCTTCAAGCTGACCAAGATCTGCTCAATAATAGATGGACCGAAATCCTGGCCGCCGAGGAATACAGCCTTAGTGCCCTAGCCAAAAATTACCCGAAGCGCAAGTTGCTACCTCAGTTCGATGATGATGCGCTGGAGCCCGTACCATCGTCTCACAACGCGGCCGACCGACCGCCACGCGGTCGGGATAAAGAGGAGATTCAAGCCGAACACCACACCGCCCCACCTCGCCATAAGGGCACGAATACAACAGCTCGGGGTTATACAGACGACCTCCGGCAGGGCCTGGACAGTAGAGCAGGACATACAAGATCGATCTACGAATCGCGAGGACGTGGCTCGACACGCGATGACGGCTACCTATTCGGACGTGACAAACCTAGCTACGCCCGGGCCGAAAACCGCAAACGGACTCCATCGGAGGTACGTCGCAGTGTGGCCCAATATAGAGGCGCCGCACACCCTCTTTGCTTCACAGACGAAGTAATGGAGCACGAGTTCCCAGATGGGTTTAAGCCCATGAATATCAAATCATACGACGGAACAACTGATCCCGCGGTATGGATCATGGAGTTCCTTCTCCATATCCACATGGCCCGCGACGACGACCTCCATGCCATCAAATACCTGCCATGAAACTCAAAGGACCAGCTCGACATCGGTTAAGCGATGCCGTAAAACTCTATTGGCGGTAGGAAGACTTGGAAGACGCCTTCATGACAACTTCCAAGGAACATATGTCCGGCCACCAGATGCCGATGACTTAAGTCACATTGTCCAACAGCCCGGAGAGTCATCCAGGAAGCTCTGGACTAGGTTCTTAGTTAAAAAGAACCAAATCGTCAACTGTCCGGACACGGAAGCCCTAGCGGCCTTCAAACACAGCGTCCGGGACGAGTGGCTCGCCCGCCAGCTCGATCAAGAAAAACCAAAATCCATGTCAGCCCTTATCACTCTAATGACCCGCTTTTGCGCAGGAGAAGACAGCTGGCTCGCTCGTAGAAGCAACAACGCCAACGATCCGGGCACTTCCGAAGTCCGAGACGACAATGGCAAGCCACGATGCAGCAAACACAAATGTCGCAATGATAACGAAAGAACGCGCGACACAACGGTCAACGCCGGATTCAGCGGTCCCAAACCTGGTCAACGGAAAAAGCCATTCAAGGCGAACAGAGACGGGCCATCCAACTTAGACATGATATTGGATCGACCCTGCCAGATTCACGGCCACCCCGACAAACCAGCTAATCATACCAACAGAAGTTGTTGGGTATTCAAGCAGGCCGGCAAGCTCAACGCCGAACACAAGGGGAGGAGGCCGCCCGGTGATAGCGACGACGAAGAGACTCACCAACCAAATACCGGGGGTCAGAAGCAATTTCCCCACGAAGTAAAAACGGTAAACATGGTATACGCGACACACAACTCTGTAAGGGAGCAGGAGAAGCACGCCCTCCGGACTGAAGATTACACTCCAACAACTTTAGTACAAAACGGTCTTATTAAACCTCATACCTTGTTGGCCATTAAGCCACCGGTCTCCATTCAACAGGATCGGCCAATTCCGGAGTGGACATAGCAGTTCAGCTTCCACCGCCCACCTCATATACCTGTGAAATTTGTATCGTGCATACATAACCACGCACTTAATATACCATGGGCATCGGCGGAAGCACAATACGGACAAGCCTCCAAGCATTTCTGTAACATTTTTTCTCCAAATTACTCTTTCTTTCTTCATTATCTCTTAAAAACAGTGGACGAAAGGACAAACATCTAACTGACTCTATCGGAGTTCGGATCCGTGACACTCACCTAGGGGGCTACTTCCGTCCAGAATCCCTCGCCGAGGACAAAGCGGCATGTACATGCGACAGGAGGTCCAAAATAACTTTTTGTAGACCGCACTCTTTATTTCCAGCCTGTAATACGCCTTTTTCCTCCGCCTTCGACCCCGGACATGTCAAATAGCCGGGGTTGTGGTCTTTTTATCTATAAAGTAACCATTGGCATATCACTCAGGTCATAATAAACATAATCCGCATCCATCATTCGTTTCTTTTTCAAAAATGAATTCGGCCCCTATGGTTGTTTCACACACATACCTCGGCATAACCTGCCAGGGGCTCGGTATGGGAACAAATGAGTTGCCGACAAAGTCCGAATAGCTTTATAGCGTGCTTCGCCGCGAAGTTTGGCCTTATATGCATCACTCAATCATGTCTTGGGACAATGGTTGGGTTACACAGCTCTGTGCTTGCTACCTTACGTTCCGCCTATCGCCTAGGGTAGTAAAGGGAGAACTCTGCGATTGTGCTTCCGGTTCATCCGGTCAAGCACCTCAAGAGAGAAAGCCAAAACCGATCATTATGATGTCATGAGAGCTGGTCAACCACTCGATGACTTATCGGAATCTTTCGCGATTCCCTCTGTATTATACGAAGGACTTTTTTCTTCAGGTCATATATGTAACGCACCATATTGGAATAAGCCGTACACATACAAGGGGCTATACCGTAGTCCCCCCCTATAAAACTCCTATGGCTAAGTGAAAGTGTTAATGCCCTATAGTCTGATTGCCTCGTTCACCGCATCGACACCTCCTTCACGGACCAAGACGTTGGGTCAAGAGTGCTCAGATGCTTTTCCGAACACCCCCGTATTTCCTACGAGGGGGACTGAAGCCAACGACTGAAAAACTTTCGGATCATATACAAACGGCCGCACAGGAGGGACAAAAAGCCTTTTTAGGCAAAACTAAAATATAGACTGATTATAAAATTTTTCTTTTACAATTCGGATACACTTCACTCGAATATTATGTCTTTTGAACATTGACCCTCTATCAAGCGGGCAGCCTCTAAGACGTCCTCAAAATAATGCTCTGGTGCGTGATGGTCCTTGCCCTAGGGTGGTCCCTTCGCCGCAATATCGATGGCCTTCATCTTCCCCCAGTATGTCTTGACACGGGCAAAGGCCATCCATGCACCTTCAATGCACGCCGACCGCTTAACGGCGTCGACACATGGCCCCGCATAAGCAAGCCGTTGCACCAAGACGAAGTAGCTATTCGGAATAGGATCAGTCGGCCACAGCTAGGTTATGATGTTCTTCATGGCAGCACCGGATATCCTATGAAGCTCGGCCCATTGGGACATTTGTTCATTCAGCAGCAGAGGGCGTTTTGATGCACCAAACTGTGACCAGAAAAGCTTCTCCGTTGCATATCCTTCTTGCGCTTGGTAAAACTGCGCCGCATCGAAAGAGCTCTTCGGCAAGTCTAAAAACATGTCTGGAGAGCTCCACACCTAGTTAAGCTGAGCATAACTCAGATCGCCGAACTTAGTCTGTAACAAAAAGGGCTTACCAGCCGCAATCTCCCCAGCTTGTCGGATCTCCTCACGGGCCGCTCTAGATTCGGACTGCTCTTCTTTCGCCTCTCGCAAGGCCTTGTCAAGATCAGCCATCTTGGCTTTATTCTCCTTCTCGAGGAATTCACAGCGGCTAGCGGTATTTTTTAGTTTGAGCGCCATCGTGGATATTTTCTCTTCGTCTTGGCACCGAGCAGCATGTTCGGCCTATAACTTGGCCGATGCCTTTTCAGCAGCTGCATTACTAAATCGGGCCTGCTCCTTGGCCCGGGCTAGCTCCGCCCGAAGAATCTCAACGGCGACGGCACCATCTGTAGCCATGCATATACCTGTATGCAATTTCCAGCGTCCCGCCTATGTTATAAACATGTATGTGTAATGACTACTCTGAATACATACCTTGCGACTCGTCAAGATGCCTATTGATTAACGCAATGTCATCCCCTGCCACATCAAGCTTCCGCTGCAGCTCAACAATAGTCGTAATGCGTAGTCGCTGGGGGAAACAGCACGTATTCTGATTAACCAGATTAGTCCTTGAGTGTTTCTTCTTGATCCTCCGTTCGCCTCCCATGGGAAGCCAACCCGAGTGTCAGGGGCTACTACCTATACACATGTGCATTTTTGCAAATACAATATAGTTGAAAATGTTACATCACAAACCTCGAAGCCTCTTAGCAGGCTCATGAAGGCTTCATTCAATCCGCTCTTCACGGACAGAATCTTCTCAACCACCGTACCCATCAAGGTACGATGTTCCTCCAAGACAGATGCTTTTTGCAGCATATCCCTCAACATATCCGGCGCTGCCGAGTCTCCGGAAGCTGCTGTAGGAGCACGACATCCTTTGAAGGAACCTGTTCACCCGTCTCCAGAATCATCATTGGCTGAAAGCTGGATAGTCCGGGGCCTTCATTGTTGGCCCCCGAATCCCGGACGATCGGAGGCTCACCTTCAGGTACTGCCTCCTTCATCCCTCGCGATGCTTGTTGATCAAGAAAAACCCTCCGAGATGACACTTCGGAGTCGTCCGCCTTATTGGGCGAGGAGGTCGGGGGAGGTGTCTCACTTTCCATCATCTCTGGGAGAAGATCTCCTGAAGAAGAGGATTGCCCAGGAAAACTCTGGGCCGAACTATAAAGATACACATGTACGTTACATGACTCTTCGGCAACAGGAAAGGAACGAGATGTAATCAAAGCACCCCGGATTCACTTACGATTTGGTCGAAGGCTTGTCCTCATGACGGAGTTGTTCAACGGCGTCGCCTTCCAATCCTGAGCCGCCCGACGATGGCATCTTGCCCCTCTTGGGAGACCGCCCCTCCCAACCTTCGGAGGCGGCCCTTTTCTTCCTGAATGGAGAAGGGATGCTTGCTTCTCCATCGCCTTTGTCTTCGGGCGAAGAAATGTCAATTTCTCCGGATTCGGTATCTAATTTACCTCCGGAACGAAGGCCATCCCGGGTCTTCCTGCTTTCCACCTTGCCCTCCTCTCCGGCGCTGATGCGGTGCAGTGCCAGCATCCTTGTTAACATGGGGTCCGCTGAGTCTTCGGGAAGGGGGGGCGGACACCTAATCCGTTCCGCTTTCTTTATCCAGCCCTGGAAAAAGATGGTTTGCTTAGTGTCTTCCCACAGGATACCTGATTAAGAGGTGTTCGGCGGATGAGTACTTACCATGGTATCCGGATGGTTAAAGTCAAGGCCGGTGTCTTTGGTAGTATCCGGCCACTATTTTCGTTTCCCGAAAAATAATTTCCACATCCCTTTGTGCGTAGCGCCGAAGAAGTGTTGAAGTGTCCGCGGCCCTTCGGGATTAAACTCCCACATGCGGAGAGGCCGCCTTTGGCACGACAAGGTCCGACGAACCAACATTACTTGAATAACATTGATAAGATCAATGTCCCTCTCGAGGAGGCTCCGGATGCGGCTCTGCAGAGTCTGTACCTCATCGATTGACCCCCAGTCCAACCCCTTATTGATCCATGATGCGAGCTGCATCAGAGGGCTATATCGAAACGCAAGCGCAGCCGCCCACTTGGAACCGCGGGGCTCGGTGATGTAGAACCATTCCCGCTGCCATAAGTCAGGGTACTCGTTGAAGGATCCTTTTAGCCAAAGAGCGCTATTAAGCTTCCTCACGGTGGCGCCACCACACTCCGCCTGCTTCCCTCTATCATCTGCGGCTTCACATTGAAGGTCTTGAGCCACAAGCCGAAGTGTGGAGGGATTCGAAGGAAGGCCCCGCATGTGATGATAAACGCCGAGATAAGAAGAACAGAGTTCGGGGCCAGATCGTGAAAATCCAGGCCGTAGTAGAACATGAGCCCTCGAACAAAGGCATTAAGGGCAAAGCCTAGCCCTCGAAGGAAGTGGGAAATGAACACGACCCTCTCACCGGATCTGGGGGTAGGGATAACCTGCCCTTCGGCAGGGAGCCGATGGAGAATTTCTGCCGTCAGATATCTCGCCGCCCTAAGCTTCGCAATATCCTCCTATGTAACAGAAGAAGCCACCACCGACCGGGAAGGCTGGATCTGGACATGATTAAGGTTTGAGGTGGTCGAAATTTGGGTTTTAGAACTCGAGATGGCAAAGGCTGAGGAAGAAGCAAACGTGGAAGAGGGGGAGGCGGGTGTGTACCCCTTTATAAAGGCCGTGAGTATCTAAATATCAACTCCCGGGCCTTGAAACTTGCCTGTTTCCAAGGAGTTGTACCACAGAGACGGTCCGGTTATCCACGTATGTGTTAATAAGAATCTCTTAATAAAAGGGGACACAATCTCTGCTTAGATAAGATGTGTCAATAAAGCCACGCCTCGAAACCCGGGGCTGCAGGACAACAACGGATTTAAAGTAATGTCCCAACGGTGACGTGGTGTCATGCTACAAACAGTTGTCGGTGGATAGATTTATAAATTATTGTGCCCTCTGTGGAAGTATACAAAACTTATGTTACATGTCCGGACACGTTCAATATGTCCGAAGACTATCTTGGAGTTCTAAGGAGGAACCCGCCTTGCAATGCCGAAGACAGATCTACGCCACGGATACCTTGTCATTGAAGCCGTGTTCTGGGCTACCGAGGAGTCCCGACTAAGGGTCCTCGGGCGTCCCCTACTTAGCCGTGGGCCTGATGATGGGTCAGAAGATACGAAGACCGAAGACTGCACCCATGTCCGGACAGGACTCTCCTTGGCATGGAAGGCAAGCTTGGTCACCAAATATGTAGATTCCCTTCTTTGTAACCGACCTTGTGTAACCCTAGATCCTCCCGGTGTCTATATAAACCGGAGGGCTTAGTCCGGAGAAGATATACTCATTACCATAGTCATATAGTCTAGACTTCTAGGGTTTAGCCATCACGATCTCGTGGTAGATCAACTCTTGTAATACTCATATTCATCAAGATCAATCAACCAGGAAGTAGGGTATTACCTCCAGAGAGGGCCCAAACACAGGTAAACGTTGTGTCCCCTTTCTCCTGTTACCATCGACCTTATACGCACAGTTCAGGACCCCCTACCCAAGATCCGCCGGTTTTGACACCGACAACAAGCTTCTCCCTCTGAAAATAAATAAAAGCAACAAAAGAAAATATCAAGAATCATTCTGAAAATCACCAGAAATTCTAGACAGCAAGGAAAAATCTCCATTTTGGTGTGCTGATAGAACTTTTCAAAACAAACACAAGGCAAAAAGAATCAGCTCATTTGGACTTATGGTTTAAAAGTTATGGTTGGGCAAAGTTTTGGTCAAAGATTGATTTAAATTTGAATTAAAATAAAATCAGGGGGTGACGTCGATGGCATATTCCTGGAATACGCCTCCACTCGTATCGCTTCGCGCATGAGTGGTGAGGCTGACAGTGGGCTGCGCACGTCAGGTCGGAGAGAGAGAAAGAGAGATAGAGAGAGAGAGAGAGAGAGAGAGAGAGAGAGAGAGAAAATAGTGACGGGCGACACTTCACCAGCGCTTTATCCGGTGAGGAGGGCTCGGCGGCCAGATCGAGAGGGATGGGTGGATAGAGGAGACACTCGCGCACCTGCCTGCAGATTCGCTATGGCTAGAGGTGGATGGACGGGGTCGGAAAGGGCTTCTCCAGCGGCTGTAGAAGGTGGAGCTCGCCGGAGTTGAAGAAGACGGCGACGTGGGACTGCACCAGGGGCTCCTACGGGTTCGAACGACACTAGTGGGCCACTAGTGAGTCGCCGGAGAAGTTGATTGAGCTCGCGGGGCACTGGAGTGAGGAATAGGAGTTGTGGGGATCACCGTCGATCTCGGGTCGGGGACGGTGGCCAAAGGCCTGCCCGGCCTGGTTGCGGCTTTGCTACGGGTTTGTGGAGGTCGGGCGATGAGCTTGGAGTGGTCGAAGAGGCTGGAGGGGTCGATATTTATAGGCGGACGGGGTGGGGGTTCGAGGCTCTGCCGAAGCTCTCTAGAAGGCGCCTGGCGACGAGGCGCTTAGCGGGAGGAGAAGCCAGCTTGAGCTCACACGGGTATTGTGAAGCTCGAAGACGAGCACAGGAGGCGGTTGGAGGAGAAGTCAGGGGCACGGGTGGACTATGGCTTTGGCCGTGACGTGCCCGTGCTCGATGCGCTGCTCCAGCGGCAATGAGGGGTTAAGGGCGATGAGACGAAGATGGTGGCGCAGTGCGGCAGTCATCGGCGAGCTCTGGAACGAGCACACGCTGAACAGACGCACGGGCGCAGCATAGAGCGCATCGGACGCGCTGCCAGGGCCGTGTCCTCACTCGATCACCATGCGAACTATGCCAAAACGGTGCCCAGAGGTTGCGAAACCATGTCTAGTGTGTTGTCCGTGCAGTGTTTGGTCTAAATGAGGAGATGGCACACTATCAGGCCGACCAGATAAGACTAGAGCTACTCCGCAAGTTTCTGGACAGAAACTTGGGCTCCAAGTTTGTATGGCTTCTAGTATGAGATTAGGGCTAATCTCGTGGGGTCAAGCTTTTCTTAGGAGGGTAATGAGGCTCAAGAAAATGCAGTCTCATCGCATCAAGGAAAAGTATACTTGCTATAGAAACTGCATTTTGGGGTCATAACAGAAATGATTTTCTGTAGCAAAAATATTCCTAAACCTTATGCAATATTTTTGCTTAGGGAGGTGTGCCATGGTTCAACGAATATTTGAGAATTTTCTCAGATTTTTGGAAGCAAGAAAAATGGGGGTTGCTTTGGAGCATAAATTTCTGAATTGAGTTTCAGAGAAGAAAATGAATAATTTTCTTTTATGAAAAATATTCCTTGGGTTGTTTTTGGATTTTTCAGAGAAAGAATGATGATCAAGGAATGGAGGGATCACTTGGGTGAAAATCAAGGACATTCCCAAGTGTTTAAGTCCATTTCAATTGATTCAAAAACCCCAAATTCAAAGCAGAGGCAAAAGAAGTCCGAAAAAAGAGAAAAGGCAAAAACCAGGTTGTCACAAACCTCCCCCACTTAGGATGAATCTCATCCTCGAGATTCGGTTGCTTGGGAAAACAATTCTGGGTAGGCTGTCCTTAAAAATTCCTCTCTTTCCTAGGTTGCTTCTTCATCGATGTGATGCTCGCACTGAACCTTATAAAACTTTATCACTTTACTGCGAGTGATTCTTTCTGTCTCATCCAATATTCTGATCGGTCTCTCCTCATAGGTTAAATCCTTAGCAAGCTCTATTTCTGCCATATCAGTCTTTTTCTCGGGTGGCGAAATACACCTTCTTAGTTGTGCGACATGAAACACATTGTGCACTTCTGACAATTCCGATGGCAATTCCAACTGATAAGCAACTGTGCCAACTCTGGTCATAACTGGGAACAGACCAATATATGTGGGTGCTAGTTTTCCTCGCGTCTGAAATCTCTTGACTCCTTTCATGGGTGTGACTCAGAGGTACACATGCTCTCCGGGTTCAAAACTGATCTGACAGTGCTTTGCATCATAGTAACTCTTCTATCGGGACTTGGCCAACTGCAGTCTATCTCGGATCTCCTTGACTTGCTTTTTAGCTTCCATCATTAAATCAGTTTCGAAAATGCGGCTATCTCTGGTTTGAGACCAGTTTAAAGGAGTGCGGCACTTCCGGCCATACATGGCTTCATAAGGTGACATCTTCAGGTTGGTCTCGAAACTGTTGTTGTAGGAGAACTCAGCATACGGCAGACAATCTTCCCACTTGGGTCCTTGGGCCAAAGCACATGCTCGGAGCATATCTTCGAGTATCTGATTTACCCGCTCAGTCTGCCTGTCTGTCTGAGGATGATAGGTTGTGCTGTTTTTTAGAGCAGGCCCCAAGGCTTGATGGATACGTGACCAAAATGCCGAGGTAAAGAGAGACCCTCGGTCTGAAGTAATTGTTCTTGGCACTCCATGCAAACTGACGATTCTGGACACATATAACTATGCGAGTTGATCGACTCGGTGGGTGGTTCGGATGGGGATGAAGTGAGCTACCTTTGTCAGCGTGTCCACCACGACCCATACTGCATCATTGCCTCGGTGAGTCCTTGGTAGGCCTGCGATGAAATCCATGTAGACATCATCCCACTTGAATTGTGAGACGGGTAGGGGTTGAAGGAGTCTGGTGGGTTTCTGGTGTTCCGCCTTAACTTTGTTGCATATATCGCAGCAAGCGACAAAGTATGTGATGTATTTCTTCATTCCATCCCACCAAAATATCTGGCGAAGGTCTTCGTACATTTTGGCACCTCCTGGGTGAATTGAATATGAAGATTCGGTATTATACGCCAAGATCTTCTTTCTCGTGTCCGCTTGCTCGTGCACGCAAATCTGTCCTCAAAACCTTAGCGTACCTTGCTGATCCTTAGAGAAATCCTGGGTCTTGCCTTGTAGCATACGCTTGACATGGTGTTGTAGCGCTAAGTCATCTGTCTGGGCCCTGCGGATCTCATCCTCAAGGGTAGGAGTAACTTCCAATATATTGGCAAGACTGGCATTAACTATAACCAAATTGAGCTGAGCAATCTCTTCTTGGAGTTCGGGAGGCAAGGCCTCCATCATGGCATTCAGACTGGCAGGCTTGCGGCTGAGGGCATCGGCAACCACGTTGGCTTTACCCGGATGATAATTTATTCCAAGGTCATAATCCTTGACCAACTCGAGCTATCTTCACTGTCGAAGGTTTAAGTCCGGTTGAGTGAATATATACTTGAGACTCTTGTGGTCGGTAAATATCTGACACCTTTTTCCAATGAGGTAGTGTCTCCAAATTTTTAAAGCATGCACAACTGCAGCCAACTCCAAATCATGCGTTGGATAGTTTCCTTCGTGAGGTCGTAACTGTCGAGATGCGTATGCTACTACCTTGCCATCTTGCATGAGTACACATCCAATACCTCTCCTGGATGCGTCACAGTATACATCAAAGCTGCGGTAGATGTCTGGAAGAGTCAACACATGTGTTGTTGTCAGTCTGGTCTTTAGCTCATGGAAGCTCTTCTCACAATCCTCAGTCCATTCAAACTTCTTATCTTTCTTGAGGAGCTTTGTCGTTGGCTTGGCAATCTTAGAGAATCCTTTGATGAAGCGGCGGCAGTATCCGACTAATCCAAGGAAACTCCGGATCTCGGATACTGTCGTGGGTGCCATCCAATCAAGCACGCCCTTCACCTTACTTGGATCCACATCTATCACTTCTGCTGAAAGAACATGCCCTAAAAATCCAACTTGCTTGAGCCAAAACTCACATTTGCGTAACTTCGCATATAGTCGATGGTCACGGAGCCTTTGCAAAACTGCTCCGAGGTGTTCCTTGTGTTCTTCTTCACCCTTTGAGTAGATGAGGATGTCATCGATGAAGATCACCACAAACTTATCCAAGAAATCCATGAATACCTTATTCATCATATGCATGAAGAAGGCAGGGGCATTGGTGAGACCGAATGAGATGACTGTGTATTCGTAGAGACCGTATCGAGTAGTGAACGCGGTCTTAGGAATATCTTTCTTCTTGATTTTTAGTTGGTGATATCCAGTCCTCAAATCAATCTTGGAGAATACTTTTGCCCCACTGAGTTGATCAAACAAATCATCAATCCTCGATAGTGGATATTTGTTCTTGATAGTGACATCATTCAGCTGACAATAATCCACACACATCCGAAGACTGCCGTCTTTCTTGTCCATGAATATTGCGGGTGATCCCCATGGTGAAGAGCTCGGATGAATGTATCCTTTCTGAAGCATCTCATCAAGCTGTTTCTTTAACTCCACTAATTCTGACGAAGGCATCCGATAATACTTCTTGTATAACGGCGCGGTTCCGGGCACGAGATCAATTGCAAACTCAAGATCCCTGTCTGCCGGCATTCCTGGTAATTCCTCGGGGAATACATCTGGAAACTCACTGACCACAGGAATTAATTCCAGTTCTTCAGCCACAACCGTGAAAACCATTTCCTTCTTGGGTATGCTCCTCTGGGCATAGAATTTTTTGGTTTGACCTTTCTGACTTGTCATGGTGACTTCTCTGGTTGCACAGTTGATGCATACTTGATATTGGGTTAACCAGTTCATTCCCAAAATAATATCCAACTTGGCAGACTTGATGACTATCAAGGAAGTTGGAAATCTGACACCCTTGATATCAATTTCCAAATTACGACAGACTAGATTGCTTCTGAGCACGGATCCTAGGGATTGTGCCATCATACTTTTTTCCCAAAATCAAGCAAGGAAACTTGTTTTGGGCAACAAAACTCCGCGAAATAAAAGAGTGGGAAGCCCCAGAGTGAAATAAAATTATTGCAGTTATGCTATCAACAGGAAACATACCAATGACAACTTCCGGGTCCTCCTGGGCTTCATCTGCGGAGAGGTGGTGAACTTGCCCTTGGATGGTCCTATGGACAGAGTAGGGCTCCAGATGATTGATTTGTGTCCTGAATGGGGCGTTTGGTTTGCCGGTCTTGGGGCACTGTGTGGCATGATGTCTGGTTTGCCCACAATTGAAGCAGGAATTGTTGCACTGACATTCTTCGTGCACCGGGTTGGTCACGACGTTCTTGACATGAGTAGTGGTCTTGTTAACATTCTGTTTCCAATTTGGTTTGTACTCAACCTGAGTCTGCTGCCAAGTACGAGCCTTATGCACTGGTTGTTCATCCTTCTTAGGCTCTATTTTGCGCTTGTGATCATTATTAGCGGGCCTGTTGTCGTGCACGAGCTTGTGTTCCCTTTCTGCGATGAGGGCTTTGCTTACTAGAGTTTGGAAATCCGGGAAATCAAACATACTAAGAGTGCATCTGAGGTGTTGGTTCAGTCCTCCAAGAAAACTGTCGATCTTCCTTTGTTTTGTGGCCACATCATAGAGAGAATAACGGGCCAAATGGTTGAACTTGTGCAGGTACTCACTTCTTGTGTGCTTCCTTGTGTGAGAGCGAGGAATTCGCTACCTTGACCTTCATAATACCGGCAGGAATATGGTACTTGCGGAAATAGTCCTTGAAATTAGTCCAAGTAATTTCTTCGTCCGCAGGCCACATAGCCTTAGCATTATCCCACCATATAGCGGCAACTCCTTCAAGATAATGCGTAGCGAATGGAACCTTGTCAACTTCTTCAGTGCGAGAAATCTCACGCTTCTTCTCAATAGTCCTTAACCAATCATCGGCTTCCAAAGGATCGATAACTTGACTGAAACTGGGAGGCTTGGTCCTCTGAAAATCTGACAGCTTGGAGTGATGACCATTCTGCCTAATCATAGCTTGCACACTTTTCAACAGCTCAATCAGATCGTTGTTCCTTCTTTCTTCAAACATACACATAATTTGCTCAGTAGATGGTGGATGTGGCGGTGGAGGCGGTGGTGGCGGATATGGCTCGGGGGAATGTCCTGCTTGTCTTGCTGAGCGACGATCAGGGACATCCTCAAAAGCGTGGCTGCTGCTGACTCCCCGCGTCATCCTATTGTTTATTTTCCCAATATAAAGCAACCGAGATAAAAAATATCCAAAAATGGGAAGAAAGCCAACGACAAGCCGAAAGAAAGCAGCAAAAAAGAAATCAAGGCAAATAATAAAAAGGTTCCAACATAATTATACATCTTCACTATTAAACAATCAAACAAGAACTTATCTAAACACACCCCACAAAATGTACACGGATCCATTATCACCGTAAGATTGGACCCACTAAACTTAATCTAACGGTTTATCTTAATCTAATTTTTCTCTTGTGTGTACTTAGTAATTTAGATTGACTGAACAAACTTCACCGCAGAGGAAACTTCACACCCGCAAAATTTATCCCTGTAAATCACGCAAGGCATGAAAAAGAATGTGATCAAATTACTCACCTCAGATAATAATTCAACAAATCTCCTGTAATCATGCACAAAACTGGCGCACAATCCCCACGCTCCCTCCCCATTGCCGCCACGGGAACAGGAGCCGCCGCGCCCCCAGCCTCGTGCCGCCCGCAGCATGCCGCGCGCCGCTCGGCCTGCATCTCCTCCCTCGAGAAGCGGCGGCGCGGAACCAGAGTGGTCGGTCTGCGTCAGTGGCGGCAAGGTCCATCTCCTTCCTCGACCAGCGGCTGCGGACTAGGATGCAGCGGGCGGCCACAGACACGGCGGTGGGTGCGGGCCACGGCAGCGGAGCTATGCGTGGTGGCCCTTGTGGCGCGGCCGCGATGGTGCCGTGGCAGCTACGCGGCGGAGGGTGTGTGCGTGAAGGCTGCGCGTTCCTCTGGCTTCCGGCGTGCCACGACATGGAAGGCTTGGATTGCGAGACGAAGGGCAGCCTATGGAGTGCCGTGGGGGTGCAGCTGGCTATGAGATCTGAAGAAGTGGCTAGGAAGACGGTCGCGTCCATGACACACGCGTCGCTCTCCGCATCACACACTTTGTCCTGTGTCTTCCTCCAGATCTTGTTTTCTCGACATCTACAGTCTAGATTGAAGGAAGATTCGCTTCTTTGCCAATTCTCCATGCCATTCACTCATCTCCAAGATATTAATCTTACATCTTACAATACAAAGCTTACTTTGAACTCCTTATGATCAGTCTGTCAGATGTATTTGTAGTAACTCTTACCTAGAAATATGTCTCACGAAAGAAATGCCCTCATTCATAGATATAGTTGATAGTCTTGATTCCAGAGCCGTGATGACACTAGGTTAAGAACCACCAAAAAGAGAATGAAGTTCTATGTAATAATTTGGCAAAATCTTTGTTTTGTTCATGTGTTCTATCTGATGTGATTTTTCTTGCTACTAACTTTCCTACTCCTGACATATAAACTCCTATTTGCAGCACTTGGATATACGTAGTTGTATCAAAATTCCCTTCTTACAACATGAATTGCTGCTACCAGGAATATTAGATTGGAAGCACCTACATTGGACTAGATTAATTTGATTTCTTTGGTATAGCTTGCTTCCTCATTGACTTTGTAATTGTGATACTTGTAGTTTGAAAGTATTTTGTTTCATCTTTGGCATGTTATTCAGTTTTCAAAATTGATCTCCAAGTGTTTATGATGGTGTGACTGAATGTTGAGTAAGTCCCACCTATGGAACCTCATAAGGCTAAGGCATTTAGACTAGATGCGTGGATTATGTGGTTGCTCACTAGATGTCTTCATTCACTGCAGTTGATGGTGTTGGAAACAATATATGGACACTTGGTTATTTCTTTGAGTTGACACAAGTCCAATAAGAATTCTGCACCGACAAAATGAGAGAGGAATTCAGCCCTAAAGAAAGCACTGACAGTGAAAGCGGCATATATTTTATCACTTGGTCCTTCTATCAATGAAGCAATGTCAAGAGGTAACGGATGCAGTGTGGATAATGCAGGTATAAAATTTTACTCAATATAGTACTATTTTTTCTGTCAATTTGGTGTTATGACGGAAGATTGGGAAGCAACCAATTAGTCGTTTCCGTTCTCTCTACATAATTACCTTAGCATATTTTCATAATGCTTTCCCTTATTTATTAACAGAGTTTGCTATGGAGACTATAAATTAATTGAACACCTACACTTGCCCCAGAACTCTTGGTAGCTAAGAGCCTCACACACGGATGTCAGTCGGGGCTTCCGTCCCACACCACTCTGTTGGCCACGACCGCAACCGTCCCAGCATCACCCTCCCGCCGTCATAAACGATCCGGCATTGCTGCCCACACCCCTGCTTTGCTGCATACCACTTCTCTAGCCTGTACAGTGGGGCGGCAAGCATGCGACTGAAGACGATCAGGTGACAATGTTTTTTCACAAGTATTGGCAATGGACAGTACCAATGTCGTAACTAATTTTTTCTATCTGAGTAGCAGTTTCTCATTAATTTCAGTAGATATGCTTATCTTGGTTTATGATCCATCAGTAAGGTTTGTCTATTTTCATTTTAAGTTTCCACACATCTGTTTCATAGCATCCAAATTCTCTATTAAAGAGAAATACGTATGGAGTTCATGTGCCATTCATACATTCTATTGTAAATTTTATTTTTAAGTTATGAATCTGAATGTAACTTCTATATCGGTTCACTACAAAGATGTGATATTCATTCTATAAGATTTGTTCTGGTGAGGCTCATGAGTTATCTTGGAGAATGTTACCTATTTAGAAAGAATATTTTCCCTGCTTTTTATGGGGTGGAATTTTTCATAGCATCAAAGTTATGTTCGAATCCTTCTGAATTTTACTAATCTCATCAAGATTTTCTTTTTGACAGTGTAATCTTACCAAGATCATGTGCTTTTTTATCTCTGGTTCTTACTTGTCAGGTTAGTGAGTTGAATCAAACGAATCCTCTAGCCACTTAGGTCTTTAAGCCCCGGTTCTTGCTTTTGTAGTTTTGTTTATTCTCTTCCAATTTTTGAGCCAAGGTTGGAAGGTTGAGTCGGCAGAAAAATGTATCGGATCCGTAACAAATGTTCTTTGCACAACAATTATACATACGAGGAAAAGAGCAAGACGTATTGGTGAATAGTGTTGATTGTGTGTATGGACATGATTTGATTTGGATACTTTTGTTGTATATATCCAATTGTATCTTTTATAACTTATGGATATTAATCAAAACGTGCGTTGCACGTGCACGCTTACTAGTAGACTCATACATGAAAAGTAAACATCATGACGGGTTCGACTACCCTCATACATGAAACTAAGCATCATGACACATACGACTACATCCGTACATCAACCTCATGACGACTGCGGATACTCTAACGATCTAGTGATGGGCTGGTGCTACGGGCTCCTCTCCTGAGCCGGACTCGGATCCTGAGCTGATAGTGGAAACCTCTGGGTTAAAAGTGACACGACAGCTCTGCCTCGAGGACTCTCCCTCAGGGGCGGGTGCGGGGTGAGACCTAAGCATAGGGGTTGCAGGAGTAGCGACAAGGGAAGCCCACGTAGCAGGGGCACTGCGAGGAGTCACTGCCAAAGGGTTCGTGGTACCCTGAGTGGTCAATAGAGTAACATGAGTAACAGAGGCTGGAGGAACGAATGGAGTAATCCGACAATAGGTGGAGGGTTCCTATTCTAAGCAGCGACAAGGGCTATCTAGGATCGGGTTAACTCTTGGGCCAATTCATAGATGAAGACATAACTGGCAGTAATATAGAGAGAAAGGTGGCTAGCAGGACGATCGCATGCCGGATCAATAAAAGGAAAGCGGATACGCCCGTTCTCGTGCAGAGACGGGTAGAAATAGAAACCTGGATGGCCCTGCATGCGAACCTCATTGTAGCGCAAGTCTACAAGAGCCTCGAGTGCAGCAAACTGGATGGCCAGAGATGGCATGGAAGCGAAACCACCCTTAGAGGAATGGGTGTAAGCGCCGGAAGGAGAACTGTGGTGTAAAGTGACCTCCGCGTAATACTCGTACAACGAACCGACCAGAAGCTCCCGATACACCTGATACACTGGGTTAGCACCCTCTGGGTACAGTTGACGCCACACGTTCTGAAGTAGGTGCGGCGAGGTGTGCGGTGCTGATAACCCACAAGTATAGGGGATCGCAACAGTTTTCGAGGGTAGAGTATTCAACCCAAAATTATTGATTCGACACAAGGGGAGCCAAAGAATATTCTCGAGTATTAGCAGTTGAGTTGTCAATTCAACCACACCTGGATAACTTAGTATCTGCAGCAAAGTATTTAGTAGCAAAGTAATATGGAAGTAACGGTAACGATAGCAAAAGTAATATTTTTGGGTTTTGTAGTAATTGTAACAGTAGCAACGGAAAAGTAAATAAGCGAAGAACAATATGTGAAAAGCTCGTAGGCATTGGATCGGTGATGGAGAATTATGCCGGATGTGGTTCATCATGTAACAATCATAACATAGGGTGACACGGAACTAGCTCCAGTTCATCAATGTAATGTAGGCATGTATTCTGAATATAGTCATACGTGCTTATGGAAAAGAACTTGCATGACATCTTTTGTCCTACCCTCCCGTGGCAGTGGGGTCCTAATGGAAACTAAGGGATATTAAGGCCTCCTTTTAATAGAGTACTGGAACAAAGCATTAACAAATAGTGAATACATGAACTCCTCAAACTACGGTCATCACCGGGAGTGGTCCCGATTATTGTCACTTCGGGGTTGCCGGATCATAACACATAGTAGGTGACTATAGACTTGCAAGATAGGATCAAGAATTCACATATATTCATGAAAACATAATAGGTTCAGATCTGAAATCATGGCACTCGGGCCCTAGTGACAAGCATTAAGTATAGCAAAGTCATAGCAACATCAATCTCAGAACATAGTGGATACTAGGGATCAAAACCTAACAAAACTAACTCGATTACATGATAAATCTCATCCAACCCATCACCGTCCAGCAAGCCTACGATGGAATTACTCACACACGGCGGTGAGCATCATGAAATTGGGGATGGAGGATGGTTGATGATGACGACGCCGATGGATTCCCCTCTCCGGAGCCCCGAACGGACTCCAGATCAGCCCTCCCAAAAGAGTTTAGGGCTTGGCGGAGGCTCCGTATCGTAAAACGCGATGAATCTTTCTCTCTGATTTTTTTCTCCCTGAACGTGAATATATCGAGTTGGAATTGAGGTCGGAGGAGCTCCAGGGGGCCAGGAGGTAGGGGGCGCGCCCCCACCCTCGTGGAAAGGGTGTGGGCCCCCTGGCCTTGATTCTTTCGCCAGTATTTTTTATTATTTCCAAAAATAATCTCCGTGAAGTTTCAAGTCATTCCGAGAACTTTTGTTTCGGCACATAAATAACACCATGGCAATTCTGCTGAAAACAGCGTCAGTCCGGGTTAGTTCCATTCAAATCATGCAAGTTAGAGTCCAAAACGAGGGCAAAAGTGTTTGGAAAAGTAGATACGACAGAGACGTATCAGGTGCCGGCTCAGACTGGTACAGGAATGGAGCTGGAGCCATCTACACTCACAATCATTAGACGGTTAGTAATAACAATAAATAAAATGCATGCAATGCAACAACCAATTTCTATTACTACCGGCACTCAAACTAAGCTAACTAACGTTCATCTAGCGCGATCGATGGTCTAGAGTGTCTCACAACAAGGCTCGATACCAAGCGTTGCCAGGCACCACGACTGGAGCAACCGGTTTACCTTGCATTCCTAGCCCATAGATCAAGTCTTCTGGCAACACACAACAACTTGGTACAGAAAACAACCGCTTTATTGATGCTAGTGGAAACATAGGTTCGATATTATATCAAGTAGCAAGGCCAAGTGGCACACACAGTGGTGCTGAAAAATATGTACATTATTTGATGAACATGAAGGGGGCCTCGATCATGATAACTACGCGGCAGCGGAACGACGACGAAGTGGAACTCCATAGCACAGGGACACCGATGTGGACACGATCTAGACACGGGAAGCACTCCGATCTGATACGACTTTCCTGAAATCTAGCATGACACGCCAGGTCAGTACATTGAATGTACTTGTGTGGGAGTCCTGGATTAGGGGTTCCTCGGACTGCCGGACTATATGCTTTGGCCGGACTATTGGACTATGAAGATACAAGATTGAAGATTCCGTCCCGTGTCCGGATGGGTCTCTCCTTTGCATGGAAGGCAAGCTTGGCAATTCGGATATGTAGGTCTCCTCCCTTGTAACCGACTCTGTGTAACCCTAGCCCCCTCCGGTGTCTATATGAACCGGAGGGTTTAGTCCGTAGGACAACAACAATCATAATCATAGGGTAGCTTCTAGGGTTTAGCCTCTACGATCTCGTGGTAGATCAACTCTTGTAATACTCATATCATCAAGATATCAAGCAGGAAGTAGGGTATTACCTCCATCGAGAGGGCCCGGACCTGGGTAAACATTGTGTCCCCCGCCTCCTGTTACCATCCGCCTTAGACGCACAGTTCGGGACCCCCTACCCGAGATCCGCCGGTTTTGACACCGACATTGGTGCTTTCATTGAGAGTTCCACTGCACCGTCGTGATAAAGGCTTGATGGCTCCTTCGATCATCAAGAACGATGCGATCCAGGTGAGGTTTTTCTCCCGCATGCATCTTTGTATTCGGCGGCTTCGCACTGCGGGCCAACTCGCTTGGCCATCTGGGGCAGATCGAGAGTTACACCCCTGGCCGTCAGGTCAGGTTCGGAAATTTAAACTATACTGCAGACATCCGCGGAGACTTGATCTTTGACGGATTCGAGCCTATGTCAGGTGCGCCGCACAGTCACAACGAGCATGACCTAACTCTGCCGTCGGACGGTGTTCAGGAGATCACATCTATGGCTACTCCGACCCTAAATCCGGAGCAGAGTGCGCCGTCCGAGGACGGGTGGATGGATCCCGCCACGGAGGCCGCACACTCAGTGGCGATAGAGCCTAATACTGATTTCACCTCCTATGAGACCTGTGTTGCCGGACACTTGGATTCGTCCCCGGCCACGGGCTCCGAACCGCCCGCGTCGGTGCCTATCGAATTTGATTGGGCACCGATCATGGAGTTTTCCTCCGCGGATGTCTTTCAGCACTCGCCCCTGGGCGACGTGCTAAATTCATTAAGGTCTCTCTCCTTGTCAGGAGACCCTTGGCTGAACTATGTCCGGCTTGAGTGGGAAGCGGACGACGAAGAAATTCGTTCCCCACCTACCACCCACTTGATAGCCATTGTCGATGACTTAACCGACATGCTCGATTTCGGCTCTGAAGACATCGACGGTATGGACGACGATGCAGGAGATGAACATGAACCACCGCCCACAGGACGGTGGACTGCCACCTCATCATACGATATTTACATGGTGGACACCCCCAAAGAGAGCGATGGCAATAAGGCTGAAAGCACAAGTGCTCCCTGGGTGATTTTGGTAATTAATGTCAATATATCTCTTGTTGGACCAACACTTTTATCTAGTATGTTTCAGACAAGTTCAACAATGGAGTGGCATGGACTAGAGGATGTGGAACCCCTTCAAGATGCTAAGGACAAAGGATTGGCTCAAGCCTCAAGATCAAGATCAGACACTTTCTATTTTAGTGATCCAAGATCACATTGAGTCTATAGGAAAAGCCAATATTATCAAGAGGGGATGAGGTGTTGCTTAATGAGTTTCTTGCTCTCATATTGCTTAGTGATATGCTCCAAAGCCCTCAACTACTTTCTCACATCCACATATGTCCTAAACCAAAAGTCAAACTCGGCCCCACCAATTCTTTCTATCCGGCGCCACCGATTTCAGATGTCTTAGCCACTGCCACAAACCCTAGGCAAATCGGTTGCACCGATAGGGATCTCGGTATCACCGAGATGGGATTGTAATCTCTCTGTGTATGTCCGTTACCAAATTCGGTATCACCGAGTTTAAGCAATCGGTACTACCGAGATTACAATGCAAACTCTCTGGTTAGCTTATTACCAAAATCAGTCCCACCGAGTTTGTGTAATCGGTCTCACCGAGTTTGCCTGACCAACTCTCTGGTTAGCTTATTACCAAAATCGGTCTCACCGAGCTTGTGTAATCGGTCTCACCGAGATTACATTATGCCCTAACCCTAACCACATCGGTCCTACCGAGTTGCATGTCGGTCCCACCGAAAATCCTAACAAATACTAGATTTGCTGAATCGGTCCGACCGAGTTTATCAATTCGGTCCCACCGAAGTTTGGCAAGTTGTGTGTAACGGTTAGATTTTGTGTGGAGGCTATATATACCCCTCCACCCACTCTTCATTCGTGGAGAGAGCCATCGTAATCTAACCTACACTTCCAAAGATCCATTTTCGAGAGAGAACCACCTACTCATGTGTTGAGGCCAAGATATTCCATTCCTACCATATGAATCTTGATCTCTAGCCTTCCCAAGTTGCTTTCCACTCAAATCTTCTTTCCACCAAATCCAAAATCCTGTGAGAGAGAGTTGAGTGTTGGGGAGACTATCATTTGAAGCACAAGAGCAAGGAGTTCATCATCAACACACCATTTGTTACTTCTTGGAGAGTGGTGTCTCCTAGATTGGCTAGGTGTCACTTGGGAGCCTCCGACAAGATTGTGGAGTTGAACCAAGGAGTTTGTAAGAGCAAGGAGATCGCCTACTTCGTGAAGATCTACCGCTAGTGAGGCAACTCCTTCGTGGGCGACGACCATGGTGGGATAGACAAGGTTGCTTCACTAGTAGAAAAGGGGGCAATGGCCCAGGCCGGTTCAGCCCATTAGTCATGGTTCTGCCACGAACCGGGACCAATGGAGCTATTTGTCCCGGTTCGTGAGCCCAGGGGGGCGGCCGGGCCACGTGGGCCATTGGTCCCGGTTCGTCCGGACCTTTGGTCCCGGTTGGTGGGACGAACCGGGACCAATGGGCCTGGCTCCTGGCCCACCATCATTGGTCCCGGTTGGTGGCATGAACCAGGACCAACGGCTTCCCTTTAGTCCTGGTTCGTGCCACCAACCGGGCTAATGGTGGTGCCTATATATACCCTCACAGCAAGAGCAGAGCACACCGCTCTATTTTTTTTCCGGCCGAGGGGAGAGGGCTTGGTGGTGCTCTAGCTCACCTCCTATGCACACAAGGTGTTCGATGGAATGCCCGAGCCACACTACTTAAGGTTTCTCCTCTCCAAGCTCGACCGCCAAGCTCCATTTTCCTCAATATTTATCTAGGTTTAGCGGTCCGTCACGCCCCGTCCCCGTCTTCATCGCCGTCGATCACCCACGCCGATCTCATCGCCGGCACCACCGTGGTGAGACTCTTGTTCTTATCTTCTTTCTGAAAGGAAAATTATTCTTACTTGTATGTTTAGATAGATACTTGTATTATTTTCTTACTTTTATTATTGCATCTTATATAGTGCGATGGTTTTGGTATCCGCCTCACGGGCCCTCGGCCCCTGCCTATGATTCGGATGTGGTATATATTATCTTTTCATAACTATTGGTTCATTTATTGTTTATGAAAATTATGCCGACCAACGTGACATAGATTTTATTTATCTAGGAGGTTGTTGAACCGAAATTCCAACCGACCCTATTGTCGAGAGATTAAATTTAGTTGAAGAAGAAAACAATTTCTTGAAGGAAAAATAAAAAACTTGAGGAGGAGAAGATGATATTGGAGTTGCATGTTGCGGATGTCGCCAATGATCACAAGATCAAGATGGATGCAATGCGCTCAAGATTAGAAAGATTAGAAAATATGCCATTCGCATCGAGGCTTGGTATCATTATGCCGTTGGATCAGTTGTTACCTTGGTTGCGATTATGATCGCATTTGTTTTCGCATTGAAATGTTTTACATAGTTTCAATGTATGGTTTAATTAATTTAGATGCTCTGCAGAGCTTTATGTTGTTAGATGAGAACTATATATGTACTTTGGTTTTTATGTGATGATGAACTTCTATTTATTTGGTCACTTAATTATGTATTCATGATGTTCTGTAATGATTTTTGACACACTTAATTATATATAATGCACGCAGATGAACCGACAATGGATGTACGGTGACATACACACCTCCGAGTACACTAAGGGGGTGCATGATTTTCTCGAAGTGGCTGAGGCAAACAAGCAGAATGGTTTTATGTGTTGTCCATGCCCTATATGTGGGAATACGAAGTCTTACTCTGACCGGAAAATCCTTCACACCACCTACTTTACAAGAGTTTCATGCCACACGATAATGTTTGGACGAGGCACGGAGAAATAGGGGTTATGATGGAAGACGGCGAAGAAGAAGAGTACGATGACAACTATGTGCCCCCTGAATACGGTGATGCTACCGAACATCAAGAGGAAATGACGATGTGCACGATGGTGCCGCAACAAAGTAAGCTGCTGAAGATCAAGAGAAACCTTACGATGTGCCCGATGATGATGATATCAGCCTGGTCATTGTCGATGCAAGGACTCAATGCGAAAGTCATAAGGAGAAGCTGAATTTCGATCACATGTTAGAGGATCACATAAAAGGGTTGTACCCCAATTGCGAAGATGGCAACACAAAGCTCGGTACCATACCGAATTGCTGCAGTGGAAGGCGTAGAATGTTGTGCCCGATAAAGGATTTGAGAAACTACTAAAATAATGAAGAAGAAGCTTCCAAAGGATAACGAATTGCCCGACAAGACATACGCAGCAAAGAAGGTCGTATGCCCTCTAGGATTGGAGGTGGAGAAGATACATGCATGCCCTAATGATCGCATCCTCTACCGCAAGGTGCATACAAGGATCTGAACGCATGCCCGGTATGCGGTGCATTGCGTATAAGATCGCACGAGATGACCCTTGTGATGTTGACGGCGAGCCTCCCAGAAGAGGGTTCTGCGAAGGTGATGTGGTATGCCCCTATAATACCACGGTTGAAACATCTGCTCGTAAACGGAGAGCATGCCAAGTTGATGCGATGGCACAAAGTGAGGACCGTAAGAAAGACGGAAGTTGAGAGCACCACCGACGGGTCACAGCTTGAGAAAAATCGAGAGAAAGTACTGATGAGTTTGCAAAGGACCCAAGGAACGTATGGTTTGCTTTTAAGCGCCAGATGGCATTAATCCTTTCGGGAGCAGAAAGCAGCAATCACAAAGACTCGCCCGTGACTCTATGTATGTATAACCTTCCTCCTTGGATGTGCATGAAGCGGAAGTTCATTATGATGCCGCTTCTCATCCAAGGCCCTAAGCAACCCGGCAACGACATTGATGTGTACCTAAGGCCATTAGTTGAAGAACTTTTACAGCTGTGGAATGGAAACGTGTACGACGTGGGATGAGCACAAAAGGAGGAATTTGACCTAAAGGCGTTGCTGTTCGTGACCATCAACGATTGGCCCGCTCTCAAGAACCTTTCGTGATGCATAAACAAGGGATACCACGCATGCACGCACGGTTTACTTGACACCAATAGTATATACCGGGAAGCTGCAGGAAGAATGTGTACCAGGCCATCGCCGATTTCTTCCGACCAACCATCAATGTCGAAAGAAAGGCAAGCATTTCAAAGGCGAGGCAGATCACCGGAAGAAGCCCGCCATGCGCACCGGTGATCACGCATTTGCTATGGTCAATGATTTACACGTAATCTTTGGAAAGGGTCCCGACGGACTAGCTGTTCAATGACGCCGACAATCATGCAGCCATGTGGAAGAAGAAATCTATATTTTGGGACCTACCCTCGGAAAGACCTAGAGGTCCGCTCTTCGATCGACGTGATGCACGTGACGAAGAACCTTTGCGTGAACTCGCTAGGCTTCTTGGGCGTGTATGGGAAGACAAAGATACACTTGAGGCACCGGAGGACCTGCAACGCTTGCACGAAAAAGAGGGCATGCCTCAAGCAAGATGAAGGTCCCGCCAAATACGCTCTACGAAAGAAGAGAAAGAAATCTTCTTTGAATGCCTTCAAGATGAAGGTCCCGACCGGCTTCTCGTCGAATATAAAGGGAATAATAAATATGCCGAGAAAAAGTTCCGAACCTAAAGTCTCATGATCGCCACGTGATTATGACGCAATCGCTTCCGGTTGCATTAAGGGGGCTTCTACCGTAAAACGCCCGATTAGCCATTGTGAAGCTATGTGCATTCCTCAATGCAATATCTCGTAAGGTGATCGATCCAGAAATCGTACCAACACTAAGGAGTGATGTGGCGCAATATCTTGTCGGGCCGAGCTGGTGTTCCCACCATCCTTCTTCAATATCATGACGCACGCCCTAGTTCATCTAGTCGACGAGATTGTCATTCTGGGGCCCGTATTTCTACACAATATGTACCCTTTGAGAGGTTCATGGGAGTCCTAAAGAAATATGTTCCTAACCGCTGCTAGGCCGTAAGGAAGCATCTCCATGGGCCATCAAACAGAGGATGTCATCGGGTTTTGTGTTGACTTCATTCTCGCCTTAAGAAGATAGGTCTCCCTAAATCATGTATGAGGGGAGACTGACCGAAAAGGCACGCTTGGAAGGGACTCAATAATATGCAGGGACGGATATTCTTGGTCTCAAGCACACTACAGTTCTACGTAACTCTACCTTGGTGACCCAGTATGTCGATGAACACAAGAATACCAAGGCCCAAACACCCGGAGCAAAGGCGACGATCGGATTACATGTGAACACATCAGACTTTCAAAGCTTGGTTGGAAACACGTCTCAGAGGTGACAAAGACTGTTTGTGATGAGCTGTACTTGTTGTCCGTGGGACCATCTTCGATCGTAATGATTTGGAAAGGATACGAGATAAATGGGAATACATTTTACACGATTGACCAAGATCAAAAGAGCACTAACCAAAACAGCGGTGTCCGCTTTGATGCAAGAACCGATGTGAAATGACACATATTATGGTTACATAGTAGACATATGGGAACTTGACTACGGAGTAGATTTTAAGGTCCCTTTGTTTAAGTGCAAGTGGGTCAATCTGTCAGAGGCGGGTACATGTAGACCCACAAGACGGAATGACAACAAGGATTTGAAAAATCTTGGGTACACCGACGAACCGTCTGGCCCTAGCCAATGATGTGGCACAGGTTATCTATGTGAAGGACATGTCTACCGGACCGATGAAAAGAAAAGATAAGGAAGCGAATACATCATACGATGAGCCAAAGCGCCACATAGTTCTTTTCAGAAAAAGGGACATCCCGGGAGTGGAGGGCAAGATGTACATGTCTCAAGAGTATGAAAAGTTTCATGAAATTCCTCCCTTCAAAGTCAAGGCTTACCCAAGCATCCTGATAAACGATGAAGATTATCCATGGTTACGGCGCAATAAGCAAATGACACAAGCGAAGAAAAAGTGAAGACTTTCTCCCGCAACTATTATGATGATACCATGCCAACTTTGTAACAGACGAGTATGATACCATTGTCCGTTTTGTACATGCACATGCTATGCCAACTTTTTCAGAGTTCATTTGAAAACTATGAATTAGAAAACCTCGCCAACCGATTATCCATTTGAAAACTAATGGCACCAACAGAAAGTTTATAATTTTGCTGACCTAAAAGCAAAAAGAATTAAAAAATAAAGCAAAAAACCAAAAGAAAATAAATAATGCAGAAAACAAAACAAAAAAACTGGAAATAAAAATAAAAATAGCAACAATATGTATTTTGTTGTAAGTACAAACAAAATAAAATAAATAAAGCAACAACGAATTAAAAAAGTGATTTCAAATTTGAAAACTAATGGCACTAACAGAAAGTTCATATTTTTTCTAAAACTAAAAGCAAAAAGAATTTAAAAATAAAGCAAAAAACCAAAAGAAAATAAATAATGCAGAAAACTAAACAAAAAAACTAGAAAATAAAAATAAAATAGCAACAATAAGTATTTTGTTGTAAGTAGAAACAAAATAAAATAAATAAAGCAACAAAGAAAACAAAAAGTGTTTTCAAATTTGAAAACTAATGGCACTAACAGAAAGTTTATATTTTTCTAAATCTAAAAGCAAAAAGAATTACAAAATAAAGAAAAAACCAAAAGAAAATAAATAATGCAGAAAACAAAACAATAAAACTGGAAAAAAAATAAAAATAGCAACAATAAGTATATTGTTGTAAGTAGAAACAAAATAAAATGAATAAAGCAACAAACAAAACAAAAAAAGTGTTTTCAAATTTGAAAACTAATGGCACTAACAGAAAGTTTATAATTTTTCTAAAACTAAAAGCAAACAATAAATAAAAAAATAAAGCAAAAAACAAAAGAAAATAAATAATGCAGAAAACAAAATAAAAAAATTTGAAAAAAATGAATATAGCAACAATAAGTATTTTGTTGTAAATAGAAACAAAATTAACTAAATAAAGCAACAAATAAAACAAAAAAAGTGCCACCTGCTGGGCCCCAACGGCTTGAATACGACTAGAAACCCTACCATGGGCCAGGATTCAGGCCCGCGGGAGGCCCAAGAGGGCCCACAGCACGATTGCACGGTTAGGCCCGAAGCCTGCTTTAGAGAGGAGCTCGAGAGGAAGGCGCACCGCACCTTATAAACAAAAGTGCGGCTCCTCTCAACTAGCGAGGTGGGACTAAACATTTGGGCGGGCGTAATAGGCCTTTGGTCCCGTTGGTGGCACCAACCGACTAAAGTGCATTAGTCCTGTTCGTGGCACCAACCGACCAATGCCCTTTAGTCGGTTGGTGCCACCAACCGGGACCAAATGCCGCCGCTTCCCGCCCTTTGGGCTGCTGAAAAGAGGCCTTTGGTCCCGGTTGGTAGCACCAACCGGGACTAAAGGGAGGCATTAGTCCCGGTTGGTGCCACGAACCGGGACTAATGCTCTTGCTATATATACAAAGACTTAGGAAAATTTGAAGAACACATCGCCGATTACGCCCGCCCGACGACGCTGAAGCTCATCGACGCCGCCAGTTACCCAGATCAACGCCGTCTGCCGCTTCGACGCCGCCACGCTTGACACCGTCTGCTACCGTTGCCGCCGCCTCGTTATCGCCAGCGCCGCTCGACGCCGCCGCCGCTTCGCCGACGCTGCCGTTGCCGCCAAGGCTTCATCGCTGCCGCTGCCGTCGTCCCGAAAGCACGCTCGTCGCGCCGCCCCATGACCCGCCTCACCGCCGCCGTCGCTGCCACGCCACGCCTCGACTCCACCGTGGTCGCCGCCGACGCCGCCTCGCTGCCGCCTCGCCGGCCGCCTCGCTGTCACTGCCGAGGCTCGTGGTTCAAGGTCTTGCATTTTTTGTTCATTGCATTTTTTGTTTATATATATTTTTGTTCATTGCATTTTTCAGATATATAATGTATATATGTATGTGGTAGCTATATGATGAATGGATGTGGCTATGTATGTATGAATATAATGTTCATAGCATTTTTTGTTTATATATATTTTTCATATATGTATTAATTTTTATTTAGGTTGTTAGTAGATATCGATTTTAGTTAGTGCATTTTAATTAGGTTAGTGTAGAGGAAAAGTAAAATAAGGAAAAGGAAGAAAAGAGGAAGAAGGAAGAAGGAAGAAGAAGAAAAAGAAGGAGAGGAAAAAGGAAAATAAGTAGAGAAAGAAGGAGAAGAAGAAGGAGAAGACGAGGAGAGGAAGAAGAGGAAGAAGAAGAAAAAAAGAGGAAAAGAAGAAGGAATAGAGGAGCTTCTTCTCCTTTTTTTCTCCTCTTTTTTCTCGAGGGTGTCGAGGATCACCAAGGGGTCGAGGGTCGGGAACTAGGGTAGAGGGTCGAGGGTCGTTAAGGGGTCAAGGGTCGAGGGTTTCAGGGTCGAGGGTTCGAGGGTTCTATAGGGTCGAGGGATCGAGGGTCGAGGGTTCCATGGTCGTCTAGGGTCGAGGGTTGCAGGTCGCCGAGGGTTCGAGGGTCGAGGATCGCCGAGGTTGAGAGAGGGTTTCCTAGTGTCAAAGTATTGAAGAAATCCATGGCTTCATCATTAGCCGGTAACGGGGCATGATGGTACGAAGTCCTCCAAAGTTATTCTGGAATGGAGTCCCGGATAGGATAATTTGCATTTTTGTACGAATCTTAGCAAAGGCCTTCCAAATAACGATATTCGGAAGGTTCTTGCTAAACTTTGTACCAAAAAGCGAATTATCCTATCTGGGACTCCGTTCCAAAATAACTTTGGAGAGCTTCGTACCATCATGCACCAAGCATTTTCGCCTAATGATGAAGACATGGTTTTGTTGAATCCTTTGACACTAGGCAACCTCCGACCCTCGGCGATCCTCACCCCTTGACCCCGAGAGGAAGAAGAGGATAAAAAGAAGAAAAGAAAGAGAGGAGAAGAAAGAATAGGGAGTTCTTCTCCTCTATTCTTTCTTCTCCTCTTTTTTCTTCTTCTTCCTCTTTTTTATCGGGAACGAGGGTCGCCGAGGGTCGCCGAGCGGTAGAGGAAACCCTAATTAAATAGCAAGTATCGCCGGTGTGAGATACATGTGGTCGTTGGTGTGGGACACTACATCCACGCCCCACAAGTGACGCGGGCGCCGACGCCTCGCTGGCCACTTGTGGGACATAGATGTAGTGTCGTCGTTGTTGTTGTCGATATACCCCTCCCGATAGCTTCAACACGTGGGGGTCGATATTACCCTCCTTGAAGCGTTCTCGATGCCACCCTAACCCTTGAAGCGTTGTCGAGGCCACCCGAAACCCTAGAGAAGCAGCATCGAGGCAACTAATTCATATGATTCCTTATTGTGATTAGCTAGCTAGTTCTACGTTTGCCACAAATATATCCATATCTGTCATGTTTGAATAATAATTGCCATGTTGTAAATATTTGTAGGAACTATGGACACCCCGCCCCGAGACGAAGCACAAGAAGCGTTGTTGAGGGACATCATCGCAGAAGGAAGTGATGCCTTCTGCTCGTTGATGTTTCTCAACGACACCGATGGTCTGGAAGGAGAGGGTGAAGAAGCAGCTGGCTATGATTATGATGGCTCCGATGACCCAATGCCGGTGCAAGAAGGAGAGGGTGAAGAAGTAGACCGTGAGGATCGCTCCGGTGATCACCGAACCGAGTCCGCCAGTATATATATTAGTTAAGCCTGTCTTGACTAGCTAATTGATGCATTCATTGTTTTGGTATGTACACATATTAATTAACTCTCGTCTTTGTTTCTTTTTTCTAGCCCTCCGGATCGAGCACAACTTCGGTAAAGAGACGAGGCCCGAAGAAAAAGTTGAGCTCGGATGAAAGGTTTGAGATCATAGAAATCGCGAGCGATGGCCAACCGATCGAAACCATCCGGACAAAGAAGGCATTTGTTGCTCAGTGCGGGGTTCTGGTTAGGGACAAGATCCCGATCAGCATCCAAAGAATGGTATAAGCCTGAAGAACGAAGACCCCGAGGTGTCTTATGTCAATGATCTGCAGAAAAATGATCTTTGGACTGAGCTGAAGTCAAATTTCACCCTAACGCCAGAGGATGATCCGGAGAAGCCAGTTATAGAGCCATTAATCAAGTCTTTTGCTCTTAAGAAGATGGCAGACCTATTCAGGAATTGGAAGAAAGACCTGAATAAGTTTGTCGATAAAAAGAGACACCAGAATTCAAGGGCAAATATGAGAAGATCGAGATGATCGCCCGCATTGGTGGCCCACAAGACATCGGAAAAGAGTAAAAAGATGTCGGCGACAAACAAGCAAAATGCTGCTAAGAAGAAGCTTCACCATCGCATCGGGTCGTGGCTACCTCATAGCCCGCCTAAGTGGGCCAAGGCTGAGAATGATCTCGCTTGATAAAGGGATCGAACCGTAGACAATGAATCTGGCCGCATCTGCTGCCGGACTTGGTTCTTCGGGCTAGCGGAACCTTCACCCTCAGATCGTGGAAGTGCATTTGGACGGACGATCAATTGGACATACCAGTCAAGAGGCTAAAGCAATATATCAAGCAACGCAACAAGGGAATTTCGTTCAGACAGGAGAAGGACGAGCTCACAATGGCCCTCGGGAATCCTCGAGCACCCTGGACGGACACGAGGCACGCCAGTTCGCTTCGTGGAAGGCTGGATTTCCGGACGCAGGGGTTACAAAACCCATGAGAGGAGGAAGAAATCGGAGCAGAGCCAAATGCAAAGCGCTGCACGAAAGGGTAATGGGGCTAGAGGAACGAGAAGAAGAACGGAGCAAACGACCGCCAAAGCTTCCCCGGTTACCCCGCCATCTCAGCCGAGAAGGCGTGGCTTCCATCGAAATGCTTCAAATGAGCATGCCTTGGCTCCTCGCCAGCCTATCCTGCGGATGCTATCACGAGTCTCGAAATTGCCACCTTATGGCGCAATGGAGCAATTTGAAGGTCAAGGCGGTTGTTGGCTCTGTTTATCCTACTAAACCCGACTCAACTTTTCACCGCCGCCGATTCCGTAGGATATGCTAAGGTGATGGTGGATGAAATAACGGAGGGATTTGTGGACCTCGGCTTGACCACCCTACCGGTGAAGGGAGTATCGGCTGGGTTCTCGCTCAAGACTACATGCCTATGGCGGAAGGATCTCATCAACCTTCCGAACTGGACGCCCGCCTCCTCCTCCTCTTCCCGAAGTCACCGCAGTCCGCCTCCTCCGCGAAAGTGACGATCAGGCACTCGGCCAGCTCCTTCTCCGGCGTGTGGCGGCACTCCGCCTCCTTCTCCGCCTGCACCGGGCGCGCCCGAGCAGCCAGCCTCCTCCTTCTCCGCCTCGTCGGCAAGGGCGGAAGAGACCCGCCGCTGTTCGACTGCTCCGTGGCGTCAGTAGTCCTTCTCCTCTGCCTCGTAAGCAAGGAAAGAAGACATCCACTCCGGCCTCGCTTCCGCCGTCTAGCAAGACAGCCAAAGGCGGGAGGAGATATAGCCGTCCTTCTCTCAAGACTCGGAGAAGTTACTGCACGAGAGGACCGAGGAGGAAAACGCGAAGATCGCACAGACCGAAGTGGATGACTATTTTGAAGGGTTGAAAGCAAAGAGACATCCACCTCCGGAGGAGAAGGTAGATCTGGTGAAAGCGAAGCACACTCTGGCTACCCTAACAAAACCACCCAAGTCTCCGCCGAAAGGCAACTATGAGTGCATTATTGGAAAGGCATTTGCCGAAGCGGAGAGGTCGGGAAGTACTAAAAGTGATCAAAGAATGAAAGAACGATGAGCTGGGAAACAAATTGCCCAGCTCGGCGAACAAGCAAAGCAATCGTGCCCCCCGCTCAAGGTGCCTGCTAGCGACCTCGTCGATCCGAGGATGGTGCCTGTTATGGCAATCCTCAAGATTACCTGCCCGAAGATGTACATTATGATTTCTTGGAGGTGCAGATACAAAGATACGAGTACGGGAAGCCTCTCGTCAAAGATGAAAGATCTCTATCAACGATGATGCTAAGATTGCATGATTGGTACATGAAAACCTGCGCAGAGTCCGAGGGAGGAGTACTTTGTATGTGAGAGTTAAAAAGGAGCATGACCTCGTTGGAATTGAACTGTTGCCTATTCCATTTGAAGAGTTCTATCAGTTTTTCAATCAATTGGCCCTCGATAAAGCAACGGTCACCTGCTACTATCTGTAAGTAGTACTACTTTTGTCATTAAGTCTCTCTATATAACTCAGCTCTTTCATTGCATGTATTTATAATTATCCTCACTATATTATGCAGATTGAAGATCATCGAATTGAAGAAAAGACAAGTTGGTGATATTGGTTTCATTAACACATATCTCATAGATGCAACTGAGGTTGAATTTCATGCCGAAAATACCGAGTCCAACTTGCTACAATCGTTGGTAATAAATGAACACAAAAATATAATACTCTTTCCTTACAACTTCAAGTGAGTGTTACTGTCTTGTGGCATATTCGGTTTCCCTTATTAGTCCAGGTTATATAATGTAATATTGATGAGTTATGCATGCGTGCGCAGGTACCACTGTATTCTCCTAGAGATTAAGCTCGAGCAGGGAGTAGTAACTGTCTTAGACTCCAAACAAAAAGATCCCAAGGAGTATGCGGACATGACTGAAATGCTCAAGAAGTAAGTTAAATCGATCATTATCCACCATATCTGCAACTTTGTTCATTTCTGATATCAAGTAATTGTTTTCTTTGTATGGCAGGGTTTGGAGAAAATTCACCAAAAAGCTCCGGACTGCCAAGAAGCTGCAATTTAGACACCGAAAGTAAGTACTATAGTAGCATATTCCACGCATCTCCTAGTGATTCAAGCGCTAGTTTCATCAATACCATTTAACATGCTTGCTAATTATCAGTTTGATTGACCTCTATTTCTTGTAAAGTGGTTGTGGCAGGAACAAGGGAATGATTTCTGTGGATACTACATTTATGTAATCCATCCGCCACACGACACCGTGAGCGGGCTACTTTGACAAAAAATATGAAGTGCGTAAATAACAATATACACAATTTTATTTTATTACCATCATTTGTGTTGAGTTTCATTCATTCATATATATATATATATATATATATATATATATATATGTATTGACCCCTTCTTAAAATTAGATGTTTCGGATGCGGGATGAACTACTAGCACCAGATCGCTCATGAGCAATTCAAGAGGAATTAGCGGAATTCTTTCTTGACCACGTGATCGCTGAAGACGGAGAATACTATGTGGACCATGCGTCCGTATGTTAGGAGATTATTTTTGTAAAAGATAATTATTGTATATATGTAGCCGGTAGTGTCAGATAGATATACGAGAACTTGTTGTACGACCAATCTCTCGGAGAAGGAGAGGTGGTCGATATCACTTCCCTCTGTATGCATATATGTTCATGACGATCTTCTGTTTCCTTCTTTGCTTACTAGCTAGCTAGCGTGTCTAGCTAGTCCTCTCTATACGTATGTATAGTACGTAGCGTCGACCAAGCACGGACAAAAGAGAGGACACTTGTCTCTATTCATTAGCTAGCTAACACAATATATGAAACACCTCAATCAACCCCCAAAACTCCCAAACCCCCCCCCCCCTTTAAAAAAACAAAAACCCCAGCCACAGAAATGCTGACGCGTGGATGCCTATTGGTCCCAAGTTAGTGCCACCAACCGGGACCAAAGGCCCTCCCCGCTCGGGCTCAACCAAGACAGTGCCACGTGGAGGCCCATCACCCCGGCTCGCTTGAACCGACTAAAGGGCCAGGGTATTAGTACCGACCCTTTAGTCCCGGTTCATGAACCGGGACTAAAGGCCCTCACCAACCGGGACAATAGGCCCTTTTTCTACTAGTGCTTCTTCGTGGACCCTTCGTGGGTGGAGCCCTCTGTGGACTCGCGCAACTGTTACCCTTCGTGGGTTGAAGTCCATCAACATGGATGTACGATAGCACCACCTATCGGAACCATGGCAAAAACATCCGTGTCTCCAATTGCGTTTGAATCCTCCAAACCCTTCCCCTTACATTCTTGCAAGTTGCATGCTTTACTTTCTGCTGCTCATATACTCTTTGCATGTTTGCTTGAATTATGTGTTATGTTTGTTAAACTTGTGCCAAAACTCCACTTGAACCTAAAAAGTTAAAAACTGCAATTTTTGGCACTTAGTGTCTAATCACCCCCCCCCCCTCTAGACACCTCTTCTCGATCCCTTTCAATTGGTATCAGAGCATTGGTCTCCATTGCTTTCGTTTAAACACCATTGGAGGAAGATGGATGAGTCTACTATTGGGAGTCTTAGACATAGAGTGCCTATTCTTGATGGAGAATATTTTCATGAGTGGAAAAATGAGATTCTTCTGATTTTCAATGAATATCATTTGAACAAGTACATTGCTAGCCCTTGTGCACCTCATATTGATCCCTTGCATCCCACACCCGAAGAGGATCTTGACATGATTCGCAATCTTAGAACCATCAATCTTATCATAAGAGGATTGCCCAAAAACTTGATTGCTAGTTTGCCTACTCTTGATTGTGCCTATACTATATGGACATTTCTTGAGGAACGATTTCCAGATTATTCCTTGAAAAATTTAGATGAAATTCTCCATAAGTCCATTGCCTTGAGTAAGATGAACTCTAGTGATCCTATGTTTGGTGATTGTCTATTTGATCTTACAAACCTTATGCGTGCCAAAGGATATGTTGGAATTATTAGTGATATTATTTCCGAAGCTATAAAAATTCATAAGCAAGATCATTGTCAAACTCACTCTAACGAATCACCCTCTCTAGGATTTGATCCACCACATGACGATGTTGAACATGGATATTATGATGAGGATGATGATAGTGACTTCGATCTTGATGATGCAATGAGACACTTTGGTCTTATGGCAAATCTTCGGTGATATATGGCAGGAGGAAAGGAATGGGTTCTTGATAGTGGATGTACCGATCACATGACCGGAGATAAAGACATGTTTCGTGAGCTTGCTGAAAACGATGGTCCTCGAAAGTATGTCACTTTCGGTGAGAACTCAAAGGGTAAGGTGTTGGCCTCGGTAAGGTGGCCATCTCACAGGATAGCTCCATACAAAATGTCATGCTCGCTGAATCTCTTGGCTACAACTTACTTTCAGTATCTAGACTTGCTGATTTCGGTTTCAATGTCCTATTTATCAAGTAGATTGCCAAGTGTTTCAGAGAGATAATCATAAAATGGTCTTTACCGTGTAATGAGAGGTGATCTATACATTGTTGATTTCACTAAAAGGCTCAACCTAGAACTTGCTTTATTGCTAAATCTTCTAAAGGCTGGTTGTGGCATAGAAGACTAGGTCATGTTGGCATGCGAAACCTTGACAAGCTTATTAAAGGAAATCATATCCTTGGAGTTAATGATGTCATATTTGATAAGGATAGACTTTGCAGCGCTTGTCAGGCAGGTAAACAGGTTGGAGGAAGGCATCCCGTGAAGAACATCATGACCACAAGAAGGCCACTCGAGCTTCTTCATATGGATCTCTTTGGTCCCAACGCTTACAAAAGTCTCTGTGGAAATTCTTTTGGTCTAGTTATAGTTGATGATTTTTCAAGATTTACGTTGGTGTTCTTTCTCGATGACAAATCGCAGGTCCAAAAGATCTTCAAAAATTTCGCTAGGAAGGCCCAAAATCAATTTGAAGTGAAGATCAAGAAGGTTCGCAGCGACAACGGAACGGAGTTCAAGAATGCAAATGTGGACACCTTTCTTGACGAAGAAGGGATTTCACACGAGTTCTCGGCTACGTACACACCTCAACAAAATGGAGTTGTTGAGAGGAAGAACCGGACGCTCATCGAAATGGCGAGAACGATGCTTGATGAGTACAAGACGCCAAAGCACTTTTGGGCGGAAGCGGTTGAGACAGCTTGTCATGCAACAAATCGCTTAGATCTTCACAAGCTACTCGGCAAGACGGCATACGAGATTCTCACCGGTAACAAACCCCAAGTTGGATACTTTCGAGTATTCGGCTCAAAGTGCTACATTCTTGATACGCATCGTTGTTCTAAATTTGCTCCTAAGTCTCATGAAGGTTTCCTACTTGGTTATGGCTCAAACTCTCACCCATACCGTGTCTACAACAATTTCACCTGAAAGGTTGAAGAAACCGTAGATGTGAAGTTTGATGAATCTAACGGCTCGCAAGTAGAGCAATTGCCAATTGATGTAGGAGACAAAGACCCCTCAGAAGCAATTCAAGATTTGTCTATTGGCAAGATTCGTCCAACGGAGATGAAGGAGAGTACCTCGTCCGTCCAAGTGGAAGCTTCTACCTCACGGCAAGGTGAACCAAGAGTTGATATGGAAGCATCCACAAGTGGGACACGCCAAGATGAAGAAAACGAGGAAGTGCACCAAGACGAACGCTAACAACCTCCTTCTCCACCACGACAAGAGAACGACAATGCCAACAATGAAGAAGGCCAAGAAGAAGAACAAGAAGAAGGAGATGTTCAACCAAGACCCAAGCAAAAGCTTTCACGAGTTCGATCAAGAATTGCTAAAGACCATCCCGTCGAGCAAATCTACAATGATATCCAAACCAGGAGAATCACTCGCTCTAAAACTCGTTTAGCTAACTTTTGTGAACACTATTCATTCATCTCTAGCATTGAACCTACGAAGGTTGAAGAAGCGTTGGAAGATCCGGATTGGATAAACGCCATGCACAAAGAGCTACACAACTTTGAGAGAAATCAAGTGTGGACATTGGTTGAGAAGCCCGACAACAACCACAACATCATCGGTACCAAATGGGTGTTTGCTACGTCTTGAGCTGGCGTTGGTTTTCCTCGAAGAGGAGAGGGTGATGCGGCAAGTGTAGCGTAAGTATTTCCCTCAGTTTTGAGAACCAAGGTATCAATCTAGTAGGAGGCTCCTCAAAAGTCCCACGCACCTACACAAACAAACTAAGAACTCGCAACCAACGCAATAAAGGGGTTGTAAATCCCTTCACGGCCACTTGCGAAAGTGAGTCTAATAAAGATAGTATGATAAGATAAATATATTTTTGGTATTTTATAATATAGATGCAAAAAGTAAAGATGGAAATAAAAGTAGATTGGAAGCAAATATGATAAGAGATAGACCCAGGGGCCATAGGTTTCACTAGTGGCTTCTCTCAAGATAGCATAAGTATTACGGTGGGTGAACAAATTACGTCGAGCAATTGATAGAAAAGCGCATAGTTATGAGATTATCTAGGCATGATCATGTATATAGGCATCACGTCCATAACAAGTAGACCGACTCCTGCCTGCATCTACTACTATTACTCCACACATCGACCGCTATCCAGCATTCATAAAAGATCAATCAGTAGGCCAAACCAAACTGAAAGAATTCAGAGAAGAGACTTGCAAAGATAACTCAATCATACATAAAAGAATTCAGAGAAGATTCAAATATTATTCATAGATAAATTTGATCATAAACCCACAATTCATCGGATCTCGACAAACACACCGCAAAAAGAGTTTACATCGAATAGATCTCCACAAGAGAGGGGGAGAACATTGTATTGAGATCCAAAAAGAGAGAAGAAGCCATCTAGATAATAACTATGGACCCGTAGGTCTGTGGTAAACTACTCACAACTCATCGGAGGGGCAAGGATGTTGATGTAGAGGCCCTCCGTGCTTGATTCCCCCTCCAGCAGAGTGCCGACGAAGGCTCCAAGATGGGATCTCATGGATACGTAAGGTTACAAATGTGGAAATTGTGTTTCATGGTGCCCCGGGATGTTTTCGGGGTACGTAGGTATATATAGGAAGAAGAAGTATGTCGGTGGCCGCCCGAGGGGCCCATGAGATAGGGGGGCGTGCCCTATAGGGGGGGCGTGCCCTCCTATCTCGTGGAGGCCTCGGCTGCTTCTTGACTTGCACTCCAAGTCCTCTAGATCACGTTTGTTCCAAAAATCAGGCTCCCGAAGGTTTCATTCCGTTTGGACTCCGTTTGATATTCCTTTTCTTCGAAATACTAAAATAGGCAAAAAAACAGCAATATGGGCTAGGCCTCCGGTTAGTAGGTTAGTCCCAAAAATGATATAAATGTGTAAAATAAAGCCCATAAACATCCAAAAGGGGTAATATAATAGCATGGAACAATCAAAAATTATAGATACGTTGGAGACGTATCAGTGTTTTGCAACAAGCAAGACGAAGGGTCCAGGATAGTATATTGGTACCATGGCGCCCCTCCCACCCACCCACCCTCTCCACCCACGACCTAGGTTTTCCGGTGATCTCCACCTCTAGCCAGTGATTCCTGGATCTTCTCCGCTCATCTTCTCCTCCGTGCATCGATCTACACGTTTATACCCATCTCCTATGGGTGCCTCTGGTGGATCAACATTGGATTTGGATTTGTCAGCGGGCTCCATCTTTGCGGATAAGATTTTCATTTCTTGTGGGAAATCTATTCACCCCTCGGACGACACGGGCCATTTCATTATGGTTGTGTCTTTTAGCCGACATGTTTTCCGTCTTGATGATGATTCTGTGGCGGCTGCTTTGGAATCAGCGATTGGCGGTTCGGCCATTGATCTGTCGATCCCAAATTTTATTAAGGGCAAGGTATTTACTTTCATTGTTTCCTCGCAAGCAAGTTGGCCTCTACATCCTCAAGTTGAGATCATATACCTGCCCGCATTTCAAATGTTATTTTCATCTTTGGGGAAATGGTGGTCCAAATTGGAGACGTGAGTTAGGGATCTGGAGAAAGGAATGCGACGCTGAGTGGATTCTGGTTAGTCCCTCTAAAAGGCGTGCAACTTTGGATTTGATTGCTATGCATAAACCTCCTTTAAAGTCTTCTCTTAGATCGGATTTGTCTTCACGTAAGAAAATTTCTTTTGCTATGTTTCATCAATACCCTGTTTGTAAGGGTTATAGATATCCAGCTTCTCAGATTCTTGTTGACACGATTGCTGAGGCCGGCTATGAAATTAACCCTTCTGAGAGGGTGATCTTGCCATCACCGCCGGCGGTCAATCTTCAGTGGACGGTGGCTACACCACCCATCTCTTTCGGAACGATCAACGTTCCTGCCAAAATTTCGGCCGTCATCTCCGGTGCATCATCTTGCAACTCTATGGCAAATCTGGTACGTGACGTCCCGAATATGAGGCCACCAATCTCGGGCGGGAATTCTATTCTTTTGAATGAGGACGTTACGTGCCATAATGGGCCGGCCTCAGGATCGCCGGGCTTTGATCAGCCCTCGACTTCGCTGAGTTGGGCTAGGCTGGGCCGGTTTCTTTCGAGGAGCAATGGATATCCCTCGTCTCAACAGGCCGTGGAGGATTTTGATAATTTAATCTCGATATGGTCGATGATATTTCTACGTGTCGAAGTGCCTTGGAAAGGGTTATTTTGCCTCTCGCATGTACGTCTAAGCTCTGGTGTATCTCATGCCTCCGGTCTGGTCATGTCAAAAAAGATTGCAACAAGTTTGCTAGTATATTGGGGCTCGTATGGCAAGCCAGACCCGTTAACGCTCCATCTTCCGAGGCGCGCTGCGGGAATATCTCTCTGACATCGCTTTTACCAAACTTGGACCTCCCTTGCACTTCCGCATTTACGCTGTCGTCCAGTTCCATCAGCCCCGGACCCAAGACACCATCGGCCTCGCCGCCGCAACCCTCCCCACCTCTCCACTCGCCGTCCTTGGAGGCGAAGCTCCTGGCACCGATGGCGAACTTTCACCTGGATCCCCTACTGTACGTGCCGCCAGGTCACCACATCGTCGATGGTGGAGAAGATCGTCTGCCGCGAACCTTTGTGACGCCACATACCCCAATTGTGCGCCGCCATGAGGAGTTCATGCTTGCGGAGGTAATGCCTATTCCTCAGCCAGATGAGATTGGTGCTGCTCGAGAAGAAGTTGTGCAGTGGTTGCAAGGGCATGGTGTTCTGTTTAGGTTAGCGCAGCCTTGGATCCGTTAGGTTGGGCTCTTTGAGCTTCGGGACGCCGCAGTCAGGTTTTCTTTGCTGCAACTTCCACCTCAGCCGCTGGGGAATGACCGTTTCGTGAGATTTATGAAGCATGATGAGGGCGAATCTTTTCGTGGAGTTCACGGTTTTCGTCAGGGGCTTCTCATGTTTCTGGGTATTCTGTTGGATCTTCGCAACACTGAATGCATCAAGGCAGCTGTGAACACTTTTGGCAAGTTTCATCACTGGGTCAGTGAGGACCCATATATGGTTCGATCTCTGGTTTTTGCTTCTTTCCCTAAGGATATCCTTGTGCCACGTGATGTGGTTTTCATGGATTATGCGGCCTATGGTGGTGCTCGGGTTTCTTGGACGGCGCCTCTTTATATTTTGGGTGCGAACTTTGCAGAGCAGATGCCCCAGATGAAGATTGGATGCCCATCAATGGCAATCCGCACTCGCTCATGGTGTTCCTTTCCCCGACCTGCCTCCGCTTAATCTTACCGCCACTTCCTGCCTGGGTGGAATGCAGTTCCACCTCCACCGCCTGAGCCTGTGGTCAATGAGGTGGCTGCTGACAATTGGGGGAATTGGAATGACGATGTGGAGCCTGAACCTGTGCAAGATCAAGAATCAATGGTGGTGGATCTCTCAGCTCAGCCCAGCTCTGCTGCCAACCAGGAACCGCCAGTTGTTGTGGTGGAGGATGATCTGTCTGATGCACCTGTTCTGCCTTTGGTTAATGAGGAAGCTGCTAACGCCTGGGCCATTGTTGTTCACCAGCCCCTGCTGTCGTGGAGGAGATTGTTGTGCCTGCGGTTCCATTTGGGCCTCCTTTGCCTCCGGATATGGTTTGGAGGAGATCGTTTGAAAGCCTTTTGCAAGCTCCAGTTTCTTTCTCTGTTCCCAAGCCAATTTTGCTGCTACCTCTGTCGCCGGTTGTCTTGTCCAAGAGAACTTGGGATCTGGCATTCAGTGACTCTGACCTGCCGCGCCTTACCTGGAGGGAACAGGAGCCAGCTCGGCCTGTTGCCAGGGCACTTTTTTCTGATCACGCTGATGTGCTCCGTGCGGTGTAACCCCTCCTACTGTGGTGGTTCAAACCCGCAGGCCACGGAAAACCTTGGCGCCAACTCCAATTGTCGACACTGCAGTCAGGCGCTGCACCAGAAGCTCGGCTCAGCGAGATGGTTTCAAGCCCATCTTCCAGGAGCTCACTCTTCAGCCCAAGAGAAAGAAGCCCAAGGCTAAGCCATTCACGGCCCAGATGCATGATGAGCCTGCTTCTGAAGGATCTCCTCCTACAACTCCTGTCAGTCGACTTCAAGAAGTTGGGCGTGAGCTGCAAATTGACGCTGCCCTGCTCACTGTGGATGCACTTATGGTGGACCCACCTGATGTTGCCTCGCCTAAACATGATGATTAGAGTGTCCTTGGTTTATTGGGTCTCGCAAGCCCTTAACTCTGCTTTATCTATACATTTAGGCAGTACTCTACTTCTTGAACTCTGGTGTGTGCTGATGTTGGGTCAGACTAGATTGTGTTCTTTTGGACATGTGGTATTGCGTGCCATGTGGTTTATGGACTTGTTCTTATGTTATTATGAGTAATATTTGTAGAAACTGGAATATCCTTTGCTGGAATGTAAGAGGCTTGAATTCTGAAGCTAGGCAGAGGGCTGTTAGGCAGAAAATTGAGGAAAGCCATTGTTCAATCGCCTGTCTGCAAGAAACAAAATGCTCTTCTTTTGATTCTCGGTCAATCAAATCCTTCTGCCCTAAAAGATTTGACTCCTTTGTCTGCTCTCCTTCTCTTGGTGCTTCTGGAGGAATTATTGTGGTCTGGAACTCTTCTGTCTTTAGTGGCATCAGAATTGAAGTGCAGCAGCTTGTCGTGGTTGTCCGCTTTACTTCCGACATGCAACAATGAATCTTGGACTCTTGTTTCTGTTTATGGCCCTTGTCAGGGTGAAGCCAGGGATAAATTTTTTAACTGGTTATACAACCTGTCCATACCTATCAATGAGCACTAGTTGGTACTTGGCGATTTTAATTTCCTTCGGTCTGTGGATAATAGAAACTTGCCTGGTGGGGACATAAATGATATGTTCATCTTCAATGAGATTATTGGTCACTTGGGCCTTCTTGAACTTCCAATCAAAGGTAGATCTTACACATGGTCCAATATGCAAGATACCCCACTTCTTGAGCAGCTAGACTGGTTCTTTACATCTGTGGATTGGATCTCTGACTATCCTATGACTGAAGTTCTTCCTTTGGCCAGATCGCTTTGATCATGTGCCATGCTTAGTCTCCATAAAGACTTCCATTCCAAAATCAAATCTTTTTAGGTTTGAAAATTATTGGCTAGAGCTTGAGGGCCTCATGGACTGTGTTGAGTCTTCTTGGAAGCAACCCTCTCGGAAATCACATATAACAACTAAAATTGCAGATAAATTTAAAATTTTGAGAATGTGCCTTAAGAGGTGGTAAATGAATGTTTCCAAATTGAGGTTACTGATCAGCAAATGTAATCATGTTATTTTCCTCCTTGATGAATTGGAGGAATGGAGGCCTCTTTTTATTCAGAGAATAACTTCGTAGGATTGTCAAAACCCATTTGGAAAAGCTTCGCACTTGCGCTTCAGACCGGAAAAAGAGATGCTCTATCCGATATTTTAAGGTGGGGAGAGAACACCAAATTCTTCCATGCTATGGCCATCGAGAGGCATAGAAGGAACTCCATTGCTAGTCCTAAGCTTCCTGATGGATCTGTTGTCTCTGATCACTCCCAAATGGCTGGAATTATATGGAGTTGCTTTAAGAATAGAATGGGCACCTCTAGAGGGATTGTGATGGGTTTTGATTTGTCCTCACTTATCTCACCTGTGGCTGGCCTTGAGGTGCTCACTAAGCCTTTTGAAAAAGAGGAAATGGACAATGTAGTTAAACATATGCCTGTGGATAAGGCACCTGGTCCTGATGGTTTCAATGGACTATTTTTTAAGAAATGTTGGCATCTAATTTCTCAGGACTTTTATGAGCTGGCTCAGGCTTTTTATGATGGATCTGCTGTCTTGGAGAACATTAACAGTTCTTTTATTACTCTTGTGCCCAAAAAATTATCACCTGAAGAAGTGGGAGACTACATGCCTATCTCTTTCACTAGTATGGGGCTTAAGTTTACATTCAAAATGGCTGCAAATAGATTCCGTGAAATGATCATGAAGTGCATTCACAAAAACCAATATGGTTTCATTAAGTCTAGAACAATCCAGATTGTCCGGTTGGACATTTGAATATTTACACCAATGTCATCAGTCAAAAGGCCCATAGTAATTCTCAAATTGGACTTTGAGAAGGCTTTTGACTCTGTTGAGCATGATGCTATCTTCCAAATCCTAAGATATAAGGGCTTTAATGATAAGTGGATTCTTTGGATGAAGCAGCTCCTGGCCATTGGTACTTCTTCTGTTTTGCTTAATGGTGTCCCTGGGAGGAAGTTTGTTTGTAAAAAAGGAGTCAGACAGGGTGACCCTGTATCTCCTCTGCTCTTTGTCATAGCTGTTGATCTGCTACAAACAGTGATTAATGATATGATCAGGAAGGGAATTCTTCACCTACCTATACCTTGCCATGATTCTGATTACCCTGTGATCCAGTATGCTGATGATACATTGATCATCCTCCCTGCAGACAGGGTTCAACTTCTGGCATTGAAGGATATGCTCAAGGTGTTTCCTCAGTCCACTAGTCTGGATGTTAACTACCATAAATCATTTATTATTCCAATCAATGTGGACTCTGCTGTAATGGATGATTTGGCTGCTGCTTATGGTTGCAAAATTGGTAAAATGCCTTTTACATACCTTGGATTGCCTGTGGGGACTACAAGGCCCAAAATGGTGGACTTCATGCCTTTGGTGGACTGTATGGAGAGAAGAATGTTTACCAGTTCTTCTTTCCTTAACCAAGGTGAAAGATTGCGCTTCCTCAACTCTGCGCTATCTTCAATGCCCATTTTCTTTTGAGTAGTCTTGCTCGCCGGGTATTCTCAAGCAATTGGAAAGAATACAAAGGCAGTGTTTATGGAGAAAGCATAGAGATGAGCCTGCTCCATCTCTTGCTGCTTGGGATCTCATTTGTAGGCCAAAAAACAAAGGAGGTCTAGGTATTCTTAATCTGGGGGTTCAGAATGTGGCTCTTCTTCTCAAACATGCCAATAACTTCCTGAACATGAGAGATATCCCTTGGGTGTCCCTAGTCTGGGATTCATACTACTATGAAAGAATGCCCCAGGGAACAAATGACTGTGGCTCCTTCTGGTGGATGGATATTTGTAAAGTCATGCAAGATTTCGTGGACCTGCTCTCGGGTGCAGATCAATGAAGGGGACATCGCCTTTTTGGGCTGATAATTGGAACCTTAGCACTGCATGTTCTAGTCTGCAGACAAGATTCCCAAGGCTTTTCTCTTTGCCAAGGATCCTGGATTTCAGTTAAGGAAATTTTCAATACTCGGGATATGCACCAGCTTTTCCACCTTCCCTTATCTACTCGGGCCTTTAATGAGTTGAACTTGATTAAGGATTTGATGGATTCCTGCCAACAGAGACCCCAGTTCGAGGGATGCTTGGCTCTGGTAGGGCTCTTCCAAGATTTTCAAACCCAAGATGTTTTACTCCTACACTTTTGTGTCTGAGTCCTTTAATCCTTTACTCGGTGGGATTTGGAAATCCTCTTGTACCCTCAAGATCAAAGTCTTTGCTTGGATGCTTATTATGGACAGGTTGAACACCAAGGATATGGTTGAGAGAAGGCACTGGCACATGGAAGATGGAGTCCATTGTAGGCTTTGCCTCTTGCAGGATAGAGAAACCAGGAATCACCTATTCTTCAACTGGAATTTCAGTGTGAGGGTCTGGAATTATCTGCAGATTGATTGGTCTGCTGGCTCATCCATGATTCAAATTGGTTACTCGTGCAAGAAGAAGTTTTGATAAGCCTTTCTTCTCTAAAGTGGTGTTCATTGCTTGCTAGAATATTTGGATCATCGAAATGCCAAAGTGTTCGTAAATGAGAGGGCTAGTTTTAATAAATGGAGGTTTGCTTTTCGGCATGATATTAGCCTAATGCAAGATCGAATCAAATCTTCTTACAAGGATGACCTGCTTAAATGGATCTCTTTCCTCCCCCCTTAAGATAGTTTTGTAAGACTCCCCTTTTTCTACCTTGTACTCTGGTTACTCCTTGTAATCAACTTGTTGTACTACTTCTTTCATTAATAAAGTTTTGATATGCTGTGGGGGTTTTGCCCTACAGTTCACAGTAAAAAAAACAAGCAAGATGAAGATGGACAAGTAGTTCGCAACAAAGCACGTCTCGTCGCCCAAGGCTACACACAAGTCGAAGGTATGAACTATGATGAGACTTATGCTCCCGTTGCTAGACTTGTGTCCATTCGCATCTTACTTGCCTATGATAATCACCATGATATCACCTTGTACCAAATGGACATTAAAAGTGCTTTTCTAAATGGTGAAATAGAGGAGGAAGTTTATGTTAAACAACCTCCCGGCTTTGTTAATCCTAAGAAACCTGATCATGTTTACAAACTTCACAAAGTTCTTTATGGTCTTAAACAAGCTCCTAGAGCGTGGTATAAATGCTTGACCAAATTCCTTATTGAAAAGGCTTTGAAATCAGAAAAATTGATTCTACTATTTTTACTAAAAGGGTCAACGGAGAACTATTTGTGTGCCAAATATATGTTGATGATATTATATTTAGTTCTACTAACCCTCATTTTAGTGAGAAGTTTGGAAAGCTAATGTCGGAGAAGTTTGAGATGTCAATGATGAGTGAACTCAAATTCTTTCTTGGTTTGCAAATCAAGCAAACTAAGGAAGGTACCTTTGTCTCTCAAACAAAGTACACCAAGGACTTATTCAAGAAGCTCAATATGCAAGAATGCAAAGGTATGACTACACCCATGCCTACTAGTGGACATCTTGATTTGACCAAGGATGGTGAACCGGTCGATCAAAAGGTTTATTGCTCTATGATTGGTTCATTGTTATATCTATGTGATTCACGTCCTGATATCATGCTAAGTGTGTGCATGTGTGCACGATATCAAGCTGCTCATAAAGAATGTCATCTTAAGGCCGTGAAAAGGATAGTGAGATACTTAATCCATACACCAAATTTTGGCATTTGGTATCCTAAGAGGGCCTCTTTCGATCTTGTTGGCTACTCCGACTCGGACTATGCCGGTGACAAGGTTGATAGAAAGTCCACTTCGGGTACTTGTCAATTTCTTGGCAGGTCTCTTGTGTCTTGGTCTTCCAAGAAACAAAACTCGATATCATTATCCACCGCCGAAGCGGAATACATTGTCGCTGGTTCATGTTGTGCTCAATTACTTTGGATGACCCAAACTCTTAAAGATTATGGGATATATGTGAAACATGTTCCATTACTTTGTGACAATGAAAGTGCTATCAAGATTGCTCACAATCCCGTGCAACACTCTCGAACTAAGCATATTGAAGTTCGTCATCATTTCATTCGAGATCATGTTGCTAAGGGTGACATTAATCTTAAGCATGTTCGCACCGAAAAGCAATTAGCGGATATATTCACTAAACCACTTGATGAGAAAGTGTTTTGTAGGTTAAGAGGTGAATTGAACATCATTGATGCTTCAAACTTGGAGTAGGAACTCCATTGGATACACGCAAGACATGAGCTTATGACTAATCCTTGATATTCTCTTATGATGATAATCGTATATCTTGGATATATTTGCACCTTGCATGTTATCTAACCCTTGTAGGTACTTGGATGAATCTAAGTCTATGGGATTGCAACTCACTCACATCTTGAGCAATCTCCACATCACCAAGTCTCTATACAATGGTGGTTGAAGACAAGGAAGCACGAAACCATTCAAACATATCCTTTGACAAATTATATGTTGAGTTTCATGATTGTCATTTTGGATACACAAGTGCTCTTCCTTGCAAGAACTAACCCATGTAGGTAGATGAACTGAAATTCCAAGTGGTGCTCCCAACTCTTGATGAGCTACATCAACCTTGGGCAACCCACACAAGTTCAACTACATGATCACGATCAACACCACCACCCAAGGTATGTTATTCCATCTTAGAGAAGCTTTACTCCAAGAAATGAGTCAAAGCAACTCGACAAGATTTGAATAGATAAAGATTCTTAAACAAAAATTGGTAACCCCATTTTGAGCTTAAACGATGAGTATGACATATGATCAAGTGATCTCACTTGACTCCTAAGTCAATATACTCTAACATAGGTGACTTTGTCACCGCCCAATTCTAGATGAAGTTCTCTTGTGTTTCCTTTTGCATTTGTCTCATGCATATTTGTTTCCCCTTTCAAAAAAAACTTCATCTAGATTTCTTTTCTATTCTGTTCTGCATTCCCTGCATCCAATTGATTGCAAATCTTTCAGTTAATCCCTTGTAAATCCTTTTGAGATCTCACTTGTCTAGTGAGCTAAGGTGACAAGTGTTTTCTCTGTGATGAACTCGGTCACGCCGGTTTCTTGTCTTCGGTCTAACCGAATTCATTCGGTGCAACCGAAGCATACCACTTGGTGCCACCAATTTCACTACAGGAAAAACATTTTGCCACTTATTCCTCCATTACTTTTAATCCAGCTCCACTCCATGAATCTTGTCCTCTACAAGCATCACATTTTTGTCAGTGCTTTATGCTGTGACTCAAGGACCAAACCCATTCACGACAAATTCCAGAAGGCCCTTCTTGGAAATTGATGTCAAAGGGGGAGAGAGAGATCAGATCAAAGATTATCACTTCAACAGGAGGAGAAAGATACCTCCAGGGGGAGAGAATACTCAAGAAGAGAATAATCTTCAAGGATCCCAGATGCTTGATGTTCAAGAGGAGAGATGCCACATGTCTTCTTGAGGGGAAAGACATGTTCATATGTTTCTTTGAGCTCTGATTCTGCAATCTGCTCTGATTTTCTGTTCCCTATCTTCTCCCAGTATCCCATGCTAGATTCAGGGGGAGCAAGACATCTAAGGGAAAGAAACTCTTTAAATTCATTGCACATCTTTACCTTTGGGGACATGTCTATATTCAATGTGGTACTTAGTACTCACTCTCTACATGTCATCCCAGTCTTGGTACTCTTGTGGCTTCTTTTGCTTGCTCTGGCCAGTAGGTGTATATGTGTTATCTAACCTTGTTTGTGCGGGTTCATTCTATCCTAAGCCAACTCAAGACCACAAGGTAAGTATATGCATCACAGTCATGTGTATGAGGAATTCTTGTTGATGTACATACTGTTTGCAAGAAGGACTCATGAGCATGAAGGTACATTTTCCATATACACATTATTTGCTCTGATACATCTAGCCAAGATACACGTAACACATTGCTTACTCTGTCATGGTTATGCTCTCACATGCTTCTATGTTCCATATCCACATGATTGCATACATATAGGGGGAGCCTATGCATGTTACATGTCTTTCCAAAGCTTTACTCGTTAATTATTTATATCTTTATCTAAAGCTTTGATGTATGTTGTCATCAATTACCAAAAAGGGGAAGATTGAAAGCACAAGTGCTCCCTGGGTGATTTTGGCAATTAATGTCAACATATCTCTTGTTGGACTAACACTTTTATCTAGTATGTTTCAGACAAGTTCAACAATGGAGTGGCATGGACTAGAGGATGTGGAACCCCTTCAAGATGCTAAGGACAAAGGATTGGCTCAAGGCTCAAGATCAAGACTCTACACTTTCTATTTTAGTGATCCAAGATCACATTGAGTCTATAGGAAAAGCCAATACTATCAAGATGGGATGAGGTGTTGCTTGATTAGTTTATTGCTCTACATATCTTAGTGATATGTTCCAAAGCACTAAACTACTTTCTCACATCCACATATGTCCTAAACTAAAGTCAAACTCGGCCCCACCGATTCTTTCTATCCGCGCCACCGAAGTTCGGGATGTCTTAGCCAACGCCACAAACCCTAGGCAAATCGGTTTGCACCGATAGGGATCTCGGTCTCACCGAGATGGGATTGTAATCTCTGTGTATGTCCATTACCAAATTCGGTCTCACTGAGTTTAAGTAATCGGTACTACCGAGATTACAATGCAAACTCTCTGGTTAGCTTATTACCAAAATCGGTCCCACCGAAGTTTGTGTAATCGGTCTCACCGAAGTTTGCTCGACCAACTCTCCGTTAGCTTATTACCAAAATCGGTCTCACCGAAGTTTGTGTAATCGGTCTCACCGAGATTAAGTTATGCCCTAACCCTAACCACATCGGTCCTACCGAGTTGCATGTCGGTCCCAATCGAAAATCCTAACGGTCACTAGATTTGCTGAATCGGTCCGACCGAGTTTATCAATTCGGTCCCACCGAGTTTGGCAAGTTGTGTGTAACGGTTAGATTTTGTGTGGAGGCTATATATACCCCTCCACCCACTCTTCATTCGTGGAGAGAGCCATCAGAACGAACCTACACTTCCAGCATCCATTTTCTGAAAGAGAACCACCTACTCATGTGTTGAGGCCAATATATTCCATTCCTACCATATGAATCTTGATCTCTAGCCTTCCCCAAGTTGCTTTCCACTCAAATCTTCTTTCCACCAAATCCAAATCCTTTGAGAGAGAGTTGAGTGTTGGGGAGACTATCATTTGAAGCACAAGAGCAAGGAGTTCATCATCAACACACCATTTGTTACTTCTTGGAGAGTGGTGTCTCTTAGATTGGCTAGGTGTCACTTGGGAGCCTCCGACAAGATTGTGGAGTTGAACCAAGGAGTTTGTAAGGGCAAGGAGATCGCCTACTTCGTGAAGATCTACCGCTAGTGAGGCAAGTCCTTCGTGGGCCACAGCCATGGTGGGATAGACAAGGTTGCTTCTTCGTGGACCCTTCGTCGGTGGAGCCCTCCGTGGACTCGTGCAACCGTTACCCATCGTGGGTTGAAGTCTCCATCAACGTGGATGTACGATAGCACCACCTATCGGAACCACGACAAAAACATCCGTGTCTCCAATTGCGTTTGAATCCTCCAAACCCTTCCCCTTACATTCTTGCAAGTTGGATGCTTTACTTTCCGCTGCTCATATACTCTTTGCATGTTTGCTTGAATTATGTGTTATGTTTGTTAAACTTGTGCCAAAACTCCACTTGAACCTAAAAGGTTAAAAACTGCAACTTTTGGCACTTAGTGTCTAATCACCCCCCCCCCCCTCTAGACACCTCTTCTCGATCCCTTTCAAAGGCAACAGAGGATAATCCCCTCGAGAAGCAATCTAAGCACCGGCGTCAACGGCGCCGCTCTAAGCCCCGCCATAACAAAAGCGGTGATACCGGCACAAGAAACAATAATGTCATGGACAAAGGTCAAGATTTAAGACAATCCCTCCACTGCACTCGAGCGGGAGGATGGGCAAGCTAGCCCTAAGGAACAGGCAGCAGACGGAGAATCAGATGATGACAATTACATGCCTTTCTCTGAAGACGAGGTGAGCCTCGACGACAAAGAATTTATCGTGCCTGAGGATCCCGTCGAACAGGAGCGCTTCCAGCGCCGGCTTATAGCCACAGCAAAAAGCCTGAAGAAAAAGCAACAACATCTTAAAGCTGACCAAGATGTGCTAGCAGATAGATGGACTGAGGTCCTAGCGGCCGAGGAATATGAACTCGAGCGCCCAACCAAAAGTTACCCAAAGCGCAGGTTGCTACCCCAACTGGAGGAGGAAGCATTAAAGCCTACACCTCCAGCGTATGATGCGGCTGACCGGCCACCTCGTGGCCGAGACAAAGCGGCATATCAGGCCAAAGTCCAGCCCCCACCCCGTCGCCAGTCAAACAAAAATACCAAGGCCCGGGGTAACATGCAGGACCTGCGAGACGTATTGGAAAACAAAGCAGGACATGCAAGATCGATCTACGGATCACGGGGGCGCGCCCCAACGCGTGACGACGACCGTCACGCCGGATATACTAAAAGCAAATCCGGCCAGGCCGAATACAGCAGACAAGACTCGTATGAACTGTGTCGTGATATAGCCCGGCACAGAGGCGCCGCACACCCCCTATGCTTCACTGATGAAGTAATGGATCATGAATTCCCGGAAGGTTTTAAACCCGTAAACATCGAATCATATGATGGTACAACAGACCCCGCGGTATGGATTGAAGATTTCCTCCTCCACATCCACATGGCCCGCGGCGACGATCTACATGCCATCAAGTACCTCCCATTAAAACTCAAAGGACCTGCTCGGCATTGGCTCAATAGCCTGCCGGCAAACTCAATTGGCAGTTGGGAGAATCTGTAAGACGCATTCCTTGAAAACTTCCAGGGGACTTATGTGCGACCACCGGATGCCGATGACTTGAGTCATAAAACTCAACAGCCAGGGGAGTCAGCCAGGAAATTCTGGACTCGGTTCCTAACTAAAAAGAACCAAATTGTCGACTGTCCCGATGCCGAGGCCTTAGCGGCATTTAAGCATAACATCCGCGACGAGTGGCTCGCCCGACACCTCGGCCAAGAAAAACCGAAGTCCATGGCAGCCCTCACGACACTCATGACCCTCTTTTGTGCGGGCGAGGACAGCTGGCTGGCTCGCAGCAATAACACATCGAGAAATCCTGGCAATTCAGATGCCAAAGATAGCAACGGCAGGCCACGGCGCAACAGACACAAGCGCCGCAACAACGGCGACAATACCGAAGACACGGCAGTTAATGCCGGATTCAGTGGCTCTAAATCCGGTCAGCGGAAAAAAGCCATTCAAAAGAAGTAATCCGGGCTCGTCCAGATTGGACCGCATACTCAATCGCTCGTGTCAAATTCACGGCACCCCCGATAAACCAGCCAACTACACCAACAGAGAATGCTGGGTGTTCAAACAGTCCGGCAAGTTGAATGCCGAAAAGAGGGAAAAGGGGCTGCATAGCGACTACGAGGAGGAGCCCTGGCCGCCGAACACAAGAGGACAGAAGAAATTTCCTCCCCAAGTGAAAACAGTAAACATGATATACACAACCCACATTCCCAAGCGGGAGCGGAAGCACGCACTGAGGGACGTCTATGCGATGGATCCAGTCGCCCCAAAGTTCAACCCATGGTCTTCTTGTCCGATCACCTTCGATCGTAGGGACCACCCCACTAGTATCCATCATGGCGGTTCGGCCGCATTGGTCCTCGACCCCATCATTGACGGATTTCACCTCACTCGAGTCCTCATGGACGGTGGCAGCAGCCTGAACCTGCTCTATCAGGATACAGTGCGCAAAACGGGTATAGACCCTTCAAGGATCAAACCCACCAAAAGCACCTTTAAAGGTGTCATCCAGTGTAGAGGCTCACAGCACGGGCTCAATCACACTGGAAGTGGTCTTCGGATCCCCGGACAACTTCCGAAGTGAGGAGTTAATCTTTGATATCGTCCCCTTCCGCAGTGGCTATCACGCACTGCTCGGACGAACCGCATTTGCCAGATTCAATGCTGTACCACATTATGCATACCTCAAGCTCAAAATGCTATGACCTCACGGGGTTATAACAGTTAATGGAAACACAGAACACTCGCTCCGCACGGAGGAGCATACTACGGCCCTCGCAGCAGAAGTACAAAGCAGCCTTATGAGGCAAACCGCCAATTCGGCGAAAAAGACCCCGGACACCTTCAAGCGAGTCCGGAGTACCCTGCAACAGGATTGCCAGGCACGTTTAGAGCTCGCCTAGCAATTCGGCCTCAGTCCCCGCCCCAGTTAAGCGGCGAAATTTACGCCGCACACACATAATTACGCACTCAAGATACCATGGGCACAGGTGGAGGCACGACCATGGCACGTCCCACAATGCGGCTCAACCGCTTCAGGACCTGTATACCTTTAACATTTTCTTCCTTTTAGGCCCCTATTCTCTGAAGGCCCACTCCGATCGTCTGATTGTCAAAATTGTCACGGGAAGGAAACACCAAGGAAGCTAGAAGCTTTGACGTACAAGGGAATCCTCAGGTGGTCCCTGATAACGATCGATATACCTGTTTTGCATACCCACACGCAGCTTGCCCTTGGATAGGACATGTCAAATAGTCCTATTGTTCACTTATTGCACTACATGTATGCATACGCTTTGACGTATCATTTAAATAACAATGTACAGCATTAGCTCATTATTGCATTCATTTATCCTTTTTACTTGTCCGTTTATTTACGACAATTTGCACCCATGCATTCTCGACATTTACCGGTCGCCAGGGCTTCAAGTACCCCATAACACGGCATGAAAAGTCCGAACACTTTTGACAGTGCGGCACCCCGAACTTATAGCATTATATGCATCAACTCCGTATCATGTCTTGGGTCAATAATTGGGTTTGCCCGGCTCCCATGTTTTGGTGCCTTACGTTCCGCTATATCGGCTAAGGTAGCTGTAACCCACAAGTATAGGGGATCGCAATAGTTTTCGATAAGTAAGGGTGTCGAACCCAATGAGGAGCTAAAGGTAGAACAAATATTCCCTCAAGTTCTATCGACCACCGATACAACTCTACGCATGCTTGATGTTTACTTTACCTAGAACAAGTATGAAACTAGAAGTACTTTGTAGGTGTTTTTGGAAAGGCTTGCAAGAAGATAAAGAGAGCGTAAATAAAAGCTAGGGGCTGTTGTAAGTAAAGACACAATAAAGTAAATATAGCGAGTGTGGAAAAGTGGTGGTAGGAGTTGCAAAATTGTCCCTTAAGCAATTGACTACTTTACTAGACCGATAGCAAGTATTATGTGGGGGAGGCCACTCCTAGCATGTTATCCCTTACTTGGAATTCTATGCACTTATGATTGGAACTATTAGCAAGCATCCGCAACTACTAACGTTCATTAAGGTAAAACCCAACCATAGCATTAATATATATTGGTCCCCCTTCAATCCCGTATGTATCAATTTCTATGCTAGGTTGAAGCTTCTGTCACTCTTGCCCTCCAATACATAGTCCTATCAACATACAACTAACCCTATGGTGTGATCCACGCCAGCTCATATGATGGGCACCAAAGGACAGCAACATAACCACGAGCAAATTAAATCAATCATAGCAATTCATCAACCACCGATAGGACAACGAAAATCTACTCGAGACATCATAGGATGGCAACACATCATTGGATAATAATATGAAGCATAAAGCACCATGTTCAAGTAGAGGGTACAGCGGGCTGTGGGAGAGTGGACCGCTGTAGATAGAGGGGGGAAGGTGATGGAGATGTTGGTGAAGATGGCGTAGGTGTTGGTGTAGATCGCGGTGATGATGATGATGGCCACGGCAGCGTTCCGGCGCCACCGGAACAGAAGGGGAGAGGGGGGGCTTCGTCTTCTTATTCCTTGACCTCCTCCCTAGATGGGAGAAGGGTTTCCCCTCTGGTCCTTGGCCTCCATGGCGTGGGAGGGGCGAGAGCCCCTCCGAGATTGGATCTATTTCTCTGTCTCTCTCTGTTTCTGCGTTCTGTTCTGCTGCCCTTTCACCGTTTCGGGTATATATGGAGATCCGTAACTCCGATTGGAACGAAACCTTCGCCGTGATTTTTCCCGAAAATTAGCTTTCTTGCGGCCGAAGAAGGGCGTCAACAGCCTTACAGGTGGGTCACGAGGGTCAGGGGCGCGCCCTAGGGGGGGCACGCCCCCTACCTCATGCCTACCTCGGACACTGATTCGCGTTGATTTTTCCTCCAGATTTTCCAAATATTATCTCCGTCCGTTTTTATCTCGTTTGGACTCCGTTTGATATGGATATTCTGCGAAACCAAAAACATGCAAATGACAGGCGAACTGCACGGCAATCGGATCAATATGTTAGTCCCAAAAATAGTATAAAAAGTTGCCAAAAAGTATATGAAAGTTGAATAATATTGGCATGGAACAATCACAAATTATAGATACGACGGAGACGTATCAGCATCCCCAAGCTTAATTCCTGCTCGTCCTCGAGTAGCTAAATGATAAAAAGATAATTTTTGATGTGGAATGCTACCTAGCATAATCTTGGTCATATGTCTAATCATGGCATGAATATTAAGACACAGTGATTCAAAGCAATAGTCTATCATTTGACATAAAAACAATAATACTTCAAGCCTACTAATAAAGCAATCATGTCTTTTCAAAATAACAAGGCCAAAGAAAGTTATCCCTACAAAATCTTATAGTCTGGCTATGCTCCATCTTCACCACACAAAATATTCACATCATGCACAACCCCGATGACAAGCTGAGCAATTGGTTCATACTTTTTAACGCGCTTCAGCATTTTCAACCCTCACACAATACATGAGCGCAAGCCAAGGATATAGCACTATTGGTGGAATAGAATATGATAATGGGGGTTATGTGGAGAAGACAAAAAAGGAGAAAGTCTCACATCGACGCGGCTAATCAACGGGCTATGGAGATGCCCATCAATTGATGTTAATGTGAGGAGTAGGAATTGCCATGCAACGGATGCACTAGAGCTATAAGTATATGAAAGCTCAAACTGAAACTAAGTGGGTGTGCATCCAACTTGCTTGCTCATGAAGACCTAGGGCATTTGAGGAATCCCATCGTTGGAATATACAAGCCAAGTTCTATAATGAAAATTCCCACTAGTATATGAAAGTGATAACTCAAGAGACTCTCTATATGAAGAACATGGTGCTACTTTGAAGCACAAGTGTGGTAAAAGGATAGTAACATTGCCCCTTTTTATTTTCTCTTTTTTTTTCTTTTTTTGCAGGCTTCTTTGGCCCCATTTTTTTATTTAGGCTTCTTTGGCCTCTCCTTTTTTGGATGGGCAATGCTCTAATAATGATGATCATCACACTTTTATTTACTTACAACTCGATACTAGAACAAATACATGACTCTATATGAATGCCTCAGGCGGTGTACCGGGATGTGCAATAATCTAGCTTAGCAATGACATCAAAAAACGGACAAGCCATGAAAACATCATGCTAGCTATCTTACGATCATGCAAAGCAATATGACAATAAATGCTCAAGTCATGTATATGATGATGATGGAAGTTGCATGGCAATATATCTCAGAATGGCTATGGAAATGCCATAATAGGTAGGTATGGTGGCTGTTTTGAGGAAGATATAACGAGGCTTATGTGTGATAGAGCGTATCGTATCACGGGGTTTGGATGCACCGTGAAGTTTGCACCAACTCTCGAGGTGAGAAAGGGCAATGCACTGCATCAAGAGGCTAGCAATGATGGAAGGGTGAGAGTGCGTATAATCCAAGGACTCACATTAGTCATAAAGAACTCATATACTTATTGCAAAATTTTATTAGCCCTCAAGCAAAGTACTACTACGCATGCCCCTAGGGGATAGATTGGTAGGAAAAGACCATCGCCGTCCCCGACCGCCACTCATAAGGAAGACAATCAATAAATACCTCATGCTCCAACTTCGTTACATAACGGTTCACCATACGTGCATGCTACGGTAATAAAAAACCTCAACACAAATATTTCTACAATCTACAACTACCCACTAGCATGACTCTAATATCACCATCTTTATATCGCAAAACTATTGCAAGGAATCAAACATATCATATTCAGTGATCTACAAGTTTTATGTAGGATTTTATGACTAACCATGTGAATAACCAGTTCATGTCATCTCTCTAAATATATATAAGTGAAGCAAGAGAGTTTTAATTCTTTCTACAAAAGATATGCCCATGCTCTAACAAATATAAGTGAAGCAAAAGAGCATTCTACAAATGGCGGTTGTCTAAGTAAAGAGAAACAGGCAATCCAAGCTTCAAATGATATAAGTGAAGCACATGAAGCATTCTATAAAGCCACACTCAAAAGATATAAGTGAAGTGCAAAGAGCATTATATAAATCAACCAAGGACTATCTCATACCAGCATGGTGCATAAAAAAACTAAATGCAAAAGACGCTCCAAGATTTGCACATATCACATGAATGAAACGAATCCGAGAACATACCGTTATTTGTTGAAGAAAGAGGGGATGCCTTCCGGGGCATCCCCAAGCTTAGATGCTTGAGTCTCCTTAAATATTTACTTGGGGTACCTCGGTCATCCCCAAGCTTGAGCTCTTGCCTCTCTTCCTTCTTCTCACATCGAAACCTTCTCGATCATCGAACACTTCATCCACACAAAACTTCAACAGAAAACTCGGTAAGATCCGTTAGTATAATAAAGCAAATCACTACTCTAAGTACTGTTGCAAACCAATTCATATTTTGTTTTTGAATTTTGTCTACTGTAATATAACTTTTTCATGGCTTAATCCACTGATATAAATTGATAGTTTCATCAAAACAAGCAAACTATGCATCAAAAACAGAATCTGTCTAAAACAGAAAAGTCTGTAGCAATCTGAACATTCACCATACTTCTGATACTTGAAAAATTCTTCCAAAAATAGGAAAAATAAAAAATTATTATAGAAAGACAGTGCAAGAAGAATCAGAACCATTTGACGTTCCAGTAAAAAATTGAAATTCACGCACTACAGCCAAAGTTTCTGTCCTGCACCGTACAAAACAACAAGCATTGTAAACGTCCTAAACGCAAACCTTGGCACATTATTTTTATAATACAATGGAATTGTACAAGGGGATAATTATTTTTGTTGAAAAGTTTCTGTAATCAAGATTCACAAAGTTTCCGTGAGCATGAACGAAGTTCAAGGCTAGCTCCCACTTCAACAATGCTTGTCTTTCTCACTTTCGCTTTTCTTTTTGAAATTTTTTTGGGTTCCCCTCTTTATTTTTGTTGTTTTTAAACTATATGAAAGCACTCAACAGAAATAAATGACTCTCTAAAACTTCCGGGTTGTCTCCCTGGCAGCGCTTTCTTTAAAGCCATTAAGCTAGGCGTATAGTGCTCAAGTAATGGATCCACCCGGATCCAAGGTATATCAAAGCCAATTTTAATTAACAATGATTTGTAATTTAGTAGTGAGCACAAAGTAACATATATCATGTAATGACGAAGTCTAACTCTCTTCCTATGCATCGGCGTGTCATAAAAGAACAATTCATGCACACATAGTAAAGGCCAATGCATAGTATAAACAGTTTCTTGCAATTTTATTGTATTGGAAACATAGAGAGGTGGAGATATAGTTCCTCTCTCATAATAATTGCAAGTAGGAGCAGCAAGCACATGCATATTATATCTATCAAAATCATCATGTGCAACGGTAAAAGGCAACCCATCAATATAATCCTTAATAAGTGCAAACTTCTCCGATATAGTATAATCGGGAGAATTCAAAAGATAATAGGACTATCATGCGTAAGCAATAGCAACAATTTCATGTTTAACATAAAGAACTATAGCAAGTTCATCTCCATAAGCATAATTCATATTGCCATCTTGGCCACAAGCATAGCAAGCATCATCAAAAAGGGATATTTCAAGAGAATCAACGGGATCATAGCAATCATCCTTCGGTAAGCACGAAGGGACATTAAACAATGTATGAGTTGAAGAGTTACTCTCATTAGAAGGTGGGCACGGGTGATCAATCCGCTCTTCCTCCTTTTGTTCTTCTCTCTCCTCATCATCTTTGTCATCCAATGAGCTCGCAGTTTCATCAATTTCTTCTTCCATAGCTTCCTGCAAAATATTAGTCTCTTCTTGGACAGCGGGGTAGGCGTCAATATATAGTTTAACATAGGCATTAGAAGCATAATTATCATAGCAATATTCAAGTATGGCAAAATTTTCAGACTTGTAGAGAGTAGCATCATACTTTTCAATCAAAGAAGCAATATCATAAGCACCCTTAAAAGCAACAAATTCTTCAATTTGTTGAACATCATAGTAATTATAAACACCCTTAGAATATGAATATACGGTTCCATTATCACTAAACAAGCATTGGTAGGGAAGGTGTTTCTTAGGGTTTTCAGAACAACAAGTAACATCATATAATTCACATAAAGTCCAAGCATAGCATTGCAAACGTTGAATTTGATACCATAATAGTTTCCCTTTTTCAGATATACGGTGTCGCACATAACAAGCATGCTCATCTAAAGATTTTCCCTCAACTAAGCTAGTTGGGGTTTCAGCACGAGCACAAAGGGATCGAAGATGATCCAAGTAAAAAGCTTCAGGAGTGTGATAGATTTTGAGTGGTTCTTAAACCATTGGTTCAGTAGGTACAACTAATTTTTTTTGGTATTTTGCGTTTCCTACCCATAGCTAAAGATAGAAAATAACTAAGAACATCAAATAAAAATTACTTAGTGATAAAGCAAACAAGCACACATGAGAATATTCACCCCACGCTATGACTCCCAAGAACGGCGCCTTAAAAAGGTCTTGACAACCCACAAGTTTATGGGATCGCAACAGTTTTTGATAAGTAAGAGTGTCGAACCCAACGAGGAGCTAAAGGTAGAACAAATATTCCCTCAAGTTCTATCAACCACCGATACAACTCTACGCACGCTTGACGTTTACTTTACCTAGAACAAGTATGAAACTAGAGGTACTTTGTAGGTGTTTTTGGAAAGGCTTGCAAGAAGATAAAGAGAGCGTAAATAAAAGCTAGGGGCTGTTGTAAGTAAAGGCACAATAAAGTAAATATAGCGAGTGTGGAAAAGTGGTGGTAGGAGTTGCAAAATTGGCCCTTAAGCAATTGACTACTTTACTAGACCGATAGCAAGTATTATGTGGGAGAGGCCACTCCTAGCATGTTATCCCTTACTTGGAATTCTATGCACTTATGATTGGAACTATTAGCAAGCATCCGCAACTACTAACGTTCATTAAGGTAAAACCCAACCATAGCATTAATATATATTGGTCCGCCTTCAATCCCGTATGTATCAATTTCTATGCTAGGTTGAAGCTTCTGTCACTCTTGCCCTCCAATACATAGTCCTATCAACATACAACTAACCCTATGTTGTGATCCACGCGCACGCTCATATGATGGGCACCAAAAGACAGCAACATAACCACAAGCAAATTAAATCAATCATAGCAATTCATCAACCACCGATAGGACAACGAAAATCTACTCAGACATCATAGGATGGCAACACATCATTGGATAATAATATGAAACATAAAGCACCATGTTCAAGTAGAGGGTACAGCGGGTTGCGGGAGACTGGACCGCTGTATATAGAGGGGGGAAGGTGATGGAGATGTTGGTGAAGATGGCGTAGGTGTTGGTGTAGATCGCGGTGATGATGATGGCCACGGCAGCGTTCCGGCGCCACCGGAAGAGAAGGGGAGAGGGGGGCCCTTCGTCTTCTTCTTCCTTGACCTCCTCCCTAGACGAGAGAAGGGTTTCCCCTCTGGTCCTTGGCCTCCATGGCGTGGGAGGGGCGAGAGCCCCTCCGAGATTGGATCTATTTCTCTGTCTCTCTCTGTTTCTGTGTTCTCTTTTTGCTGCCCTTTCACCGTTTCGGGTATATATGGAGATCCATAACTCCGAATGGAACGAAACCTTCGCCGTGATTTTTTCCCGAAAATTAGCTTTCTTGCGGCCGAAGAAGGGCGTCAACCACCTTACAGGTGGGTCATGAGGGTCAGGGGCGCGCCCCAGGGGGGCGCTGATACGTCTCCGTCGTATCTACTTTTCCAAACACTTTTGCCCTTGTTTTGTATGATTTGAATGGAACCAACCCGGACTGACGTTGTTTTCAGCAGAATTGCCATGATGTTATTTTATGTGCAGAAAACAAAAGTTCTCGGAATGACCTGAAACTCCACGGAACATCTTAGAAAAATAATAAAAAATCCTCGCCAAAGATGTAGACCAGGGGGCCCACACCCTGTCCACGAGGGTGGCCCCCCCCCTGCTGGGCGCGCCCCCTACCTCGTGGGCCCCCTGGAGACCTTCCGACGCCAACTCCAACTCTATATATTGGCTTTCGGAGAGAAAACAATCAGATAGAAGAAATCATCGCGTTTTAGGATACGGAGCCGGCGCCAAGCCCTAAAACCTCTCGGGAGTGCTGATCTGGAGTCTGTTCGGGGCTCCGGAGAGGGGGATTCGTCGCCTTCGTCATCATCAACCATCCTCCATCACCAATTTCATGATGCTCACCGCCGTGCGTGAGTAATTCCATCGTAGGCTTGCTGGACGGTGATGGGTTGGATGAGATTTATCATGTAATCGAGTTAGTTTTGTTAGGGTTTGATCCCTAGTATCCACTATGTTCGAGATTGATGTTGTTACGACTTTGCTATGCTTAATGCTTGTCACTAGGGCCCGAGTGCCATGATTTCAGATCTGAACCTATTATGTTTTCATGAATATATGTGTGTTCTTGATCCTATCTTGCAAGTCTATAGTCACCTATTATGTGTTATGATCCGACAACACCGAAGTGACAATAATCGGGATACTTCTCGGTGATGACCATAGTTTGAGGAGTTCATGTATTCACTATGTGCTAATGCTTTGTTCCGGTTCTCTATTAAAAGGAGGCCTTAATATCCCTTAGTTTCCATTAGGACCCTGCTGCCACTTGAGGGTAGGACAAAAGATGTCATGCAAGTTATTTTCCATAAGCACGTATGACTATATTCGGAATACATGCCTACATTACATTGATGAATTGGAGCTAGTTCTGTGTCACCCTATGTTATGACTGTTACATGATGAACCGCATCCGCATAATTATCCATCACCGATCCAATGCCTACGAAGCTTTCCATATACGGGTTTACGCTTATTTACTTTCACATTGTTATCAAGTACAATCACTACAAAACACCAAAAATATTGCTTTTTCTTTCATTACTCTTTTCGTTATCAGCTACCACTACTAGCATACTACTTTGCTACTAAACACTTTGCTGCAGATATCAAGTTTCCAAGTGTGGCTGAATTGACAACTCAGTTGCTAATACTTGAGAATATTCTTTGGCTCCCCTTGTGTCGAATCAATAAATTTGGGTTGAATACTCTACCCTCGAAAGTCGCTATGCGATCCCCTACACTTGTGGGTTATCAAGAACAATTTCTGGCACCGTTGCCGGGGAGCATAGCTTTATTCTTTGAGTCACTTGGGATTTATATCTGCTGGACACTATGAAGAACTTGAAAGATGCTAAGACAAAAATTTATCCCTCAACTACGAGGGGAGGTAAGGAACTGCCATCTAGCTCTGCACTTGATTCACCTTCTGTTATGAGTAAGCTTGCGACACCTAAGCCTGCTTCTGCTATTCATTCCGATATGTCGCATGTTATTGATGAAACTATTTCTATGCTTGATACTACTGTGCCCCTTGGTGAATTTCTTGATGAACAAATTTCTAGGTCTAGAGAAAGAGAAACTATTGAAACTGATTATGTTGATGAAGGTGATGATGAAGATATGCCTGCTATTCCTGAGGGTTATCTTTTCGATATGGAATCTTCTGCAGCTATTTTTTCCTGCCAGGATAGATACGAACTTAAGAAGTCTGTTAGTTAAATGGAGTAAAGAATCTCTTAGAGATGTAATGAGACCTGACCCTGCTTTTGCTACTTCACCTATTTGTGTTCCCGATAAGGATTATGAATTCTCTGTTGATCTTGATATAATTACTTTGGTTGAATCTGATCCTTTTCATGCTTATGAATCGGAAACTGTTGTGGCACATCTTACTAAACTAAATGATATAGCCACCCTGTTCACTAATGATGAGAGATCTCGCTACTTTTACATCCTTAAAATATTTCCGTTCTCATTAAAGGGTGATGCTAAGATATGGTTTAATTCTCTTGATCCTGGTTGTGTGCGTAGTCCCCATGATATGATTTATTACTTCTCCGCTAAATATTTCGCTTATAAGAAACAAGCTGCTTTAAAGGAAATATACAACTTTGTGCAAATTGAAGAAGAGAGTCTCCCACAAGCTTGGGGAGGCTTCTCAAGTTACTTAATGCTTTGCCAGATCATCCTCTTAAGAAAAATGAAATACTTGATATCTTTTATAATGGACTAACCGATGCTTCCAGAGATTACCTGGATAGTTGTGCCGGCTCTCTTTTCAGGTAAAGAACACCGGATGAAGCTGAAATCCTATTGAATAATATGTTGACAAATGAAAATAATTGGTCACCTCCTGAGCCAGCTCCAGAGCCAGCTCCAGAGCCAATTACTGAGCCTATTCCTAAACCAACTCCAAAGAAGAGAGGTGTTCTATTTCTCAGTCCTGAAGATTGCAAGAGGCAAAGAAATCTATGAAAGAAAAAGGTATTAAAGTTGAAGATGTTGAGAATTTACCTCCTATTGAAGAAATACATGGCCTTAATCTACCGCCTGTTGAAGAAACATATGATCTTGATCCATTACCTATTGAAGAACCTCCTGATCTCGATAACCCGACACAGGTAGTAAAGGTAAATTCTCTCTACAGATTTGATGAAGGTGATATTCCTCACTATAAGTCTGCTAGACAATGCTTGGATGAGTTTGATAATTTTATTGTCAAACAAGAAAATTTTAATGCTTAATTTGGTAGACAATTGAAATATGATTCCGATATGATTAAACACTTGGGTGATTATATGGCTGATATTAGAGGTGAACTTAAACTCATTAGCAAACATGCTTCTATGGTTACCACTCAAGTAGAACAAGTACTTAAGGCTCAAAAAGAATTGCTCGCTGAAATGAATAGTAAGAAAAATGATTATGCTGTTAGAGTGGCTACTAGAACTGGTAGAATGACTCAGAACCTTTGTATCCTCAAGGCCACCCTAAGAGAATTGAGCAAGATTCTCAGAGAAGTAAAACTGATGTGCCTAGTTCTTCTAAAAGGAAGAAAAAGAAAAATGATAGGACTTTGCAAATTTCTAGTGAACCTATTGCTGAACCACCTGATAATCCAAATGATATATCTATCTCCAATGCTGAAACACAATCTGGTAATGAACATGAACCTAGTGAAAATAATAATGTTGATGTTCATGATGATGCTCAACCTAGCAATGATAATGATGTAGAAGTTAAACCTGCTGTTGATCTTGATAACCCACAATCAAAGAATCAACGTTATGATAAGAGAGACTTTGTTGCTAGGAAACATGGTAAAGAAAGAGAACCATGGGTTCAGAAACCCATGCCTTTTCCTCCCAAACCATCCAAGAAAAAGGTCGATGAGGATTTTGAGCGCTTTGCTAAAATGATTAGACCTATCTTTTATGTATGCGATTAAGCGATGTGCTCAAAACAAATCCTTATGCTAAGTATATGAAGGATATCATTACCAATAAGAGGAAGATACCGAAGCTGAAATTTCCACCATGCTTGCTAATTATACTTTTAAGGGTGGAATACCAAAGAAACTTGGAGATCCGTGAGTACCTACTATACCATGCTCCATTAAAAGAAATTATGTTAAAACTGCTTTATGTGATCTCGGAGCCGGTGTTAGTGTTATGCCTCTCTCTTTATATCGTAGACTTGATTTGAATAAGTTGACACCTACTGAAATATCTTTGCAAATGGCTGATAAATTGCTACCTCTTGAGCACTGCGTTGGATTTCCCCGAAGAGGAGAGGATGATGCAGCAAAGTAGCGTAAGTATTTCCCTCAGTTTTTGAGAACCAAGGTATCAATCCAGTAGGAGGCCACACACAAGTCCCTCAGACTGCACAAAACGATAGCTCCTCGCAACCAACGCGATTAGGGGTTGTCAATCCTTCACAGTCACTTACGAGGGTGAGATCTGATAGAGATGATAAATAATATTTTTGGTATTTTTGGTATATAGATGCAAAGTGAAAAGTAAAAGGCAAAGTAAAAACAAAGTAAGTATTAAAGTGATGGAGATTGATATGATGAGAATAGACCCGGGTGCCATAGGTTTCACTAGTGGCTTCTCTCAAGAGCATAAGTATTCTACGGTGGGTGAAGAAATTACTGTTGAGCAATTCACAGAATTGAGCATAGTTATGAGTATATCTAGGTATGATCGTGTATATAGGCATCACGTCCGAGACAAGTAGACCGAAACGATTCTGCATCTACTACTATTACTCCACTCATCGACCGCTATCCAGCATGCATCTAGAGTATTAAGTTAAAAACAGAGTAATGCCTTAAGCAAGATGGCATGATGTAGAGGAATAAATTCATGCAATATGATAAATACCCCATCTTGTTATCCTCGATGGCAACAATATAATACGTGCCTTGCAACCCTTTCTGTCACTGGGTAAGGACACCGCAAGATTGAACCCAAAGCTAAGCACTTCTCCCATTGCAAGAACTACCAATCTAGTTGGCCAAACCAAACGGATAATTCGAAGAGACTTGCAAAGATAAGCAATCATACATAATAGAATTCAGAGAAGATTCAAATATTATTCATAGATAATTTGGATCATAAACCCACAATTCATCGGTCTCAACAAACACACCGCAAAAAGAAGATTACATCGAATAGATCTCCACGAGAGAGGGGGATAACATTGTATTGAGATCCAAAAAGAGAGAAGAAGCCATCTAGCTACTAGCTATGGACCCGAAGGTCTGAAGTAAACTACTCACACTTCATCGGAGGGGCTATGGTGATGATGTAGAAGCCCTAAGTGGTGGATGCCCTCCCATGGAGCTCGAACAGGCCCCAAGATGGGATCTCGTGGATACTGGAAGTTGCGGCGGTGGAATTAGGTTTTTGGCTCTGCTCGATCGTTTGGGGGCATGAGGTATATATAGGAGGAAGGAGTACATCGGTGGAGCAACAGGGGCCCACGAGGCGGGGGCCGCGCCTAGGGGCGCCCCACCCTCGTGACCGCCTCTTTCATTCCTTGGAGTAGGGTCCAAGTCCTCGGATCACGTTCGTGAGAAAATCACGTTCCCGAAGGTTTCATTCCGTTTGGACTCCGTTTGATATTCTGTTTCTTCGAAACACTGAAATAGGCAAAAAAAATAGCAATTCTGGGCTGGGCCTCCGGTTAATAGGTTAGTCCAAAAAATAATATAAAAGTGGTAAATAAATCCCAATATAGTCCAAAACAGTAGATAAAGTATCATGGAGCAATCCAAAATTATAGATACGTTGTGGACGTATCAGGCATCCCCAAGCTTAATTCCTGCTCGTCCTTGAGTAGGTAAATGATAAAAAGAGAATTTTTGATGCGGAGTGATACTTTGGCATAATTTCAATGTAAATCTTCTTAATTGTGGTATGAATATTCAGATTAGAAAGATTCAAGACAAAAGTTCATATTGACATAAAAAATAATAATACTAATCAAAGTAATCATGTCTTCTCAAAATAGCATGGCAAAAGAAAGTTCATCCCTACAAAATCATATAGTTAGGCTATGCTTCATTTTCGTCACACAAAGATGTTCCCAACTTCTATACCCCCGATGACAAGCCAAGCAATTGTTTCATACTTAAATAATCTCAAACTCTTTCAACCTTCACGCAATACATGAGCGTGAGCCATGGACATAGCACTATGGGTGGAATAGAATATGATGATGGGGATTGTGTGGAGAAGACAAAAAAGAGAAAGTCTCACATTGACGAGGATAATCAACGGGCTATGGAGATGCCCATCAATTGATGTCAACATGAGGAGTAGGGATTGCCATGCAATGGATGCACTAGAGCTATGAATGCTCAACAAAATAAAACTAGTGGGTGTGCATCCAACTTGCTTGCTCACGAAGACCTAGGGCATTTGAGGAAGCCCATCGTAGGAATATACAAGCCAAGTTCTATAATGAAAAATTCCCACTAGTATAAAAAGACAACTTATGAGACTCACTATATGAAAAACATGGTGCTACTTTGAAGCACAATATATGAGACTCACTACATGAAGAACAAGGTGCTACTTTGAAGCACAAGTGTGGAAAAAGAGATAGTAACATTGCCCTTTTTATTTATTTCTTTTTTTTGGGGCCTTTCTTTTGTTTTGTTTTTGGCCTTTCTCTTTTTTTTGGCAATGCTCTAATAATGATGATCATCACACTTCTATTGATTACAACATAAGGATTACAACTCGAAACTAGAACAAGATATGACTCTATATGAATGCCTCTGGCGGTGTACCGGGATGGTGCAATGAATCAAGAATGACATGTACGAAAAATAATGCATGGTGGGTTTGCCACAAATACGATGTCAACTACATGAACATGCAATTGCAATATGACAAAAGTAAAGTATGTCATGATGATGATGAACGGAATGGTGGAAAGTTGCATGGCAATATATCTCGGAATGGCTATGGAAATGCCATAATAGGTAGGTATGGTGGCTGTTTTGAGGAAGATATAAGGAGGTTTATGTGTGATAGAGCGTATCATATCACGGGGTTTGGGTGCACCGGCCAAGTTTGCACCAACTCTCAAGGCGAGAAAGGGCAATGCACGGCATCAAGAGGCTAGCAAAGGCGTAAAGGTAAAAGTGCGTATAATCCATGAACTCAACATTAGTCAAAAGAACTCATATACTTATTGCAAAAATTTAGAAGTCATCAAAAATCAAGTACTACGCCATGCTCCTAGGGGATAGATTGGTAGGAAAAGACCATTGCTCGTCCCCGACCGCCACTCATAAGGATGCACAAGCCGTGTACACTTCATGTTTCAAATTTGTTACACAACTTTAACCATAATGCATGCTACGGGACTTGCAAACTTCAACACAAGCATTTCTCAAATTCACAACTACTCAACTAGAACGACTTTGATATTATCACCTCCATATCTCAAAACAATTATCAAGCATCAAACTTTTCTTAGTATTCAACGACTCAAAAGAAAGTTTCACATATCTTGAATACCAAGTATATTAACATTAAGCAAATTACCATGCTATTAACGGCTCTCAAAATAATCTAAGTGAAGCATGAGATATCAATAGTTTCTTTAAAACAAATCCACCACCGTGCTCTAAAATATCTAAGTGAAGCACTAGAGCAAAAATTATCACGCTCAAAAGATATAAGTGAAGCATTATGAGCAAAACTATCAAGCTCAAAAGATATAAGTGAAGCACATAGAGTATTCTAGAAAATTCCAATTTATGTATGGCTCTCTCAAAAGGTGTGTACAGCAAGGATGATTGTGGTAAACTAACAAACAAAGACTCAAATAATACAAGACGCTCCAAGCAAAAAACATATCATGTTGGTGTATAAAAATATAGCTCCAAGTAAATTACAGATGGAAGTAGATTTAAAGAGGGATGCCTTCCGGCATCCCCAAGCTTTGACTTTTGGTGTCCTTGGATTATCTTGGGGTGCCATGGGCATCCCCAAGCTTAGGCTCTTGCCAGTCCTTGTTCCATAATCCATCAAAAGAATTTACCCAAAACTTGAAAACTTCACAACACAAAACTCAATAGAAATCTCGTGAGCTCCGTTAGAGAAAGAAAACAAAAGACTACTTTAAGGTACTGTAATGAACTCATTCTTTATTTAAAATAGTGTTAAACCTATTGTATTCCAACTTATCTATGGATTATAAACTATTTTACTAGCCATAGATTCATCAAAATAAGCAAACAACACACGAGCAAACAAGCGGACGAGGAAAAGGCAAACGGGAAAAAGAGGAGGAGATTGGGAAAGAGAGGGCGAATAAAACGTCAAGGGTGAAGTGGGGGAGAGGAAAACGAGAGGAAAATGGCAAATAATATAATGCGGGAGATAGGGATTGTGATGGGTACTTGGTATGTCTTGACTTGCTCTTGCGTGAGCCTACCCGGCAACGGCGCCAGCAATTCTTCTTGCTACCTCTTGAGCACTGCGTTGGATTTCCCCGAAGAGGAGAGGATGATGCAGGAAAGTAGCGTAAGTATTTCCCTCAGTTTTTGAGAACCAAGGTATCAATCCAGTAGGAGGCCACGCACAAGTCCCTCGTGCCTGCACAAAATGATAGCTCCTCGCAACCAACGCGATTAGTGGTTGTCAATCCATTCACAAATACTTACTTAGAGTGAGATCGATAGAGATGATAAATAATATTTTTGTTATTTTTGGTATATAGATGCAAAGTGAAAAGTAAAAGGCAAAAGTAAAAACAAAGCAAGTATTAAAGTGATGGAGATTGATATGATGAGAATAGACCCGGTGCCATAGGTTTCACTAGTGGCTTCTCTCAAGAGCATAAGTATTCTACGGTGGGTGAACAAATTATCGTTGAGCAATTCACGAATTGAGCATAGTTATGAGTATATCTAGGTATGATCATGTATATAGGCATCACGTCTGAGACAAGTAGACCGAAACGATTACGCATCTACTACTATTACTCCACTCATCGACCGCTATCCAAAGATGCATCTAGAGTATTAAGTTAATGAAAACAGAGTAACGCCTTAAGCAAGATGACATGATGTAGAGGAATAAATTCATGCAATATGATAAATACCCATCTTGTTATCCTCGATGGCAACAATACAATACGTGCCTTGCAACCCTTCCTGTCACTGGATAAGGACACCGCAAGATTGAACCCAAAGCTAAGCACTTCTCCCATTGCAAGAACTACCAATCTAGTTGGCCAAATGGATAATTCGAAGAGACTTGCAAAGATAACCAATCATACATAAAAGAATTCAGAGAAGATTCAAATACTATTCATAGATAATTTGGATCATAAACCCACAATTCATCGGTCTCAACAAACACACCGCAAAAAGAAGATTACATCGAATAGATCTCCACGAGAGAGGGGGAGAACATTGTATTGAGATCCAAAAAGAGAGAAGAAGCCATATAGCTACTAGCTATGGACCCGAAGGTCTGAAGTAAACTACTCACACTTCATCGGAGGGGCTATGGTGATGATGTAGAAGCCCTCCGTGGTGGATGCCTCCCATGAGCTCCTAACAGGCCCCAAGATGGGATCTCGTGGATACAGGAAGTTGCGGCGGTGGAATTAGGTTTTTGGCTCATGTTCTGATCGTTTGGGGGTATGTAGGTATATATAGGAGGAAGGAGTACGTCGGTGGAGCAACAGGGGGCCCACGAGGCAGGGGGCATGCCCTAGGGGGGGCGCCTCCCACCCTCGTGACTGCCTCTTTCGTTCCTTGGAGTAGGGTCCAAGTCCCGTGGATCATGTTCGTGAGAAAATCACGTTCCCGAAGGTTTCATTCCGTTTGGACTCTGTTTGATATTTTGTTTCTTCGAAACACTGAAATAGGGAAAAAACAGCAATTCTGGGCTGGGCTTAATAGGTTAGTCCCAAAAATAATATAAAAGTGGAAAATAAAGCCCAATATAGTCCAAAACAGTAGATAAAGTAGCATGGAGCAATCAAAAATTATAGATACGTTGGAGACGTATCATAAATCAACTGCTATACCTGTTGGTATTTGTGAGGATGTGCCTGTGTGGTTGCAAACGTTACTATTTTAACGGACTTTATTATTCTTGATATTCCCGAGGACGATAGTATGTCTATTATTCTTGGAAGACCTTTTCTGAATATCTGTAGGGCTGTTATTGATTGCAACAAAAGCAATGTCACTTTTCATGTTAATGGTAATGAGTATACGGTACACTTTCCGAGGAAACAACCTCAAGTTTATAGCATCAACTCTATTGGAAAAGTTCCATCGATTATTTTTGGAGGTTTTGAATTTCCTCTTCCTACTGTCAAGAAGAAATATGATATTCTTATTATAGGGGATGTGCATATCCCCGTTGAGATAACTTAGTGTTATTCAAAATTTCTCCGGTTCCATGTTAATCGGAATGAGTTTGTTAACAAGACCTGATCAACCTTGTTAGTGGATTCCTTTTGATGAGCATGAGACGGATGAAACTAGAAGCACAACCTTCTGTACCCTCTTTATACTTTCTGTTATTTAGTTGAAATAAAGTAAAAAATAGTATTTTTCTGTCTGTTTCCTGCTTTATCCATGCAATATAAAAATATCCCAGAAATAAAAGTCCTCAGAATGCCCTGCCAATTTAATATGATTTTTTCGAGAATATTTAATGATTTTTGGTGAAAAAATTACCGCGGGGGGAGCTGCCACCTGGCCACGAGGGTGGAGGGCACGCCCCCCCCTGCCTCGTGGGCCCACGGTGGCCCTCCTCCACTTATTCCTGCACCCATCCTTTTCTTCTTCCTCCCACAAACACGAAAAACCAACTCAAGCACGAGTTCCAGCCCCTGTTGCTGTGATTTTCGATCTCTTTGCTCAAAGCACCTCTCACAAAACTGCTTTGGGAGATTGTTCCTTGGTATGTGACTCCTCCATTGGTCCAATTAGTTTTTGTTCTTGTGCTTTATTCATTGCAAATTTGTGCTGCATAGGTGACCATGTTCTTGAGCTTGCATGTCAAATTTATATGGTTCCAAGTATTTCTAATGCTTGATATAGGCTCTAGTCACTTGTAGGAGTAGTTGCTATCAATTTTATTGAAGTTGGTTCACTTTTGAAGTTACTAAAAATTTCAGATTTTTTTTAGATAAAACAATATGTTTAGGAAGATGTTCCAATGTGGTTCTTCAAGGAAGCAAGGCCCTAGGCTTGCAATGCGTGATGCCGATGAGGAGCCCCAAGGACGCTCCAAAGTGAGGCCCTCGTGAATGGCCTTCAAAAATTTTATGGATCGAAAGGGAATCAAAGAAGAATTTAACGCATGTTTGCGTAACGCTGGTCTTGTGGACTTCGAGGCGCATAAATGCCCACAAGATCATGATCTCACTAGTTCATTTGTGAGGAGGTTTGAGTTTTCATCTTCGTGTAATTCCCCTTCTATCATGTTTGATCTTTATGATAAATCTTATACCATGGACTTAGAGGATTTTACTTTTGCTTGCAAACTCCCACAATGGGTTAGTATGTTTGATCCCCGTAAATCTGAATTTAGAGACTTTCTTGCTAGCATAACTGTGGGGGAATCTAGAGATATAACGCAAGCCACTATAGGGAGCATTCACTTTCCTGCTATACATTATTTTGCTCTCTTCATAGGTAGGTGCATCAATGCTAAGGATGAAGCATGTCACATGTGTGTCCCTCGATCTCAGATTCTCGTGGAGTGCTGTGTTGGGAGACCAATCTTATCATATGGGAGCCATTGTAGCTCGTAGGTTGCATCCTAATAGATATAACGGAGATTTCTTTGGAGAAATTTATGCAACCCGCTTAGCTAATTTTCTTGAGATAGACATTCGTGAGAGTGATATGGAGTTACCCCCTACTTATTTAGATTTTGATTCTATGGTTTCCCACCAGTTTGTTGAGAGGACTGAATCACCTCTCCAATATCGACTAATTTTTAACAAACGGCATGTTGTCCGTATTACTCTTCCTGCTCCTACCTTCTTTGATTCTCAGACAAAAGGAAGATATGTTATTACCAGAGAGGAGGCAGATGAGTACGAGAGGAGAGCGGAGGCAGCTCGACGACATGCTACAGCTTAGGAGGCGATAGCCGCTGCATCGCAGTACGACCCCAGCTACAACTACGGGTATCCGCCAGGCCATCCCTGGCAATGAACCAACTTAGGCCAAAAGCCTAAGCTTGGGGGAGTACGTATTTCCCACCGATATTACATTTATGTTCACACACACTCACTGCTAGATGTCGGTGCCCATACTCTTTCACTGTAATATCCATGCTAGTTTATTTCCTTTTTCCTGCTTTCTTCTTGTGTGTTTAATAAACTTTAAGAAAACAAAAAAAATAGTTGTTGTTTATTTTTCCTGTTGTAGTAGTAATAATTAAAATAAAACCCAAAAATATTTCTTGTTCTTCTTTTGTTTGTCGGGAGCTTTCCCGTGTAAATTGTTTTATTTCTTTTCTTTTCTTTGGGGTCGATAGGAGAAGACCATGATTAAATTGTTGAAGTGGCTCTTATATGCATTATTGTTGATTTAACCAAGAGCCCATATTGCCTCGCCTTCTCCTGCTTATAGAATGCTCGCAGATTCCAGCTTAGTCCAATGCACGTGCACTCTTATTATTATTCACATTGTTCGGTCATGCAAGTGAAAGGCAATTGTGATGATATATGATGGACTGACTGAGATGGGAAAAGCTAGTATGAACTCGACCTCTCTTTTTTTGTAAATATGATGAGTTCATCGTTCCTGATTCAGCCTATTATGAATAAACATGTTCGCAATGACAATTAGAGATCATAGTTGCTTATGCCATGCTTGATAGCTATGAGTTATAATGGTTTACCTTGCGTGCCAACATGCTATTAAAATGGTTGTGATGTGCTATGATGGGGTGGTATCCTCCTTTGAATGATTTAAGTGACTTGACTTGGCACATGTTTACACATGTAGTTGAAGCAAATCAACATAGCCTTCATGATATTTATGTTAATGGTGGATTATATCCTACTCATGCTTGCATCCAACGTTTATTAATTTTAGTGCATGTTCATGACTGTTGTCGCTCTCTAGTTGGTCGCTTCCCAGTCTTTTGCTAGCCTTCATTTGTACTAAGCGGGAATACTGCTTGTGCATCCAATCCCTTAAACCCCAAAGTTATTCCATATGAGTCCACTATACCTTCCTATATGCGGTATCTACACCGCTGCTCCAAGTAAATTTGTATGTGCCAAACTCTAAACCTTCGAATAAACATTCTGTTTTGTATGTTCGAATAGCTCATGTATCAACTAGGGCTGCCCTTATCTTCCATGTTAGGCGGGTTATTCTCATGAGGAGTGGAATCCGATCCTCACTCACGAGAACACGGCTGGTCACCGGGATTCCCAGTCCCATGCATTATGCAAACTAAATCAAAATTAATTGCAAACAAAACTCCCCCTGGGACCTGATGTATGTTGGAGGCACTCGTTGTTTCGAGCAAGCCGTGGATTGATGCTTGTTGGTGGAGGGGGAGTATAAACTTTACCATTCTGTTTGGGAACCGCCTATAATGTGTGTAGCATGGAAGATATCGCCATCTCTTAGTTTCTATGTTGACAATGAAAGTATACCACTCAAAATATTATTTATCTCTATTTCAAAATCAAGCTCTAGCACCTCTACAAATCCCTGCTTCCCTCTGCGAAGGGCCTATCTATTTACTTTTATGTTGAGTCATCACCCTCTTATTAAAAAGCACTAGCTGGAGAGCGCAATGTCATTTGCATTCATTATCATTAATTTATATTGGGTATGACTATGACTGGATCTCTTTTACCATGAATTACAATGTCTAGTCAGTCCTTAATCTTTAAAGGTGCTCTGCATTTATGTTTCGTGGTCTCAGAAAGGGCTAGCGAGATACCATCCTGTTATATCATATTATGATTGTTTTGAGAAAATGTTGTCATCCGAGATTTATTATTATGACTTGCTAGTTGATTATGCCATTGATATGAGTAAACATGAGACCTGAGAATTATTGCAAATGTGGTTATTATAATCTTTGCTGAAAACTTGAATGTTGGCTTGACATATTTGCAACAACAAGAGCAAACAGAGTTTGTAAAAGTTTTTCTTTTTCTCTTTCAGTTTGTCAACTGAATTGCTTGAGGACAAGTAAGGGTTTAAGCTTGGGGGAGTTGATACGTCTCCGTTGTATCTACTTTTCCAAACACTTTTGCCCTTGTTTTGGACTCTAACTTGTATGATTTGAATGGAACCAACCCGGATCGACACTCGCTTTCAGCAGAATTACCATGATGTTGTTTTATGTGCAGAAAACAGAAGTTCTCGGAATGACCTGAAACTCCACGGAACATCTTAGGAAAAATAATAAAAAATCCTCGCCAAAGATGAAGACCAGGGGGCCCACACCCTGTCCACAAGGGTGGGGGGCGCCCCCCCTCCTGGGCGCGCCCCCCTACCTCGTGGGCCCCCTGGAGACCTTCCAACGCCAACTCCAACTCTATATATTGGCTTTCAGAGAGAAAAAAGCAAAGAGAAGAAATCATCGCGTTTTACGATACGGAGCCGCCGCCAAGCCCTAAAACCTCTCGGGTGGGCTGATCTGGAGTCCGTTCGGGGCTCCGGGGAGGGGGATTCATCGCCGTCGTCATCATCAACCATCCTCCATCACCAATTTCATGATGCTCACCGCCGTGCGTGAGTAATTCCATCGTAGGCTTGCTGGACGGTGATGGGTTCGATGAGATTTATCATGTAATCGTGTTAGTTTTGTTAGGGTTTGATCCCTAGTATCCACTATGTTCTGAGATTGATGTTGCTATGACTTTGCTATGCTTAATGCTTGTCACTAGGGCCCGAGTGCCATGATTTCAGATCTGAACCTATTATGTTTTCATGAATATATGTGTGTTCTTGATCCTATCTTGCAAGTCTATAGTCACCTATTATCTGTTACGATCGGACAACACCGAAGTGACAATAATCGGGATACTTCTCGGTGATGACCAAAGTTTGAGGAGTTCATGTATTCACTATGTGCTAATGCTTTGTTCCAGTTCTCTATTAAAAGAAGGCCTTAATATCCCTTAGTTTCCATTAGGACCCCGCTGCCACACGGAGGGTAGGACAAAAGATGTCATGCAAGTTCTTTTCCATAAGCACGTATGACTATATTCGAATACATGCCTACATTACATTGATGAATTGGAGCTAGTTCTGTGTCACCCGACGTTATGACTATTACATGATGAACCGCATCCGCATAATTATCCATCACCGATCCAATGCCTACGAAGCTTTCCATATGCCGGTTTACGCTTATTTACTTTCCCGTTATTATCAAGTATAATCACTACAAAACACCAAAAATATTGCTTTTTCTTTCATTACTCTTTCGTTACCGTTACCACTACTAGCATACTACTTTGCTACTAAACACTTTGCTGCAGATATCAAGTTTCCAGGTGTGGCTGAATTGACAACTCAGTTGCTAATACTTGAGAATATTCTTTGGCTTCCCTTGTGTCGAATCAATAAATTTAGGTTGAATACTCTACCCTCGAAAGCTGTTGTGATCCCCTACACTTGTGGGTTATCAGGCGCGCCCCCCTACCTCGTGCCTACCTCGGACACTGGTTCGCGTTGATTTTTCCTCCAGATTTTCCAAATATTCCAAAAAGTATCTCCGTCCGTTTTTATCCCGTTTGGACTCCGTTTGATATGGATATTCTGCGAAACCAAAAACATGCAATGCATGTGAACCGCACCGGGCAATCGGATCAATATGTTAGTCCCAAAATAGTATAAAAAGTTGCCAAAAAGTATATGAAAGTTGAATAATATTGGCATGGAACAATCAAAAATTATAGATACGACGGAGACGTATCAGTAGCGGAGGGAGAACTACTTGTTGGGGAACGTAGTAATTTCAAAAAAATTCCTACGCACACGCAAGATCATGGTGATGCATAGAAACGAGAGGAGAGAGTGTTGTCCACGTACCCTCGTAGACCGAAAGCGGAAGCGTTAGAATAACGCGGTTGATGTAGTCGTACGTCTTCACGGCCCGACCGATCAAGCATCGAAACTACGACACTTCTGAGTTCTAGCACACGTTCAGCTCGATGATGATCCCTGGACTCCGATCCAGCAAAATGTCGGGGAAGAGTTTTGTCAGCACAACGGCGTGGTGACGATCTTGATGTTGTATCGTCGCAGGGCTTCGCCTAAGCACCGCTACAATATTATCGAGGACTATGGTGGAGGGGGGCACCGCACACGGCTAAGAGATCAAGAGATCAATTGTTGTCTTTGGGGTGCCCCCCTGCCCCCATATATAAAGGAGCAAGGGGGAGGCCGGCCGGCCCTCTATGGCGCGCCCCCAAGAGGGAATCCTACTAGGACTCCAAGTCCTAGTAGGTTTCCACCTAAAGGGAGAGAGGGGGAAGGAAGGAGAGGGAGAGGGAGAAGGAAAGGGGGGCGTCGCCACCCTCTCCTAGTCCAATTCGGACCAGAGGGGGAGGGGGCGCGCGGCCTGCCCTGGCCGCCCCTCTCTCTCTCCACTAAGGCCCATCGAGGCCCATTAGTTCCCCCGGGGTTTCCGATAACCCTCCGGCACTCCGGTTTTATCCGAAACTTCTCCGGAACACTTCCGGTGTCCGAATATTGTCGTCCAATATATCAATCTTCATGTCTCGACCATTTCGAGACTCCTCGTCATGTATGTGATCACATCCGGGACTCCGAACAAACTTAGGTACATCAAAACTCATAAACTCATAATATAACTGTCATCGAAACCTTAAGCATGCGGACCCTACAGGATCGAGAACTATGTAGACATGACCGAGAACCGTTCTAGGTCAATAACCAATAGCGGAACCTGGATGCTCATATTGGCTCCTACATATTCTACGAAGATCTTTATCAGTCAAACCGCATAACATCATACATTGTTCCCTTTGTCATCGGTATGTTACTTTCCCGAGATTCGATCGTCGGTATCTCAATACCTAGTTCAAGCTCGTTACCGGCATGTCTCTTTACTCGTTACGTAATGCATCGTTCCGTAACTAACTCATTAGCTACATTGCTTGCAAGGCTTATAGTGATGTGCATTACCGACAGGGCCCAGGATATCTCTCCGACAATCGGAGTGACAAAACCTAATCTCAAAATACGCCAACTCAACATGTACCTTTGGAGACACCTGTAGAGCTCCTTTATAATCACCCAGTTACGTTGTGACATTTGGTAGCACACAAAGTGTTCCTCCGGTAAACAGGAGTTGCATAATCTCATAGTTATTGGAACTTGTATAAGTCATGAAGAAAGCAATAGCAACATACTAAACGATCAAGTGCTAAGCTAACGGAATGGGTCAAGTCAATCACATCATTCTCCTAATGAAGTGATCTTGTTAATCAAATGACAACACATGTCTATGGTTAGGAAACATAACCATCTTTGATTAATGAGCTAGTCAAGTAGAGGCATACTAATGACATTAAGTTTGTCTATGTATTCACACATGTATCATGTTTCCGGTTAATACAATTATAGCATGAATAATAAACATTTATCATGATATGAGGAAATAAATAACAACTTTATTATTGCCTCTAGGGCATATTTCCTTCAGTCTCCCACTTGCACTAGAGTCAATAATCTAGATTACACAAAGAATGATTCTAACACCCATGGAGTCTTGGTGCTGATCATGTTTTGCTCGTGGAAGAGGCTTCGTCAGCAGTCTGCAACATTCAGATCCGTATGTATCTTGCAAATCTCTATGTCTCCCACCGACTTGGTCCTGGATGGAATTGAAGCGTCTCTTGATGTGCTTGGTCCTCTTGTGAAATCTGGATTCCTTTGCCAAGGCAATTGCACCAGTATTGTCACAGAAGATCTTCATTGGTCCCGATGCACTAGGTATGACACCTAGATCGGAAATGATCTCTTTCATCCAGACTCCTTCATTTGCGGCTTCCGAAGCAGCTATGTACTCCGCTTTGCATGTAGATCCCGCCACGACGCTTTGTTTAGGACTGCACCAACTGACAGCTCCACCGTTCAATATAAACACGTATCCGGTTTGCGATTTAGAATCGTCCGGATCAGTGTCAAAGCTTGCATAGACGTAACCATTTACGACTAGCTCTTTGTCACCTCCATAAACGAGAAACATATCCTTAGTCCTTTTCGTATTTCAGGATATTCTTGACCGCTGTCCGATGATCCACTCTGGATTACTTTGGTACCTCCTGCCAAACTTATTGCTAAGCATACGCCGTGTCTGGTACACAGCATTGCATACATGATAGAGCCTATGGCTGAAGCATAAGGAACATCTTTCATTTTCTCTCTATCTTCTGTTGTGGTCGGGCATTGAGTCTGACTCAATTTCACACCTTGTAATACATGCAAGAACCCTTTCTTTGCCTGATCCATTTTGAACCTTTTCAAAACTTTATCAAGGTATGTGCTTTGTGAAAGTCCAATTAAGCGTCTTGATCTATCTCTATAGATCTTGATGCCTAATATGTAAGCAGCTTCACCGAGGTCTTTCATTGAAAAACTTTTATTCAAGTATCCCTTTATGCTATCCAGAAATTCTATATCATTTCCAATTAATAATATGTCATCTACATATAATATCGTAAATGCTACAGAGCTCCCACTCACTTTCTTGTAAATACGAGCTTCTCCAAAAGTGCAGATAAAACCATATGCTTTGATCACACTATCAAAGCGTTTATTCCAACTCCGAGAGGCTTGCACCAGTCCATAAATGGATCATTGGAGCTTGCACACTTTGTTAGCACCTTTTGGATCGACAAAACCTTCCGGTTGCATCATATACAACTCTTCTTCCGTAAATCCATTCAGAATGCAGTTTTGACATCCATTTGCCATATTTCATAATCATAAAATGCGGCAATTGCTAACATGATTCGGACAGACTTAAGCATCGCTACGGGTGAGGAAGTCTCATCGTAGTCAACCCCTTGAACTTGTCGAAAACCTTTCGCAACAAGTCCAGCTTTGTAGACGATTACATTACCATCGGCGTCAGTCTTCTTCTTGAAGATCCATTTATTCTCGATGGCTTGCCGATCATCGGGCAAGTCAATCAAAGTCCATACTTTGTTTTCATACATGGATCCCATCTCAGGTTTCATGGCCTCAAGCCATTTTGCGGAATCTGGGCTCATCATCGCTTCCTCATAGTTCATAGGTTCGCCATGGTCAAGTAACATGACTTCTAGAATAGGATTACCGTACCACTCTGGTGCTGATCTCACTCTGGTTGACCTATGAAGTTCGGTAGTAATTTTATCTGAAGTTTCATGATCATTATCATTAGCTTCCTCACTGATTGATGTAGTCATCACAGGAACCGATTCTTGTGATGAACTACTTTCCAATAAGGGAGTAGGTATAGTTACCTCATCAAGTTCTACTTTCCTCCCACTCACTTCTTTCGAGAGAAACTCCTTCTCTAGAAAGGATCCGAATTTAGCAACAAAAATCTTGCCCTCAGATCTGTGATAGAAGGTGTACCCAATAGTCTCTTTTGGGTATCCTATGAAGACACATTTCTCCGATTTGGGTTTGAGCTTATCTGGTTGAAGTTTCTTCACATAAGCATCGCAGCCCCAAACTTTAAGAAACAACAACTTTGGTTTCTTGCCAAACCACAGTTCATAAGGCGTCGTCTCAACGGATTTTGATGGTGCCCTATTTAATTTGAATGCGGCCGTCTCTAAAGCATAACCCCAAAACGATAGCGGTAAATCAGTAAGAGACATCATAGATCGCACCATATCTAGTAAAGTACGATTACGACGTTCGGACACACCATTACGCTGTGGTGTTCTAGGTGGCGTGAGTTGCGAAACTCTTCCGCATTGTTTAAAATGTAGACCAAACTCGTAACTCAAATATTCTCCTCCAAGATCAAGTCGTAGAAACTTTATTTTCTTGTTACGATGATTTTCAACTTCACTCTGAAATTCTTTGAACTTTTCAAAAGTTTTAGACTTATGTTTCATCAAGTAGATATACCCATATCTGCTTAAATCATCTGTGAAGGTGAGAAAATAACGATATCCGCCACGAGTCTCAACATTCATCGGACCACATACATCTGTATGTATGATTTCCAACAAATCTATTGCACTCTCCATAGTTCCGGAGAATGGTGTTTTAGTCATCTTGCCCATGAGGCACGGTTCGCAAGTACCAAGTGATTCATAATCAAGTGATTCCAGAAGTCCATCAGTATGGAGTTTCTTCATGCGCTTTACACCAATATGACCCAAACGGCAGTGCCACAAATAAGTTGCAATCATTATCAACTCTGCATCTTTTGGCTTCAACATTATGAATATGTGTATCACTACTATCGAGATTTAATAAAAATAGACCACTCTTCAAGGGTGCATGACCATAAAAGATATTACTCATATAAATAGAACAACCATTATATATTCTCTAATTTAAATGAATAACCGTCTCGCATCAAACAAGATCCAGATATAATGTTCATGCTCAACGCTGGCACCAAATAACAATTATTCAGGTCTAAAACTAATCCCGATGGTAGATGTAGAGGTAGCGTGCCGACCGCGATCACATCGACTTTGGAACCATTTCCCATGCGCATCGTCACCTCGTCCTTAGCCAATCTTCGCTTAATCCGTAGTCCCTGTTTCGAGTTGCAAATATTAGCAATGTAACCCGATTCAAATACCCGTGTGCTATCATGCGAGCATTAGTAAGGTACACATCAATAACATGTATATCACATATACCTTTGTTCACCTTGCCATCCTTCTTATCCGCCAAATACGTGGGGCAGTTCCGCTTCCGAGGTCCATGCGCTTGCGATAGGAGCACTCGATCTCGTGCTTAGGTCCAGATTTGGGTTTCTTCTCTTGAGCAAAGCAACTTGCTTTCTGTTCTTCTTGTAGTTCCCCTTCTTATTCCCTTTACCCTTTTTCTTGAAACTGGTGGTCTTATTGACCATCAACACTTGATGCTCCTTCTTGATTTCTACCTCCACAGCCTTTAGCATTGTGAAGAGGTAGGGAATAGTCTTGTCCATCCCTTGCATATTATAGTTCATCCCGAAGCTCTTGTAGCTTGGTGGCAGTGATTGAAGAATTCTGTCAATGACACTATCATCAAGAAGTTTAACTCCCAGTTGAATCAAGTGATTATTATACCCAGACATTTTGAGTATATGTTCACTAACAGAACTATTCTCCTCCATCTTACAGCTATAGAACTTATTGGAGACTTCATATCTCTCAATCCGGGCATTTGCTTGAAATATTAACTTTAACTCCTGAAACATCTCATATACTCCATGATGTTCAAAACGTCGTTGAAGACCCGGTTCTAAGCCGTAAAGCATGGCACACTGAACTATCGAGTAGTCATCAGCTTTGCTCTGCCATCTGTTCTTAACATCGTCAGTTGCATCTGCAGCAGACCTGGCACCCAGTGGTGCTTCCAGGATGTAATTCTTCTGTGCATCAATGAGGATAATCCTCAAGTTATGGACCCAGTCCGTGTAATTGCTACCATCATCTTTCAACTTAGATTTCTCAAGGAATGCATTAAAATTTAACGGAACAACAGCACGAGCCATCTATCTACAACAAACATAGACAAGCAAAATACTATCAGGTACTAAGTTCATGATAAATTTATGTTCAATTAATCATATTACTTAAGAACTCCAACTTAGACAGACATCTCTCTAGTCATCTAAGTGATCACGTGACCCAAATCAACTAAACCATGTCCGGTCATCACGTGAGATGGAGTAGTTTCAATGGTGAACATCACTATGTTGATCATATATCCGTGTTCCGAGGCCATATCTGTATATGCTAGGCTCGTCAAGTTTAACCTGAGTATTCTGTATGTGCAACTGTTTTGAACCCGTTGTATTTGAACGTAGAGCCTATCACACCCGATCATCACGTGGTGTCTCAGCACGAAGAACTTTCACAACGGTGCATACTGTGGAGAACACTTCTTGATAATTAGTGAGAGATCATCTTAAAATGCTACCGTCAATCAAAGCAAGATAAGATGCATAAAGGATAAACATCACATGCAATCAATATAAGTGATATGATATGGCCATCATCATCTTGTGCTTGTGATCTCCATCTCCGAAGCACCGTCGTGATCACCATCGTCGCCGGCGCGACACCTTGATCTCCATCGTAGCATCGTTTTCGTTTACGCCATCTATTGCTTCTACGACTATCGCTACCGCTTAGTGATAAAGTAAAGCGATTACAGGGCATTTGCATTTCATACAATAAAGCGACAACCTATGGCTCCTGCCAGTTGCCGATAACTTCGGTTACAAAACATGATCATCTCATACAATAAAATATAGCATCACGTCTTGACCATATCACATCACAACATGCCCTGCAAAAACAAGTTAGACGTCCTCAACTTTGTTGTTGCAAACTTTACGTGGCTGCTATGGGCTGAGCAAGAACCGTTCTTACCTACGCATCAAAACCACAACGATAGTTCGTCAAGTTAATGCTGTTTTAACCTTCGAAAGGACCGGGCGTAGCCACACTCGGTTCAACTAAAGTTGGAGAAACTGACACCCGTTAGCCACCTTTGTGCAAAGCACGTCGGGAGAACCGGTCTCGCGTAAGCGTACGCGTAATGTCGGTCCGGGCCGCTTCATCCAACAATACCGCCGAACCAAAGTATGAAATGCTGGTAAGCAGTATGACTTGTATCGCCCACAACTCACTTGTGTTCTACTCGTGCATATAACATCTACGCATAAAACCTGGCTCTGATACCACTGTTGGGGAACGTAGTAATTTCAAAAAAATTCCTACGCACACGCAAGATCATGGTGATGCATAGCAACAAGGGGAGAGTGTTGTCCATGTACCCTTGTAGACCGAAAGAGAAAGCGTTAGAAAAATGCGGTTGATGTAGTCGTACGTCTTCACGGCCCGACCGATCAAGCACCGAAACTACGGCGCCTCCGAGTTCTAGCACACGTTCAGCTCGATGACGATCCCCGGACTCCGATCCAGCAGAATGTCGGGGAAGAATTTTGTTAGCACGACGGCGTGGAGATGATCTTGATGTTCTACTGTCGCAGGGCTTCGCCTAAGCACTGCTACAATATTATCGAGGACTATGGTTGAGGGGGGCACTGCACACAGCTAAGAGATCAAGAGATCAACTGTTGTCTTTTGGGTGCCCCCTGCCCCCGTATATAAAGGAGCAAGGGGGAGGCCGGTCGGCCCTCTATGGCGCGCCCCCAAGAGGGGAGTCCTACTAGGACTCCAAGTCCTAGTAGGTTTCCACCTAAAGGGAGAGATGGGGAAGGAAGGAGAGGGAGAGGGAGAAGGAAAGCCCCCCCCCTCCTAGTCCAATTCGTACCAGAGGGGGAGGGGCGCGGCGCCTGCCCTGGCCGCCTCTCTCTATCTCTCCACTAAGGCCCATCGAGGCCCATTAGTTCCCCCGGGGTTTCCGATAACCCTCCGGCACTCCGGTTTTATCCGAAACTTCTCTGGAACACTTCCGACGTCCGAATATAGTCGTCCAATATATCAATCTTCATGTCTCGACCATTTAGAGACTCCTCGTCATGTTCGTGATCACATCCGGGACTCCGAACAAACTTCGGTACATCAAAACTCATAAACTCATAATATAACTATCATCGAAACCTTAAGCGTGCGGACCCTACGGGTTCGAGAACTATGTAGACATGACCGAGAACCGTTCCGGGTCAATAACCAATAGCGGAACCTGGATGCTCATATTGGCTCCTACATATTCTACGAAGATATTTATCGGTCAAACCGCATAACATCATACGTTGTTCCCTTTGTCATCGGTATGTTACTTGCCCGAGATTCGATCGTCGGTATCTCAATACCTAGTTCAATCTCGTTACCGGCATGTCTCTTTACTCGTTATGTAATGCATCATTCTGTAACTAACTCATTAGCTAAATTTCTTGCAAGGCTTATAGTGATGTGCATTACCGAGAGGGCCCAGAGATACCTCTCCGACAATCGGAGTAACAAAACCTAATCTCGAAATACGCCAACTCAACATGTACCTTTGGAGACACCTGTAGAGCTCCTTTATAATCACCCAGTTACATTGTGACGTTTGGTAGCACACAAAGTGTTCCTCCAGTAAACGGGAGTTGGATAATCTCATAGTTATAGGAACTTGTATAAGTCATGAAGAAAGCAATAGCAACATACTAAATGATCGAGTGCTAAGCTAACGGATTGGGTCAAGTCAATCACATAATTCTCCTAATGAAGTGATCTCGTTAGTCAAATGACAACACATGTCTATGGTTAGGAAACATAACCATCTTTGATTAATGAGCTAGTCAAGTAGAGGCATACTAGTGACATTAAGTTTGTCTATGTATTCACACATGTATCATGTTTCCGGTTAATACAATTCTAGCATGAATAATAAACATTTATCATGATATGAGGAAATAAATAATAACTTTATTATTGCCTCTAGGGCATATTTCCTTCACTACTGCGATTGTGTCTCGGTTCTTCCGGACGAACACCTCAGTAGAGAAAGCCGAAAACTGACTGTCATGATGAGGCGAGAGGTGGTCGCTGTTCGAGAGGTCTCAAATCCTTCAAGATTTTTTCCGCTTCGGACGAGGAGTCGGCCTTGTCTGATTTAGGCTTACATAGCGCCCCAAGTTCAGCCTTCCGAATACTAGGGGCTTCGCCAAAATTTAAAATTGTAGACTTCTATGGCTAAGTGAGAGTGATAAAGCTTTATAGTTCGATTGCCTGGTTCGTTGTGATGAACACCTCCTTCGAAGGACCCAATATTGGGATAAAGAGTGATCAGGTTTATCCCGAACACCTCGATTACTAGTTACATGGGGGCGAAGCGACGACTCGCCAACTCTCAAATTTTATAAACGGCCGCATTAAGGTAATATTTTAAATTAGCAAGCGTTATATAGCGCACATGAACTAGTTTCATATTACAGGATCACATGAGTACATTCATTCAAATATTACATCCTTAGTACATTCCTCCGCCACAAGGAAAGCACCCTTCAGGACACTGTCATAATACTTTTCGGGGTGGCGATGCTCCTTGCCCTTTGGCGGCCCCTCCTTCACCAGCTTTTCGGCGTCCATCTTGGCCCAGTGGACTTTCGCCCGGGCAAAAGCCCCGCGCGCACCCTCAATGCAGACGGACTGCTTTATGACTTCAAGCCGTGGGTAGGCGTTCACAAATTGCCTTACCAGGCCGAAATAGCTGCCAGGCAGGGGCTCGCCAGGCCACATCCGGACTATGAGGCCCCTCATGGCCAGTTTGGCTGCCTTGTGAAGCTCGACCAGTTGCTTCAACTAGTCGCTCAAGGGCATCGTATGTTCGGTCCCAGTATACTGAGACCAGAACAACTTCTCCGTCGAGCTCCCTTCCTCGGCCTGGTAGAACTCCGTGGCATCCGACACACTGCTGGGCAGATCTGCAAACGCTCTTGGAGAGCTTCGAATTCGGGTAAGTAAAAGGAAAGTTTCCTTCACATGCTTGCTTTGCATAATGAATGCCTTACCCGCCGCTATCTTCTTGACCGCCTCAATTTCCCGGAGGGCCTTTTGGCTTCGGCCTTGGCATTTTGTCCGTTCTTGAGGGCCCTCGCAAGCTCGGACCCTCGCATCTTTGAGTCACGCTCCAAGGACTCGTATTTTTTGATGAAGTCCTGGAGATCTTGCTGAACCTCGCCGACTCAGGCCTCTTTCTTCTCGCCCTCGGCTCGCTCCTCGGCCGCTTTGTCTTCGGCCTCGGACAACGCCTTCTTCAGGACCGCCACTTCGGTCGTGGCCCCTAGCAAAATTCATGACGATTCTATTATTTAACAACCTTCTTCTTTTTTTATCGATACATAGACGGGGTATAATTTACCTTTGTTCTCCTTGAGCTGCCTCTTGGTAAGGCCGAGCTCTTCCTTGGACCGCTCAAGGTCCCGCTTGACGGAGACCTCCAGCGATCGTCTTGGCGGTAGCCGCCAGCGGTTTGCTCATGCACATAGACATATTCTGTTTAGACTCCTGTGATTATTATTTGATCCTCTGTTCGGCCTTTCTTTCTGAATGCCCAACAGAGCATCAGGGGCTACTGTCTATGCTGCAATATTTTCTTATAATTTTATTACTTACCTCAAAGCCTGTTAGGAGGCTCGCACAGGCTTCAGTCAGTCCGCCTTTTGCGGACTGAACCTTCTTGACCACCGCACTCATGACAGTGTGGTGCTCTTCGTCAATGGAAGCGTCGCGAAGTGCTTCAAGCAAGTTGTCCGATGCCTCTGGATGGACAGAGGCCGTCGGCACAGACGGCTTGCCCCCCTTTGCGAGGGGTCGCCTGACAGAATCCGGAACCACTGGAGGTTCCGGTGCAGTATTCGGCTGGGGGCTAGACTTGCTGCCCCCGGCATTAGGGCCCATGGGAGTCTTGCCCCTTGTGCGCCCAGCGTCTGGGATGTCGCCTTGGGGCGCCTCCGGGACCGTCTCCCCTTGGTTTAGTGCCCTTCGGGACAACACCTCGGTGTCGTCCGTAGGGCGGGGAGAGGAGGCCGTCGGGAGTGAATCGTTGTTCATATCCGACGGGCCCAAAGAATCATCCGAAGAGGGTACGTCGATATGGGCTCTGGATGGACTGCATGATCATGTTCAGCATGGTAAGAAGCAATAAAATAAAACATACCAAGAACTATTATGGGATCCGGATACTCACGACTTCGCCAGGGGCTTGTCCCTGGGTAACCACTCCTCGTCGCTGAAAGCAGCCGTTGTGGAGCAGTCCGGAAGGAGAGTCCTTCCCTTCTTGGACCCTTCGGCCTCCCTAGATGGGGCGGCCTTCCTTTTCTTGTCTCCCCTGGCTGGGGGGGAGAACTTTCCTCTTCCTCCTCCTCGTTTTCGTGGGAGGAGGGTGCCTCGGTGTTATCGGACGATGAGTCCGACACGACCTTGCGCCGGAGACCTTTCCTGGTCCCCGTGGCCTTCTTCTTGGCCTTCTTCTCCGGCACCTCATAAGGCGTTGGAACCAGCATCTCCGTTAAGAGAGCATCTGCTGGATCTTTGGGCAGCGGGGCCGGACAATCGATATGCTCCGCTGTCGCGACCCAGTCCTGTTAAATGGCATGAAGGCTCAGATCCTTCACATGATTATACTGGGCAGAGAAAACATCTTATGAGATATAAGAATCTTACCTGATTGGCGAGGCGCTTTGCGCTAAGTCCGCGATCCTTGGTAAGGGGAGGAGGTACCTCGGCAGACTTGAACAGCACCTTCTAGATGTCTTGGTGCGTCGTGTCGAAGAGCTCTCGCAGTGTCTGGTGCTTAGCCGAGTCGAACTCGCACAAATTGAATGCCTGTCTTTGACACGGGAGGATCCGGCGGAAGAGCATGACCTGGACCACGTTGACAAGCTTGATTTTCTTGCTTATCATATTCTTAAGACATTTTTGTAGTCCGGTCAGCTCCACCGATGAACCAAAGGATACGCCCTTCTCTTTCCAGGAGGTGAGCCGCATGGGGATACCGGATCGAAATTCGGGGGCCGCCACCCAGTTGGTGTCGCGCGGCTCGGTGATGTAGAACCACCCCGATTGCCATCCCTTTACGGTCTCCACATAGGAGCCTTCAAGCCAGGTGAAGTTGGGCATTTTTCCCACCGTGGCGCCTCCGCACTCCGCTTGCTGGCCGACCACCACCTTCGGTTTAACGTTAAAGGTCTTCAGCCACAGGCCGAAGTGGGGCTTGATGCGGAGGAAGGCCTCGCACACGACGATAAACGCCGAGATGTTGAGGATGAAATTGGGGGCCAGATCATGGAAGTCCAGCCCGTAGTAGAACATGAGCCCGCGGACAAATGGGTGGAGCGGAAACCCCAGTCCGCGGACGAAATGGGTATGGAACACGACCCTTTTGTGAGGCTCGGGGGTGGGGACGATATGCCCCGCATCTGGGAGCCGGTGCGCGATATCTGCGGCCAGGTTTCCGGCTTCTTGGAGCTTCGTAATGTTCTCCTCCGTAACGGAGGAGACCATCCACTTGCCTCCCGGTCCGGACATGTTTGGAGTGATTTTGCGGAGAAAATGCGAACTTGGGCGCTGGAGCTCGAGTGCGCGAGAATGGATGGGCAAGGAAGAAGAAGGCATGGGTAAAAAGGAGGAGTCCTTGTCCCTTTATAAGGGCGGAGCAAACTGTGCGCCTCCTCACCTGCCTGGTAAACTCGCTTATTCCCCAGGCGCCGTAATTGATGACGTGGCTGGGTTACCCACACCCGTATTGATGAGAATTCCGTGATAAGGGGACACGATCTCTGCTTCGACAAGATGTGCCAAGAAAACCACCTCGCAATATGTGCAGTAGCTGGTTGAGAAAAACGGTTCGAATAATGACCGGGCCATGGCATGATGTCACGTTGTCAACAGATTAGATTTGTGGAAATATTATATTCTCTACGGTGGTATGTGGAATTTGTTTTGCAGAGCCGGACACGATCCTCGTGTTCAAAATCTTCTATGGAGTATTCGGAGGAAGAACCCGCCTTGCAATGCCGAAGACAATCTGCGCGCCGGACTCATCGTCATTGAAGCCTGGTTTAGGGGCTACTGAGGGAGTCCTGGATTAGGGGGTCCTCGGACTCCCGGACTATATACTTTGGTCGGACTGTTGGACTATGAAGATACAAGATTGAAGACTTCGTCCCGTGTCCGGATGGGACTCTCCTTTGCGTGGAAGGCAAGCTTGGCAATTCGGATATGTAGGTCTCCTCCCTTGTAACCGACTCTGTGTAACCCTAGCCCCCTCCGGTGTCTATATAAACCGGAGGGTTTAGTCCGTAGGACAACAACAATCATAATCATAGGCTATCTTCTAGGGTTTAGCCTCTACGATCTCGTGGTAGATCAACTCTTGTAATACTCATATCATCAAGATCAATCAAGCAGGAAGTAGGGTATTACCTCCATCGAGAGGGCCCGAACCTGGGTAAACATTGTGTCCCCCGCCTCCTGTTACCATCTGCCTTAGACGCACAGTTTGGGACCCCCTACCTGAGATCCGTCAGTTTTGACACCGACAACTTGCAAGCTCACAACAAGCATAGCATAATGGCAAACAATATCATGACAATTAATCAGTTTTAATGCAATGCAAGACATATTACTGATGCAGTGATAAATCAGCTTATGCACCGAGTCCCGTGGACTTTCTTACCAGACGGGTTACCTCGTAACAAAAACGGTGATCATACCTGGATCACAAACAAAACCAACACTTTGGTTCCCACCATGATCATCTTCATGATCTTACAAATCATCACATAACCAGTGCCAGGCATAAAATTTAGTGTGCAAGATTACTTATTAATGTTAGTCCATGGTGTGACTTACTCACGAGCTATGTCCGTAACCGAGGACGCGGCTATCGATAGATTTAAATACACTCTGCAGAGGTAGCGCACTTTACCCACACCACGGAAACCATGGCCTCGTCTTCCCATTCGGGTGGACCAACGGCATTCCGACAAAACCCTCCCATTGCCATGACACTCTCCGGGCCACTCCGACTAACTCCCCACTGGGCTAAGTCATAGGTGGCCCCATGCCTACCAAAGGCATCAACGGTCACCGTCGTGGCAAAACGGTCCCAAACGGGGACAATGTACGATAACAACAAACGGGCACACAAGGTTATGTCTACTTACCGGGCCAGGATACCGCACGGCCATAACCTTCCCTCATTGGAGGTACCGACTAGAGGCATGACAGTGGACCGAATAAATACCTTCCCAAAAAGGCAAATGGGGTTGCACTGGGAAAAACTCGATTCAGTGGCACCATGACTCGATCAACGTTATGTTCAAGTTGGATTAACATCAGTTTTAACTTGAAATAAAATAACTTGAGTCACAATATTCCATGATCACGCAACTATTCGACATGCAATACATACCACTTAAAGTAAACATATCAACATCATCAAAGTTTTCTTCTTGCACTACTCAACATTAAAATTTACTGATTCTACTGTACTGTTTTAGCACTCATCATTTTGGTTATACCATAATATCTTAAAATCAATTTATCACATAAAGAAACTACCGTAAATCATAAAAGCATAACCACACGATAAAAATTTATTCTACTGCCTTAAACTAGTCCATGCATTCAATCAGTAGTGTAAACTAAGCATTTCAACCATGACAAAGTAACTAGCATAAGCAATGTTCATTTAAAAAATTAAATGCATGAAATAACTCAGTTTCAAGTTGGAAAAATCATAGATATTGAATGAAACCACACAAATGTTGGTGTGGCTTGCCTTATTAGTGCAGAGGAGGTTCACACTCCTCCTAGTTATCTTCAAGACAAGCTTCTCCCTCTGAAAATAAATAAAAACACCAAAAGAAAATATCAAGAATCATTCTAAAAATCACCAGAAATTCAAGACAACAAGGAAAAATCGCCATTTTGGTTTGCTGCTAGAACTTTTCAAAACAAACGGAAGGCAAAAAGAACGAACTCATTTGGACTTATGGTTTTAAAGTTATGGCTGGTCAAAGTCTCTGGTCAAAGATTGATTTAAATTTGAATTAAAAGAAAATCAGGGTGGTGACGTCGATGGCGTATTCTCGAACACGCCCACTGCACTGCCGCTTGGCGCGAGTGGTGAGGTCGACAGTGGGCCCCTTACGTCAGTCGGGGAGAGAAAAAAGGATTTGGCAGCGCTTTCTCCGGTGAGGAGGGCTCGGCGGCCAAATCGAGAGGCATGGGTGGATAGAGGAGACGCTCGCGCACCTGCCTGTACCCGTGGCATGGCTAGAGGTGGATGGACAGGGTCGAAAAGGGCTTCTCCAGCGGCTGCAGAAGGCGGAGCTCGCCGGAGTTGAAGAAGACGGCGATGTGGGGCTACACCAGGGGCTCCTACGGGTTTGGACGGCACCAGTGGGCCACTAGTGAGTCGCCTGAGGAGTTGATTGAGCTCGCGGGGCACTGGAGTGAGGAGGAGGAGCTGTGGGGATCGCCGACGAGCTTGGGTCGGGGACGGAAGCCAGAGGCCTGCCCGGTCGGGCTGCGGCTTTGCTACGGGTTTGTGGAGGTTGGGCGATGATCTTGGAGTGCTCGAAGCGGCTGGAGGGGTCGGTATTTATAGGCAGAGGGGGTGGGGGTTCGAGGCTCCGCCGGAGCTATCTGGAAGCGGCGCACGACGACGAGGAGCGCCAGCGGGGAGGGGGCAAAGCTTTAGAGCTCACACAGGCACTATGAAGCTCGAAGACGAGCACAAGAGGCGGTTGGAGAAGAAGACAGGGGCACAGGCGCACTGTGGCTTTGGCCGCGACGTTCCCGTGCTCGCTGCGGCTGCTCCGGCGTCGGTGAGCGGCAGTGAGGGGTCACGGGCGATTAGACAAAGATGGTGGCACGGTGCGGCAATGCCGGGCGAAGCTCGAACGAAAGCACGCCGAACAGACGCTGGCGCAGCGCAGAGAGCGCTTGGACGCGCTGCCGTGGTCGTGTCCTCACGCAGTCACCACACGAACTATGCCAAAATGGTGCCTAGAGGTTGCCAAACCATGTCTAGTGTGTTGTCCGTGCAGTGTTTGGTCTAAATGAGGAGATGGCACACTGCCAAAGTGCACTCGTATAAGACTAGAAATACTCAGCAAGTTTCTGGACAGAAACTTGGGCACTAAGTTTGGATGGCTTCTAGAATGAGATTAGGGCTAATCTCCTGGGGTTAAGCTTTTCTTAGGAGGGTAACGAGGCTCAAGAAAATTCAGCCTCATTGGATCAAGGAAAAGTATGCTTGCTGTAGAAACTGCATTTTGGGGTCAGAGTAGAAATGATTTTCTTTAGCAAAAATATTTCAAAACCTTATGCAATATTTTTGCTCAGGGAGGTGTGCCATGGTCCAAAGAATATTTGGGAATTTTCTTAGATTTTTGGGAGCAAGAAAAATGGGGGTTGCTTTGGAGCATACATTTCTGAATTGAGTTTGAGAGAAGAAAATGAATATTTTTCTTTTATGAAAAATATTCCTTGGGTTATTTTGTTCAAAGAAAGAATGATGATCAAGGAATGGATGGATCACTTGGGTGAAAATCAAGGACATGCCCAAGTGTTTAAGTCCATTAGAATTGATTCAAAAACCTCAAATTCAAAGCAGAGTTAAAAGAAGTCCAGAAAAAAAGAGAAGGCAAAACCAAAGTTGTCACAAACAAAGAATGTAGAAGGGTTGAGCAGCGGCCACCACTGGTTGGGTCTTCCTACGGCCTGGGATTCTCTCTCTATAAAATTTTGCATTCACAAGATACATCTCGAACTTCTCTCTTTCTCTCTTAAAAAGCATATCAAACTTGTGCATCAGTTAGAAGAGTGTAGCAAAATAGTCCGTGCATTGCTACGGGATGTCAAAATTGTGGTCTTCAAATCAAACCACTGAGAATATATTACCTTTACTGATTATAAATAATCTACATGCGATATTAATATGAGGCAAAACAATAGTTCATTAAAAGCATTTGAATTTGTTAAAAAATAAAAATATAATTATCTACTTTGTATCCTTACAAAGATCTGCACTCAAAGTTGCTCGTTGAAGGTTGCGTAAAATCTAAAAAAAACTATGTTGAGAAATAAGGTATATACAATATTCAATTAATTCTTCATAAGTTGTCCCGAACCGCATCATGAAGTAGTCCGCCTTCTCCAACTCCCAATGAAGTTAAATGGGATTTTCTACTTTTTTAAAGTTTTAAACATTTCATTTATTGCACCGGTGGAGTTCAAGGACGTGTAGCCGATCGCCGTGGCATTGATCATGACGATCAGACGTGTTGTGATCAGGTGAACACAACTACTGTCGACTAGAGTGTGAATAAGAAGTGATGGGTGAGGTTCCATGTTTGAAATAGAGGAGGTGAACGAGATTACTTTTTTAAATGCTAGAATTTATTCTCTCGTTGCAACGAGCGGGCATATTTGCTAGATAATAAAATAAATGTAGGAATAGATTAATCTTATCAGCTTATCAAATATGTTGAGTAATCAGGTGGTATTATAGAAACTTAGAAGTCAATCCTCACGGGGACGACGGCATTATGCTATGTTATGGCTATGTAGGTTAAAACTAGTCGATACCGTCAAGACGCCGCTACTTGCTTATTGGCAATGATATATGTTGTTGTATAGTAAGTAAATATTCTTATGTTGATAATTTTTAAAGAGATTGGCACGCTTAGTTTGGTGATCAGAGGAAGGGAGAAAATATTGGTTGGCCGTTTTGATCTATGAGATAAATGGAAATTTTATAGTTCTGGCTCTCTTGCCCTTTAAACTTGGGCGGAGTGTATGCATGTTATACGATACATATATGGGTTGAGTCCTTATACATGAGGTTTGATGTGTGGATCAAGCTCGAAAATGTGTTATCGATGCACACGTGTGTGTTACATATTCATGTGAAGGATGATGATACGATTTGTGTAGCTTGTGGTACAATGGGTTTATTTTTTTGTAGATATTGTCCGATCTCGAATGTTCTAGCCTAAGGGAGATGGTGCTAAAATAGGGATTCGTTGTCTCATGCATTGCATTGTTTTCAGACATTGTTTTTTATGTGGACTAAAATAATCATAACCTTGAAGCTATGTGGATGCTATGTGGACTTGTGGAAATATAGTGCAATACATAAAGAAAAAAAGAAGATTTTATTTCTTATGGCAATAGAGTAGATGTTCTACATTGTTCGGTTTTCCTCCGTGATAAAGTAGTAAATAACTTGATCAATTATTAAACTTGGTTGTGTCTTTGGCGTGTGGCGATATATGGATTGCAGGATCATTGGTAGCTGGGTGTTGCGGGCATGTGATACAATCAAATCTTTCTTTTGGGTATAGGTGATACAATCAAATCTTTATTGGGTTACATTGTATCACCTTGGGCAGTATATAAGTCATGAATTCAAGAACATGTCAAGTTCATTTATTGATATCATTGCGCCCTTGTGCATTTAGTAGGAGGTCGATGAGTTTAAATAAGGCTAGCTACACGCTGCTTGTGAAGTGTGCAGAATGGTATCTTTTGTCGAAACATGGATTGACAACAATCGTGGGAGTTCCACATGATGAAAAATGAAGATGTGAAGCTTGCATGATGAAAAATATTGCCCAGATCTAAATGACATACATGTACATGAGAGTAGAGGGATGTACCGCAAAAACCAATAAGAATAACAGACTAAAAAACCTTAACAAACTGGTAGCTAACGGTATTGTCGATTGCTACAACATGAAGGATCACTCCCATATTGTGCGTAGTGTACACAAAGAGCATAGTATGTGTTCCTAAGAATATGAACATCCATGAGAAAATAAGAAATTTGCATACATCAGAACTCGATTCAGCATGAAATAGTTGATGTGTCATCATATTTTCTCAAGAACCAACGCAGAGCATGATAAGAAGGATAAACCAATACTAATAGTTTCATTATTTGGCGGTTAACTACACAAATCATGGTCACCTTTTCTGCCTTATGATTCTTCGAAGAAATATCCTCCTCAAAGGGCTCCGAGAAAAAGGCATCCTAGGAAATATAGAATTTGGGAAATTTGCTACAAATCCTACCCTTACAAAGATCTACATCCAATAAAAACTAGAAATTCAAATATGCAAACACTGGAGATAATGGACCCTTTACTGGATAGGTTCGAAATTATCGCTGGATAAATATTTTCTAATGTACATTCAGGTCAAAAATTGAAGAAAATAATGAGCCTCGTACATGAGCATAGTGCAACATTTATGGAAACAAAGATGGTAGCGGAAAACCATACAATATTGCAAATCTGTTCAACAATTCCTCAAATGCACACATGCAAAGAAAACAAACAGATGACCATCAATGCCAAGTTAGGAAATGTGTGTCAAGCGTCAATAATTAGGGTGAATCAAGAGAAGCTTGCCTTGTTTGAAAAGTGACACAAAATAATGGTGCAGAACGGCGATGAACTTCCATAAAGGTTTTAGGAGTGACAATGACACCATTTACAAAATCTTACATCGAAATAAAACTATATTGACAATCATGCACAAAAGGTTAGGCAAAATCTGGTTTTTTCTACTCTTAACTTATTTGTTGAAAAAAAAGGGGAAATGGCTGCAACCAAATGTCATTGAACTGATGGAGTGACATATGAGAACACCCCTGCCAACAGAACATTCTGACAAAGAGGATGTTCATTTTTCAGACTTTCTTGCAGAGCCCATGTAAGCTCCCCATCTTCTAAATGATCATAAATACATGGTTCATAAAAAAAGAGAGGAACATAACATTAAAATGATGCTTTCTATCAACTCTTCATTTTTTTACAGCCTTCTTAACCTACAACTACTATTCCAAGATAGGTAATTTAATGACTCATACAACCAGGCAATAGAATACAAATTATAGATTATCAGAACTGGTTTAGATTGGATAATACAAACCTATTCTTTCCCTTCATTTGATCTTCTTTCTCTGTAAAGAATAGTACAATAGTGCGATCAACAAAGGAATAATTAAATAAAGCAACATCCGGTGACTTATATAAAATACAATATGGCACCGATATTCAGGAGCCATCATTGTCATGAGTTTGCTTCGATAAGAAACGAAGAGCTATGTAATAAAGTTACCAAGGAATATCAGATTCACACCATCCGTGATACGGATCCAATGTGAGACCATCACCTAGCTAGGACACGCATGCATCAAGCCCACACATCACACATGCAGCAGAAGCACGTAAGCCCTGCACGCACGCGACGCAACAGCCCGCGCAAGCAGGAAGCACGCCACACACAGTGAATGTGCGGCAGCAGGGCGCATGGCAAGAGAGCAAGGAGAAGGCAGTCATGCGCTCACCGTCGTGCAGTTCAAATGGAGGCGAATAGACAGGAAGCTGAAGCACTTGTGAGGGCATCCGCGCTGATATACCGGAGGCAACAGATCCCCACGGCAACCTCACGGGCCGGAAATGGCGGGGTGCCGAAGATAGGCGCAAGGTCGACGCGACGGCTGCGAGCTCAAGATGCATGTGAGCTGGGTGAGCTTAGGTGGAGAACACCACCTCATGGTCTCACGAAGGCGAGCACGGCGCGCCGCCGCAGCGGAGTTCCGCATCCCGGACGGACACGACCTCGGCTCTCCTGCATGCGCCATCATCTCTAGATATGGGTCCAGTGCCAAGAGGGAACATGGGGCCGGCAATAGGCTGGCTTTGATGAGGCATGAGCCAGCGAGGTGGAGCAGGAGCGTGTCGCAGCTCTGCCCATGTTGTCGACAGCCGTGGCGTTCACCATATTCAGATCGAAGAGCATCGATGAGGAGCCACAGTTATCGTGGCAGTACTCCTCAATGGTCGGGAAACAAAAGAGGACGCTGGTGGCTGGGACGGCAGCCCCGCCGCCGCTCCACGACTCATGTTGCTGTTGGTAGCCTCCACACCGGGCGCCTCGGTAGTGCCCTTCGTATGCCATCGTCGATAGTTGTTGCATATGCAATTAGCTGGGCTACGCGGAGTGCTAAATTATGATCCAAATTCTAGTACCGTGTTGGACTAGGCGTAGTACAACCGGGACTTTGCATTGATGTCGATGCGTGAGTATAATTCGTTTACTTGTCCTCTAAGGATTCTCATGTATTGCCCTCATATATACCCACATAGTCGCACCGGTCTGTCGTCTCGTGCTTGTAATACTCCCCCTCATAGTGATTGCGCCTTCGTATGTCCTGATTTTCTTCCGTAAAAGTTTCTACGTAAAAATTCATGTCTCTCTGTCTCATTTATTTCTCGTTATTATTTAACAAGTGGTATACAGAACCAAGTTCTTTTTCAAAAAAAATATAAAACCAAGTTTGCAGATACGAGATTTGAGTCCAAGAGAGGTTTAGGGTTATCTGCAGGCGCGCCGCCACAAGGCTGCGCGATCCGCCGAAGTTCGACAGATTCAACGGCTCATCGCTCATGTCCAGATCAAGTTCGGAGACTTGATTCTCCTCTACACCAAGATCGAGACGAATCCCGCTGCACCGAGTTGACGTATCGTGGGGATTTATTCTGGCCACCGCTGCTCCTGAGTTTCGAGGCAACATCAATAGCAATGCTGCTGTTATTCTTTCGCATCCACTCATCCAAATCGTTCTCACGTAAAGACAAATACAGGAGCACTATTTGGATTTAGACTAGCCACAATGGAAGTAACATAAGTAGTAACATCGAGTCCAACTCAACAAATTTGCTTATGTGGCAATGAGTTAATAAGGAGAGAAGTAGTTGTTGTAACTTAGCTAGTTACTGTAACATCACATGTCCCAATGCGATATGAATCTATAACCTAATAAATGAAGCTTTGCATGTTACCACACTTATGTTACTACCCACTATGAAGGTAGTAACATAGTCTAGAGATATGTGTATGTTACTAGTGTATGTTACTCTCCATTGTGACTAGTCTTAGTACTACTACCTCACGTGTAGCATATCTGATCGCTAGTACTACTAGTACAGCTCAGATTTATTTCTTTTAATTCGTCAATTGCTACGTCCAGATCTGAACTACTACTGTGTGCTATTTACTCTGCTTTGTTTCACCCGTAAATTAATAATGTCAAGAATTTTCTACCGGTTTGCACTACTTTGCGTACACAGATTTAATCTACTCACGGCATTTATGAAGTACGATCTTCCGCTGCTGGACCATGGCACAAGGTTTACTTTATGGCAAGTCAAGATGCGGGCGTTTTTGGCACAGTCCGACTATGATGAATCACTGGATAGTTTTGGAAAGAATAGAATTCAGGACTGGACTGATGAGGAGAAAAGAATTGATTGTAAGGCTTTGTCACAAATTTAACTCCATTTGCATAATAATATTTTGCAGGAAGTTTTGAGCGAGAAAACTGCCATCGCTCTATGGTTAAAGCTGGAAGGGATTTGTATGATTAAAGATCTCACCAGCAAGATGCATCTGAAGCAAAAATTATTCCTACATAGCTTACCCGAGGGAGGTAATGTTTTGAATCATATTTCAGAATTTAAAGAGATCATATCTGATCTAGCTACAATAGAGGTTAACTATGAAGAGGAAGATATTGCTTTAATGTTACTTTGTTCACTGCCAAGTTCTTATACCAATTTTGGAGACACCATATTATACAGTCGTGATACTCTCACACTTAATAAAGTTTATGAAGCTTTGAACTCTAAGGAGAAGATGAAATTAATGGTGCCTCATGATGGTTCGAGTTCATTCCAAGCCGAGGGATTGTATGTTCGTGGTAGGACAAAGGAGAAGAACTCACATAATGAAAACAGAGGCAAAAGTAAAAATAGCTACAGGGGTCGGTCGCAATCCAGGGATAAGAAGTATTGCAGGTATTGCAAGATAGACGAGCATGACATCTCTGAGTGTTTCAAGTTGCAGAACAAGGAAAAGAGGAAAGGTAACAAACAAGGTGAAAATTCTGCTAACGTTGCTCGTGATGATAGTTCCGATGATGCTCTTGTCGTTATTGCTGGATGTGCTGAGACCAATGATGAGTGGGTACTTGATGCTGCATGTGGTTTTCATATGTGTCCACATAGAGATTGATTTAATACTTTTGATTCTACTACTGTTGCTGGTTTCGTTTTGGGTTTTGATAATTCACCATGCAAGATTGAAGGCATAGGTTCTATTCAAATCAAGATGTTTGATGGCACAATCAGAACTTTGACAGATGTTCGGTATATTCCAAAGATGAAGAGAAATCTTATTTCTATGAGTGCCCTTGATGCAAAGGGGTACAAATATTCAGGTGGAGATAGTGTTTTGAAGGTCACCAAAGGCTCCCTTGTTGTGATGAAAGATGACTTAAGTTTGACTAATGGTCTTTATTACCTTCGAGGTTCTACAGTTTCACCTAACAATACTCCAGTTGTTTCAAAGAATTCTGATTGTGATGCTGCTAACCTTTGGCATATACGTCTTGGACATATGAGTAAGCTTGGTTTAGCAGAGTTAAATAAGAGAGGTCTTCTTGATGGATATGAACCTGGTAAACTGAAATTTTGTGAGCATTTTATCTTCGGCAAACACAAGAGGGTGAAGTTCAACACTTCGACTCATACAACTGAAGGTATTCTTGATTATGTGCATTCAGATTTATGGGGACCATCTCGCAAGAAGTCACTAGGTGGTGCTAGTTACATGCTGACTATTATTGATGATTATTCGAGAAAAGTTTGGCCTTATTTCTTGAAGCATAAATATGAAGCATTCTCAACATTTAAGGAGTGGAAGATTATGATTGAGAGACAAACTGAAAAGAAGGTAAAAATACTTCGCACTGATAATGGTATGGAATTTTGTTCTAAGCAATTTAAAAATTATTGCAAGTCTGAAGGCATTGTCAGACACTACACCGTTCCTTATACCCCTCAACAAAACGGTGTTGTTGAGTGTATGAACAGGACCATTATTTCCAGAGCCCGTTGCATGTTGTCCAATGCAGGTTTGCTTAGGCATTTTTGGACCGAGGCCGCTTACACTTCTTGTTATCTCATTAACCGCTCACCATCTATTGCTCTGAAGGAAATATGCCCTAGAGGCAATAATAAAGTTGTTATTTATATTTCCTTATATCATGATGAAAGGATCGATATAGTTGACTAGAGGGGGGGTGAATAGGCAACTAATAATTTTTAGCTTTTCTTTAACAATTTAAACTTTGCATCAAAGTAGGTTGTCTAGATATGCAACTAAGTGAGCAACCTATATGATGCAACAATGATAAGCACACTAGCAAGCAAGGGATATAACACAAATAAGCTTGCACAAGTAAAGGCAAGAGATAACCAAGAGTGGAGCCAGTGGAGACGAGGATGTGTTACCGAAGTTCCTTCCCTTTAAGGGGAAGTACGACTCCGTTGGAGCAGTGTGAAGGCACAATGCTCCCCAAGAAGCCACTAGGGCCACCGTATTCTCCTCACACCCTCACACAATGCGAGATCCCGTGATTCCACTATTGGTGCCCTTGGAGGCGGCGACCGAACCTTTACAAACAAGGTTGGGGCAATCTCCACAACTTAATTGGAGGCTCCGAACGACACCACGAAGCTTCACCACAATGGACTATGGATCCGCGGTGACCTCAACCGTCTAGGGTGCTCAAACACCCAAGAGTAACAAGATCCGCAAGGGATCAGTGGGGAGAATCAAATTTCTCTTGGTGGAAGTGTAGATCGGGTTTTCAACCACTCCCGAGCAAATCAACAAGTTTGATTGGCTAGGGAGTGAGATCGGGCGAAAATGGAGCTTAGGGTTGGAAGAGGTAGTCAACTAGAGGTAGGAGACACCCTTTTTATAGCTGAGGACAAAATCCAACCGTTATCCACTTAACCAACCCGCGACATGCGGTACTACCGCTCCAGAAACGCGGTACTACCGCAAGGCCACACGGTACTACCGTGAGGGACCAGGGTACTACCACGGCAGCTGCAGAGACTAGAACATGCTCGATCGAGAGCAAGATTCCGTGAGCGCTGCATTAGCGCTTCCCTTGGCGGTACTACCGCAAGGTGAAAGTCCTAGCCTGGGAAGGGTGTGGATGAATAAAATTACATCCGTGCCTACTTCCGCTGGAAATCAATCGATGCAAAAATCCGACACGGTACTACCGCTGGGGAGCGGTACTACCGCATGGCAGCTGAACCAGGCCGCGTGCGGTACTACCGCGCATGAAGTGCGGTACTACCGCGGAGGCGCGGATGTAAAAAATTACATCCGCCCCTACTACTGCGATGTAGCGGCACTTGGCCTGGGAGCCACGGTACTATGACTCCAGAGGAGCGGTACTACCATGGCTCCCGTGGTACTACCGCGCCGTGGCACGGTACTACCGCAGGTGCCTACGGTACTACCGCTCCAGGGACCAGTACTACCGCAAGCTCAGCAACAGCTGCCAGGACAATCGCATAGAGGATAAATGGGGGATGCTCCAAAGTGCAAGAGAAAGGTGGAGACAAGGAAGGAAACGTGTACGTGATGATTCCACCCGAACTTTTCCGATGCGGACCCCTTCTTAATAGTACGGCTTTCCTATGACTCAAATCCACCAAAAAGAAACGTAGAAAAACGCCGTCTTCAATAGTCTTCGAGGGGCACCAAACCGTCTTGTGCCTAGCGATGAAGCCGCCCGAGAAACTCAAGGCACACGATTAGTCCGCAAAAGCATTGTCATCAATCACCAAAACACCTTAGGGATAAATATGCCCTTACAATCTCCCCATTTTTGGTGGATTGATGACAATACGGGATTTGCACAAGGGGAAATAATATTGAGCAGAGGCAACCCCTCCTCTCTAAAATATAGACGGCTCCCCTAGATGTGTGCAATCTAGATGGATGCTTTGGACCGCACAAAGACACAAACTAGGATCAACACTCCCCCTATATTTTAGAGATAAGGCATATCTTGCAATGGTAAGACTAACATCTAAGCAAGAGCATAAAACATAGGTAGCACAATATATCACAAGCTCACTAAGATAGGTAGAGTGCATATGTCTTACACCATATGAAGGAGAAGTCTCAAACCAAACCAAAGCAACCAAAACGAGGTTCAAACGAGAGAGCAAACACACCGAACACGACACACGACTCGCAAATCCCTACACTCTCTCCCCCTTTGGCATCGAGACACCAAAAAGGCAGAGAGGACACCTACACACAAGGGGTGGCTCAAGCAGAGAAATCATCCCAACGCTCCCTGTCCGACTCAAGCGGCAGGGACGCCCTCCTCGATATCCTCCTCGTAGTCGCACCACTTGAAGCCTTGCTTCGCCATCCATTCGGCCTCCGGGTGATGACCTCCTCGAGAACCGCCAGACACGCCCTCTCCAAAGACCTTCATAATCTTCTTGTCGCTGGGCGACTCTCCTTGGATGCCACGTGAGTCCTCAGACGCCTCTTAGCTTGCATGCAGAAAAGAGTCTTCATCTTGTCCTTCGGCTTCTTGGCCCACGAGGGCTTAGAGGAACTATGGGAAGACCTAGCAGCACGATCCTCAGCAACATCCTCTGCTCCAGCCTCCTCCTCATCAACAGCCCTCCTAGCAGCAGACGCCTCAGCACGAGTAGTAGTGTTAGCCCAGTTGGGCTTGACACGGAGACTGATGGGATCATGCCAAATCCAGTCTGGAGCAAGGAACTCATCACCAGGGTACAGCTTCTCCCAAGTCTCGGAGATCAACAGAAACATGTATGGTCCATAGATAGGCACCTTGCGGTTGAACACCGCAAACCAAAGCTCACACCACATGATATGTGAGACATCAAGTGGCTGAGTCTGAGACACACGTGCCTCCTCGCACAGGAGCATCATATCCACCATATAGGCATGAACCTTGTCCTTGTCGCCAATGCGAGGGAACAGAGAGTTGTGGAAGATGCGATACATGATATCCAGAAAGGAGTTGAGCACCCACGTCGACTTGCCATTGGGAAGCACCTTCTCAACATAGAACGGCTGAATCTTGTTCTTGTTAGCAGACTCAGGATTGGCATGGGGGCGAACACCCACGGGTGTGTTGAGCCCGTCATCAGGAACCTGGAGCAGATCCATGAACTCCTTCCAGGTAGCAGTCAACTGACGGCCATTGGACATCCAGGTCATCCTCCGCTCCTCCCCAGAGTGAAAGAAAACTGAGACAAAGAACTGACAGATAGGGCTGCAAGAAAAGCTCGAGGCTCGTGAGCCACTCGTGATCGACTCGTTTTTTGGCTCGACTCGAGATCGACTCGAAAAGAAATGAGCTGAGTTTGAACACTTTATTTAGCTCGACCGGGAAACGTGTCGATCTTGAGCCAATGCTGGCTCGCCGATTTTAGCTCGATAGCTCGACATAATACCATTATGTTAAATGATCACGCCATATATTAAATGGAAATAAGATAATTTGTTACTACCATATATGATGTGCGTGATTTTTCTCCATTTTATTTACCAGCAAACATGGAAGCTCAATTAAGTGTAGAGAAGATTTAGGTTTAATTATGGTACGTGGTTGACAACGCCTTAAATTTCCTGTTGTTTTGGACAAAAATTTCCCAAAGATATGCACCTTTGTTTTCTTGTTTTTCGTCCACAAAGACCACCATCTATTGCTAGTTCGCCCAAGAGACCAAGATGAGCTCTTGCCCTACAAGGTTGTGTCGTGTTGTGTCCTTATCTAGTTAGAATAATCACCATAGATTTATAATTTTTACCATCTCATTTAGCTCGAAACTAGCTCGAGATCGACTCGAGATCGCTACAAGTCGAGCACGAGTCATGTTTTAGAGCTCGATCTTGAGCTTCACTTAGTTTGAGCTCGCTCGACTTTTAATTTGAGTTGAGCTGAGCCAACTCCAACTCGCTCGAACTCGACTCGTTTGCAGCCCTACTGACAGATAAGCTCAGGGTCATAGTCAAGGTGGAAAGAGATCACATGTTCAATACCAAACTGCTCCACCAAATCTAGAGCTTCTCCAAAGTACTCACGAAACTTGTCCTTCCTCAGGTGATGCATGTCTATCCACTTGACATCCACGTAGGTATTTTGCTTGTTCTTGATGACATCCAGATAAGTGAGAGTCTGCTGCTTGGTCCAAAACAATTCACTGCCTCTGATGGTTTCACGAGGATTCACATACGGGTTGATCTGCCTGAGATGGATGAACTCAGAAAGGGGAATCTCGTCCATGCCCTTAGCGGGTTCCTTGTGCTTGCTAGCGGTAGTCTTGACATGGCGCTTGGGGGGATCCAAAGCCCTCTGGTGCTTCACCTTGATTGCGCAGACGCTTGGAGCCAGTGTCACGACTGGGATTGGAACGGCGAGAGCCACCACCTGAGACACAAAGCGCAAAACACCCACGACAAGCAAGAACGATCAATGCAAAGACCACGGCAAAGCAAAAGAAACACTTAGAAAGCATACGTGGTAATTGCCACGAGAGAGATTGGACCCAACAGTAGTACTGCCTGGTGCTGCGGTACTAAAAGTTTAGTACCGCCCTAGTCGCGGTAGTACCGTGTGATGTCACGGTAGTACCGGGGCTGGGAGCGGTAGTAAGATCTTAGTGCCACAGCTCGTGCGGTAGTACCGCACCGGACGGGCGGTAGTACCGGACGGGCGGTAGTACCGGACGAGCGGTAGTACCGCACATGTGGCGCGGTAGTACCGCACCGCGTCAGATCCGAACTAGATTTTGAATCTGAGAAGAACCGCGAAACCACGGCGGTACTACGGTTGATCAAATCTATCACAGGACAACATATCAAGTATAATCCCTACGCAATACTACTCTCCTACATCCCACTCTTGCAAAGATTTAGCCTAAAATCTCAAGAACACATGCATCTCCCCCAAAAACCTAGAGGCAAAGAAAACAACCAAAAGAGAGAGGGATTTGGGGAAGGACCTTGTTCCATGGCAAGAGCATCGCAGGGGAAACGATCCCACCGGTCGGAATCGCAGGAGAGCAGCCGGAAGCGGAGATCCGGCGAGGGACTCCGGCCCCGTTCTTGAGCGAGAGAGAGAGAGAGACAAAGTGGGGAAAACGACGAATGGGTATGGGGAAGTTAGAACTCCCCCTGCTCGTCCTTATCCCCCATGCGCTTATGGCGACAATAGTATCAAGACATCATCGCAGTAGTACCGCTTGGGCTGAAGTACCGCACTAAAGCGGTAGTACCGCCTCCCAAAGCGGTAGTAAAATTATCACAGATCAAGGGCGGTAGTACCGCGGTTTCCACACGCTGTAGTACAGTAGCATGTGCGGTAGTACAGTGAGCTCAAGAAAAACAGGTTTCAAACACCCGAAAAAGAGGTCTTCGCAAGGAAACTTCGAGCACAAGAGACACCACAAGAACACGCTCAACACAAAGGCAGAAAGGCAAACGTCAACAAGAAACAACCACGCGACACCACCTCTCCAAAGAGAGGGCGGTGGCCGGAGCCACCTATGTTTGAGTCAATTGGTATGGCACCGTGAAGAATTATCCTTGGGCCCATGACCAAAACTCGTCTTTGAAGCACAAGTACCATAAAAATGGCTAATGTGAAAGAGTTGATTGATTTATGCATAATGGGGGGAGGGAGAGTTCATTGAGAGAACAACACTCCCCCTATGTCCATGCCTACACCTAAACAAGACAACAAAGTTGAGTATGGTGGGGTGTGCAAGGGCTCAAGCAACATTGCTCGAATCAATGATATTTAGCTCATGCCTTAACTCGCGAAATCTTGCTTCATCCAAAGGCTTTGTGAAGATATCTGCAAGGTTATCATGAGTGTTGACGTAGTTGAGCTCGATCTCCCCTCGCCTAATGTGATCCCGGATGAAGTGATACCGAATCTCAATATGCTTCATCTTGAAGTGTTGCACCGGCCGAGAGAAATCTTGATGGCACTTTCATTGTCACACCAAAGAGGCACTTTGTCACAAATGACACCGTAATCCTTTAAAGTTTGCCTCATCCATAAGAGTTGTGCACAACAACTGTCGGCCGCCACATACTCCGCTTTGGTGGACGAGAGAGACACACAACTTTGCTTTTTAGAAGACCAACTTACCAAAGAGCAACCAAGGAATTGGCACCCTCCGGAAGTGGACTTCCTATCCACTTTGTCTCCCGCCCAATCGGAATCCAAATATCCTACAAGCTTGAAGTTTTCTCCTCTTGGGTACCACAAGCCAAAGTTTGGGGTATGAGCCAAATATCGAAAGATTCGCTTGACCGCCACAAAGTGGCTTTCCTTAGGTGCGGCTTGAAACCGTGCACAAATTCCCACACCCAACATGATATCGGGTCTAGATGCACAAAAGGTAAAGCAAGGATCCAATCATGGAATGATATACCTTTTGATCCACCTCTTTACCATTGGGATCAATGTCAAGTTGGCACTTGGTGGGCATTGGAGTGGAAGCCGGCTTGACATCACTTTGCTTGAATCTCTTGAGCATGTCTTGGGTGTATTTAGCTTGGTTGATGAAGATACCTTCTCTTCTTTGCTTCACTTCGAAACCGAGAAAGAACTTCAACTCTCCCATGGAAGACATCTTGAACTTTGAGGTCATTAGTGCGGCAAATTCCTCATTGAAAGCTTTGTTAGGGGAACCAAAGATAATGTCATCAACATATAGTTGGCACACAAACAACTCCCCTTTCGACCTTCTTAGTAAAAGAGTGGGATCGATTAGCCCAACTTCAAACCCACGATCTTGTAACAACTCGGTAAGGTGGTCATACCACGCGCGTAGGGCTTGTTTAAGGCCATAGAGTGCCTTATCGAGTTGATACACATGATCGAGAAAGTAGGGACCCTCGAACCCGGGGGTTTGTTTGACGTAAACCAACTCATTAATAGGATCATTAAGAAAAGCACTCTTCACATCCATTTGTTGCAACTTAAAGTTGTGATGAGAAGCATAAGCAATCAACAACCGAATGGATTCAAGATGAGCAACGGGAGCAAAGGTTTCACCGTAGTCGATACCCTCGACTTGGGAGTAGCCTTGTGCCACCAATCTTGCCTTGTTGCTAATGATGGTCCCATGAGCATCTTGCTTGTTCTTGAAAATCCACTTGGTCCCAATGACATTGTGGTTCCCGTTGGCCTTGGCACCAATCTCCACACCTTGTTGTACTCGAAGTTGTTGAGTTCTTCATGCATGGCATTAAGCCAATCCGGATCTTCGAGTGCCTCATATACCTTTTGGGGTTCAACACAAGAGACAAACGCGTGATGTTCACAGAAGTTTGTTGTAGCGACCCGACCCGAATGGATCAAGTCTCTGTGCTTTCGTGTCATCCCTGGATCGGTATGCTGACACACACAGTACTCGAAGGATTTATAACAGAGGTAAATCACATGTATAAAGTAGCGTAAATACTATTACCTCAATCCAAATATATAGCGGAAGCAACAAGGTTGTGGATTCCCATCAACACCAACGACAAAGTTGAGTATAGGAAATCGTAACCCTAACGTATCACTTACTCGTCGTCTGAAAAGTCTGCAAGATGAAAAGTTGCAGCCCGAAAACGGGTCAGACATGGAATATGCCGCAATGTAACACATAGAGAGTAATGAAAGAATAAGCCTATACTACATGCATATACGGCTGGTGGAAAAGCTCTATGGTTATAAGGTTTTGCGAAAAGCCAATTTTTCCCTACTGCAAAGGAATAAATTTATTTAACTATCATGATGGTTGTTAAACATTGAGAATGGTTGACAGAATTCTCAATCCCAATTAAAAGTACTCATTAAACCCAAACAAATTATATTAAGTAACGTGATGAGATCAACAGGATAACCCAAGAACTAGATACTCAAAATGTCCATAACCGGGGACACGGCTAATCATGATTAGTTTGTACACTCTGCAGAGGTTTGCGCACTTTTCCCCACAAGACTCGATCGCCTCCGTTTGGTTTCTCGTGACCGCATGGTGTTTGAGAGACGGATGACCGAGACACGCCTTTCGTAAGCACTAGCACCTTACATGTGGGTAGACCGTACCAACCTACATCCCCTACATCAGCTAGCCTACCCGTAAGAGTTCGCACAACTTAGTCAACTATGCCAGAGCCCATAATGGCTTGTGGCTGCACACGGAAGTTTCTAGTTTGAATAATCTCATGATCCCTTTGGGCCCGGGTGGCGGTCCAAGAAATACAGTAAATCCTGTCTACCTGTGTGCCTTGACAGCAAGTCCTGAATAGCCAGTGCCTCAATCCACCCAGATGTGTGTTTAAGTTGCCACCTTAGATAAACCATTAATTATCAATCTCACATCTGTCATGGATATTCACTCAAACCCAATCCACGTCTACGAGCATAGCATGGCGTAATAAGCAAACGTAGAAGTAACTCCCAAGGTTTCATAAGTAAAATAGGTACTACCTCAATCTACTTCCCATCCCACGATTTTATTAGATCCTAATCATGCAAGTGTTCAAGGAATAGATCTAATGCATAAAACTGGGTAGTAGAAAGAATATGATCAAGTGTTACTTGCCTGCAAAGTTGATGAAGATGATTCACACTCAAAACTCTTGATAGATCTACTCGTCACACTCCGGTCAATCTATCGTAAGCAATCAATAGTAACCACACATAAGCAATCACTCAAAAGATCGGAAAGAACGAAGAAAACAATTCAAAACGTCAAAACCAAATCAAATAACTCTTGCAGCATAAAACAATTTCTAACAGTACCAAAACTATGTGTATTTGGCCTTATCAGAAAGTTTAGGTCAAGAGCTTTGATTTGCAAAAAGAATCAACTAAATCGGAGTTACGAAACTCAAGTTATGATCAAACGAAGTTCAAATACAAATCTGTTTGAATTCAAATTTTAAAACTTTCAAAAACATGTTTAAGTTGGATTACTGGATAGAGGAGATCATAACGAACAAGTGGGCGTTGGTCTCATTGGATTTCGACTTACGAGTAAAAAGTTATGAACGTTTGAAGATTAGGGACTACGGATAGGTCCCTGACGGAAATTAAAAATAAAAAGAAAAATCTATCGAGCGAACGCTCGCTAAACAAAACCGGAAAGAAAAACCAGCGAGAAAACCGATCTAGGGTTTCGGAAAGAAAACCGAAACGATAAACCGATCTAGAAAACGGAACGAAAACCGATCTAGAAAACGTGACGCGGCGCGGGGCTAGTACCTTGAAGAGGCGAGGGGCTCCGGCGGCGGCGGCGTAGGGCGGCGGCGGCTATGTGGGGCGGCGGCGCTGGTGAGGGCGGCGGCGGCGGCTATGATGGCGGTATCACTGTCATGGAGGAGGAGAGGAGAGGAGAGGAGAGTTGATTTGATGTGTTGGAGGGGGGGGGGTGCTTGGGTATTTATATTGGGGAGGGGAGGGGTTTTGCTTGGGGTAGGGGACAAGAAATAGATTAGGATTAGGAATCTTAGGAATAAAAAACGGAATAACAAAACGGGGTCAAATTCTACTAGGAATTGTAAAAGAATAGGAAACTTGGGGCTCCCTGGCTCCCCTAGGTGTGTGCGATGCGTGCGTGGCCTTGGCCTTCGGCCGGCCGGTGGCTATGGCGGCTTGGGCCTTTGGCCCAAGGCGCTGCGCTCCCTTTTTTTTTTAAAGTTTCCAGACGAAAGAAAAATAATAAAATCAAATAAATAAATATATTATATAGGTATATAATATATCAAATTTTTTAGAAAAAGATTTTCTACATGATGGACATTATTCTAGCTTCAAATAAAATACACAAAAATTCAAATAAAACAAACAGTGCTACTGCCCTAATAAAATCCACTGAAAATCATTTTAAAAATACCAAAATGATTTCAAATTAATTTCTCTCCAATTTTCTGAGGTAGGGAATCATGTTACCCTATTTTCCATATATTTTGTTTTTTGGAGAAAAAATAATTTGAATAAAACTCCAATAACTCCAAATTGAAAAATAAATTCAAAAGAACTTTGAACTTAATTCTTTGAAACTCCCAACTCATATTTCATATGTTTTGAAGAAGTCATTTTATCTTCGCCGTGAAAATCATTGAGTTGCATAAAGTTTCAGAATTGAACTATTCTCAAATGAAATTCAAATATTTTCAACACCCTTGTCATTTAAATAAATGGAAGAAGGCATGTCATCTTCTCTCGTGGTTTTGTGATGAAGAGTATTTGAATTCCCTAAGATCATAAAAGCAAAATGAAAGTTTGGGAAAGTCCTTTTATTCCCTCTCATCTAACTTTCAAAAAGTTTCGAAATCACTCACTTTCAGCCAATCAATCAAGCAATCAATCAAATCTATCTATTTGTTTATAACATTCCAAAATTTAGAATTTTGGGATGTTACAAACTACCACCCTTAAAATGAATCTCTTCCTCGAGATTCGGAGAGGCTAGCAAGAAATAGGTTAGGGTTTGGGGGTCTTCTCAAAATCCATCGCTCGTCTCCGGTCTCGGTGCTACCACCCTTAGAAGCATTGTTAAGGTTCCAACAAAACTCATATACTCCATCCTTATTCTTCGACAAAGGTTTCGGTCTTCTCAGATATTTAGGATAATTCCATCTGGGCTCTTCCGTGGTGGCATAACCTTTTCCTCAATTTCTTTGTCCTTTCATCTTGGTAAGGTTATCCCGAAACTGGGTCTTCATAGTTGACGGGTCTGACGCCAATTCTAAACAACTATCGATATCTCATGGTGGTCAACAATTTATGGTTTCTCCTGCAGAAAATGGGTCTGGGTTGAACCTCACCGTATGACCTACGGTTGGCATCAACTGCCTTGTACAAGGGGAAAAAATGCTTATACCATTCTAAGGTTTAAACAGGGTTTTGATCGTCGTCTCTCTACTATAGGTAAGTCACTCAGATTTACCATCCCATATAGCAAGTTTAATAATAAGAGTAAGTCGGTATGGTGATCAATCCATCCCGCACTCCAAATCATTACCTTGTACATGGTTTAGCGAATCTCGCATTCTAACACTCGGTCATCCTCACAAGCTTTGCGTAACTTCTCTTGTCGACGAACCAAGTTCGAAAATCCATTGATTCTCGCAAGCCAAACAAAACATCTATCGCTCCTTAACAACTCTCGTGTTTTATGCGTAAACTCCTATAGAATCGCTTCATCGATAAAATCATAACTCTTCCGTGGTTTTTCCTTCAGCAAGAGTGTGCTTGCTTCTTGGCAAGTCCTGGGGCCTGTGGGTTATGGGCCCACCTCATCACTTGTAAACCTTGAACGCATCATCTGGGCAACTGGTCATTATCCCAACATCCAACTTCCTGGCATACTTAATTCCATCCAATTGTATCGTTCTTCTTCCTTCTATTGGCACCAAACTAAGACATGATTACTCAAACTCATCATGGAATTTCCATTGATCCATATTTCCAACATCATACCTCCTTTATATCCAATAGTAATTCATCTCTTCATCCTCGTGGATGTCCCACATACCGAGATAAAAACTTATACTTATGAAGTCCGTACTCCACTTCATGAACATCATTATCCCTTCCAAAGTCAAGCGTCCTTACATGGGAATATTGGCCATCTCGCATGACACTTCTTCAATCGGGAATCGTGAAACACATCATGAACTCCCCGATACCCTTCGGTGACTCCAACTTGTTGGTAACTTCGCCCATACGCCTCCAAAACTCGGTATGGTCCTACAAATCTCGGCTAACTTTCCTTAACTCCAAATCGCTTAACTCCTCGTAGAGTCGCACACAAAGATATGCTCATCTTTGATTTTTTGACTATCTCCTTGCGGTTTTGAGTCTCAGATAACTCTTTCCGCTTAGACCGAGCTACCTTCACCTATCTCAAGCAACTTAACATTCTCTTCTCACTCCTTGATCACATTTGGTCCAAACAATCGACGGTCTCCAACTTCATACCACATCAACGGTGTCCGCTCCTTCTCCCATACAAAGCTTCAAAAAGGGGCCATCTTCAAACTGACTTGGTAGCTGTTGTTGAATGAGAAACTCCGCGTAAGGTAAATTATCATCACTACTAGATCCAAAATTTAGTGCACACGCTCTCAACATGTCCTCCGGTATCTGATTGACTCTCTTGATTTATCCATTTGTCTGCGGATGAAAGGTCAGATCAACTCTAGCCTAGTATCCAAAGTCCGTGCAAACTGTTTCCAAAACCTTGAGGTAAACCGTGTTCCTCACGATGGTCCTCGGAACTCCATGCGCATATACGATCCTTTCTCAAATATATCTCTTGGCCAACTTCGCACTTGTATAGGTGGTTTTCTCCGGGATAAAGCGAGCCACTTTGATCAAGCGAATAAACTACTACCCAGATAGAATCATATCCCGCTCGGGTTCGGGAAATCGTAATGAAATCCATGCCAAGCTTATCCTGCTTCCATTCAGGTATTAGCATAGGCTGTAGTACTCTGACTAGCTTCTGATGCTCTGCCTTCACTCTCTGACATACGTCACCTACGACTACATACTCTGCAATATCCTTCTTCATATCAGTCCACCAGAAACACTCCTTCAAATACGAATACATCTTGGTGTTTCCAGGGCGAATCAAGTATGGTGAGTCATGAGCCTCCTAAAGCATTAACTTCCTGATCTCTGCATTATTGGGTATATGTACACTGTCCTCAAACCATAAGGTGTCGTGCTCATCCTTACGAAAACCTTTGGCCTTTCCTTTACTCATCCTCTTTTTTACCTCGTAAATCTCTTTGTCATCCTCCTGAGCTTCACGGATCTTTCCCAACAATGTAGACTGAACTTCCATTGATGCAACAAAACCTTTTGGGAATAATCTCCAATCAAAGTTCCCTGAAAATCCTCGGCTAACTCCTTTGGTAATCCTCTGCTCATGAGGGTATTTGTCCTTATTTTCTTTATGGTTGTGTCCTTTTTCTCCACAAAGCTTGCATGCACTTTCTCCATATCATTTCCATAAGGCTTCAACTTCTGGGACACAAACCGAGACTTTAGCAAGGTCAACTTAAATTCTTCCCAAGTGGTTACTCCCGCCACATTGATGGTTTGGTACATCCTCCACTAGATAGCAGCACCTCTTTCAAAGCAATCAAGAGCATGTTGGGTCATATCTTTTCCGACTATAGGGTTGTTCTCCATATGATCCTCCATGTTCGAATCCATCGGTCCATCTCCAATTGACTCATCGGTCCAGAAAATATAAGCTCTTCTCCATTCATCTTCTAACGGGTCCATGGGTTTGGGGTGGGATAAGAGAGATCGAGAGGGATGCACACAATACAACAAATTTTTTGAAAAGACAGATTTTATTGTGGTCATCGGAAAACATCAAACAAATGACAGCTCACAATCGTCGCATCTAACGTAGGTATGTAACAGGGTTTGGTCTTCTAAAGGTCAATAGATCTCAAAGTCATCACACTCTTCAAGTCTTGTTCATGTCTCCGGTGGCTCCTCACGATCATGCTTGTCCTTCTCAAGTTCTTTTGCCGATCATCTCTCGTTGACGCCAAGTCTCTCGCGACGCCCTTCAATATTTCTCGAGTTACGCTCCAACCGCCGTTTCAACATCCTTGACATGATCCATGATCCTACCGTCCCTTCGCCATCACAAATCTCCGGTATCTCGATGTTTTGCTCCTTCATCTTGTCTACTTTCAGCTTCGGGTCCCGAAGTTCTTCACGAACCGCTTCCTTATCAAATACTGCTTTCTGCAGATCCACCTTAAACTTCTTCATGTAATACTCAGATCCTGGTGATACACCATTAAGGTTAAACTCCAACGCTTGCGTATAGATGCTCCATCGCCTTTCTACCATCCAATCCTTCCATGCATCTGCATGCTTAACTCCGCACGGTGACAATAGCATAGGCGGGCGATAACATCATGGATAGCGTGTTCGCTCTTGTCATTTTCATGAGCTATCATTCCATAGTTGATATCTCCCGCCTTAGGGTTTTCCCCGACAAAGCTTTGAATTCTAATGCTCCATGTTCCAAATCTTCCTTCGATACACCTTGATCTCGGTTATTGATAACTTCCATAGTCTGCCAAGTTCCATAAGCGTAACCTTCCTAGGTCATAAAATCTGGGAATTCTTCAAAGCCTTCAATTTCTCCAAGTCTTCGGAGTCTTCAACAGTTGTAGTTTCCATTTACACGGTAAAGTCCTCTTCATTCCAAATGGTCTTAGTTGTCCGTTATCTTGTCTCCTTGGAGTGGTCTCACAACCAAATCTTCGAGTGGTCAAAAGGGAAAAGGGTATGGTCTCACTAAAAGGGAATATTTGAATAAGCTCAAGAGAAGAGAGGTAAAAGATCTTTTGAAAATGAAGTTGTAGAGAAAAATCTTTCCTATGGGCTTGTCAGCTTCTAGGGTCACGCCCCATACCAACATGTGCTCGATACCATGTTGTAGCGACCCGACCAATGGATCAAGTCTCTGTGCTTTCATGTCATCCTCGGATCGGTATGTCGACACACACAATACTCAAGGATTTATAACGAGGTAAATCACATGTATAAAGTAGCGTAAATACTATTACCTCAATCCAAATATATAGCGGAAGCAACAAGGTTGTGGATTCCCATCAACACCAACGGCAAAGTTGAGTATAGGAAATCGTAACCCTAACGTATCACTTACTCGTCGTCTGAAAAGTCTGCTAGATGAAAAGTTGCAGCCCGTAAACGGGTCAAAGACATGGAATATGCCGCAATGTAACACATAGAGAGTAATGAAAGAATAAGCCTATACTACATGCATATACGGCTGGTGGAAAAGCTCTATGGTTATAAGGTTTCATGAAAAGCCTATTTTTCACTACTTCAAAGGAATAAATTTATTTAACTATCATGGTGGTTGTTAAACATTGAGAATGGTTGACAGAATTCTCAATCCCAATTAAAAGTACTCATTAAACCCAAACAAATTATATTAAGTAACGTGATGAGATCAACAGGATAACCCAAGAACTAGATACTCAAAATGTCCATAACCGGGACACGGCTAATCATGATTAGTTTGTACACTCTGCAGAGGTTTGCGCACTTTTCCCCACAAGACTCGATCGCCTCCGCTTGGTTTCTCGTGACCGCATGGTGTTTGAGAGACGGATGACCGAGACACAGTCTTTCGGAAGCACTAGCACCTTACATGTGGGTAGACCGTACCAACCTACATCCCCTACATCACCTAGCCTACCCGTAAGAGTTCGCACAACTTAGTCAACTATGCCAGAGCCCATAATGGCTTGTGGCTGCACACGGAAGTTTCTAGTTTGAATAATCTCATGATCCCTTTGGGCCTGGGTGGCGGTCCGAAGAAATACAGTAAAATCCTGTTTACCTGTGCCTTGACAGCAAGTCCTGGAATAGCCAGTGCCTCAATCCACCCAGATGTGTGTTTAAGTTGCCACCTTAGATAAACCATTAATTATCAATCTCACATCTGTCATGGATATTCACTCAAACCCAATCCACGCTTCACGAGCATAGCATGGCGTAATAAGCAAACGTAGAAGTAACTCCCAAGGTTTCATAAGTAAAATAGGTACTACCTCAATCTACTTCCCATCCCACGATTTTATTAGATCCTAATCATGCAAGTGTTCAAGGAATAGATCTAATGCATAAACCGGGTAGTAGAAAGAATATGATCAAGTGTTACTTGCTCGCAAAGTTGATGAAGATGATTCACACTCAAAACTCTTGATAGATCTACTCGTCACACTCCGTCAATCTATCGTAAGCAATCAATAGTAACCACACATAAGCAATCACTCAAAAGATCGGAAAGAACGAAGAAAACAATTGAAAACGTCAAAACCAAATCAAATAACTCTTGCAGCATAAAACAATTTCTAACAGTACCAAAACTATGTGTATTTGGCCTTATCAGAAAGTTTAGGTCAAGAGCTTTGATTTGCAAAAAGAATCAACTAAATCGGAGTTACGAAACTCAAGTTATGATCAAACGAAGTTCAAATACAAATCTATTTGAATTCAAATTCTAAAACTTTCAAAAACATGTTTAAGTTGGATTACTGGATAGAGGAGATCATAACGAACAAGTGGGCGTTGGTTTCATTGGATTCCGACTTACGAGAAAAAAGTTATGAACGTTTGAAGATTAGGGACTACGGATAGGTCCCTGACGGAAATTAAAAATAAAAAGAAAAATCTATCGAGCTTAACGCCGCTAAACAAAACCGGAAAGAAAAACCGGCGAGAAAACCGATCTAGGGTTTCGGAAAGAAAACCGAAACGATAAACCGATCTAGAAAACGGAACGAAAACCGATCTAGAAAACGTGACGCGGCGCGGGGCTAGTACCTTGAAGAGGCGAGGGGCTCCGGCGCAAGGCGTGAGGGCGGCGGCTATGTGGGCGGGCGCACTGGTGAGGGCGGCGGCGGCGGCTATGGCGGCGGCATCACACACACAAGGAGGATGTGAGAGGAGAGGAGAGTTGATTTGATGTGTTGAGGGGGGGTGCTTGGGTATTTATATTGGGGAGGGAGGGTTTTGCTTGGGGTAGGGGACAAGAAATAGATTAGGATTAGGAATCCTAGGAATAAAAACGGAATAACAAAACGGGGTCAAATTCTACTAGGAATTGTAAAAGAATAGGAAACTTGGGGCTCTGGCTCCCCTAGGTGCGTCGTGGCCTTGGCCTTCTACGGGTGGTTATATGGCGGCTTGGGCCTTTGGCCCCAAGGCGCCCCCTTTTTTTAAGTTTCAGATTTAAAGAAAAATAATAAAATCAATAAATAAATATATTATATAGGCATATAATATATCAAATTTTTCAGAAAAAGATTTCCTACATGATGGACATTATTCTAGCTTCAAATAAAATACACAAAAATTCAAATAAAACAAACAGTGCTACTGCCCTAATAGAATCCACTGAAAATCATTTTAAAAATACCAAAATGATTTCAAATTAATTTCTCCAATTTTCTCGAGGTAGGGAATCATGTTACCCTATTTTCCATATATTTTGTTTTTGGAGAAAAATAATTTGAATAAAACTCCAATAACTCCAAATTGAAAAATAAATTCAAAAGAACTTTGAACTTAATTCTTTGAAACTCCCAACTCATATTTCATATGTTTTGAAGAAGTCATTTTATCTTCGCCGTGAAAATCATTGAGTTGCATAAAGTTTCAGAATTGGAACTATTCTCAAATGAAATTCAAATATTTTCAACACCCTTGTCATTTAAATAAATGGAAGAAGGCATGTCATCTTCTCTCCGTGGTTTTGTGATGAAGAGTATTTGAATTCCCTAAGATCATAAAAGCAAAATGAAAGTTTGGGAAAGTCCTTTATTCCCTCTCATCTAACTTTCAAAAAGTTTCGAAATCACTCACTTTCAGTCAATCAATCAAGCAATCAATCAAATCTATCTATTTGTTTATAACATTCCAAAATTTAGAATTTTGGGATGTTACATTTGTCAATTGTCTACGAGTGCTTACCCCCTTTTGAATGCTTCCAAGTACATTCTTCATGAGATGACCCTTGGTGGAGAGTGAGGGAGTCCTGGATTAGGGGGTATCCGGTAAGCCGGACTGTATACATCGTCCGGACTATTGAAGCGTAAAGATACAAGACTCAAGACTTCGACCCGTGTCCGGATGGGACTTTCCTTGGCGTGGAAGGCAAGCTTGGCGATCCGGATATTATATTTCCTTCCTTGTAACCGACTCCATGTAAACCCTAGCCCTCTCCGGTGTCTATATAAACCGGAGAGGTTGGTCCTTAGAAGGCCGATCACAATTACAATCATACCATCATAGGCTAGCTTCTAGGGTTTAGCCTCTACGATCTCGTGGTAGATCTACTCTTGTACTACCCATATCTTCAATATCAATCAAGGTGAAGTAGGGTTTTACCTCCATCGAGAGGGCCCGAACTGGGTAAACATCTGTGTCCCTTGCTTCATGTTACCACCAGCCTAGACGCACAGATCAGACCCCCTACCCGAGATCCGCCGGTTTTGACATCGACATTGGTGCTTTCATTGAGAGTTCCTTCCGTCGCCGCCATAGGCTCGATGGCTCCTCCAGTCATTGTCAACAACACGATCCCGGGTGAGATCTTTCTCCCTGGACAGATCTTCGTGTTCAGCGGCTTCGTCCTGCGGGCCGATTCGCTTGGCCATCTGGAGTAGATCGATAGCTACGCCCCTGGCCACCAAATTAGGATCGGAAACCTGAATTACACGGCGGATATCCACGGAGACCGGATCGCCGACGGATTTGTGCCCATGCCAGGGGCACCGGACAGTCACGACGAGCACGGCTTAGACCTGCTGTCGGACAAAGCTCGGGGTATCACCCCCGCAGTAGCCTTGGACCTAAATCCGAAAAAGACTGTGGTGCCTAAGGACGGAGGGTTGGACCCCGCCCCGCAGGCCGCACACTCATCGGCGGTGGAGCCGAACATGGGCCTTACCTCTGTGGTGGCCTATGACTCCGGACCCCCGGATTCGTATCCGGATGTTGGTTCCGTCCGCGCACTCGAGCCGGGCCGAGCCAAAGTTGGGCTCCGTAATGGAGTTCACCGCTATGATATCTTTCAAAGACTCGCCCTCTGGCGACATGCTGAACTTGTAAAAGACTCTCTCTTTGACAAAAATTCTGGGCTAAACTATGTCCGCTCGAGGGAAGCAAAGCATTTAAGAAATTCGTTGCCCACCCACCACCCACTTCATAGCCACGGTCGATGATTTAACCGACGTTCCTGACTTCGACTCCGAAGGCATCGACGGTATGGACGATGATGCAGCAGAAGATTCGGAATCTATGGGGCGCTGGACTTCTCCCTCGTCACACGACAATACATGGTGGATACGCCCAAAGAGGACAAAGGCGACAATCCGGACGATAAAACCCCCGGACAAAAGCCAAAGCGACGGCACAGACGCCGTTCTAAGTCCAGCAACAGCAAAAATAGCGACAAGAGCGCCAGAGGGATCGATACTACAATCAACTCCGAAGGCAAAAACGACCATACTGACCCTGCGATGGAGCAGGGCGGACCAGGTCACCCTAAACACAGTTCGGAGCAGACGCCCGAGGACAATGATCCCGACAGACGAGATCATCAAACCAAACCAGCACAGAAAAACAGCCCGGATAATGATGCAATCCCGAAAAAACACGTGGAACAAGATAACCTCCACAGAAAGCTTATGGCCACCGCAAGAAGTCTAAAGAAGCAGAAGCAACGGCTCAAAGCCGCACAGGAAACGCTCAATCGTAGATGGAACAAAGTGCTAGACACTGAAGAAAGATACGATGATGATCGCCATACAAAGAGCTATCCAAGACGCAAGCTACTGCCAGAATTCGATGACGAAGACGTGCCACTTCATAACCGCAACGAAGCGGCTGCCGACACCGCACACGATCTACGTGAGCACCTGGATAAGAAAGCTGGCGTGGCCAGGTCCATTTATCGATCTAGAGGACACACCCCGGCGAGGGACTATGGTCACCAAAACGACTATGCCAATCGAATACCAGTTCGGAATAAACACCGGAGACAACAACAACCGACGGCATGCTACAACACGTCCAGATACAGAGGGGCTGCCCACCCCCTGTGCTTTACCGAAGAGGTACTGGACCATGAATTCCCACAGGGCTTAAAACCTGTGAATATAGAGGCATACGACGGAACGGCTGCACTAAGGCGTCTGGATTGAGGATTTTATCCTGCATATACATATGGCTCGTGGAGATGACCTCCACGCCATCAAATACCTTCCCTCAAATCAAGGGACCAGCCCGACACAGGTTGAAAAGCCTCCCTGAAAATTCAATTGGGAGTTGGGAGGAACTCGAGGACGCTTTCAGGGCCAATTTTCAAGGGACCTATGTCCGGCCTCCGGACGCTGACGATCTAAGTCACATAATCCAACTACCCGGAGAGTTCGCCCGTAAGCTTTGGAAAAGATTCCTCACTAAGAAGAACCAAATTGTCGATTGTCCGGACGCTGAAGCTTTAGCAGCATTCAAACACAAAGATCCGTGATTTAATGGCTTGCCAGACACTCGCCAAGAAAAGCCGAGGACAATGGCAGCCTTAACAAGCCTCATGACCCGCTTTTGCACGAGTGAAGATAGCTGGCTAGCCCATAAAGGCACCAAATGACCCCAAAGACATCCAAATAAGGGATGGCAACGGAAGCCACGCGTAATAAAAACAAACGCCCAAACAAGGAAGAGAGCCCAGATAACAGAATGGTTAATGCCAGATTCAGGGGCTCTCGACCTGATCAACTAAAGAAGCCATTTAAAGGCAGTAAAGAGGGACTGTCCGGTCTGAATAGAGTCCTAGACAAACTATGCCAAATTCATGGCACCCCTGACAAACCTCATAACCACACGCACAGAGAGTGCCGGGTCTTCAAGTAGGCCGGCAAATTAAATGTCGAACACAAGGAAGGGAAACACCAAGTGAAGACGAGGATGAATCTCGCCAAATTAACACCGAGGGATGTAAAAATTCCTGCCAGAGGTTAAAACAGTGAACATGATCCACGCGACTCACACATCCATGAGAAGGCACGAACGCGCGCATAGAGACGCGCTCGATATAGAACCCATTGTACTCACACCTAACCACTGGATGTCTTACCCGATCACCTTCGATCACTTGGACGACCGAACTAGTATTCGGCGTGGAGAATCAAAGGCCTTGGTTCTTGACCCGATAATCGATGGATACCGTCTCACCCATGTCCCGCGGCAGTAGTCTTAATATACGAAGACACTGTCCGCAGGATGGGGATAAACCCATCTAGAATTAGCCAAAGCAACACCACCTTTGAAGGGGTGATACCAGGCGTTGTAGCCCACAGCAGGGGCTCCGTCGTACTGGAGGTAACATTCGGCTCTCTAGGCAACTCCAGAAGCGAAGAGCTGCTCTTTATCATCGCACCCTTCCAAAGCGACTATCATGCATTGCTTGGAAGAACGTCCTTCGCACGCTTCAACGCATTGCCGCACTATGGCTACCTTACAATCAAGATGCCCGGTCCACGTGGCGTCATCACCGTTCGCGGAATCACAGAGTGCTCTTCACACGTAGAGGAACTCGCGACGGCCCTAGTAGCCGGACTATAAGCGGCCCCCAATATTAGAAAACATGACTGTTCATTAAGACCACATACACGGTTAGACGAGTCCGGTCACCCGGATAAGATTGAATCAGGCACCGTATATGCAATCCCATAGCGGACACCAGGGGCTATAAATACTTGATACAGCCCCACACATGGCTCAACCTTATTGGCAGGCCAATATCTTACACTTTTATCATCCATCGCATACTAACGTTACAAGTTTTCCTTTTTTCACAAGACAACGTTCGCGCGATACCCTTCCAGGATACGGCACAACGGAGACAAAGGCGCAAACGTGCAGCAGGGCCCCGTTCAACAGGTTTCTTTTTAGATTAAGCCCATGTGTAAACCTTTTCTATTGCCTCTTGTTGTTCAACCATCCCATGGGTTCCATACCCACATAGGATACTGCCGTTTTTGGCATTTCCCCACGACAGATTAACGCATGTACCTGGAAACACAGGGTTTATAATGAATGGGCATTCTTGAGCCCATCATTTTTTATAAAGTCCGAATACCTTCGGGAGTGTTCGGCGTCACGAGTTTGGCCTTATATGCATCAGCTCCGAATCATGTCTTTGGTCAAATGTTGGGTTTGCCTGCTCACAGGTTTGCCGCCTTACGTTATGTTATTATCGGCTAAGGTGGCCAAAGGAGAACTACCGTGATTGTGCCCTGGTTATTCGGACGAGTACCTCAAGAGAGAAAGCCAAAACTGACCGTCATGATACGGTGAGAGACCTGCTCAACCACTCAAAGACTTATCGGAATCTTTAGGATCCCTCCGCATTAACGAAGGACCGTTTCCCGGTCATGTACACACGCGCCCGTATTCGGATGCACGCGAAGGTACCATGGGCTACATAGTAGCCCCAACATTAGACTCCCATGGCTAAGCGAAAGTGTTACAACTATATAGTCCGGTTGCCTAGTTCGACATGCAATCACCTCCTTAATGGACCAAGACGTCGGATCAAGTGTGATTAAGCACATTTTTTGCGAACACCCCCGCATTGTTCAAGGTGGGGGCTGAAATAAGCCAACGACTGCTATCTTTCGGATTACACATTCATATATACATATATATATATATATATATATATATATATATATATATATATATATATATATATATGTAAACGGCATACAGGGACAAAATCATATTTTCAGCAAACAGTATAAATATTGTCTAATAATCAAAATAAACATTGTTTTTACAATGATTTGGTTCATCACTCGAACATGACATTCTTCGAGCACTGCGCCTCTATTAGGCGGGCACCTTCGGTGACCTGCGCCAAGTAGTGCTCGGCCGGCTACTGGCCCCCCGCCGGATCCTGGGTCGCTATAATGGTGGCCTCCATATCCCTCCAATAGGCTTTAACGCGGGCAAGAGCCATTCGTGCACCCTCTATGCACGCCGACCTCCTCATGGCGTCGATCCGAGGCACGGCCCCAAGGAATTGCTGCACCAAGCCAAAGTAACTGTCCGGCTTAGGCCCCTTCGGCCAAAGATGGTCTATCACAAACCTCATTACAAGACCCGACAGCCTGTGAAGCTCCGCTACAGCAGCCATCTTGTCACCTAACGGCAGCGGGCGAGTGGGAGCACTGAATTGCGACCAGAAAAGCTTCTCCACTTCCTTATCACCCTGACCCTCGAAGAACTTGGCAGCTTCAGCTGTACTCTTTGCCAAATCCGCATACGCCGTCCAGAGGGACTCGGCGTCCATCCAGGGGAGCATACTTCGGATCGAAAAACTTCGTCCGCAGCAAGTAGGAGCCTCTAGCCATGATTTTACCGGCCTGTTGAAGCTCCTCCCGCGCACCCCTGAGCTCGGTCCGTATTTCCTTGGTGGCATTACGTGCCTTGTTCATATCGGCCGAACTATCCTTATGCTCCTTTCTAAGGAGCTCATACCGGTCAGCGGCATTTTTTAACTCCACAGCCATTTCGGCTATCTTTTCCTCGCTTCGGTGATGAGCAGCCTGTTCGGCTCTCAATTCCTCGGCCGCCTTTAGGGCAGCCGCACTGCTAACCCGAGCATGTTCCTTGGCCTGGGCAAGTTCTGCCCTCAGGGCCTCCACGGCAGCAGCACCATCTGCAGTCCGAACATATTACATTAATATCATGCCGCCTCCATATTTTCCTATACAAAGGAAGGCGAGCACATACCTTGTGATTTTTCCAAATTACATTCACCGGCGTGATATCGGCATCAATCGATCCAATCTGCCTGATTAGTTCGGCAACTTCAACGGACTGGTCGGTCGCCGGACCCACAGGTACCTGCACGTATTTACAGCATAATCATTGATTTATGATCCCCCGTTTGCCGCCTAGGGCGGGCAACCAGAGTCTCAGGGGCTACTATCTATATGGAGCACACCTAATGCGTGCCTCACAGCAAAAAACAGTGTATTATTCACTACATACCTCAAAGCCTCTGAGCAGACTTGTAAATGCTTCATTCAAACCGCTTGTAGCGGATGAAATCTTCTTGAGCACCGCGCTCATTAATGAGCGGTGCTCCTCGGAGAGCGCAGCTCGCTCCAGTAGGCCCGTTGGTACATCCGGCCGGACATCGAACTGTGTCGGACCCTTCCCATCGCCCCTCGTGAGAGCCAAACGCTCCGGGCTCAGGGCGGCTGACGCATTGGCTTTCGGCTTCAGCGGATCCGGACTCCTCCGTGATGACACCTCGGTGTCGCCCGCTTCATGAGCCGGAGAGGTGGGTGGGGTCTCGCTCTCCATCATCTCCGGAGGAAGATCCCCCGAAGACGAACTCTGTTGAGAAGGGCTGGTAGCCGGACTGCGAAACACGAATCCTGGTTATTGATCTAGGAGGAATGCAGTACCTTCGAATTAAAAATTAACTTACAGCTCGGTGGAGGGCTGGCCCGTTGGTGGCCACGACGCGGTGAGGGTGCCCGTCGTGGCAGAGCCCCCTGGTGTTATCTTTTTCCCTGGTTTGGGCATCTCCGTCTCCGAGTCTTTGGAGGCAGCCCTCTTCTTCCCGCGCGGGGAGGAGGCCCTAGCCTCCCCTTCCCAACTCTCCTCCTTAAGGGAGGCAACAATTCCCCTAGTTCGGATGCGTAGCGTGTGAAGTTCGGTTTCTTCGTTCTTCCCCTTGTATTTCCCTGAGGGCATTCTGCTGAGTACCCGGTCAAGCATCTTGGCCATGGTGGGACCAGGCGAGCCTTCGGGAAGTGGCGCCGGACACCTGATTCTCTCTGCCTTGCTGAGCCATTCCTGGCCATGGATGATTTTCGAAATAAACAATTATGACAAATACAAAATAAGGTTTCTGGTATCAAGGTTACTTACTTGGGTATCTAGGCGATTGCAGCTTAGGCCCGCATCCTCGGTGGTGTCCGGACACTTTACTTTCGGTCCGAAGAATAATTTGCACATCCCTTCAAGCTTCAGGCCGAAGAAGTGCTTGACAGTCCGCGGACCCTCTGGATTGAATTCCCACATCCGAAGAGGTCGGCGTTGGCACGGCAACATCCGTCGGATTAACATCACTTGCATTATGCTGACAAGGTTGATGTCCCTTTCAAGAAGCTCTCGGATGCGGTTTTGCGATCGGATACGTCACCGGCCGGGCCCCCAATTCCGTCCTACGTCGGTCCAAGACGCTAGTTGTGATGGAGGGCCCGAGCGGAACTCGGGGGCGGCCACCCACTTTGTGCCTCTGGGAGCCGTGACATAAAACCACCTCCGTTGCCATACATCAAATACTTCTGGGAAAGAACCCTCCGGCCATGGGGCATCATCGTTCCTGCTTATTACGGCGCCCCCGCACTCCGCGTGTCGCCCCTCGATCATCTTCAGCTTTACATTGAAGGTCTTGAGCCATAAGCCGAAGTGTGGGGTGACATGGAGGAAGGCCTCGCACACTATAATAAACGACGAGATATGGAGGATAGCGTCCGGAGCTAGATCATGGAAATCCAACCCATAATAGAACATGAGCCCCCTCACAAAAGAATCGAGGGTGAGGCCCAAGCCACGAAGGAAATGAGGAACGAACACGACACACTCATTGGGCTCCGGCGTAGGGATGACCTACCCCGAGCAGAAGCCCGTGGCCGGATGTCGGCGGTCAGATATCCGACATCCCTAAGCTTCGCAATGTCCTCCTTTTGAATCGAGGAGGCCACCCACCAGCCTTGAGGGTCGGATCCGGACATATTGTAGGATTCGGGGTTTTAGATCTTAGATCTCGGGTGTTAGAACTCGAGGTGCGAGAAGGCGCGAGCGAGGTGGAAAAGAGGCATGGGCCTCGGCCCCTTTTATAAAGGGGGTGAATATCAAGAGTCCTTAGGGGGACCGCTTGAGGTTTACCTGACGGCACACGGAGTCACACCAACGGCCGTCATAGGGCTACACGCGCCCTCATTAATGGAAGATCCCGTAATAAGAGGAACACGATCTCTGCCTCGACAGGACGTGCCAATAAAACCGCCTCGCAGCGCGGGTCGAGGGGAGGCGAGAAGCACCAATTCGTATTGAACCGGGCCGCGATGCGAAGGCGCGGCGTACGAAGATTGCCAGTGGATCAGATTTATGCCATGTCCCCTACAATGGTGTGTAAGAATCCCCTCATGGGTCCGGACACGATTTAAGTGTTCGATGATACTTTGGAGTATTCGGAGGAGGAACCCGCCCTGCAATGCCGAAGACAAGACTGCACGCCGGACTCATCGTCATTGAGGCCTGGTTCAGGGGCTACTGAGGGAGTCCTGGATTAGGGGGTATCCGGACAGCTGGACTATATACATCGTCTGGACTATTGAAGCGTAAAGATACAAGACTCAAGACTTCGACCCGTGTCCGGATGGGACTTTCCTTGGCGTGGAAGGCAAGCTTGGCGATCCGGATATTATATTTCCTTCCTTGTAACCGACTCCATGTAAACCCTAGCTCTCTCTGGTGTCTATATAAACCGGAGAGGTTGGTCCTTAGAAGGCCGATCACAATTACAATCATACCATCATAGGCTAGCTTCTAGGGTTTAGCCTCTACGATCTCGTGGTAGATCTACTCTTGTACTACCCATATCTTCAATATCAATCAAGCAAGAAGTAGGGTTTTACCTCCATCGAGAGGGCCCGAACCTGGGTAAACATCTGTGTCCCTTGCTTCCTGTTACCATCAGCCTAGACGCACAGATCGGGACCCCCTACCCGAGATCCGCCGGTTTTTACACCGACAGAGAGCTTGGAAGCAATCTTGACGGAACGACGCTCTAATTCCTCCTCGGTGGTGAGTTGAGGAGCGGTCACTTGATCATCTTGAGCGCCGTCTTGAGCTTGTTTTTGATCTCGAACTTGCTCAGGGGAGAGAACTTGACCTTGGGCGATTACTTGGTGTGTCAACACCGTCTTGAGCATGATCTTGCCCTTGGTCTTGTTCATGAGGATGAGGGCCTTCACATTGTTCTTCGAAAGCGTGTGGGCCTTGGGTTGGTGATGGATCCACTTGAGTGGAGCATTGTCCTTCTCCTTCGGCCACAAGGGGTTCCTCAATGGGTAGGATAAAACCAACACCCATTCTTCTTATGGCTTGAGGAGGAATTTCATCACCTACATCACAAGTGCCACTTTGCTCCACTTGGGAGCTGTTATTCTCATCAAACTCAACGTTACACGTCTCCTCAATAAGTCTCGCGGATTTATTGAGGACACAGTAAGCATGAGAGTTTGTAGCATAACCAACAAATATGCCCTCATAAGCTCTAGCCTCAAATTTAGACAACTGAACACCTTTCTTGAGAATGAAACACTTACACCCGAACACCCGAAAGTACTTGAGATTGGGCTTGTTACCGGTGAGTATCTCATATGGAGTCTTGTTCAAGCCCTTGCGTAGGTAGAGCCAATTGGATGCATGACATGCGGTGTTGATGGCTTCGGCCCAAAACTTGTATGGAGACTTGAACTCCGCCATCATGGTCCTTGCCGCATCCATCAACGTCCGGTTCTTCCTCTCCGCAACACTGTTTTGTTGAGGGGTGTAGGGTGTGGAATATTGATGCTTGATCCCCTCATCACTAAGAAACTCATCCAAGGTGTAGTTCTTGAACTCGGTGCCGTTGTCACTTCTTATTGTCAAGATCTTTGCATTGTGTTGACGTTGTGCTTTATTTGCAAAGTCAATGACAGTTTGTTGGGTCTCGCTCTTCCTCTTGAAGAAATACACCCAAGTATATCTTGAGTAGTCATCCACAATCACCAAGCAATATTTCCTACCGCCAAGACTATCAAAGGATGGAGGCCCAAAGAGATCCAAGTGAAGGAGCTCCAAAGGCCTCTTCGAGTAAATGATAGTTGTGGGAGGGTGAGCCTTCTCATGAAGCTTTCCTTCGATACAAGCACTGCAAGCACGATCTTTAGCAAAACTAACATTCGTTAGTCCACGGACATGGTCCCCCTTGAGAAGACTTTGCAAAGATCTCATATTGACGTGGGCTAAACGGCGATGCCAAAGCCATCCCATCGCCAACTTTAGCCATTAGGCATGTCGCGGTCTTAGTGGGTCGCTCGAAAAGTTAATGACATATAGACCGTTCTCGACATGCCCAACAAAGGCTACTTTAAGAGTCTTGCTCCACAAGAGGGCCACGCAGTATCAATATCAAAGAAAGTGGCAAAGCCCATGATTGCAAGTTGACGAACGGAAAGTAAATTGTATGCAAGGGACTCTACAAGCATGACCTTCTCGATCGTGAGATCATGAGAAATGACAACCTTGCCGAGTCCCAATACCTTAAAAGACGAGGCATCACCCCACTCGACATTGGTGGGCATAGGTGGAATCTTGTGCACGTCCTACACCAAGTCCTTGCTTCCGGTCATATGATTTGTAGCTCCACTATCGAGCAACCATGATCCCCCACCGGAAGCAAACACCTACAAGAGATCAATGCTTGGTTTTAGGTACCCATTTTGTAATGGGTCCTTTGATGTTAGTAACAAGGGTCTTAGGAACCCAAATAGACCATTCAATGTATTCATGAGGAGAACCAACAAATTTGGCATAAACATGCCCATCACTAGCACGGCATAACACATAAGAAGGATTAAAGTCGCCGGCTTTGTTGGGAGGGGTGGCATTGCCCTTCTTGACACCGCCACCCTTCCCATCGTTCTTCTTCTCCTTGGAAGCACCCTCTCCCTCCTTCACAAAAGTTTGCTTGAGAGGAGGAGGTCGTTTGGTCTTGTCATTCTTGTTCTTGTTCTTGGGCTTGGGTGCGAACCCAATCCCTCCTTAGCCACAACTTCCTTTTGATTGCTCAAAAGGTCGTTGAGGTTCTTCTCACCTTGTATGCATGTCACAAGGCCTTTCTCAAGTTGCTCCTTCAACTTAGCATTCTCCTCAACAAGATGCACATGCTCACAACAAGGGTTAGTAGCATTTGCATTATCAATCAACACCATATGAGGAAAAGTGGCTTTCTCCTTGGTTAGCTTTACTTGGAGTTGATCATGAGACTCTTTGAGGCTAGCATGAACACCCTTCAAGACTTTGTGAGCCTTGTCGAGAATGTCAAACTCCTCTTTGAGTCTAGCAAGATCAACCCCAAGCTTTGCCTTCTCGGAGTTTAGCACACGAGAAACAACAAGAGCATGATCAAGATCTTTCTTTAATTTAGCATGATCATCGCTTGTATGACTCCTCAAGAGCCAAACGAAGACCACACTCTTCCTCAAGAGCATTGGAAAGATCCGAAATCTCATCGGCATAGTCACGACTATGCCCCTCCATCTTAGAGATGGTATCCTCGTGAGCCTCGATCATGTCATTGGCTTCACCAAGTTGTTCCAAGAGAGCAACGAAGTGCTTCTTGGATTTGCCCTTGAGTTTACCCATAAAGGCCTCAAACTCATTCTCCTCCACATTAGTTCCCTCATGTTCATCAATGCAATCCGTCGGAGAAGGATGATTGATGATGGTAGTTTTGATGTTGGGGGTTACCTTGTTGGTGGCTTTAGCCATGAGGCACTTGGCGGTGATGCTCTCATTGGGTGAGTCGAAGAGAGACCCCGTGGAGTCGTCGCAATGGCAATGGAGGCCATGGCAACGGACTCACCATCTTCATCATCGTCATCGTCCTCATTGTACTCTTCTTGTACCACCAATGCCTTGGGAGGAGTCTTCTTGGTGAAGTTGCTCTTGTTGGGGAATGACTTGGCCTTGTCCTTACGGATGAGCTTGCCACCGTTGTCTTCCCTCTTCTCATAAGGGCACTCCGCAACAAAGTGGCTCACATTGCCACAATTGAAGCAAGTCCTCACTTGTTGCTTGCCCTTTGCGCCACTTGAATTGTTCTTGTTGAAGTTGGGCCTTGAGTTCTTCTTGCTCCAAAATTGCCTTGAAGCAAGTGCCATGTGTTCATGATAGGCATACTTCATATCTTCGAGGTTGCTCTCCTCTTCTTCCTCCTCTTCCTCTTATTCGACATAGACCTTGGCCTTCAATGCAAGGTTGGGCCTTTTTGCTCTTTGAGAGCGAAGTACTGCATTGTCGGCGGTCTTGTCCAATATGCTCATAGCCACAAACTCATCTAACACCTCACTTGAGGACAAGGTGTGGAAGTCCGGCCTTTGACGGATGACGGAGGACATGGCTTTGTGGTAGGGCATCATTGCCTTGAGGAATTTGCGCTTGATCCAATTGTCATCCGTGTCCTTACTTCCATGATCTCGGAGAGAGACCGCGAGCTCGGTTACTTTCCGATAGAGCTCACGAGGTTCTTCATCTTCTTTCATTGCAAACTCATCGGCTTCATCTTGTACCACTTCATAGTTGGAACGTTGAATGCTTGCGCTTCCCCGACAGAGGAAAACCACTTGGCGCCAAGCATCTTTGGCCAATGAGTAGGGCCAAAGATGAGGAAGGTCTTCGGGAGGGATTGCTTCTTGGATGATGAAGAGAGCATTCTCATTGAATTGATCATCCACGGCTTCTCTAGGAGTGAAGTTGCTCCGGTCATGCGGATAAAAACCTTCTTCAATGATTCTCCAAAGGTTAGTGTTCACATGATTTAAATGACGCTTAAAACGATAGACCCAAGAATCAAAATCCTCCTTTTTATCAATCTTTGGGGGAGGACTGGCATGATTCAAGTGAGTAGAAGGAATCGGTCCACCATAGACAAGTGGAGGTTCCACATGGGCAAAGATGACGGTGCCACTTTTACCACTAGAAGGAAGGGCTTTCTCGCTAGTAGCTTCCCCCTTATCGGAGGTAGCATCCGTCACCTTGTTGGCGGGATCACCCACTTTCAACGGTGCGGTGGAAATTAAGTTTAGACCCTTCTAAGAATTCATGAAACATGCCTTTGACCTCGGTCATCATGGAGGTTTTCAATGTTTCCAATGCCACATTGAACACCTCACGAGAGACCGCGGTTCCCCCATCTCCCGTAGAAGAGACCGGATTTACACCGGAGTGCTCCTCCGCACCTTCTACGACGTCAACCATACTCTTCAGACGGTAAAGTCCTTAGTCAAGAGACGAGGCTCTGATACCAATTGAAAGGATCGATATAGTTGACTAGAGGGGGGGTGAATAGGCAACTAACAATTTTTAGCTTTTCTTTAACTATTTAAATTTGCATCAAAGTAGGTTGTCTAGATATGCAACTAAGTGAGCAACCTATATGATGCAACAATGATAAGAACACTAGCAAGCAAGGTATATAACACAAATAAGCTTGCACAAGTAAAGGCACGAGATAACCAAGAGTGGAGCCGGTGGAGACGAGGATGTGTTAAAGTTCCTTCCCTTTGAGGGAAGTATCGTCTGTTGGAGCAAAGCGGTGTGAAGGCACAATGCTCCCCAAGAAGCCACTAGGGCCACCGTATTCTCCTCACGCCTCACACAATGCGAGATGTCGTGATTCCACTATTGGTGCCCTTGGAGGCGGCGACCAACCTTTACAAACAAGGTTGGGTCAATCTCCACAACTTAATTGGAGGCTCCCAACGACACCACCAAGCTTCACCACAATGGACTATGGCTCATGGTGACCTCAACCGTCTAGGGTTCTCAAACATCCAAGAGTAACAAGATCCGCAAGGGATAAGTGGGGGGAATCAAATTTCTCTTGGTGGAAGTGTAGATCGGGGCCTTCTCAACCACTCCCGAGCAAATCAACAAGTTTGATGGCTAGGGAGTGAGATCGGGCGAAAATGGAGCTTGGAGCAACAATGGAGCTTAGGGTTGGAAGAGGTAGTCAACTAGAGGTAGGAGACACCCCTTTTATAGCTGAGGACAAAATTCAACCATTATCCACTTAACCAGCCCGCGACATGCGGTAGTACCGCTTCCGTAAACGCGGCACCACCAAGAAGGCCACGCGGTACTACCGTGAGGGACCATGGTACTACCGCAGTACCGCAGAGACTATAACATGCCCGATCGAGAGCAAGATTTCCGCGGCCAGCGGTACTAAGCGCTCCCCTTATGGTACTACCGCAAGGCAGAAAAGTCCTAGTTCGGGAAGGGCGCGGATGAATAAAATTACATCCGCGCCTACTTCACTGGAAATCAATCGATGCAAAAATCGACACGGTACTACAAGACGGCGAAGTCTGGTATTATCATGAGGCGCGGATGTAAAAAATTACATCCGCCCCTACTACCGCGATGCAGCGGCACTTGGCCTGGGAGCCACGGTACTACGACTCCAGAGGAGCGGTACTACCGTGGGCTCCCGCGGTACTACCGCGCCGTGGCACGGTACTACCGCAGGTGCCTGCGGTACTACCGCAAGCTCAGCAACAGCAGCCAGGACAATCGCATAGAGGATAAACGGGGGATGCTCCAAAGTGCAAGGGAAAGGTGAGACAAGGAAGGAAACATATACGTGATGATTCCACCCGAACCTTTCTGACACGGACCCCCTCTTAATAGTACGGCTTTCCTACGATTCAAATCCACCAAAAATAAACGTAGAAAAACTCCATCTTCAATAGTCTTCGAGGGGCACCAAACCGTCTTGTGCCTAGCGATGAAGCATCTGAGAAACTCAAGGCACACGATTAGTCCGCAAAAGCATTGTCATCAATCACCAAAACACCTTAGGGATAAATATGCCCTTACACATGATAAATGTTTATTATTCATGCTAGAATTGTATTAAACGGAAACTTAGTACATGTGTGAATACATAGACAAACAGAGTGTCCCTCTACTTGACTAGCTCGTTAATCAAAGATGGTTATGTTTCCTAGCCATAGACATGAGTTGTCATTTGATTAACGGGATCACATCATTAGTGAATGATGTGATTGACATGACCCACCCGTTAGCTTAGCACGATGATCGTTTAGTTTGTTTCTATTGCTTTCTTCATGACTTATACATGTTCCTATGATTATGAGATTATGCAACTCCCGAATACCGGAGGAACACTTAGTGTGCTATCAAACATCACAACGTAACTGGATGATTATAAAGATGCTCTCTGTGTGTCTCCGATGGTGTTTGTTGAGTTGGCATATATCGAGATTAGGATTTGTCACTCCGATTGTCGGAGAGGTATCTCTGGGCCCTCTTGGTAATGCACATCACTATAAGCCTTGCAAACAATGTGACTAATGAGTTAGTTGCGGGATGATGCATTACAGAATGCGTAAATAGACTTGCCGGTAACAATATTGAACTAGGTATTGAGATACCGATGATCGAATCTCGGGCAAGTAACATACCAATGACAAAGAGAACAACGTATGTTGTTATGCGGTTTGACCGATAAAGATCTTCGTAGAATATGTGGGAGCCAATATGAGCATCCGGGTTCTGCTATTGGTTATTGACCGGAGATGAGTCTCGGTCATGTCTACATAGTTCTCTAACCCGTAGGGTCCGTACGCTTAACGTTCGATGACGATCGGTATTATGAGTTTATGTGTTTTGATGTACCGAAGGTTGTTCGGAATCCCGGATGTGATCACGGACATGACGAGGAGTCTCAAAATGGTCGAGACATGAAGATTGATATATTGGACGATGTTATTCGGACACCGGACACCGGATAAATATCGAAGTGCCGGAAGGGTTATCGGAATCACCGGAGAAGTAATGGGCCTTATTGGGCCTAGGGGAGAGAGAGAGGGGGGCAGCCAAGGGCTGGCCGCGCGCCCCCCATGGGCCTAGTCCGAATTGGACTAGGGGGAGGGGCGGCTCCCCCTCCTTCCTTCTCTTTCCCCTCTCCTTCCTTCTTCTCCTAGTAGGACTAGGAAAGGGGGGATACAACTCCTACTTGGAGTAGGATTGCCCCCTTGGGCGCGCCCTATGAGGGCCGGCTGGCCTCCCCCCTTGCTCCTTTATATATGGGGGCAGGGGCACCCCATAGACACACAAGTTGATTTTTTAGCCGTGTGCGGTGCCCCCTCCACATATTTTCACCTCGATCATATTGTTGTAGTGCTTAGGCTAAGCCCCGCGTCGATAACTTCATCATCACCGTCATCACGCCGTCGTGCTGACGAAACTCTCCCTCGGCCTCAGCTGGATCAAGAGTTCAAGGGACGTCACCGAGCTGAACGTGTGCAGATCGCGGAGGTGCCGTGCGTTCGGTACTTGATCGGTTGGATCGCGAAGACGTTCGACTACATCAACCGTGTTACATAACGTTTCCGCTTTCGGTCTACGAGGGTACGTGGACACACTCTCCCGCTCATTGATATGCGTCACATAGATAGATCTTGCGTGATCGTAGGTAAATTTTTTGAAATACTGTGTTCCCCAACATGCTCTTAATAAGAAAACTCCAATTGAGGTATGGTCTGGTTCACCTGCTGATTATTCACAGTTGAGAGTTTTTGGTTGCACTGCTTATGCTCATGTTGATAACGGAAAGTTAGAGCCTAGGGCTGTTAAGTGCATCTTTCTTGGTTATAAGTCTGGTGTTAAAGATTTCAGATTATGGAATCCTGAAACCCAGAAGGTTTTTATTAGCAGAAATGTTGTCTTTAATGAATCTGCTATGTTACATGATGTTCCATCTACTAACGTTCCTGTTGAGAGTGAACAACAACCTATTGTTCAGGAGCCTACTGTTCAGGTGGAGCATGTTATTCATTCAGGTGATAAATCTGGTAACGAAATTGTTGATGCACATGATGAACCCGTCGTTAATGATGATCATGCCACTCCCACTCCAAATCAGCCTATTGTTCCACCCAGTTGGAATCTTGCACGTGACAGAGTTAGGCGGGGTACTAATAAACCTGACAGGTTAATTGAAGAGTGCAATATTGTTTCTTTTGCTTTATCTATTGCAGAAGAAATTGAAGGTAATGCTGAGCCTTCTTCATATTTCGAGGCTATTATTTTTGGTGATAGTAATAAGTAGATGACCGCTATGCGTGATGAGATGGAATCACTTGAAAAGAATGGCACTTGGGATTTAGTAAAATTACCTAGAGAGAAGAAACCTATTCGTTGCAAGTGGGTTTTCAAAAGGAAAGAAGGTGTTTCTCCTAATGATGAGACAAGATATAAAGCAAGGTTAGTTGCTAAAGGTTACAATCAGATTCCAGGTATTGACTATAACAAAGTCTTTTCTCCTGTTGTGAAGCATAGCTCTATTCGCACTTTACTCAGTATTGTTGCCATGAATGATTTTGAGCTTGAGCAATTGGATGTTAAAACTGCATTTTTACATGGAGAATTAGAAGAGGATATTTATATGGAACAACCTGAAGGTTTTGTTATTCCTGGAAAAGAAACGCTTGTCTGTAAGTTAAAGAAATCTCTTTATGGATTGAAGCAATCCCCTAGATAGTGGTACAAGAGATTTGGCACCTTTATGCTCTCTTAAGGTTTTAAAAAGTCTAATTATGATAGTTGTGTTTATTTAAAAACTGTCAATGGATCAACTATTTATTTGCTCCTTTATGTTGATGATATGCTAATTGCTGCAAAGAGTATGTCAGATATTGATGAACTAAAGAAGCAATTGAGTAATGAATTTGAGATGAAGGATTTGGGTGCAGCAAAGAAAATACTTGGTATGGATATATCCAGAGATAGACCGTCTAGAAAAGTATATCTAAGTCAGAAGGGATATATTGATAAAGTTCTTCGTCGTTTTAACATGCATAATGCCAAGCCGATGAGTACTCCATTAGCTGCACACTTCAAGTTATCATCAACCTTATGTCCTAAGTCAGATGCAGATATTGAGTACATGTCTAGAGTTCCCTATTCGAGTGCAGTTGGTTCACTTATGTATTCTATGGTTTGTTCTCGTCCGGATTTATCTTTGCATTGAATGTTGTCAGTAGATACATGGCTAATCCTGGAAAAGAGTATCGGAAAGCAGTTCAGTGGATTTTCAAATACCTGCGTGGTACTTCTAATGTTTATTTACAGTTTGGGAAAACTGAAGATGGACTTGTTGGTTTTGTTGATTCTGATTTTGCCCACTTCTAATGCTTATTTACAGTTTGGGAAAACTGGAGATGGACTTGTTGGTTTTGTTGATTCTGATTTTGCTGGTGATTTGGATAAGAGAAGATCGCTCACAGGTTATGTTTTCACCATTGGTGGTTGTGTTGTGAGTTGGAGAGCAACTTTGCAGTCTATTGTGGCTTGTTCCACTACCGATGTCGAGTATATGGCTATTTCCGAGGCATGCAAAAAAGATATTTGGTTGAGAGGTTTATATGCTGAGCTTTGTGGAGATTCATCTTGCCCTACCATATTTTCTGACAGTCAAAACGCTATATATCTTACAAAGAATCCAATGTATCATGAGAGTACAAAGCATATTGATGTCAGATTTCATTATATTCGAGATGTTGTTGCTGAAGGCAATTTGAAGGTATGCAAGATAAGTACTCATGATAATCCAGCTGATATGATGACAAAGCCAGTTTCTACCAATAAGTTTGAGCTTTGCTCAGGCTTAGTTGGTATTTCTCACTAGTCCTATGGACTTTAACGCACAAGGTGTTTATGCTGTTTTGAATGGGGCTATTTACTTTTTTTACTACTAAAGGGAATTTGGCTCAAGGTGGAGATTGCTAAATTATGATTCAAATTCTAGTACCGTGTTGGACTAGACGTAGTACAACCAGTGTGGCCTTTGCGTTGACGTCGACGCGTGCGAGTACAACTCGTTTACTTGTCCTCCAAGGACTTTCATGTATTGCCCTCATATATACCCCATGCAGTCGCACCTAAGACGGTCTGTCGTCTCGTGCTTGTAATACTCCTCCTCATAATGATTACGCCTTCGTGCGTCCGTGGTTTTCTCCCGCAAGGGTTTTCACGTAAAAATCCGCGTCTTTCTATCTCGTTTATTTCTCGTTATTATCTAATAACGAGAAGAGATGGGAATACACCAATAGGGACGACACGGGAGAAGAGCTGGAATCTCGGCTCTAGGACGGGGAGGGCCGGGAGGAGGCCTGGTACACCACTCATGGGCCACCACGCGCAAGCATCAGCCGCCGTCGCGCCATGAGCTCCGTCTGGCCGTGCACCGTCATAACCACGCGTGAGCTCTGCGGACGCACATGGTTCACAGTCGACCTGCGAGCCATCTGCAGATACGTGGCGCTATTTGAGCCCCTTCATGGGCCATGGCCTCGTGCTCCCACCGTAGTGGTGTGCTTGCCTTGTGACAGCCATCGTCATGGCCGTGGAGTGTGAGCCACGCCGCGTGCCGCCAAGTCCTAGCCGAACGCCAGCATCACGGCTGGCCGCCAGAGGCCTCCGTAGCCGCCGGATCCGGTCGTTAGGCCGATCGTCGTCGTGCCCTGCTGCTGCCGCTGCCATGCCTCCTACCTAAGGCGCCCAGGCAGACACGAAGACACACACAAAGGACCTCGCCGATGAAGTCCAGCTTGCCTGAATATGAGGGCCGGTCATGAGGGAGTCCTCGCGAGCAGCAAAAGACAACGACGATTCTGCTCGCCCACACCTTTGCTTGACTGCCTGTATCGTGAAGCGGAGAACCTTTTTATAGGCTGATACAGCGGTGGGTCGGTGGATTGAAACAACCCCGAACGATCCAGACGGATGAAAACCAGAACACGTGACGCAAGCGGTCGCCGCCTCTATGCCGCCGAACCAATGACACACATGTCATGGGACGAAGTCAAAATGTAAACAGCCACGTACGTGGCATCCTCTCACCAAAACAACATGACACCCGACAAAGGGGCCCAACCTGGCTGAAGGATCGCGGCACACGCGCATACATGCATGAAGAAGCAAAAAAAAGGAGGGGGGGGGGGGGGGGGAAGGCCCTACGGCAGGCGAGTAGCCGACAGGGAATACATAGTCAAATCGCTTCAGCCCGCTCAATGGGAACAGACCAATCCAAAGGCATGCACACCAATAGCGAACTCTCCCACGAGTCATATGGACGACCTGCTAAAAACACCCGAAACTCACAGCCACATCCCCAGTAAATAAGTTGTCAACACCTGATTGGTCAGATTTTCAGTGATAAGAAAAAGTCAAAAAACAGGGTAAATCAAACCTGGCTAGGTTTAGTATATTCATAATGTGGTCTTTCTTTTTCTTATCTGAAAAATGTTTAAAAACATTATATTTTTAAAATGTCCATAAAATTTCAAATTATTCATGAAATTTACAGATTGCTCGCATTTTTTTAAATGTGCACATAAGTTGGAAAATGTTCACACAAAATGAACGTTTATTCATATCTTCTAAAAGGTCCACATCTTTATTATATTTTATTTTTAAAGATATTTACTTTTGAAAAATAAAATGAAAATGCTATAGAAAACCGCTACACAGTATGCCAAAACTAGTGGCGCCAGCGATAGAACTCGGCCAGCCTATATAGCGGACACTCTGCGTGTCATCCCATTATTTTGTTGCACAGAGTGTTATCACGACGCCCCCGCGCACGTCGCCTCAATGTCGACTATTTAGGCAGAAAACATGCAGGTTTAGTTACTTTTTATATAACAAAATTAAGATATTTTCATAGAAATCTAAGGAGTAAAATGTTCACATTTTAAAAAATATTTATCATTTAAAAGTGTTACTTATTTAGAAATTTTTCACGTATTTCGAATAAACTCGTGTATTAGCAAAAAATCATGCATTAAAAAATAATATTGATGTTATTTTAAATTCTAGAAAAATGTTGAGGCTGTTAAAAAATGTTTTTTTGTATTTTTCGAAAATGTTGATGTGTTATAAAAAACGAAAAAGTGAAAATACGGAAATATAAGAATGAAAATAAAAAATAAACATAAAAAAGATAAAAAACAAAAAACAAAAGAAAGAAAAAAAAACATGGAAGAAGCAGGCAGCCAGAGCAGACCGGGCCATCACCGGGCTCCTCTGTGCGGGAAGGCGTCCTATTCTTCGCATAAAGCGTAAATAGCGCTCGCCGTCGGATTCCCGCCTCCTCTGTTACGCCTGCCGCCATCTTCCTCCTTGCCCTTCTTTCTCGTTGCTGTCGCGTACTGTGGAGGCGTGGAGTGCTGATTTCGGGAGGATCCGCCGTCGCCCGTGAGTCCGTGACGTCCCCCCGCACAGAGGAGGCGTGGAGTGCTGATTTCCGAACCATTGCGCCGAATCTCGGCGTCTCCACCGCATCAACGCCATGCATCCACCGGATTCGACCATCGGCTTCTACAGCAATGCGCGCTGAGGCGACCATAACGGCCTCACGCTCCAAGGATTCTCTCCAGGATGGCTCGACCTGCGTCCTCCGAGGCTAGGGCACGGGTCCATGCACGGCTTTTGTGTGCTGAAATGCCTGCGCGGACCGGGCGCACGGGAGGTGTTCGACAGATTGGCCAAAGGGGACAGCACGTTCGATGTGCCGCGAATTTCCTCGGCGAGTCTGCGTCAACGACGATCAGATGGACTCCTCTGGTTTGGGTGTCAATCATGGATAACCGACGCCTGTGGCTCGTGTTCACTGCGACGCCTGACAGACATATACTCGCGTTTCAGGTATGTTTCGTTTTAGGGGTTATTATTTGTACTGTCTTGTTAATATTCCCCGTCTTCAAAGTGCTTGAGCACGTGCATTCTGGGTATTTTGTGTAGAAGCTAAGCACATTTAAATATTTGTGAAATGACAGAAGCTACAATAAAATTTAAACTGGCTGAGTTCAGCAGTTCTTATCACTTACTGTATGCCATCATTGAAGAACGGGCAGAGCTTAAGAATTAATCATGATAGGTGGCAGTTTAGCCTTTAGATTTCTCATAACGATCAATTACACCATCATTATTGGCTTATCATATACCATATGATTCATATGAAGACTACAAGCGTATGTCAACTGCAAATGGACATGACTAAATCAAGGTCAGATCAGTTAAAAGAAGGGTAGAATGATTAAACAGGTTCTGCATTATATCTCTGGTAAGATTAACACTACAGTACTAGAAAAATATAATATGTTTGCAAATTATAGAGTGCAGAGTCACTAGAAGCTGCCTTCTGTAATTATATTTCATCAGGCCAGTTCAACTAAGAGCCTGTTCGGCAGACCTCCACTCCGCAGCTCCGCTCCTGGAGCGGCTGGAGTAGCTGTGGAGTGACACCGAACACGTTGGCTCCATGCTCTCCCGGAGCGGAGCGGAGCGGCTTGTAGGCCAATTTTTCGGAGTAGCAAAAGTGCTGCTCCGCGCGCTCCGCATCTGGATGGAGCAAGGAGTTGAAAAGTGGGGAGTGGAGGCCTGCCGAACAGCCTCTAAGTGCCAGTTCTTAATTTCCTTCTTCAAGGATCCCTTTATACCATATTTGTCAATTCCTTTCCATCGAATTAGGTGAAGTCCTCTGAATTCAAGATATGATGTTTGATGAGTGATTATGTTGGCCAACTAAGAGATGAACTTTATTTTTATCAAGCTGTAGGGACAGGAGGGCCACGCTGAGTTATATTGAACAAAGAAACTATAGTTTATTTACACCAATGAAACAGACAAAGATAGGCAAGTAATGCTGCCTGCCAGTGAGCTGAATGCCAGCAATTGCCACAGAAGGCCATAAAAGCTCGAAACCAAAGCTCCACACTAGCAAATTTTATTTGTCAAATTTGTTGTTTGACAATATCTCAATACTACATAGTCATACACAAATGGCTGGCAATTCTAAGACTAGAAAGTATACCATTTTACCTTGATTATACAAAAATACAAAATACTCAATAATTTATAGATATCTGTGTTGTATATCATATGAAAAGTACACGTGGACAATAAACTGAATATGTTGAAATACACATAGCACTTGCAGTTCAATAAATTAAAAACCAGATAAAGGATCACGTCACACCTAAGCTTTCTTCATCATTGCGATTGTTCATGCAGAATTTCCTTTGGCACACTGCCCTTCTTGCTGAAGAATGACACTGCCGCGTAGGCTGCAATATAGGCCAGCACAGGAACGACCAGAGCAATGACATTCCTGGACATCTCCCACTCCCTGGTACTGCCTGCTGCGTAGGCTCCAAGGAGGCCTAGCATGTCTAGCAAAATGGCAGTATGCATTGGCCACAGTGGGAACTTGTGCTTGTTCACTGGAAGTAGCAAGACAATGACGACAATAGAAGCCATAAACGAAGTGGAGTTGCTATAGAAGAACGCACGGTACCGGCCTTTGGCGATGTCACGGAGGATTGAGTCGCCTGCAATATGTCCATTGTTGTTGTCCTGCCAGAGGCCACCTGGTGGTTTCAAACCAGACTGGTATGTTACACTCGCAGCCAGGACTCCTAGCAGCATCAAGTATTCACGAAGGTCCTTTTCTCCTGTTCCCTTTTCTTCCGTCCCCATGTCACCAGCAACTGGTTCAGAACACTCACTGATGATTCCTTCTTTCCCAGATGACCCATCTACTGGATCAGGGGGGGTAGGCTTCGCACCACTAACATGGAATGGTGAAACTTGACTAGTAGCGGCAGCAGGGGTTGGCACCCCCATGACATTTAAGTCCAAGTCTTCCTCTTTAGGCGAGTCTTCCTCTTTAGGCTGCCCTTTCCTCCAGTTTCGTATCCAGAAAATGAGCACCTGAAAGGTGACGAAGGCGAACACCGCAGCCACTAAAGTTAACACATAGATGGAGGTTCGTACATGTCGGGAGCTTCCAGCAGCATATGCACCCATGAGGCCAAACATGCCCATCACCATGCACACATAGAGTGCATAACACCGTATGCCCGGCTTGTATAGGGTGGGGTTCACAAGAAGAACTATGAGAGTTACAGATGCCATGAAGCTTGCTGCATTGCAGTAGAAGAATGCATTGTAACGACGAGGATAGTTATCAAGGAGGACTGGAAATCCAGCATGATGACCAAACTTGTCATCTCCCGACCAGAAGCCACCTGGTGGGGTCAGCCCAGCTTGGTAAGTGAGTGTTGCAGCCAAGATTGCAAGCAGCAGCAACATCTCGCGCCTATTATCCAACTTATCGGGATCTTGGTTTTTGTCCGTGTGCTCTTCTAATGTGAAGAATACTATATGAATCACCACATACACAAGGACAACACCTGCCAAGGCGACAACATAGATGGAGGTGCTTGAATCCCTATTGCTCCCTGCAGCGTATGCAATTATGAGGCCAAACAAATCCAGTAGCATGGCTGCGTGCAATGTATGGCGCTGAAGTAGAAATCTACTTTGAACCATTATGATGACGACTAGGGATGTCACAAAGGCAGCTGAGTTGCTATAGAAGAACACCTTGTACCGAGTAGGATGAGTTGTGAGGAGTACTGGGTCACCGCCTTATGCTCTTCCTGGTCATCTGGCCATAGGCCGCCCGGTGGATCTAGTCCTGCCTGGTAAGTGATGCTCACCACAAGAGTAGCAAGCAACATGACAAGAGAGCGATTCTTTTCCAATACTTTGTCAGATCCTCTGTCCCTGGTAGTTGCATAGATATACAGAGTTAAAATTTCATCCTGGTATTGGATTATATGGACCAATGGTAATTTCAAAGGAAGAATAATACGTGATTGCATACCTGCTAGTGCTAAAAGCTGTATGAAACCAGTCTTTTATTTGCTTCAGCCATTCTGAAGTACAATCACGTATGGATGTGAGTACTTTATGGTCCCAACTATCCTCCTTGTCCACGAGAGCCCGGGCCACAGTGTCTGGGACACGATCCTTCTTGTTCGTCTTGTTCATGGCTTCAGTGATAGCCATCTGTAGAAATATGTATGCAAGAACCGCACCAGCCAGAAAAACGACATAGATGGTATTATCAGCTTCCCTGCAGCTTCCTGCAGCATAGGCCCCCACAAGGCCAATGAGCGCCACCGCGATGAACCCATACAGTGCAACAAACCTTTTAGAGATTCTCTGGCTCAGCTTCTTGTCCAGGAGCAGCACAATGATGAGCAAGGACGCAACAAATGCAGTGCTATTGCACACGAAGAATGCCTGATACCGGCTGGAGTTGTGGTCCTGCATAATTGGGTCGCTCACACGGTGGCCGTCCTGGCTGTTGCCCCAGAATCCACCAGGTGGGCCCAGTCAAGACACGTATGTGATGGTAACCGCAAAGGTTGCTAGTAGCATCAATACCTCGTGCTCCTCTTCGCGCTTGTTTACATCAGGATCCTTGTTTTGCTTCTCAGGGTCCTTATCTTGCTTCTCAGGATCCTTGTCTTGCTTCTCAGGAGCCTTGCCTTCTGTACTCTTGGGGAACGCCCACCGGAAGGCATAGGTTACAAAGACATATATGATGTAGGCGAAGACGGAAGAGACTAACACTGAGGAGTAGATGGTTGTAAAATCATCCCGGCAGCTTCCAGCAGCATAAGCTCCCATGAGGCCAAGTAAATCGAGCACCATGACCGCCCGCAGCACAGTTGCCCAGACACTGTTGTCCTTCGCCTCATCAAGAACAAGGAGAAGGAGGCAGGCCACAAGTGACGCCGCGAATGCAGTCGCGTTGCAGTAGTAGAACGCAAGGTACCGGTGGTAGTGCGTGTCCGGAAGGATCGGATCGCCTGCGAAGTGTCCATCCTGTGTGTCCTGCCAGACTCCCCCTGGCAGGTTGAGCCCCGCTGCATACGTCACGGTCGCAACCAGAGTGGCCAGCAGTAGAAGCTGTGTCTTCAGCTGGTACTCTGTTGAAGGCTTGTTGCTGCCGGGCGGGTTGGCTGGACTTTGCTTATCTGGTTGCTCTGGATTGTGGGATGCTACTTGGTTGTTGGACGACATTTGGCTAATTGGTGGTGGAACTGGAACACGAAGAAGACGCCTTGAGGCGGCGATGTGAAGTTGTGGTCTGTTAAGCTCTTAGTTATATAGCTGTGTGCGTCTGTATGGCATCCCCATGCTTTGGCTTGGCATGATGTTTCCCCCGGAATCTACCTGTCTGCTAATCATGCCATGACTACATCGAGTTGAGTTGTCTTGTTTAAATATTTGTTCCCTTGTCTTTCCCAAGCTTGTATGACAACTTAACGGGCATCAATGAATCTTTCGTGTAGATACATCCATTTGAGTGACAACTAATTCCGGACGGAGGAAGTACATCATTTTCTAATACTTGAGCTCTGGGAGATGCTTATTCCATGTAGCTACCTTGCATTAGCTGTAAGCCAATACATAACCATTAACTACGCCAATTTGGAGTTAACTATGTAGGAACCTTCATCGTCTTCTCTCTGACTAGGCAAGCTTCAATCATTCAAATCAACTGCAGTATGATATTCCATGGTTACATAAGGAGACTAAATAATTCTTTCTATTATAACTTACTCCCTCCGTTCCTAAATATTTGTCTTTCTAGAGATTTCAAGTTTTCAACAAATGACTACATACGGAGCAAAATGAGTGAATCTACACTCTAAAATATGTCTATATACATCCGTATGTGGTATTCCATTTGAAATCTCTAAAAAGACAAATATTTAGGAACGGAGGGAGTACTTGTGTTGCATGAGGCCAGTGCAACATGTCATGATGCTGATGAATGAAATATGTTACGCAGGAGGCTGTTGGTGTAATGCTTGGCACAAGCTGGCATTTCTGGAGCATATGTGAGGGAAGACTCGCCATGTTTGGAAGGGATGCTGCTAGGATGACGCCGCAGTTCCATCTCCGCCGTAAATAAGGTCACTGGTGTGAACCCACCAGCAGAAACTCTCTCCCACACCCTTGAAGCAGAATGGCTGCAATTGGTACATAAGGCCATGAAGTACCGTGCGGTATCACAGAGACCAATGAAGAAGCTCAATAGCTTGGCATCAGCAAATTACACTGCTTCACAATCTGTTAATTATGGCATGAACCCATTAATTAGTTTTCTTTAGAGGTTTATTCCATTATCTTTCCAGGCTTGTATGCAACCGAACAAGCATTTGTCAGTTGTGGATTGGAAGTAGTGAATGTTCACACGCCAGGTTTCATCTACCATGCTGCAGTTTATTTACATCCAGGTAACTTCTTTTCCTGCATATACTCGCAATACTTGTTTTATTCTGAGAGAGTTTATTTGAACAAATGCAAAACTGCCTTAAAATGTTACTTTGTATCATCATTAGCCTAATCACCAAACTGATGATGAATAGTCAATAGTCATTAGCCTTGTCATGCCATATGCAGAGCGTGGGTGTACAGAACAAATGCTTTGTTTAAGTGACCAAGACAAGACTTGCCTACACTTTGTTGAGCTCTGGGAGTGGGAGATGCTCATTCCATGCAGCTTCCTTTGCAGTAGCTGTATGCCAATACTTAAATATCACCTAGACCCAAGTTGGAGTTAGAAATGCAGGCACGCTTATCTTCTCTTTGACTAACGAGCTTCAGTCATTCATATCAACTGCCGTATATAATCCATAATTACATAAGGAGACTAAGCTAGTTCTTTGTATAATGATTTAGTTGCATTGCCAGAGGATAGTTCAACATGTCATGATGCTGACGACTGAAATATATTGTATAGGAGGCTGTTGGCGTAAAGCTTGGCATAGGCTGGCATTTGAGATAGAACGCATCTGGGGACTGACTTGGTTTGTGTTTGACGAACTGCCCGAATGGACTGCACATGTGGTTCTCAGTGAAGTGCCTCTTGGAGGCTATATGCTTTATGGAGTCTTTTGCAAGATCAATCATTCTGGGTCTGCAGACCGTAATCCCATGGCTTCCTGGTCTATGATATGGTGGATTGTGCATAGCTGCATTTCAGTAGAATAGCGAGGTACATGTTACGACGACTGGTACTTGTCTGGCCTTAGAGGGTTCTCAAGTCATTCTGTCCATCATGGTTCATCATGCTGCTTGAACATGTTTTATTTATTGTGACGCTGGGATTTCTTCAATATTTAACAAGAAAATTCCAACAAAACAAAGTAGTTGAAGGTCCTCATTGAACTTATAAAGGATGAGCTAGGTGCTAGTCACAACCAAGGCATCCAGTACGCAATGAATAGTGCGCCACATTATTTGAAATGGCAAGGGACAAAACTGGAGCACAAAATAATGCAACTTGCGTGTGGTGGAAATTTCTATTGTCGTAGCAAAGGATGAGCCATTAGAACTTCCAGTTCTGTTATGCTACAATGCGTATTCATCAGGATACATAAAATGAATTCTATGCTTACATATTTGTGCTACTTAAATAAGATTTCAAACCCGGTATATATGGCTTCTAAAAATAAGTGGTTAAAAAGATACATTTTCTGCAAGGAAAACAATGTGTGGCAAATATTAGTGTGCGGACCCAAATTAGTAAACATCACCCACACCCATGTTGGAGTTTGAAATGTAGGAACATTTATCATCTGTCTGACTAGCGAGCTTCAATCATTCATACCAACCGTTGTTGTTCCATAATTACACAAGGAGACTAAGCTAGTTCTTTTTATAATGATTTAGTTGCATTGCCTGAGGACAGTGCACCATGTCATGATTCTGATGGATGAAATATATTTTAGAGGAGGCTGTTGGCGTAAGGCTTGGCATAAGCTGGCATTTGAGATGGAACGATCTGGGGAATGACTTGATTTGTGTTGGATGAACTGCCACAGATGGACTGCACATGTGGTTCTCGGTGAAGAGCCTCTTGGTGGCTACGCTTTATGGAGTCTTGTGCAAGATCAATCATTCTGGAAGGCATACCCATGGCATGCTGATCTATCTCACCGTGGAACATGCATGTCTGTGTTTCAGTAGAATATCTGAGGTACATGCTACGATGCCTGCTACTCCCTCCGTCCCGAAATAAGTGTCTTTGATTTAGTACAACTTTGTACTAAGGTTGTACTAAATCAAAAGCACTTATTTTGGGACGGAGGGAGTACTTGTCTGGCTTTACAATTATCTCATGTCATTCTGTTCATCATGGTTTATGAGGCTGCTTTGTACAAGCTTCTCTGCCTTCTTTTTATTCTATCGTTGGGAGTTGTTCTTAAATACTTGCCAAGAAAATTTGAGCAAACTAAAGGTCCTCATCACTTGTCATGTCAAGGGACAAAATTGGAGCACAAAATAATGCAAGTTGTGTGTGGTGGAAATTTCCATTGTCGTAAGGATGAGCGGTCTTTGTCCCAGTAGTACCTCCAGCTCTATCGTGCAATAATGCAACTTGGATACAGAAGTGAACTCTATGTTAACATATTTGTGGTACTTGAAATAAGATGGCAAACCCGGTCTATATGGCTTCTTAAAACAAGTGGTTAAAAAGATACATTTTCTGTGAGGAAAACAAATGTGGCAATAGTAGACTAACAGTGCGCTGACCCAAATTATGTAGAGAGATAAATACAGAACGGGTTGATACTTGAGAACCACTTCTAATTTGAAAACTGCTATTTAACGTAAGAGTACAATTTTCCAGATCAGTTATAATTTATATAGTAACTAGTGGCAAATGGTTCTCGATATTACCAGATTGCATGTGATTGTACCAGGAAAATTTGGTATGATCATTTCTTGCATAAAGATATGGCTGAACATAAAGAGATCATAACCAAGCTAGGTCAACAAAAAATGGGCAGACCTGTAAGTCATGGCCAGATTTTTCACATGCCAGTTATAAGATTGAAAACTGAAGTATTAGCTAAAGTTGAAATGTTGCAGTCTTTGAAGATAACTTTACAAGAGAGAAGCACTTCGTAAAGTCATTATAGTTTATGTCCTCGAGGTAGAAACTAAGAAATGAAATTGCGTATAGGACAGTGTAGGTATCTTGTAGAGCACTTTGAAGGCTACATTCTGCATTTTTAATTCAACAAGTGAGATTTGTTGGATAATGAGCAACTAACTTTCACAGGGGGCCAAGGGCCAATACATGTACATGTGTGGTAAAGTGCAGGAAGCCCCTTATACAATGGGGATATATAGAAAAGGGGACTATACACATCTAACACCCCCCCCCCCCCTCTCAAACTCATGGTGGATCAACAACACTGAGTTTGGAGAGAAAGAACCCATTCTGCGCTCGAGTCTGTGCCTTCGTGAAGAAGTCGGCCAACTGTAACTCAGAGGGCACATAGTGAAGAGTGAGGATCTGATCCTGTAGAGCAGCACGCACAAAGGAGGCATCCACACTGATGTGCTTGGTGAGCTCATGCTTCACCGGGTCATGCGCAATACTGATAGCACTTGTACTGTCTGACAATAAGGGAGTCGGTGTAGTAGCAGACACACCAAAATTCTCAAGTAACCATCGTAACCAGATCACCTCAGCCGTCAACATAGCTCGCAACTCACCTCTCAGATTGAAAGCGAGAAATCGCAGTTCTTTGTCTTCCCAGAATGAGAGAGCCGCCAAGAAATACACAAGAAGCGGGGCATGACGAAGGCCGATCGAGGGATCACTAGCCCACGTAGCATCAGAGTAGGCCTGGAGCTATACCTGGCCATCTGTCGGGCCGGGCTTCGGGCCGTGCCTACCAAAGCCCGATGCAAAAAACCCAGGCCCGAGCCCGGCCCGGCCGTCGGGCCTAAAAATCGGGCCCGAGCCCGGCCCATCATGCTAAAAGCCCGTCGGGCCTCGGGCCGGGCCTCTTCGTTAATGCGCGAATATGACGGGCCTGGGCCCGGCCCAGCCGTCGGGCCTGAAATCTAGGCCCGAGCCCGGCCCATGGACAAGGTCGGGCCGAGCCGGGTCGGGTCGGGCTGCCCATGGCCAGGTCTACCTGGAGCTGGAGAGAGCTGGAGCAGGGAAAGAAAAGGTGGTGAGAGATCGTGCCACGAAGATATCGTAGAACACGAAGGAGGTGACTATAGTGGACAGAGGTGGCGGCTGAAACGAACTGACTGAGAATGTGGACAGGATGGGACATGTCAGGGTGAGTAACAGCTAGATAGACAAGGCTCCCAATGAGGTGGCGACAGCGAGTGGAATTAGGAAGAGGATCACCGTCAGAGGCACGAAGCTGAATGTTGAGGTCCATAGGAGTCACAACAGTGCCCTTCACTAAGAGCGGCTCGAGCAAGAAAATCCTAAATATATTTTTCCTGGGAGATGAAGAAGCCATAAGAGGTCGAAGAAACCTCAATCCCACGAAAATAGCGAAGTGGACCAAGATTAGACACGAGGAACTGGTCGCGAAGGCAGGCCTTAACAAAGGCAATGTAATCAGAGTCGTCGCCAGTGATGATCATGTCATCGACATATAGAAGGAGAAGAGTCCGACCACGAGGAGACATGTGAACAAACAAAGCGGGATCATGATCACTGGGCGAGAAGCCAGCGGCAGTCACCACAGAGGCGAACCGCTGGAACCAGGCGCGAGGGGCCTGTTTAAGACCATAGAGGGAGCGTCGAAGTCGGCAGACCATACCATCAGGAACATTGTACCCCGGTGGTGGCTGCATATAAACTTCCTCACGCAACTCATCATTGAGAAAGGCGTTCTAAACGTCAAGCTGAGACACAGACCAATGACGAACAGAATCCACAACAAGGAGAGTGCGGACAGTGGCCATTTGGGCAACAGGAGCAAATGTTTCATCATAATCGCGGCCTTGCCCCTACTGAAAGCCACGAGCCACAAGACGAGCTTTGTAACGCTCAAGAGAACCATCGAAGCGAGTCTTAATCTTATAGACCCACTTGCACGTGACGGGACGAACATCGGAAGGAAGGGAAACCAGATCCCACATGCCAGAGCGCTCAAGGGCAGCAATCTCCTCGGCCATCGCAAGCTGCCATTCAGGCTGAGTCATGGCAGTCCGATAGGAAGTGGGCTCAGCAACAACAGAGAGACCGTACTGGTCAGGAGAATAGCGATCAGGTGGGGGGCGAGGCCGAGCACGGAGATTATGAACTGGTGGAGGCGTGAAAGGAGGCGCTCCGGAAGTGGAAGGCGCGTCAGTAGAATCATCCTCAACACGAGGGCGGCGAGTGTAGTGGAGAGGAAGAGGAGAGAGAGTCCAACATACCAGAGAGGATGGTGGAGAGGTGGATGATGAGGGTGGGGAGGAGGATGGAGGGGAAGGTGGTGTCGGTGGTGGATGAGGAAGAGTGAGACGTGCCGGAGGAAGGCGGGAGACATGAGGCATAGAGGAGGGTGTATCGGGAAGGAGAAGGAAAGAAATATTGTCCTTAGAAAAGGTCGAGGAGGAAGGACGCGGGTAGTAAGAGCGAGACTCATCAAAAGTCACATCACGTGAAATGCGCAACCGACGACCAACAGGATCCCAACATCTATAGCCCTTGTGCTCATCACTGTAGCCAAGAAAAACACACTCAACCGACTGGGCAGTCAATTTGGTGCGTTCTCGCGGGGCAGGAAGAACATAGCACACACATCCAAACATACAAGAGCTGAGTAGTCAGGAGAACGACTAGTGAGACACTCCATAGGAATACCACCCTGCAAGGCAGCCGATGGCTGAATGTTGATGAGATAGGTGGATGTGGAAACGGCCTCAGCCCAAAAGTGTGGTGGAAAGAGGCGGCGATCATCAGCGCACGAGCCCTCTCAAGCAGATGACGATGCTTACGTTCCGCAACGCCATTCTGAGCATGGGCACCAGGACATGAGAACTGGGCAAGAGTACCTCGTTCATAAGAAAACCATGCAACATCTTGGAGATATACTCTCTAGCGGAGTCAGCACGAAAAGTACGAATGGGTGGAAAACTGGGTGTGAACCATGGCAGCAAATCGCTTGTATATAGAGAGAACCTCACTACGAAATTTCATAAAGTAGAGCCAAGTGTAACGAGAGAAATCATCAATAAACAGAACATAGTAGCGATGACCACCTTCGAATCAAAGGGAGCACGACTCCAAACATCAGAGTGAACTAAGTCAAAGGGACGCTAAGATACCGACTCACTGGTAGGATAAGGTAACTGGATCTGTTTGCCAAGTCTACAACCATCACAATGTAAAGAAACATCTCCAGAGAGACAGACCCTAAGAGGCCCTGACGCATTAACGATGACAAGCGGGAGCCATATATATGACCAAGTCAATGATGCCACTGTTGGAAGGACGCAAAAGAGGAGGCAGCAAGAGCATGAGAACTAGCAGAAGTGGTGGCAGCGGAAGGAATGCGAAGCCAGTCAACCTCCCAAAGGCCCTCTGACTCACTTGCCGAGGGCCAGACCAACCACGGCATACGATCTTGAACAGAGCAAGAATCGGTATCAAGAATGACACGACAACCAGAATCAATAAGTTGAGCAGCGGAAAAAAGATTCATGGTAAGACGGGGAACATGATAAACACTAGGAACAAAAAAGACGGAGTAGAAATAGTGCCACGACTAGCAACATGAAGGGGTGTGCCATTGGCGTGAGAACATTAATAGGAGAACCAAGAGGTCGAAGAGAAGACAACGCGGAAGAATCAGAAGACATATGAAAAGAAGCTCCAGAATCCAGAACCCACGAAGATGTGCCTGACTGTGTAGGTGCCGGCGGTGATGGAGAGATGGAAGCAGTCACAGCGGTAGCGGAACCCGTTGATGAAGAGCTGGAGGAAGCCGGTATGCACTTGAGCCGCACAATGTCCTGGTCAGTGAGGGACGGAGTCAAGGAAGACGCATGAGCCCCACTGGAAGAAGAGCGCCTCTGGTCTCGCTGCTTCTGGCGACAGTCAGACTTTGGGTGACCTGGCCTGGAGCAGTAGCCACAGAAAGTGTCACGACGCGACCGGTCCTTCGCTGCATGGGTGACCCACCCCTCCGGAAGGCGTGGGCAGGAGCGGTGAGGCGAGCAGATGACACAGGAGCTTGGGCAGCAAGCACAGAGGGAACCGCAAGCAACCCAGCAGAACGAAGACGGGTCTCCTTAGCATGAAGCTTAGCAAGCACCTCCGAGATAGGAACACGGCCGCGAGCAAGCAAAGTGAGCACGTCGAGGCTCAAACTCGGAACGGAGGCGAGATAAGAACTCATGGACACGCTGAAACTCCAAGTCTGATCGCATGGTCTGGCAGCAACGGCAAGCACCACAAACAACTGTTCGGAGAGAGTCAAGCTGGCGCCAGATGGCAGAGCTCTGTGAGTAGAACCCATCAAAAGAAGAGTCACCCTGCTGAAGAGCGTGCTCCTGGCGCACCACAGATAAGTAGAGAGCATCACCGGAGGGCTGATAGCGCTGACAGAGATAAGACCACATCGCTGCAACGGTGCCGAGGCCCATGAACTCCGAAGCAAACTGAGGAAGGACACTCGCAGTGAGAACAGCAGCAGCCCGAGCATCATCATTGCACCACTAAGTGTAAGCAGATAGATCATCGCGGTAGACAGAAAAAGCATCTGAATAAGTTGAGACCTGCTGATCATAAGCATCAACCGCAGCATCATCGAGAGCCTTGGTTGCATCCCGATCAGCCTGAGAAGCATTAGTAACAAGAACAGGCGGCACCGGCGGGGTAGGAGTCACGGGAGCAACAGGGCATGGCGGACAGGGGACCTCGTCAGAAAGAACGCCCCACAGGAGAGGACCGCGCATGTGGATACACATGAAACCCACAAACTCAGCATAGTTGGTGCCACCGAAGATCACCGAGCACCGAGGAACAGTAACATAGCCCGAAGAAGACATGATGAGCTCTTTGTTTTTTTGGAAGTCAACCGTCACAGGAGGACCGATCTAGATCGGACAGAGGCACGCCAGAGCCCAGAGCATGAGTGGGGATCGGCTCGACGCAAAGAAGGGCGGCGGACATCAACCACCGGCCGGACGGGCGTGAGGCGGCGGCGGCCGGACGAGGAGGGGCGGCAGCGGCCGGACGGGCGGGCGGCGGCGACGAGACGAGGAGGGGGCGGGCGGCGTCGAGAGGAGGCCATCGGGGGCGAATCCAGGCTGCGGGGGCGTCGGATCCGGGCGGGGATGGCCAGCGACGGGCGGATCCTAGCAGGGCGGCCGGAACGAGGCAGACTAGGGACGGGGCCTAGCAGTGGCGGCGGCTGGGATGGAGCACGCACAGAGTTGCATCGTGCAGGAGGGAGGCTAACCTAGCATCTGATACCATGTTGGATAATGAGCAACTAACTTTTGCAGGGGGCCAAGGGCCAATATAAGTACATGTGTGGTAAAGTACAGGAAGCCCCTTATATAATGGGGATATACAGAAAAGGGGACTATACACGTCTAACAAGATTAACTGAGCACGAATGCGCAGATGTTTACATACTCGATTGGCAGGTTGGCTTGAGATATTTGTGCAAGTGATCCTTTTTTGTGTGTTAACAATAATGAAGACTGCTCTTAGGGCCTGTTTGGGACTGCTCCGCTCCATCATAATCAGTTTTACTCCACCAAATTCACTTTGGAGCAGTTTCATACAGGAGTTGCAGCTCCACCAAGGAGAATGTTTGGCTTCCAGCTAGCTCCAGCTTCAAGATTGGGAAATTTGGTGGAAAGGGTCTATTTGATTGGATGATGTGGGGAGAAAAACAAAGGGGTATTCACTTACTGGTGGCAGTGGTGGGTAATTTCCTCACAACTCCAGCTTAGACTTATTTGGAGCACTCCCTGAAGAGCTTCACAAAAAACAGGGAGTTGTACCCCAGATTCTTCTTTTTTTGTGATGCGGTATATCATGGAGATACCCCGTTTGGCTTGCGTTTTCTAGAGTGGAGCTGAATTTGAAGGAGCGGAGCAGTCCCAAACAGGTAGTCTTCGAATCTTGTAAGTGTAGAACCATACATAGCTCCATAGCCCTGCAAACCTGCCACATCCACTGGATTCAGGTTTGCACCCAACCCAAGTCCAAATATGCCTGAGGCAAAAATTTACAGTTTTTGCCATCATGGTCAAATATACTACTCCGTTAAGAGAGAGAGGGCAGGGTAGACAGAGTTTGACATGGGAGGAGTCCGTTAAGAGAGACCTGAAGGATTGGAGTATCACCAAAGAGCTAGCTATGGACAGGGGTGTGTGGAAGCTTGCTATCCATGTGCCAAAGCCATGAGTTGGTTGCGAGATCTTATGGGTTTCACCTCTAGCCTACCCCAACTTGTTTGGGACTAAAGGCTTTGTTGTTGTTGTTGTTGTTGTTGTTGGTCAAATATACTACTCCCTTAGATCCATATTAATTGTCGCTGGTTTAGTATGTAAACCACCGACAATTAATATGGATTGGAGAGAGTAGCTAGTTTGAGGGATTTAAAATGTCCAGTTACATCAAACATCAAGTACACTGCAATACTAGAAAGGGGGAGGAATAGGGCATAGCAGAGACTGGACAAGCCACCGGCAGAAACTATAAATAAAAGAGAAGCCACACACCACAAAAAATGTGGGTTTCCCCCTTTCTATTTGTATTACATAAAAACAATAAATTAAATCAGGATACAAGGGGAAATAGATATACAAAAAGATCACCTGTCTTGACATTTTGATAGGTGTATAAGAATTGTAGGCTTTACTGCTACTGTCTTGTATGAACAGAGCTGCAGAACACACTAATAATCAAACAGAAATGGGTGCCGCTGGAGCTACCTGTGCAGGATCCACACTGTTCTCTTCCCGCGGGCTATGACAACATGAGATTGCCAGCACTATATGGACTGCAACATATGCCAGCACGGCGATAACTAGTGCGACGACATACACAGATGTCTTCCACCCCCTGCTGGAGCCTGCTGCGTGAGGCCACTAGGAGAGCGAGCAAATCCAGAACAATGGTCGTGTTCATGACCTTGAGCGACCATCTCTTCCCGTCCTTCCACTCCAGTAGCAAAATGATGATAACAACAATGGATGCCACGAAGGACGTGGAGTTGCTATAGAAGAAGGCGAGGTAACGGTGCCTCTGGTTGTCATGCATGATCGGGTTGCCTGCATCGCACTCCACTCCCACTGTGCTGACAAGCTCCGCCAGGCGGATCTAGGCCGGCCTGGTAGGTGACACTCGCCACAAGGATTCCTAGCAGCATCAGGTATTTGCGCTTGGCTTGTTTTGTCTTTCGTTCTTCGTCATCATCATTCTCTGGCCTCGGTTGACTGGTCACATTTGCATTTCTGTTATCCAAGAACACTAGGAGTAGTACAGCTATGACGAAGAGGACCACAGTCCCCAAGACAAAGATGTAGATGGATGTTTTCAGATGCTGGGTGCTTCCGGCAGCATATGCCCCCATCAGACCAAACATGCCTGCCCCTGTGCAAACAGCAAGTGCATAGCTTCGTATGGCTGGCCTGTATAAATGGGGGTTCACGAGCAATATGATGAGGGCAATGGACAGCATGAAGCTCACCGAATTGCAGTAGAAAAAGGCTGTGTAGCGGCGGGGAAAGTTGTAGAAGAGGACCGGGTCCCCTGCCTGGTGCCCTCTAGACCCATCATCCTGGAGCCGGAAGCCGCCCGGAGGTGTCAGCCCAGCCTGGTAAGTGATGGTCGCTGCCAATACTGCGAAAAGGAGCAACCGCTTAGCCTCTTGTCCACAGACTTAATTTCCTCTGGGGTGGGGTCGCCGTGGTTCAGTGTGAAGAAGACAACATGGATCACTACATAGACTAGGACAGCGCCCGCCAAGGCCATGGCGTAAATGGAGGTGCTCAGGTCCGAGAACTTCCTGCGGCATATGCTCCGATGAGGCCAAACAAGTCCAGTACCATGGCTGCCTCGAGCACGTGGGTCTCGAGCATAACCTTGCTTTGGACCAGGATGATGGCCACCAAGGAGGCTACAAAGGCGACGGAGTTGCAGTAGTAGAAGGCCTTGTACCGCCCAGCGTTCACAGTGAGGAGGATCGGGTCACCGGCCATGTGGCCGTTCTTGTTATCCGGCCAGACGCCGCCGGGAGGGTCCAGGCCGGCTTGGTAGGTGATGGTTGCAGCAAGAGTGGCTAGCAATAGAACAAGGGAGCGAGCCTGCTGCGCTGCGTCCCTAAGGTAATTGCAGAGAGATAAACAGAGATCAACTTCAAGCAGAAATAATAGAAGGCAGTGATTTGCAGAGGAAAGGTAACAACTGAAGAGGGTATAATTAATGTGCTATGGTCGTACGTACCTGCCCTGACTAGTCTCCGCCGGACTTTGCAACCATCCTGCAATCTTAGCCTGGACATTTGTCAGCGTGGTCCTGAAGCAGGATGTTCTTCTGTCTTGTTCGGCACCTCCAGCAGCAGCCACATCTCCTTTCAAATAAACAACACCCTGGAGCAATGCCATGAATATCAGGACGGCACCAACCAGGCTGGAGACATAGATGGTGGTGTCGGTCTCCCTGCAGCTGCCGGCGGTGTATGCCCCGACGAGGCTGATCAGCGCAACGGCGATGCACCCGTAGGCCTCATTCTCCCGGGGCTTCCTGTCCAGAAGCACCACGATGATGAGCAGCGATGCGACGAATGCCATGGTGTTGAAGCACAAGAACACCGTCAGGCGCTTGTCGTGGCTGTCCTTGAGGATGGCGTCGCCTGGCCGGTGACCGTTCTCGGTGTTGTCCCAGAAACCGCCCGGCGTGCTCATCCCGGCGACGTACGTCACGCTCACCGCGAACGTCGCGAGCAGCATCAGGACCTTTCGGAGCCGTTTCTTGTCCACTGCTGCCCGTGCGTCGTTGTTCCTGTTCTCATTATCTGGCAATCGCCAGGCCATCACCATCTGGTAAGTGAGGTAGGCGATGACGATAGCCACCAGCACCGAGGAGTAGATGGTGGTGGTCTTGTCCCGGCAGGTCCCGGCGGCGTAGGCCCCCATGACGCTCAGCAGGTCCACCACCATGACGGCCTGCAGCGGCTTGAGTTGGAGCAGCTGCTTCTTTAGGAGCGTGAGGAACAGGACGAGGACGATGATCACGAGCGACGAGGCGAACGCGGTGGCGTTGCAGTAGAAGAACACCAGGTACCGGCCGTAGCTGGTGGTCCGGATAATGGAGTCGCCGGCGAGTTGGTCCGAGGCGGCGACGGTCTCCTGCCAGACGCCCCCCGGCGGGTTGAACCCTGCGGCGTATGTCACCGTGGCCACCAGCGTTGCCAGCAGCAGGATGTACTTGCTGAGATCCCGCATGAGCTCATAGCTCTCCGTCTCGGGAGGCTGAGGATCCTCGCCTTGGCTATTTCCATTTGCATTAGGCTGAAGTTGTGACAGGTCTTCGATCTCATCTAGGCTACTGTGGCGTGTTGGTTGGGCCGCCATTTGCATAGCAAAATGGTGCCTCAAGGAGTCAGGGTTCAACTTCTCGATGGAATTAAGACAAAACATGAATCTCTCCCCAATATATAGCTCACCTGGCAAGCTTGCTCGTCAGCATGACAACATGGCATCACGTAATCGTATCGTAATATAAAGGAGCAAAGCAAAAGAAAGACAGTATTGCAGTCAAATTTATCATTATAGATAGCGCTGTTGGATTAGCATCCGACGGACATCTTTCATCTTCTCAAGGAGACCACTTCGTGATGTATTTATTCGTATATGTATTAAGCTAGAGAACTGCTGGTAGCTGGAGCCGAGGCTGGTTGCCACCAGATGCGCAAACTCATCGTTGTTAACAGATGGGGAGGTCGAATGGGGGCTCATAGTGATATTATCGTGTGTCCCCGCTTCCACCATTAGTATCGAGGTAGAACTACTTGATATGTCAGCCGTCAATGCATACGATGGGGTGTGGCGAAAATTCCTTCAAGATAGGGAAGACAGCGACACACCACGAAGGAGAGCGTTGGTGCAGCCACAAATGCTGAATCCAAATAAAATACACCCATTCGACAAATTGCACTGTAACTTTTTTGTGGTTTGGTAGGCAGTTTACTGGATAAAACTGGAAGAGATGCTAGTCATGTTTCTTGAACAACTGTACGGGAACTAGGATATGAATCATATTTCTCATAACAATGTTAGCCCCCCAGGAATATGGACGGACACCTCAACACCAAGGTTCAAGACATCTCCAGTTTGAATTCCTGTGCATATTTCAGTTCTCAACGACAGCAAAGGTGTGCAATGTATATTTGAAAGACCGAAGCTACATCGTGGAATAGCCTGGCTGGACGGACACCTGCGCACTGTACGGACCCGAGTGGCTTCCACGTTCTATATTCTTCGGCCTCCATTGGACGACAACCATGGGAAAAGAAGAGAAGTTCACAACTGGTGTTCGTGAACATGCATCCATGCTTCCTCGGTTCCTCCGTCTTTTGAAGGTACATTTGATTTGTTCCTTTGCTCAATTAACTAGGTGCTGCACAGGCTGTGCAAGTATCAAAATTTAATATGGTTACCACTGGAAATTTATTATGGTTACCACTGGGTGTGTTTTCGTCATATCAAATGATGTATATTCAAATTCCATGCATGGCTTTGTTCTCACCCACCAAAACAAACCGAAAATGAAGTACTTGTACATGGTACCTTTCTCTTTGCAGGGAAGGTGCATTGTGACTTCGGCGAGATGGAATAAGAAAGAAAACAACGCGTAAGGCACGACTCCGCACCGTGGAGTTCCACTCAGGATGGTCTCTCGCATGCTCGCCCTTGTTGTGACCACAAGTGGATGATATAAGATGTGGAGGTCTCTTGTCTTGGGGTCACGTAAACAAAGCAATTTCAAGTTCAGAAAGCCGCATTATGCAGGTGGGTTAGACGAGGATTGACTATTCCCCATCGTCCGCGGCACTTGGATGATGCAGGTGTTAAGATTCTTTGACCGAGGATTGCCAACAGCATGCAGCAGCCTCAACAACCATCTTTGCTGGCACCTGCCGGGGCGGAGCTGGCTATTGTGCATTGTCTTCAAGTGAGCCCATTGAAAACAAGCAAATGCTTCACCAGATTAGTATTTCCCATGGTTATTTATGGTTGATGAAACATGGCCCAGCTGTCATCCGGCCTTAGCTTAGTCCCTGAGCACTTGCATCATTGCTTGCCAACCATCGTTTTCCATGGGTATGTTTGTTGGTAAGAGGCTGAACATGCATCGCAAAGATTCGGATGAGTATATTCGAGCATGCAACAGCATTGTGTACTGCTTGCAGAGAGGTATTGAGATGAGACCCACACCAGTTCTCTAACTTGGCTGAACTTGGACATCCTTCATTTGTCATGGAAAGCGACTGAATGTCCTCAGGAATAATGGACGCTTCACCCGGCTCCTCATCGACCAAGAAAATGTTCCAGGAAAGCCTAGCATTCTGCAGCAGTAAGTCCTGTTTGATGCCCTCCATGACCCGGCCCTCGGTTGAAGCATGCTGCTTCAAAACTCATTGCATTAAGATAAGGCTGAACACAAACATAAGATCATAGCAAACGCAGATCAACAAAAAACTGAGAAACCTATTTAGTCCTGGCCACATTTTCACACGCCAGTCAAAAGATTGAAGATTGACTAACTAGATATAGTACAAATGTCGCAGTCTTTAATAGCACTTTGCAAAATTAACAGAGAAGCACGTTTTCAATCCGTCATATATTATGTTCTCAAGGTAGAAACTAAGAAAATAAATGCTGTAGAGGACAAAATAGGAATCTTGCAGAGCCCTATGAAAGGTGCATCCTGAATTTCTAATGCAGCAGCTCATATCAAGAGTATGGGTGGGCGAGATGTTTCTATCCTTCCTTGGTTTATTGTCCTCGGATGTTTGTGCAAGTGGTTCTTTCAAGTGTTAACAATGACTAAGAATGATCTTTTTGAGTAAAGGAATTATCTTTTTTTAGGTGAAGTAAAAAAATGATCTGAGAGCAACTAGTTGACGAGCGCTCCTTCCGGAGCCTCACAACAATCAGCGCCACTTGGCGCGTTCTCAGCCGTCGCCTCGTGTCGCGTTCTGGGCGCTCCCTCCGGTTTTTTTCCTGCACGCGTTTTCGGTTTTTTAAATGGTTTTTTCCGGTTTTTTGACGTTTTGGTTTTCAACCGGCCTTCCTTAGCTTATGGACCAAAAAAATCGAAAAAAAAATTCTGCAAAAAAACACATTTTTTTTCTTCAATGAGAGGCACGGTTTTGTTTTTGAGAGATGCACAACCATGCCTCACGGAAACGAAAAACTGCGTTTTTTTTCTTTCGCGAGAGGCACGTTTTGCTCTCACGACTCCCGGGAATGAAAAAAAATGTGTTTTCTGTTTCTTTTCTCCCGCCAGAGGCACGGTTTTGCTTTCGCGAGCGTGCCTCTCGGAAACAAAAAAAAAATGTGTTTTCTGTTGTTTTCTTTCGCGAGAGGCACAACCCGGAAACGTGTTTTTTGTTTTTTTTTCCTTTCGCCATAGGCACGGTTTTGCTTCCGCCAGAAGGACGACCGTGCCTCTCGAAAAAAATGCATTTTCCGTTTTTTTTTCCGAGAGGCACTGTTGTGATTGCGCGAGAGGCATGGCCGTGCCTATTTGAATGGGAAAAAACAATGCTCCTGATTAGGTATTCTTGTCTGGTTCTTTTTCATGAAAAAAAAGTTCGTCAAAACCTATCAACATGGAATCTAGTTTTGATGAACTCGACGTGAGGAATCCAACGGTGGAAACGGTTCGAGATTTGGATGCACGGTTTAAGAGATAAAACCTTTTTTTTTTGAATTTTTAAGATAAAACATTTTGAATAAGCAGATCGACGAAGAAAGAAAAAACTCCCGGGTTATGACAAGTGGTGCATATGCAGTGCGTTACTTGTCACAACCTAAAAAGTTGAAGGTGATCTCTGCGAGGAGTACTTCTCAATTAGTGATTTCGGAATGATCTTAGTCGTAGAATCATGCGAGCATGGGCGGAGCCATGGGAGCGCTCCTAAATAGGGTTGGCGCTCACAGCCGCGCCTGCTGGGCCGGCCCACGACACGTCTTATCTATAGCGCAAAAAATCCCCTGATTAGGTAGTCTTGTCCGGTTTTTTTTCATGAAAAAAAAGTTCGTCAAAATCTATCAACATGGAATCTAGTTTTGATGAACTCGACGTGAGGAATCCAACGGTGAAAACGGTTCGAGATTTGGATGCACGGTTTAAAAGATAAAACATTTTTTTTGAATTTTTGAGATAAAACATTTTGAATAAGCGGATCGACGAAAAAAGAAAAAAACTCCCAGGTTACGACAAGTGGTGCATATGCAGTGCGCTACTTGTCACAACCTAAAAAGTTGGAGGTGATCTCTGCGAGGAGTACTTCTCAATTAGTGATTTCGAAATGATCTTGGTCGTAGAATCATGCGAGCATGGGCGGAGCCATGGGAGCGCTCCTAAATAGGGTTGGCGCTCACGGCCGCGCCTGCTGGGCCGGCCCACGACACATCTTATCTATAGCGCAAAAAATCCCCTGATTAGGTATTCTTGTCCGGTTTTTTTTCATGAAAAAAAAGTTTGTCAAAACCTATCAACATGGAATCTAGTTTTGATGAACTCGACGTAAGGAATCCAACGGTGAAAACGGTTCGAGATTTGGATGCACGGTTTAAGAGATAAAACATTTTTTTTAATTTTTGAGATAAAACATTTTGAGTAAGCGGATCGATAAAAAAAGAAAAAACTCCCAGATAACGACAAATGGTGCATATGCAGTGCGCTACTTGTCACAACCTAAAAAGTTGAAGGTGATCTCTACAAGAAGTACTTCTTAATTAGTGATTTTGGAATGATCTTAGTCCTAGAATCATGCGAGCATGGACGGAGCCATGGGAGCGCCTCCTAAATAGGGTTGACGCTCACAGCCGCGCCTGCTGGGCCGTCCTACGACACGTCTTATCTATAGCGCAAAAAATCCCGTAAACAGGGTTTCTCTCGTGAGGATTCGACCACGCGACGTCAAGTTCTCGTTCCAGTTGTCGAACCACTAGAGCACCCAATCGCTCGTGTATATTTCCAGCATGAATGAATTAAGAACAATTAAAGCCACGCTATTTATTGCACACATATTTAGGAAAACGTGATGTTTTTGGGAAGAAAATTTGAAAGTTCACAGATTTCAAAAAAAAATAACGAATTGAAAAAGTTAATGAACTAAAAAAATTCATTGATTTCTAAATAAATCATCGATCACAATTTTAAAAAAGTTCATTAATTTTGAAAAATACTTCATCATTTCACAAAAAGTTCATCCAAAATTTAAAAAAGTTTATCGAATTTGAAAAAAGTTCGTAGAAATGTAGAAAAAGTTCATCGAACTTGATAAAAACATAGAATTTGAAAATAAGTTCACATATTTTAAAAGATTTTCATCAAATTTTTAAAAAGTTCATAGTTTTTTTCAATACTGAAAAAAGCTCACTGAGGAAGGTAAAAAAAGGAAGAAAGAAAAGCAAATGTGCACCTAGCGAGGTAGCTAGCCTATTGGTTACTGTTGTTGCCTTCGTACGCAGGGTCCCGAGTTCGGATCCTTTCGCCCGCACCTTTTTTGGGGCGTTTGAAATGAAAAAAAAAAGGAGTGTGGGCCGGCCTAGAGTGGAGCGGGGGGTATGCGCCGAATACTAGAAAGACCTGTAACGGGCGCATAAGGGAGACCTCCTAACCGGTGCCTTAAGTGCCGGGTCAGGCAGCTGGCACTCACACGCCGCAGTTGGTGGGCCGGCCCACGACAAGCTGTACAGCGGGGGAAAAAATTATAGGGCAAAAAACGACCATAAATATTCTGCTCCCGTAAGGAAAGAAGAAAAAGAAAGAAAGAGAGAACTTATCACAAGAGACGAGGCGACCCTAGTAGAGAAAAAAAATCTAAACGGGCCAGCCCAGTTCGACGGGGGGTGTGCGCCGGTTTGCATTTAACCCATTAACGGGCGCCGTTTACTGCACTGTTTGGTTCGGCTATGGATTTCTAAAAGCAGCTGTGAAAATTCTGCTGTAGAAAAATAGCTGTGGAAAATCTGATGTGAAAAAGATGTAGGTCATTTGGGAAACCAGCTGATACAACTTTTTCAGATTTTGGCCCGCAGCGGAATCAGATTTTGGAAAGCACGTCCTGGGCTGCTTCCGCTTTTGGTTCAGATTTTGGTAACGGATTTATGAAATCAGATTCTGCTGGATTTGCCCTTTGGTTCAGATTCTGCTGCGCGACAGCGGAATCCGTTGATAAAAGCTGAACCAAACAGGGTCTACGACGAATTGCCCGCATAAGGCGCCGTTTAGGAAACGCCCGGAGCCACGCCCCAGGCACCCATGGCCCAGGCCCGGGGCGTGGGAAATTTTTTATACGCCCTGGATTTTAAGTTGGGCCCAGGGTCTAGCGTGTTTTGAGTGAAAAGTAAAAAACGAGAGAGTTTGAATGAAAGATGATCCATCAGTCTTTATTGATGATAGAAGTGGCGTATTTATACCCAGGCGGAAGTACACATGGTGCTTGGCGGTCAAGTAAACACATAGTTACTTGAGAGCCAAGGAATTACATAGTTGCCTTAAGAACCAAGGAAGTACATGGTTGCTTGAGAACCAAGCAACCTATCTAACAATTAACTTAATCCTAATTAGCTTAATTAATAAGCAACTATTCTATTCTTAACACTACCCCTTGTACAACGCCTCTTCTTTGGTGCATCCATCATCTTGACAAATTCTTTGAATAATCTTGAATGTCTCCTCCAAAAACCCTGTGGGAAAAATATGAGGAGAATAGTGTAGATATGTTGCTAAAACTCCTTTAAACCCAGTGGGAAAAAATAATAAGGAGAAAATGATGCAACATATAATGATTATTGTCTCTTGTTAACTCATATGAGAAAAACCTTTGAAGGAGAAAAATCATTGATGAGTTTAGAGAACAATTAATATGTCTTGAGGACTTCCTTTAAAAACCCCGATAGGGAAAATAGAAAGTATGACGTATTATCTTTGATAAGATATTGCCTCATTAAATACCATTATGAGAAACTTTGATAGAAAACTCATAAGGAGAGTGCGATATGATATGCCATTGAAAACTCCTTTAAAACCCAGTGGAAAAAATATAAGGAGAAAGTTTATGACATATAAGGGCACTTGTGTTTATATTGTCTCGTTAAAAACCTTTTATGAGAAACCATTAGGGAAAAACTCATGGAGGAAAAAATAGTATAACATATGCAATCTTACAATTGTTAACAGGTTATAGTTTTGGAGATTACTCCCCCTGAAGTTTGCAAATCTAGAGGATGTGTCATACCAATTCCATTGACATGACCATGGCATTGTGAATAATCTGTAGGATTTTCACAATATTTTGTTTGCAAATTGTTTCCTCACTTTCTGTAATTCATAAGGATAAGTGATTTCAAGCAATGTGCTTTATGGTATTGCTCTTCATATAACCTGTAGGTATTGAGTAACACAAGTGGTAGAATCTTGATAAAATCAAGTTATGTGATTCTGATGAATTTCAACCACATGATTTCGAGTGCGGTTAATCATTCTACTGAGCCATGCATATTTTGCAATGCTTTTAAAGAATGATAAGTGGAAATAGTCGTTAAAGTATATTTAGATGACTTCCATGAGAAGACTATTATAGTGAATTTAGTCATTGGTATGGCATTGTTGGGATCAAATAAGGAGCCAATATCATTACATCGTATTACAGTCATATTTTTATTTTCCTGATAGAATTGTCCAAGATTTATTGTGAGCTTGAGATATAAGCTAATATTTCTTATATCAACCATATACCTTTTGTTAGGGGTTGCACTCTGAACAAAGATAGCAAATATAGTGTCAGGCCCCATTTAAGTTTGCAATGATATGAGTGCATTGACATTAGTGAGATATAGAACTTCAGGTCCTGATATCACTTCATTATCACCCCTAGGTATGAATGGATTTGTACCCTATCAGGGGTACTATGACCATATTACATGTCTTTTATTGGTATGATATATCCACATTGAACTTCTCGTACATGTCTTGGATATATGTAGACTGGTATGTATTCTTGAGAGAATGCTCAAGTTGTAAGCTAAATTTGGTTAAATCCAAATTTCCCGTCTAGAGATGATTATGTGTATGTTTAGGTCTTGTATAGACATTGATGATGAGGTCATCAATATACACTGAGGTGATGAAAGGATATCAAATTTGGGATTCCTTTATTAAACACATAAACAATCATCATTATTCGAGTAATCCTTTTGAAGAAGGAACTCATTTAGTCGGTAGTACCATATGATTTTCGACTATTTCAAGTCATAGAGTGACTTATGAAGTTTTACACAAAACTTGTTGCGATTTGCTTTTGGATTTGGAAGTATAAGCCCTTCAGAGACTTCAATAGAGACTTCCAAAATAAGTGACTCATATGAGTATGTAGCCACTTCATCCATCAACTGCATGGATAATACTATTATTTTTATTGCCAATGATATTTAGTATCGAAACATAATTCCACTCATACCAAGAGGGTATGTTACATCGTAATCGATGTCGGGTCTCTGCGTGAACCCTTTTGCTACAAGCCTCGCTTTCTCACCACCTCATTGACTTTGTCTATGAATGAGAAGTTCTTTTTGTATTCCATGTGGAAGATACTTATGAGGAGTAGGTATTATCATGCGGTAAATACCACTCGTTTTGAGCGAAAAGTGCTATTCTTCATTACTTGCTTCCTTTTATGTGAACCAATATGAGTGCAAGAGGCACTCTACCATGGATTTTGGTTCAGGGCCCAAAAGGTTTTAGCAATTTGAGAAGAAATATATGTCGACAATGTAGTCTTTAGTTTATATGATTCTGATAGAGTCATTGAAGTTTGTGGATAAAATATTTATTCCTTTTTAACTCCTTGTGATTTACTATAACAAATGGAGTCAAGGTGTTTCGATGTCCCGACACCAAAACATTTGTGCACATTTATGTCGGGCTTTGGATGATGAGCATCCAGTGAGGTGTCCTTCAACTTGATGTTGAACTACATTTACTGGTTGAGGATTTGATTTCCTCTGTTTCCGCGGAAGCATATGAGAAATTGCATCTCATCTTGTCAGATTTTCTCCCCCTCTTGCTCTCATTTGGGGAGAAGAGTGGTTTATCAGGTACCTCCACTCTTTCTAACACTTTACTGCAGGAATATAGAATTTAGTAACACCTTGTTATCAGTAAATGTATGTGGCAGATTTGCAATGTGTTGCAAATATATGATTCTCTAAACTTCTAGTTTAGATTCTTTGAGTACGTGGATATAAGGATTGAATGTCAATAACATTTCTAATTTTTTTTCGACATTCCTTGTGGTACTTATCTCCCCCTAATGCCGAAAAATATCCTTATTGCTGATGCAATCAGCATACGGGCTATGAATAATTTTGATTGACGGATAAATTGTTATTCCTCACATAGATCCCTAATTTTCTGTGAGGGCCCATTGATGTATGCCGGAGTGGTGATATCGATATGTAACCGAATTATCGCAGATGGGAAATACTTTGTAGATTTCCACGTGATTACTACAAGGGGAAAGTAGTATGATATGCAGTTGGTATGATTTAGATCATACTTACGGTGTGTAAGGCCGTATGTGTCCAGCAAGAGGCTGGTAAATTTACAATTCTTTAAAAGTGGTTATGTAATTCATTTAACTCTCTTTGATAAGAAATTTAGCTAAAACATTCTGAGCATGTACATAAAGTACTTAATGCAAAAAAATGCTCAATGAATGAGTTCAACAACATTGTTCATTTGAATGGGTTTATAGGTCCTGTTTTCAGGATAATTTGCTCTTACTTTGATAAGTTGAGCAAAAAATTTTTTTAGTAAGATCATGCATGGTTGTGTGTGATAAGAGACACACTTAAAACATTTTATGAATGTGTATATGAGTACCATGAAGTATCTAAATTACCCCAGATAATGGTTAAGCAATCCGTACATATCTTTTGAATGTGTTCAAGGAAGAATAAGTGTCCTGCTTAGAATTTTAAGGTGAGAGTGCCTTAAAACTTATTTCCCCTATGGCACATGCGGTGCACATAAAATCTGATGATTTGGGAAAATATGTAACTTGATAAGTTGTGACCAACAGAATTGTCAAATACTAATCATCCCAAACCAGGATTGCTAAGGCTATCAAGCCTAATATTTAATTCATTAGTACTTAGAAAATCATTGTGTACGCAACAATATTGAGTACGAATTGAAACATACATACAAAATTATCGAATATTGTATCCAATGGATATGATATTGGACATTTAACTACATGTAGTAGTACAAGTATATGCTAATAATATGTTGGGATAATTAGGAGATCACCCGAGGTCTCTGATATGTGCAAATGAGTTTATCCTCCATTTTCTGCATTAGATTGTGGTCCTCCTTCTGATGAAGATTCTGAGAACAATCCTTTACCAGAATCTGGTTGTTATTTGCAAATTTTCAAGTTTATCCCATTGAACTTATTGGCATTTTAATAACTTTGCGATGTGGTCCGACCATATGTTTGAGGGTTTGGTAATCATAGGTACAATAGTTATATAACCACACATTTGACAAACTTGAGAGTTGTCTTTTGATCATTTGAAAAGCAATGATTCCTATTAAGAGATAATTCTATCTTTGGTTGTCTATGAGCCTCCACTTTACTTGAATTCCTCATGGTTCTCTTTTGTGACCACTAACTTGCATAGTATTCTCGGTACGAGCAAGAATTTCAAATAATGGTATAGCACCCGTTGGGTGAATCTGATGATTTTAAGAAATTTCATGTTTCTTCATCATAAAAAAAGGTAGTACCATCATAAGAGGATGTAAAGTGTGTTAAGAGCATATGAAAATATTTGATCACGAGATCTCAACTTGAAGTTGATTAAGTGACAGAATTGTGAGCTGCGATAGACTTGAAGTCTTGAAAAATGAATGCGTAATCATTCGCGATGTGCTCAAGGCATCATGTTTATGTTCAGGGAAATATTTAGGGTGAATAAAAAGTCATCCATTATGTACTTAGTATGAGAACTAAGTGAAGTTGGGACACATAAAATGCATATGAGTGTTGCAACTTTAGAGTCACCGCCAAAAATATAGACGTTGCATGTTTGACATTTGTTAGTCACTGTGAAAGTATAACCATAATGTGATGTGGACATTGCAAAAGTGTTGAGACACTCAATCGTTGTCATAATTATGGGATCCATCTTGATGGATGGACAACACTATAATTATAAATAGTGACATAGGCTTCACTGCCATGTATTTTACCAATGTAATAGATGGTAATCACTGGTATATGAAAATATTTGCATAGTTTGTTGTGACATATTCAAGCAAAATGAGGCTTGACTAGTTTATATTAGCACAAAAATACCATTTCAGCATATAACAAGTGTGCAAGAACAATATTTACTATGAGAGTAAATCGTTTTAGTGAACAACAACAAATGCTTCAGAGGAGCCAATTTTAGAATAACTGATGCTTTATAACCATATGTGTAGGCCTCAATTTATATAGGATAACATTTTGAAGATAATCACCAATATGGTGTAGATCCCGCAGTAATAGAAAACATAACCTGACTTTTGTCAGTCGATGTTCATAATTCTATTACCTTATGTTATGCTAAATTTATGAAATCACTTTGAAGGTAATCATCTGTCAAAGTGACATGATGTAGACCTTGCAATAATAGTGGATAGTCTGCAAAATTTTGCAGTAAATGCCAGTATTACCTTATGATATCTTGAGGTAGTCACATCAAATATTAATATTTGGAAGAGCACTTCGAAGGTAGTCATCTTGTTCAAATGGCAAGATGTAGACCTCACAGTAGTGATGGATAATCTGTAAATAATACAGTAGATGCCACCAATACCTTGTGATTCACAAATAAAATTTGGGCACACTATAGTTCTTAAGATTTGCAAGGAAAAATATTTCTGTGCATACCGTTGTTGTCCTAAGATCGCATGTCACAGGGAATGTTTGCGGTGAAAACATAGATGATGCCTTAAATATACGCAAAACATTCTTTTGCATTATTATTACTGTGGTAATACATATAGATGCAAAATTTTAAAAACTACATATTTATGTAATATATGAAGACATGAGGCTTCAAATAATATTTTGCATGATCTAAATGATACGTAATTATATTTTTAATGCAATTTGGAAGACATAAGAGTCTAGCCTGAGGGCTTAAACATGCATAATTAAAACCAGATGGTTAAATTGGTTAAAACAATAAAGTCTGAGGGCTAAACTGCAATTTCCAAATGGCGTGATTGTCCAATGTCGTAAGCCAAAGGGCTATACTGCAAGGTTTTCTTAACCTGGGGACTAAAACAGAAATTATGTCTATATGCATGATTGGTAATACCCAAATATATGCAGGATTACTATAGCACCGGAGACTGAATAAGCCTGATGGCTCAAGAGATAAATAAGGGCATTTCTGTTAATAATAAAACAGAAAAAAAAACCAAACTACAAACCTGCCGAAGGGATAAGTTTTTCCCCAATGCTTATCTTGTGCGTGAGTGTGTGGTGGCGTTGGAAAAACACCGCCGTTGTTTCTGCCAAGAGGACGCCTCGCCGACACGATCCGTATACCTGCTGTGTTCTTGTGTAGTCGCTCCGCGGGAGGCTGTGTCTCGGGTACGAGTCGGAGGACGCCGGGCACCGAGGACCGAGCTACTATGTGCGCATCGCCATGTCGGGGTCGAAGGCCGCCGCACGGGCTGGGTGCCGCCTCTGTGCCAGTGGGCTGAAGGGAAGAGCGCCGCGACGGCCGAGCGTGTGAGACGCGCCGTGCCGCCAGGCTGTGGCCCGACGGCCCGAGCGCCTGATGGCGCCTTGCCTCCTGCCATATCGCCGGGACTTGCCATGCCACCTACCGGGGAGCGTGGATCCCTGTTCGATCGGGTATGACGCTGTAGACTTTTCCCGTGGGCAGCGACTCCTGCTATATGCTAGTCAAGAACAAAACAAATACTGTAGGTAATTAGCACTAGCACCTGGTGTCCATCATAGCAACTAGATCAAGAATTAAAAAAACGCTTTGGGCTTTCTGGTGCCATTCTTCGTGCTTGGGGCGTGATGGCATGCATCTTCTTTCTCATGTTCTTGTTGGCCTCGCCGGGGGCATCAACGAGGCCGCGGTTCGCCTGGTGCTTCGTGGTGTGCCACGGACACAACGACGGAGGACTTTGTTGTGGGACGGGCGCCGCGCGCCAGCCATTGATGCGCCTCCAAATGCGACAAAGGAGGTTTGCGAATCCTTCAAATGCGACAAAGAAGGTTTGTAGATCCTGTCGAGAACGCCGTCTCCCGTACTTTCTTCTCGTTTTGTGGCTAAATTGCTCTCGGTTATGAGCATGCTGATAACGTGTTTTGAGTGAAAAGTAAAAAACGAGAGAGTTTGAATGAAAGATGATCCATCAGTCTTTATTGATGATAGAAGTGGGGTATTTATACCCAGGCGGAAGTACACATGGTGCTTGGCGGTCAAGTAAACGCATAGTTACTTGAGAGTCAAGGAATTACATAGTTGCCTTGAGAACCAAGGAAGTACATGGTTGCTTGAGAACCAAGCAACCTATCTAACAATTAACTTAATCCTAATTAGCTTAATTAATAAGCAACTATTCTATTCTTAACATAGCGCACCAAAGCACTGCAGCCACGCATGGGCCAACGTGGCCGTCTCCTGACCAGCAATGCGTACTGGCTCGGCTGTGCCCCGGACACTGGGCAGCCGCCCTCCCCTACTGACCGGCCGACGCCTCCCGCCTCCTGCTCCTCGCTCCCCCGTGATCCCTAGCGACCACGCCCCGATCCCTAACTCGTGACATGGCGGCAGTGTTCCCTAGCCGGCGCCTTTGCCGGTCCTAGCAGCCGCCTATCCTATCTGTGTCAGCCGCCCGCCGCCTGCTGCCCTCCCGACAGAGTGTTCCGCAAACTGTCCTATTGACCACGCCTCTTTGAAGATTTATTCTTCATACATTTAGATGTATTTGCTGGTGTGCCCACAACGATGTGCTCAGTTCTGCTGCTTGAAATTGAAGCAGATTTGATGTGTTCAGCACGTTCATTTTTTTTTACAGGAGCTGTTTGCTAGACCTTGTGCACGGTGCCAAACAGCTGCAGCAACAGATTTCGTCCAAGAAAATGAACACACTCGAGCAGGACTTCCGACCTATTTCTTTGAGGTAAAGCATTACTAATATGTTATATCTCCAAGTGAAGTGTGTTTTCTTTTGACAGAAAAGGTGTTTTTTCTCTTAATACAAAAATTGAATTCATAGCTTCGCAGATTTAAGGATCCATAAGCATTGAGTTTAAATTCTAGTTTTTTTTTTTGTAATTGAGCCATATTGTTTGCTTTTGCATGTGGTATATTTTTAGTGGCTATGAGGTACTTCAGGGATTAGTACACTGCATGTAAACACCGGGCCAAAAAAATTGGCGAGACAATATGGCGGTAAAAAAATCCGTCTTGCCATTTTTTTTGGCCCGGTGTTTACTCCAATCCTGGCTCAGCCACTTACCATGGATTAGTACACTGCGTGTGAACCTACCACAATCACTGGATTCAGGTTTGCACCCGAGTTGGAATATTCATGAGGCAAAAGAGTTGCCCTTTTTGGTCAACTCCAACATACTAGCATTAGTGATTTTTTTTTGAATTTTCACGGGAGGGGGGGGGGGGGGGGGGGAGAGTTCCCACCAAGCAGCATAAACAAGGGGGCGCGGTCAGAACGACACGCGAGGACGGCAGATGTACCGGGAGAAGTGGATAGAAGAAACCCGACAAAGCTGAGCACCAGATATCTAAGAACAGGTGTAGAGAAAAACGGATTTTCTATTTAGTGTCGACTGATTTCCAATTCGACAACGACCAGAATTTTCTTGCAAAAAGAAATATCCTCTTCCATCTTCAATTCTGTTGAGCCCGAGCTGGAGCCAGCAATTACACGGATGCCGTGGCAACAGGCGGGGGTGAGGCTGTTGGCCAATTGGAAATCAGCCAAGACTGCTATATAGACACTCCCAAAAAGAATCTAATCAGATTTCCCCCTCTTGTACTATATCTTACATAATGTTTAGCAATAGATCAAATTGGGGCACAAAATGGGGAGAAATAAAAATACAAAAAGAGAAACTACCTTGAATTTTGGCAAGTGTGTTGTACTCACACCGAGTACTCTCTCTAGTCTCACATAACAGAACTGCAGAGCACACTGATAATAAAGGGGGTGATGTTGCAGCTAACTATGCCTGAGTCCCACTGTTCGCCTCCTCCTGTATCGGAGGAGGATTTGCCGGGGGCTGAGAACTGTCATCATGATGTGAACACAGGAATGCCAGGACTACATGAATTGCAATGTAGGCCAGCACCGCAATGATCAGTGCAACGACATACACAGACGTCTTCCACCCCCTGCTGGAGCCTGCTGCGTAGGCCACCAAGAGAGCGAGCAAATCCAGCACAATCGTCGTGCTCAACACCCTGAGTGTGAGCGACCTTTTCTTCTTGTCCTTCCACTCCAGTAGCAAAATGATGATAACAACAATGGACGCCACGAAGGACGTAGAGTTGCTGTAGAAGAAGGCGAGGTACCGGGGCCTCCTGTTGTCATGCATGACCGGGTTGCCTGCGTCGTACCATTCGCTGCTGTGCTGCCAAGCTCCCCCCGGCGGATCTAGGCCGGCTTGGTAGGTGACACTTGCCACAAGGATTCCTAGCAGCATCAGGTATTTTTGCTTGGCATATGTTGTCTTCTTATCGTCCTCACCGTTCTCTGGCTTCGGTTGACTGCTGGTGTTTCTGTTCTTATTCAAGAACAATAGGAACAGTGCAGCTATAACGAAGAGGACCACAACCACCAGCGCGAAGATGTAGATGGATGTTTTCAGATGCTGTGTGCTTCCGGCAGCATAGGCCCCCATCAGGCCAAACATGCCCACCGCCGTGCAAATGGCGAGCGCATAGCTTCGTATGGCTGGCCTGTATAGATGTGGGTTCACCAGCAGTATGATGAGGGCAATGGACAGCATGAAGCTCACCGAGTTGCAGTAGAAATAGGCGGTGTAGCGGCGGGGGAAGTTGTTTAAGAGGACCGGGTCACCTGCTTGAAACCCACCAGACTCATCGTCACGGAGCCGGAAACCGCCTGGAGGAGTCAACCCGGCTTGGTAAGTGACGGTTGCGGCCAAGACCGCGAAGAGGAGCAGCCGCTTGCGCCTCTTCTCCACCATCTCAATTTCCTGCGGGGTTATGGTGTCGGTGTGGTCCAGCGTGAAGAAGACGACATGGATCACCACGTAGACCAGGACGCCCCCTGCCAAGGCCATGGCGTAAATGGAGGTGCTTACATCCCGGCAGCTCCCGGCGGCGTATGCACCGATGAGGCCAAACAAGTCCAATACCATGGCTGCCTCCAGCACGTGGGTCTTGAGCAGAAGCTTGTTCTGGACCAGGATGATGGCGACCAAGGATGCCACAAAGGCGACGGAGTTGCAGTAGAAGAAGGCCTTGTACCGCCCAGGATTCGTCGTCAGGAGGATCGGGTCGCCGGCCATGTGCCCTTGGCCGTTCTCCTGCCAGACTCCACCCGGCGGGTCCAACCCCGCTTGGTACGTGATGGCCGCTGCAAGAGTGGCGAGCAACAGCACAAGGGAGCTAGCCTTGTCCGCTGCCTTCCTAGAAGTTGCAGAGAAACAGAGGTCAGTTGTAAGCTGGAATGTGCAGAGGAGGAAGAAGAACAAAAAGAAGGCATGTGCTGGCGTGGTACCTGCTATTAATAGTGCGCAGACTTGGAGTCCTTGGTACTTGCAACCTTCCTGACACGGATTTATGGAGATCTTTGATTTTGGCCCAGAAGCAGGCAGCCCTTATGTCGTCTATGAACCTCCCAACAACGGGCACTTTTTCTTTGAAATAAATGACAGCTTGGAGGAATATAATGAACGCGAGGACAGCACCAACCAGGCTGATGACATAGATGGTGGTGTCGGTCTCCCTGCAGCTGCCGGCGGTGTACGCGCCGACGAGGCTGATCAGCGCAATGGTGATACACCCGTAGGCTTCTTTCAAGCGGGGCTTCCTATCCAGAAGCACCACGATGATGAGCAGCGATGCCACGAACGCCATGGCGTTGAAGCACAAGAAGGTCGTCAGGCGCTTGCCGTGGCCGTCCTTGAGGATCGCGTCACCGGGGCGGTGGCCGCTCTCGGGGTCGTCCCAGAAGCCACCTGGCGTGCTCATCCCGGCTATGTAGGTGACGCTCACCGCAAACGTCGCGAGTAGCATCAGGACCTTGCGGAGCCGTTTATCAGCGGTGGGGTCGTCGTGGGAGTAGAAGTAGTGACCTGGCCAGAAGGAGGCCACCGCCATCTGACTGACAAGGTAGAGGACGACGAGGCCCGCCAGCACCAAGGAGTAGATGGTGGTAAGCTTGTCGCGGCAGGTGCCGGCGGCGTATGCCCCCATGACGCTCACCAGGTCCAACACCATGGCTGCCAGCAGCGGCCGCATGCTGATCCATTTGTTCCTGTCTCGCAGGAGGGCGAGGAAGAGGACGAGGACGATGACCACCAGCGACGAAGCAAACGCGGTGGCGTTGCAGTAGTAGAACACCAGGTACCGGTGGTAGCTGGTGGTCCGGATGATGGAGTCGCCAGCGAGGCGGCCCGCGGCGTCGTCGGTGTCCTGCCAGACGCCTCCCGGCGGGTTGAACCCCGCGGCGTACGTCACCGTGGCCACCAGCGTTGCGAGCAGCAGAATGTACTTGCTCAGGTCCCGCATGAGCTCGGCACTCTTGATCTCAGGGCCCCGAGGAGGTGGAGCAGTCTTGATCTCAGGACCCGGAGGAGGCGGAGCACTCTTGATCTCAGGACCCGGAGTAGGATCCACCGTGGGGACGTCCACCACGATCTCATCTTGGCTGATGTCGCGTGGTGGCAGGGTCTCCATTTCCATAGCAAAATGGCGTCTCAAGGTCCAACTGCCGGAGGGAGTTGTGCCAAGACTTCCCTGCTGAAGATCTCTCTCTCTCAAATATATACAGCCACGCGTGGTCGTCAGCATGACTACCTGGCATAACGGCGTAAACTTGAAAAGAGAAAATGCCGGGAAGAAACGGTATTGCCGGCAGATTGACCTTCAAATTTATGCTGACGGGCCAAAGCTCTCAATCACACTGGATGCCATGTCAGAATCTCGCTGGAGAATGTCATCGAAGTTCATCAAGCAGAAGGGGCAGTGCAATGTAGCCGAAACAGCGGAGTGGGCGGAACGAGGGAGACAATGGAGAAGAAACTGCCTGGGCAGAGCAGGAGTACTACTTTATTCTAAGCACATACATTTTTCTAGTTATAGTTAGTTGTTCTGTAGTGATGTAGTAGAGGTGGACGACAACACTTATAGGCAGAGGCAAAGTCGATAAGGGTGGCACAACAGACAATTGTCTCCTAAACCCCCTTTTTTTAGAAAACACTGCAACGTTGACACACAAACTTCCACAACGTCTCGGATCACGGAGTTTAAAGATTGATGAAGCTGCCACGAGCGTCTCGCTGTTGAGAGAAACGGTCTCTGTTCAGGGAAGAAGCTATCCATTCTTATGGGACATGCATGACGTAGAAACTACTCCCTCCGTCTCATAATATAAAAGCGTTTTTTAGCGTCATAAAAAATGCTCTTATATTATAGGATGGAGGGAGTATATGTGATGTTCATGTAGAAATGCACAAAAAAATACAACTTTGGTGGCAGTAGGTTGTACAAGTTTTTGTATAGTACCACCGGGTATTTGTTCTATAGTCTCATGCCTAATTATGTCTTCAGATCAAATGCTATTGTTCTCAGTTCTCACCTATCAAAACAAGCCAAAATTTAAGTATACATCGTGACCTTTTCTTTGCAGGGAAAGGGAAACTGCGCTGTGAATTCGGCGGGATGAAATAAGAAAGGCAACGGAAGACAAACGCGTGCGGCATGACTCCGCGTCGTGGAGCTCCACTCGGGATGGTTTCTCGTATGCTCACCCTTGTTGTGACCAGAAGCTAGTGGATGATATAAAATGCAGGTCACGTAAACTAAGCAACATCAAGTTGAGCCAGCCGCATTATACATGTTTGTTAGACAGCGCTGTCGAGCATTGACTATTCCCCATGAGCTGCTGCATGTACAACTCCTGGATGATGCGGGTGTTAAGATGCTTTGACCGAGCTTAGGATTGCCACCAGTAGGCAGCAGCAGCCTCAGCAAACCATCTTATTGCTGGCACCTGCAAGGGAGGAGCTGGCTATTGTGCATAGTGTTGAGGTGCGACTTCATTGAAAATTAGGAAAATCCTTAACTAGATTAGTGTCTCCTATTGTTTTATTTACGGTGGATGACCCAGTTGTCGTCTGGCCTAGCTTAGTCCTTGAGCACTTGCTTAACTGTTTGCCAACCAACCATCATTTTCCATGGGTATGTTTGTTGGTAAGAGGCTGAACATGCCTCGCAAAGATTCGGATGAGCTTATTCGAGCATCAGCAATGGGTGCTGCTTGGGAGGTACTCACATCAATTTTCTAACTTAGCCAAACTTGGGTTTATGTGTAGTTCTGGTCCTAATCAATTTGCCACACTGGTTTTAAAATATCTCCTTTTTTTCAGACAACCTTTAAAATATCTCCTTCGTCTTCTTCACAATAGGACGGGACGAGAGGGAGGAGATGCGGCGGAGATGGGCCTGGCGTAAGGCTACTCTTTGCAATAGAACAAGTTTTTCGATATTCTGAAATCTGTACTATCTTACTATTTTACATTCCTGATTTTTTGCCTTCGTGCTTGTCACCTACGGAAACTCTTTTCATCAAACTTCTTAGGTCTCATGGTATCGGATGCACCCGCATTTTTTTAGGGAATCCAGCCATTCTATCAGTTGCAACAAGTTGAATAAGGTTTCCAGATTGTCGGAAAATGGGAAAATATTTTAATTCCAAGAATTAGCATGAGGCATAATTCACTATTAAGTCTTAATATCAAATTTTCTAGCAATAGGTAAAGCATCCTAATAAGGCAGTACAACACAACATCTTAAGGTAGTACAGTATGCAGTGCACGCTTATGCCTAACATGTCCACAATAAGTTTGGGAGTGGCGTTTTGGCTCTCAGGTGCAGATGAGCTTGTTATCTGCCCGTTGCAATAGCTACGAAGATTTGTGCCAACAACCTTATGAGCAGACATACGGGCTTACAAATATTGGTGTATAGACTGGCATGTACTCCCTCCGTTCCTAAATACTACTCCCTCCAGTTCGGAATTACTTGTCTCGGAAATGGATGTATCTAGTATTTGTCTTTCTAGAGATTTCAACAAGTGACTACATAGAAAGCAAAATGAGTGAATCTACATTCTAAAATATGTCTATATACATCCGTATGTGGTAGTCCATTTGAAATCTCTAAAAAGACAAATATTTAGGAAAGGAGGGAGTATTTAACTTGCATGTACGGTGGGACTATTTTTTTTATCTGGAAAAGGAGCCATACATTGAATTCACACACATTTTACATCAAGGATCGTGAAACCTTGCAGCACAAAGTTGCTTAAAAGAAGCAACATTGGTTGCATACCCCTATGGAAAGTATTTGTACAAAAGGAAGAAGGGGATTGCATATTCAGTTTCTTCAACGTTTCCTTAGCACAGCTGTGAGACAAACCATTCAAGTCTCTCTTGATGTGGTAAATATTCAGAGAGTGAGCTAGGTTGGAGATATTTGCAACATCAGATCTGATCTCCCAATGGCCTGGATTGGAGTGAACATCTTCAGCAACTATGATTCAGGCAAGTACCTGATTGTGAGATACTTAGTAGCGTGGCCGGGTTGAGTTGAGCAGCAGAAGCAAGTTGGGAACCTAAAAGCAGAGCCCTGGCTTTTGCATGAAGAGGAGAATCAACAGCTTTGCAGCATGGCGTAATCATAACATTTGTTCTCTGATTTAGTTGCTCCTTGCAGATGTATACGCCAATTCTTGTAGCATGATTGTGTGCCTGTGTTCCAGCCTTCCAGGCAGCACCAGTGAAGAATTTGAAACTTGTTACTTGCAAACCAGTTCTCATGGTACTCCCCAGTAGGGAGCGCATTGTCCAGTGTTGGTAGGTGCATATGTTGTCCCTCATCATGTAGTTGGTCATGTCGTGATCTTCAGCCATTTGTCCCTGTACGAGTGCTCGTGCAGCAAAATATACACACGAGGGATTTCCTGTTTTCTTTCAAAGCGCTTGTCATTCCTAGATTTTCATAAGCACTAAAGAAATGTCATTAAGTTGCACATAGAAACTCTCCTCGAAATAGGCTTTCGCCCCGCTTTATAGATAAAGCAACCACGACTAACATACAACAAGTTTACGTGCACAATAGGAATAGAATAGTCTGGTAGGGCATCAACACAAACACGCCCAAAAAAGCATAAAAGAAATAAGAAAAAAGACCACAAACTGGTCGGAGTCTCTGTAGGCCTGTAACTAGGCAAATCGGCGAGTGGCATCAGTGATCGCACCCATCATAAGGCCAAGCCGATCGCGATCATGTTGTCTAGACAACGAATGCCAATGCTGCAAAAATGCAAGGAAATTGAAGATTGAGTCAGAGGCCCGTCTAAGAAAGACCCACTTAATTACCATCTTATTATGCATCATCCACAGGGGCCAAGCTAGCACCGCAAATACAATCCAGAAGATGCGTCTCCTCCTTCCGGTCTAGTTGACATGGGTTTGAAGGGACCGAGCTAGGTCCGGGGCCTCCCAGTCAGGCCCCATAGCCTCATGGACAAAAGTCCGAAAAACTCTTGCCGCCATTCAAGAGAAGAGGATGTGGGTCCCAGGCTCTCGGACACCTCAAAGAGGGCACAACCCATTCCTAGAGTCGTGCCGCTTGATCACCTCCATCCCATATGAGAGGTGATCCTGCAACAATTGCCAACACAAAGATTTTGATCTTCAGGGGTAAGAGCTCTTTCTAGAGAAGAGGAGCCAGGCAATAGGCGGTCGTCAGCACAAGGAATGATATGCCGAGCCAAGAGAGAAGTCCCCTGAAGGGGCCAGCTGCCAGGATACGCTGTCCGAATAATCCGTGAGCAACGGCGGGAGGGCTGTCCGCAAGCTAGCCCACTCTACGGTCTCCAAATGTCCGGGAACAAGATGTTCCAACCATTGTGGGCAGTCGTGGAGAAACACCATCGGATCCGAGCAGATGATTAACAAGTTTGACCCCATACATAGCAAGATCCCGTCCACCCTCGGGTCAAGCAAAAATAGGGTCCCCTCACCATTGCCATTGCAGAAGGACAACCCTAGACAGATCTCATATGCTTGATCTGCTGGATGGACCTCTAAAATGGGGATCCCTCCCTACATCCACATGCAAACAGGGGTTGGCCCCTCGGTGTTGGAAATATGCCCTAGAGGCAATAATAAATTAGTTATTATTATTATATTTCCTTGTTCATGATAATCGTTTATTATCCATGCTATAATTGTATTGATAGGAAACTCAAATACATGTGTGGATACATAGACAACACCATGTCCCTAGCAAGCCTCTATTGGCTAGCTCGTTGATCAATAGATGGTTACGGTTTCCTAACCATGGACATTGGATGTCATTGATAACGGGATCACATCATTGGTAGAATGATGTGATGGACAAGACCCAATCCTAAGCCTAGCACAAAGATCGTAGTTCGTATGCTAAAGCTTTTCTAATGTCAAGTATCTTTTCCTTAGACCATGAGATTGTGCAACTCCCGGATACCGTAGGAATGCTTTGGGTGTACCAAACGTCACAACGTAATCGGGTGGCTATAAAGGTGCATTACGGTATCTCCAAAAGTGTCATTGGGTTGGCACGAATCGAGACTGGATTTGTCACTCCGATGTAAGCGGAGAGGTATCTCTGGGCCCACTCGGTAGGACATCATCATAATGTGCACAATGTGACCAAGGGGTTGATCACGGGATGATGTGTTACGGAACGAGTAAAGAGACTTGCCGGAAACGAGATTGAACAAGGTATCGGGATACCGACGATCGAATCTCGGGCAAGTACAATACCGCTAGACAAAGGGAATTGTATACGGGATTGATTGAGTCCTTGACATCGTGGTTCATCCGATGAGATCATCGTGGAACATGTGGGAACCAACATGGGTATCCAGATCCCGCTGTTGGTTATTGACCGAGAACGCCTCGGTCATGTCTACATGTCTCCCGAACCCGTAGGGTCTACACACTTAAGGTTCGATGGCGCTAGGGTTATAAAGGAAGTTTGTATGTGGTTACCGAATGTTGTTCGAGTCCCGGATGAGATCCCGGACGTCACGAGGAGTTCGGAATGGTCCGGAGGTAAAGATTTATATATGGGAAGTCCTGTTTTGGTCACCGGAAAAGTTTGGGGTTTATCGGTAGCGATACCCAGACCACCGGGAGGGTCCCGGGGTCCACCAAGTGGGGCCACATGCTCCAGAGGCATACATGGGCCAAGTATGAGAGGGCACCAGCCTCTAGGTGGGCTAGGGCGCCCCACCATGGCCCATGCGGCTAGAAGGGGAGGGGGCAAACCCTAAGGGCAGATGGGCCCTAAGGCCCATACTCCCTGCGCCTCCCTCTCCTCCCCCCTTGTGGCCGCCACCCATAGATGGGTTTTTGGGGGCTGCCGCCCCTCTAGGGGTGGGAACCCTAGAGGGGGCGCACCCTCATCCCCTTCCCCTATATATATGAGGCCTAGGGGCTGCCCATAACACACGAGAGCCTCTCCCTCTCCAGGCGCAGCCCTGCCTCTCCTCCTCCTCCTCTCCCTTGGTGCTTGGCGAAGCCTGCGGATTGCCACGCTCCTCCATCACCACCATGCCGTTGTCTTTGCTGCTGGATGGAGTCTTCCTCAACCTCTCCCTCTCTCCTTGCTGGATCAAGGCGTGGGAGACGTCACCGGGTTGTACGTGTGTTGAACGCGGAGGTGCCGTCCGTTCGGCACTAGGATCTCCGGTGATTTGAATCACGACGAGTACGACTCCTTCAACCCCGTTCTCATGAACGCTTCCGCTTAGCGATCTACAAGGGTATGTAGATGCACTCTCCTTCCCCTCGTTGCTGGTTTCTCCATAGATAGATCTTGGTGACACGTAGGAAATTTTTTGAATTTCTGCTACGTTCCCCAACAGTGGCATCATGAGCTAGGTCTATTGCGTAGATTCTATGCACGAGTAGAACACAAAGTAGTTGTGGGCGTTGATTTTGTTCAATATGCTTACCGTTACTAGTCCAATCTTGTTTCGACGGTATTGTGGGATGAAGCGGCCGGACCGACCTTACACGTACTCTTACGTGAGACAGGTTCCACCGATCGACATGCACTTGGTGCATAAGGTGGCTAAGCGGGTGCCGCCTCTCCCACTTTAGTCGGAACGGATTCGATGAAAAGGGTCCTTATGAAGGGTAAATAGAAATTGGCATATCACGTTGTGGTTTTGCGTAGGTAAGAAACGTTCTTGCTAGAAACCCAAAGCAGCCACGTAAAACATGCAAACAACAATTAGAGGACGCCTAACTTGTTTTTGCAGGGTATGCTATGTGATGTGATATGGCCAAGAAGAATGTGATGAATGATATGTGATGTATGAGATTGATCATGTTCTTGTAATAGGATTCACGACTTGCATGTCGATGAGTATGACAACCGGCGAGAGCCATAGGAGTTGTCTTTATTTATTGTATGACCTGCGTGTCATTGAACAACGCCATGTAATTACTTTACTTTATTGCTAACCGGTAGCCATAGTAGTAGAAGTAATAAGTTGGCGAGACAACTTCATGGAGACACGATGATGGAGATCATGATGATGGAGATCATGGTGTCATGCTGGTGACAATAATGATCATGGAGACCCGAAGATGGAGATCAAAAGGAGCAATATGATATTGGCCATATCATGTCACTACTATATAATTGCATGTGATGTTTATTATGTTTATGCATCTTGTTTACTTAGAACGACGGTAGTAAATAAGATGATCCCTTACACAAATTTCAAGAAGTGTTCTCCCACGATTGTGCACCGTTACTGCTACAGTTCAGCTTCTAAGCACCACGTGATGATCGGGTGTGATGGATTCTTACGTTCACATACAACGGGTGTAAGACAGATTTACACAGCAAAAACACTTGGGGTTAACTTGACGAGCCTAGCATGTACAGACATGGCCTCGGGAACACAGAGACCGAAAGGTCGAGCATGAGTCGTATAGTAGATATGATCAACATGAAGATGTTCACCGATGTTGACTAGTCCGTCTCACGTGATGATCGGACACGGCTTAGTTGACTCGGATCATGTAATCACTTAGATGACCAGAGGGATGTCTATCTGAGTGGGAGTTCATAAGATGAACTTAATTATCTTGAACATAGTCAAAAGACCTTTTGCAAATTATGTCGTAAGCTCGCGCTTAAGTTCCACTGTTTAAATATGTTCCTAGAGAAAATATAGTTGAAAGTTGATAGTAGCGTTTATGCGGACAGTAAATAGCTTATGTCCTTAATGCACCGCTCGATTGTCTTTGAACCCCAAACGTCGCCCTGTGGATGTTGCAAACATCGGACATACACGCTTTTGATAACTACATGATAGTTCGGTTAAACGGTTTAGAGTTGAGGCACCAAAGACGTTTTGAAACGTCATGAACATATGAGATGTTTCGAGGGCTGAAATTGGGATTTCAAGCTCGTGCCCACGCCAAAAGGTATAAGACCTCCGACAATCTTCTTAGCCTGCAAACTAAGGGAGAAAAGCTCAATCGTTGAGCTTGTGCTCGCATTGTCCGAGCACAACAATCACTTGAATCGAGTGGGAGTTAATCTTCCTGATGAGATAGTGATGTTTCTCCAAAGTCATTGCCACCAAGCTGCTAGAGCTTCGTGATGAACTATAACATATCAAGGATAGAGATGATGATCCTTGAGGTATTCGCGTTGTTTGACATCACGAAAGTAGAAGTCAAGAAGGAGCATCAATTGTTGATGATTGGTAAAACCACTAGTTTCAAGAAGGGCAAGGGCAAGAAGGGATACTTCATGAAACGGCAAATCAGCCGCTTTAGTGAAGAAACCCAAGGTTGAACCAAAACCCGAGACTAAGTGCTTCGTAATAAGGGGAACAACCACGGAGAAGCATTACCCTAGATACTTGGTAGATAAGAAGGTCGGCAAGGTCGAAAGAAGTATATTGGATATACATTATGTTAATGTGTACTTTACTAGTACTCCTAGTAGCACCGTGGTATTAAGATACCGGTTTAGTTGCTAAGTGTTAGTAACTCGAAATAAAAGAGCTACGGAATAAACGGAGACTAGCTAAAGGTGAGTTGACGATACGTGTTGGAAGTGTTTCCAAGGTTGATATGATCAAGCATCGCACACTCCCTCTACCATCGAGATTGGTGTTAAACCTAAACAATTGTTATTGGTGTTTATGCGTTGAGCATAGACATGATTGGATTATGTCCGTCGCCATGTCTGATTATTCATTTGAGGAGAATAATGGTTACTCTGTTTATTTGAATAATACCTTCAATGGTCTTGCACCTAAAGGATTGGTTTATTGAATCTCGATCGTAGTGATACACATTTTCATGCCAAAAGGATAAAAGATAGTAATGATAGTACCACTTACTTGTGGCACAGCCATGTGAGTCATAATGGTGTAAAACGCATGAAGAAGCTCCATGTTGATGGATCTTTGGACTCACTCGTTTTTGAAAAGTTTGAGACATGCGAACCATGTCTATTGGTGTATACGCATGAAGAAACTCCATGCTGATGGATCGTTTGGACTCACTTGATTTTGAATCACTTGAGATATGCAAAACATACCACATGGGCAAGATGACTAAAAAGCCTCGGTTTCAAAGAAGATGGAACAAGATAGCAACTTGTTGGAAGCAACACATTTTGATATGTGCAGTCCAATGAGTCCGAGGCATGCAATGAATATCGTTATGTTCGACTTCACAGATGATTCGAGTAGATGTTGAGTATATTTACTTGATGAAACACAAATCTGAATTATTGAATGGTTCAAGTAATTTCAGAATGAAGTTTAAGATCTTCGTGACAAGAGGATAGAATGTCTATGATATGATCATAGAGATGAATATCTGAGTTACGAGTTTTGGCACACAATTAAGACATTGTGCAAATTGTTTCACAATTAATACCGCTTGGAACACCATAGTGTGATGGTGTGTCCGAACATCATAGTTGCACCCTATTGGATATGGTGCGTACCATGATGTCTCTTATCGAATTACCACTATCGATCATGGGTTAGGCAATAGAGAAAACCACACTCACTTGAGTAAGGTACCACGTAATTCGGTTGAGATGACACCGTATGAACTATGGTTTAGAGAAACCTAAGTCGTCATTTCTTAAAGGTTTGGGACCGCGACGCTTATGTGAAAAAGTTTCAGGTTGATAAGCTCGAACCCAAAGCGGATAAAATGCATCTTCATAATACACCCAAAACAGTTGGGTATACCTCCTAATTCAGATCCGAAAGCAATAGGGATTGCTTCTTGAATCGGGTCCTTTCTCGAGGAAAAGTTCGTCTCGGAAAGTTGAGTGGGAGGATGGTGGAGACTTGATGAGGTTATTGAACCGTCACTTCAACAAGTGTGTAGCAAGGGCACAGGAAGTTGTTCCTGTGGCACCTACACCAATTGAAGTCGAAGCTTATGATAGTGATCATGAAGTTTCGGATCAAGTCACTGACGTACCTAAATGGGATGACAAGGATGCGTACTACTTCAGAGTGGTATGCAATCCTGTCTTGAAGGTCATGTTGCTAGACAACAATGAACCTACGAGCTATGGAGAAGCGATGGTGGGCCCAAATTCCGACAAATGGTTAGAGGCCATGAAATCCGAGATAGTATCCATATATCAGAACAAAGCATGGACTTTGGTGGACTTGCCCGATGATTGGCAAGCCATTGCAATAAATGGATCTTTAAGAAGAAGACGGACGTGGACGGTAATGTCACCTTCTATGAAGCTCAACTTGTGGCGAAGAGTTTTCACAAGTTCAAGGAGTTGACTACGATGAGTTTTTCTCATCCGTAGCGATGCTTAAGTCCGTCGGAATCATGTTAGCATAAGTCGCATTTATGAAATCTGGCGGATGGATGTCAAAAATGAGTTTCCTTACCGGTTTCGTAAGGAAAGGTTGTATGTGATACAATCGTAAAGTTTTGTCGATCCTAAGGATGCTAAAAGGTATCTTTGGCTCCAAATGATCCTTTCTAAGGACCGGAGTAAGCATCTCGGAGTTGGAATGTGCGCTTTGATGAGATGATCAAAGATTTTGGGTTTATACAAAGTTTATGAGAAACTTGTATTTCCAAAGAAGTGAGTGGGAGCACTATAGAATTTCTGATGAGTATATGTTGTTGACATATTGATGATCGAAATGATGTAGAATTCTGGAAAGCATATAGGGTTATTTGAAAGATGTTTTTCAATAGAAAACCTGGATTAAGCTACTTGAACATTGAGCATCGAGATCTATAAGGATAGATCAAAAATGCTTAATAATACTTTCAAATGAGCATATACCTTGGCATGATCTTGAAGGTGTTCAAGATGGATCAGTCAAAGAAGGAGTTCTTGCCTGACATGTAAGGTATGAAGTTAAGAGTTAAAAGCTCGACCACGGCAGAAAAGAGAGAAAGGACGAAGGTCGTCCCTATGCTTCGTATATAGGCTCTACAAGATGCTATCTTGTGTACCGCACCTAAGTGTGCCATGCCATGAGTCACTATAAGTACAAGAATGATCCAGAATGGATCATTGGACAATGATCAAAATTGTCCTTGGAGTAAATAAGGACATGTTTCTCGATTATGGAGGTGATAAAGAGTTCGGCGTAAAGCGTTACGTCGATGCAAGCTTTAACACCTATCCGAAAGTGACTCGAGTAGCAAACCGGATACGTATAGTGGAGCAACCATTTGGAATAGCTTCAAGTGGAGCGTGGAAGCAGCATTTATAATATGACCTAGAAATTTGCAAAGCACACACGGATCTGAAAGGTTCGCACCCGTTGACTAAAACCCGTTGACTAAAACCTCTCTCACAAGCAAAACATGATCAAACCTCGTAACTCATTGAGTCTAAATCACATGATGATGTGAACTAGTTTACGTACACTAGTAAACTCTATGGGTGTTAGTCACATGGCGATGTGACATATCGCTGTTAATCACATGACGATGTGAACTAGATTATTGACTCTAGTGCAAGTGGGAGACTGTTGGAAATATGCCCTAGAGGCAATAATAAATTAGTTATTATTATTATATTTCCTTGTTCATGATAATCGTTTATTATCCATGCTATAATTGTATTGATAGGAAACTCAAATACATGTGTGGATACATAGACAACACCATGTCCCTAGCAAGCCTCTATTGGCTAGCTCGTTGATCAATAGATGGTTACGGTTTCCTAACCATGGACATTGGATGTCATTGATAACGGGATCACATCATTGGTAGAATGATGTGATGGACAAGACCCAATCCTAAGCCTAGCACAAAGATCGTAGTTCAGTATGCTAAAGCTTTTCTAATGTCAAGTATCTTTTCCTTAGACCATGAGATTGTGCAACTCCCGGATACCGTAGGAATGCTTTGGGTGTACCAAACGTCCACAACGAATCGGGTGGCTATAAAGGTGCATTACGTGTATCTCCAAAAGTGTCTCATTGGGTTGGCACGAATCGAGATCGATTTGTCACTCCGTGTAAACGGAGAGGTATCTCTGGGCCCACTCGGTAGGACATCATCATAATGTGCACAATGTGACCAAGGGGTTGATCACGGATGATGTGTTACGGAACGAGTAAAGAGACTTCTTGCCGGAAACGAGATTGAACAAGGTATCGGGATACCGACGATCGAATCTCGGGCAAGTACAATACCGCTAGACAAAGGGAATTGTATACGGATTGATTGAGTCCTTGACATCGTGGTTCATCCGATGAGATCATCGTGGAACATGTGGGAACCAACATGGGTATCCAGATCCGCTGTTGGTTATTGACCGGAGAACGTCTCGGTCATGTCTACATGTCTCCCGAACCCGTAGGGTCTACACATAAGGTTCGATGGCGCTTAGGGTTATAAAGGAAGTTTGTATGTGGTTACCGAATGTTGTTCGAGTCCCGGATGAGATCCGGACGTCACGAGGAGTTCCGGAATGGTCCGGAGGTAAAGATTTATATATGGGAAGTCCTGTTTTGGTCACCGAAAAGTTTGGGGTTTATCGATGCATGACAGACCACCGGGAGGGTCCCGGGGTCCACCAAGTGGGGCCACATGCTCCAGAGGCATACATGGGCCAAGTATGAGAGGGCACCAGCCTCTAGGTGGGCTAGGGCGCCTCCCACCATGGCCCATGCGGCTAGAAGGGAGAGGGGCAAACCCTAAGGCGAGATGGGCCCTAAGGCCCATACTCCTGCGCCTCCCTCTCCTCCCCTTGTGGCCGCCACCCATAGATGGGTTTTTGGGGCTGCCGCCCCTCTGGGGGTGGGAACCCTAGAGGGGGCGCACCCTCCTCCCCTTCCCCTATATATATGAGGCCTAGGGGCTGCCCATAAGACACGAGAGCCTCTCCCTCTCCAGGCGCAGCCCTGCCTCTCCTCCTCCTCCTCTCCCTTGGTGCTTGGCGAAGCCTGCTTGGATTGCCACGCTCCTCCATCACCACCATGCCGTTGTCTTTGCTGGATGGAGTCTTCCTCAACCTCTCCCTCTCTCCTTGCCGGATCAAGGCGTAGGAGACGTCACCGGGTTGTACGTGTGTTGAACGCGGAGGTGCCGTCCGTTCGGCACTAGGATCTCCGGTGATTTGAATCACGACGAGTACGACTCCTTCAACCCCGTTCTCATGAACGCTTCCGCTTAGCGATCTACAAGGGTATGTAGATGCACTCTCCTTCCCCTCGTTGCTGGTTTCTCCATAGATAGATCTTGGTGACACGTAGGAAATTTTTTGAATTTCTGCTACGTTCCCCAACACTCGGGTATTTTACTTAAATAAGTTGGAACCATAAACCTCCATCTCTGTGAATTATCCACCAGACCTACTGAAGCATAAGGACCACGTTCATGCGACGGGATGTGCTGAATCCCTACCCATCTCAAGTTCTTTTGCATGCAAATGTCAACCCACTTTACCATATGGTATTTCTATCGGCCATCCATTGCTTGCCAAAAGAATCAGGAAAGGTCTTTATCAAAGAAGTTATGAAACCCTTCCGTTAAGATATATAACCCCATCATAACATAGGGAGACTAGAAAGGCTGAAATCTATATATAAGGACGGTCGTACTCTCCTTTGTTGTAAAACAACCGCACCAAGGTTTTGCCCTAGACACTACCCGCCCCATAAGCGGGTCGAACTTACTTAAGGGAGTCCTCGAGTCAGACGGTGCACATAGAGGCTTGGGAGTGCCCTGAGTTTAGAATGACCTGAATAATTTCTGGCACATACGTTTGATGTTGTAACAACAACTATGATCTAATAAACCAGGGATTAGACTATTAGAAAACCCAGCTGCTTTAGCATAGGGGCAAGAGAAGAAAATATGTATGTTGGACACGTGGTTTATTGATGTGAGTATTGTACTTACCCGCTCATGTACCCTTCTATTCATGTGCTGTGTCGGACACGTGCCGGGCCGAAAATCCGTGCCCGTGGACCGACCTTAAAAGCACGACCCATGTGGCCAGTATGCCCAACAGCCAAGCACGGGCTTTACTTTGTTTTTTTTCTATTGACGGATAGCATTTTGTTATTATACTCTACTAGGTGAGACCTCCTATCTACTACATTCTGCGATAGAATGTCGGGGCTTCGCACAAGCAGTCATCCCACTGGGCCGACCCACGTAGGAGTGACGAGCGGTGATAAGAAAATGTGAAGCGGAAGCTAGGATTCGAACTCACGACCAGGTATAATACCACTGTGGCCAATTAGTGTTCCTGGTAAATAGGCGAGGCGAACTCTTTAGAACTAGTTACATGGGCACATCGTTTTTTTAATCATTTCTTAAAAATTCGGAAGATCTTTAAAATATTCCGAACATTTTTGACAAACACACATGAGTTGTGAAAAATTGTGAACCGTTTTCGAATTTTTAACCAAAATTTCAAAACCGAAATAATTTTTGGAAAGTGAGAACATTTTTAAAAAATTCCGACAAATTTTGATAAAAGTGAACAAGTTTTTAAAAATTGTGAACAAAATTTTAAGTCATAATTTTTTAAAGATTTTGTGAACAAATCTTGAAAAACGGGAACATTTTTTAAAACACCAAAAATTGACAATCAAGAACGGGAAAAAATGTGAACAATTTCTGAATTTGTGAACTAAATTTTAAAAACAGGAACAATTTTTGTATTTGTGAACAAATCATGAAAAAAGGAAAAAAAATTCGAAACTCCAAACAATATTTTGAATCCCCAACAAGTTTTGAAAAATGTGAACACTGTTTGAATTTAAAAATATTTTCAAAATCAGGAATATTTTTTAAAATTTGGAACATTTCTTGTGAAAGCCGAACAATATTCGAAAACTATATAGAATTTTTTAATTGCAGCCATTTTTCAAATTAGGCGAACATTTTTTAAAATGTGAACATGACTATAAAAATAGAAATAACTCTTTGTATTACAAAAAATATTTGAAATTTCCAAACATTTTTTTGTAAAAGTAAAATAAACTTGAAATCGGAAAAGAAAAGAAAAAATAAACAGGAAAACATAAAAAACAAAAATTATAAACTGGAGTAAAAAAATGTTCGTAAACATGAACGAACGAACTGGTTAAATGGGCCGGCTCAGTCGCTTTGCTAGTGCGGGTGCTGTGCGATGCCGCAACGCGCGGCAGATAGGGATTTCCCTACTAGGCCACCGGCCTGAATCAAGATTAGAGTTCATTGCCGTATCGCAGCGCCAAGGCTGCCGGAGCTGACGCACCATATTGGAGAGAAGCGGCGGCAGGCCGGACTGCGAGAAGCCGCGGGAGGTGACTGAAGCAGACCGAGCTCCGCTCAAAGAGCGCCCCGATGGTGCTTGACGAAATGGCCCCGTCGGAATGCCTGGCTGGTGGTGCTCGACTAAATGACCCACTGCGGGTGCAGGACTGGTGCTCGACGAAATGCGTGCAAGAAACCATCCTGAGAAAGGGGCATCCCGTGTCTTTCTCCCACCCAGGTTGCCAGGCGCTGCAGCTGGGGCTCTGCTTTCTCGGAAGCTCTCTGCAATGCCCGGACGTGTAATTCCAGGTGTGCCTCCTGTTCTATGGCTCCCACTTCATATTATGTTACGCTACGAACCTTACGATGCCAGATTGGGTGTGTTGCTTGAACTTCATGTATCTGTTCCTAAATTTTAGTAAACACTGAAAATGTATACTGCACTAGGATCATATTCTATGTCGGTTTCGTTCCACCTGGGGATCTTCCACCTGTTTGGGCCTCCTACTCATGCCAAAGGAGTGTGGGGGGCTGGGTATTCTGGACCTAGAGATTATTAACTCCCCTGGGCATGGAAGGCGCATACTGCAGGGGACCGATCTTGGAGCATTATGCTCAGCCCCCCTGCAGCATCATGAAAGACAGCTATTCATTCAACGTGGCGGCTCGGGTCAAACTGGGCAATGGGCCACGATGCTTCGTCTGGACAGATTATTGGGTGCAGGGCGCTGCTGTTGCGGAATTTGCTCCGGACATCGGCACCTTTAAAAACAAAGATTTTTCTTTGGTTGGTCGTCAGAGGGTGAGTCTGGACGGTGGATCGCCTTGCGAAGCGCATCTTGCCTCGTCAGGGCTCTTGCTGTTTCTGTCATAGGGCACAAGAATCAGTTCATCATCTGTTCATTGGGTGCACGGTCGTTCGGATTATCTGGAGTTCAGTGTTTCTTTGGGCCAATTTGAGCGAGGTCGTTCCTCAGGATAACTTGCTTCTACGTGACGGTGGCTCGACGCTAGATCGAGAACTCAAGACACTAAGAGGAAATCTCTGAACTCTTTGGTGCACCTTATTATTTGGAGCATTTGGCGTGAGTGGAACGGCAGGGTTATGGATAATCGCTTCTTGCCTTTACAAAGAGTCATTGATCAAGTCATAATTGACGCCAGGCAATGTGAGGTGGCGAGTCTGGGGCGTATGATCCTTCACTAATAGGCTACTAGCTGTGATCGTCACTGTTATTCTGCTTGGTTGTTGTTTGTTTGTTTTTGTATATGTTCTTTTTTAAGTTTTGTAGTTTTTGTCGAACTGGTTGTGTGTATACCTTTCCCTCTTTAATATAATACATGCAGCTCTCCTGCATGATTCAAAAAAAAAATTAAAGAAGAAATACCTTGAATTACAAGCTGCACAATAAAAAACAGAATCGTGAACTTTGAGCGTGAACAGTGCTTAAAAGCCACATTTTTTTTGTAGCTCTCATTTTAATGTATTTCATCATGAAATTTACACACATGTACATTACATCTCTGGGTTTTTTTTAAGAATTTTTTGAAACATAGAAGTATGATTTCTGAATTGTCAAAATTTAGGCTCCATGGAGCCGGAGTTCCATTTAGCATTTCATCTTGCATGATCCGGTTCCTGGTGCCTGCATAATTTCTAATGCATCTACCCAGGTCAAATGAGCACAAATCGGTCAGGTGTTTACATCCTTGCTTGCCAAACTGTCTTGTGATGTTTGTGCAATTGCTCTTTTTTATGTGTTTAACACTTAACAATGATTAAGACTGCTCTTAGTCTTCGAATCATGTAACTGCAGAACAACCGTACGTAGCTCCAAGCCCTGTGAACCTGCCACATCCACTGGATTCAGGTTTACACCCAACCCGAGTCCAAATATGCCCGATGCAAAGATGTATAGTTTTTGCCAATATGCTCGAACATACTAGCTAAGTTTGCGTGATTTAGAATAATCCAGTACATCAAAGATCAAGTGGACTATAAATCTAGAAATGGGGAGGAATAGGGCATAGCAGAGATGACAAGCTACGACCAAAACTAAGAATAGGAAGAAACTAAAAATAAAAGAGAAGCCGCACACCGTCCCCTCCTTTCTATTTGTATTACTCCCTCCGTTCACTTTTGTAAGACATTTTAGACATTTAAGACAGCACCTAAAACAGGTCAATTTCAGCTGTCTTAAACAACTTACAGAAGTGAACAGAGGGAGTACATAAAAACAATAAATCAAATCAGGGGACAATAGGGAAATTGATATACAGGAAGATCGCATCCACTCCTCACACGAACAGAGCTACAAACACACTGATAATCAAGGTGTTGACATTGCAGCAAACTGTGCCTGATTCCTCGCGTGCTCCTGTGATTGAGAATTTGCTTGGGCGCATGGATTCCTTTGCTGAGGAATGACAGCACTATGAGAATGAGAACATAACAATGCCAGCATTATATGGATTGCAACGTAGGCCAGGACGGCGATGATCAGCGCGGCGACATACACAGATGTCTTCCACCCCCTGCTGGATCCTGCTGCGTATGCCACTAGTAGGGCGAGCAAATCCAGCACAATCGTTGTGTTCATGACCTTGAGCGACCATTCTTTATTCTTATTCAGCCACTGCGGCAGCAACATGACGATGACAACAATGGACGCCACAAAGGAGGTGGAGTTGCTGTAGAAGAAGGCGAGGTACCGGGGCCTCCTGTTGTCATGCATGATCGGGTTTCCTGCATCATACCAACTGCTGTCGTTCTGCCAAGCTCCCCCAGGCGGATCTAGACCAGCCTGGTAGGTGACACTTGCCACAAGGATTCCTAGCAGCATCAGATATTTGCGCTTGGCATGCTTTGCCTTTCCTTTTTTGTCAGCATTTTCTTGCTTCAGTTCACTGACCGTATCTTTCTTATCCAAGAACACTAGGAACAGTACAGCTATGACAAAGAGGACCTCAGCCCCCAAGACAAAGATGTAGATGGATGTTTTCAGATGCTGGGTGCTTCCGGCAGCATAAGCCCCTATCAGACCAAACATGCCCGCCGCCGTGCAAACAGCGAGTGCGTAACTTCGTATGGCTGGCCTGTATAAATGGGGGTTCACGAGCAATATAATGAGGGCGATGGACAGCATGAAGCTCACCGAATTGCAGTTGAAGAAGGCTTTGTAGCGGCGGGGAAAGTTGTACAAGAGGACCGGGTCCCCTGCCTGGTGCCCGCTGGATCCATCATCCTGAAGCCGGAAGCCGCCCGGAGGTGTCAACCCTGCTTGGTAAGTGATGGTCGCAGCCAATACTGCGAAAAGGAGCAACCGCTTGCGCCTCTTCTCCACGGACTCAATTTCCTCAGCAGTGGCTTCGTCGTGGTTCAGTGTAAAGAAGACAACATGGATCACTACATAGACCAGGACGGCGCCTGCCAAGGCCATGGCGTAAATGGAGGTGGTCAAGTCCCGAGAGCTTCCCGCAGCAGCGGCGACGCCAGCAGTCCAAGCCTGTGGGGTCAGCCTTTGTAATCTGTGGGGTCAAAGTAGGTACTAATAGCTAGGGGTCAAAGGATTATCAAAACCTGTGGGGTCGGCTGACCCCACAGCCATAACGTGGCTTCGCCACTGTCCCGCAGCATATGCTCCGATGAGGCCAAACAAGTCCAGTATCATGGCTGCCTGGAGGACATGGGTCTGGAGCATAACCTTGCTTTGTACCAGGATGATGGCCACCAAAGAGGCTACGAAGGCGACGGAGTTGCAGTAGAAGAAGGTCTTGTACCGCTTAGCGTTCACTGTGAGGAGGATCGGGTCACCAGCCATGTGCCCGTTCCCATTATCCGGCCAGACGCCACCGGGAGGGTCCAGCCCCGCTTGGCAAGTGTTGGTTGCTGCAAGAGTGGCTAGCAACAGTACAAGGGAGCGATCCTGATCCGTTGCCATCCTATGTAATTGGGGAGCAAAAGAGGTCATTTAAATCCAATGATTTTCAGAGGAAGAAGAATAAGAAAAGGGATGTGCTCCCGTAGTACCTGCTGCCATTAGTCTCCGGACCTGGAGCTATTGTTATTGCTTTTCGCAAGCTCCAGCATGAGTCTCCGGACCTGGAGCGTTGGAAGCTTTTGATTTTGGTCCAGAACCAGGTACTTGCAGCTTGTATGGTATCTTGAACAAATGCAACTTGAAGCAATGCTATGAATGCCAGGACGGCAATAACCAGGCTGCCCACATAGAAGTTGGTGTCGGTCTCCCTGCAGCTGCCGGCCGTGTATGAGACGATGAGGCTGATCAGCGCGACAGCGATGCACCAGTATGCCCCAGTCACGCGAGGCTTTCTGTCCAGAAGCACCACAATGACAAACAGTGACGCAACGAACGCGGTGGTGTTGAAGTAGAGGAAGACCCTCAAGCGAGCTCCATGGCGGTCCTTGAGAATCGCGTCGCCAGGCCGGTGACCGTTCTCGGTGTTGTCCCAGAAGCCGCCTGGCGTGCTCATACCTGCAACGTACGTGACGCTCACTGCAAACGTCGCGAGCAGCATGAGGACCTTGCGGAGCCGTTTCTCTTGCACAGGGTCATTGTACTCGTGGTCGTGCGAGAACGAGGCCAGCACCATCTGGAACATGAGGTAGATGAGGACGGCAGCCACCAGTACCGAGGAGTTGATGGTGGTGGACGTGTCCCGGCAGGTCCCAGCGGCGTAGGCCCCCATGACGCTCATCAGGTCCACCACCATGACCACCCGCAGCGGCAGGAGGCGGAGCTGCCTCTTCTCTTCCAGGAGGGTGAGGAACAGGACGAGGACGATGATCACGAGCAACGAGGCAAACACGGTGGCGTTGCAATAGAAGAACACCAGGTACCGGCGGTAGCTGGTGGTCCGGATGATGGAGTCGCCGGCGAGTTGGCCTGAGGCGGCGACGGTCTCCTGCCAAACGCCCCCAGGCGGGTTGAACCCTGCGGCGTATGTCACCGTAGCCACCAGCGTTGCCAGCAGCAGGATGTACTTGCTCAGTTCCAGCATGAGCTTGTAGCTCTCGATCACCTCCTTGGGCTGGCTGCTTCCATTTGCTGGAGGCTGATGATCCTGGGGCTGGCTGTTTTCATTTGTTGGATTGGGGCAGTCAATTGTGATCTCAGTTGGGCTGTTCTGGCGTGCTGGCTCGGCCTCCATTTGCACAGAAAAATGGTGCCTCAAGGTTCAACTTTCAAAAAAAAAAAAAAACTTGTCGATGGAATTAAGGACAAGACCTGAATCTGTGTCCGGTATATAGCTGACCCGGCAAGCTTGCTCGTCAGCATGACAACCTGGTATAACGTCATAAATAATTATAAAGGAGGAAGCAAAAGAAAAACGGTATTGCAGCCAAATTTATCATTATACATGGTGTCGTTGGATCAGCATCTGACGGACATATTTGTGTTATGAGAGCAACTCCAATGGGGCGACCCAAAAAGACGGCGCATTTGTCCGCTTTTTGTCCGTTTGGGTCGGCCGCCCGCCCGGCGTCTGCTCAGTTTTGCATTTGGGTCGGCAATGCACCCAACACGCTGACCCATTTCATGTCCACATTCAACTTTTAAATAAAAAAAGGCCCGCGGCCGATCATGCCAGCGGCCATGTCTCATGCCGGCACCATGCCAGCAACGGCATATAATGCCGGCTTCAGAAAATACCACAGTTCATCTTTGGCGCTTTTCATGACCGCCGCACACATGCCAAGACACAAAAATGGTGGGACTTGGAGTTCGACCACGCCATCGCGGCTCCGTGGTCATGCCAAGACACCCGCCAAGATACAAAAAGATGGCCCTCGACGCCATAGATCACTCGTCCTGGAACTTGAGCATGTCGGCATGCATCTTCTGGAACCACGACCTCTTCCTTGACGACAAGGCGTTGAGATCCACCTTCATGATCTCCACTCCGGTCATCATGCTTGCAAGAGCCACTTCTTTCGCCTTTGTCTTGGCGTTGGCGGCCTCGATCTCTAGCATCTTGGCTTGCTTCTCGGCCTCGAGCTCAAACATCTTGGCTTGCTTCTCGACGTCAAGATCAAGCCTCCTCCTTTGGATCTCCATGAAAGCATCCATTTGCTCCGCCTTGAAACGCCGGCGCTCCTCCTCTCTTGAATCCTTCTTATTCATCATGCCGTCCACGCTTGCGATCAAGGCGTTGGTGGCGATCTCGCTTGTCCTCCTTCTTGGAGTTGGTCTTCCCCCGCGGCCGTGCCGACTCGCCCTCCCCAACATCCTCCACGGCGCCCTTCCCCCCACGTGCCTTGAGCGCGGCATATTGTGCCTTGAACTTCTCTTCGTCCTTGATGACCCGATAGCAATGGGAGAGGTTGAAGCACTTGCCATTGTGTTGAACCTTGAATGCCTCCAAAGCTTGAAATGCCTACAAAATGTTTCCATGCAAGCATATGGGCAAGTGATAGCAAATGAAGACGTAAAAGAATGATCTTGATGGCACAAAAGAGGCCGACTTGCTTGCTATCATACCATGTCTTGCACGCCGATGCCGCTCACGGGGAGGGCCTTGACGCTCTCAAGGGTGGCACAAAACTTGTTGCACTCTTGTTGGATCACCCTCCACCGCTTGGAAATGGAGACCCACCCGCGCGTGCTCACAAATTGATAGGGTGGAAACTTCTTGCGCTCATGAAACTCGTGGTGCACACGAGTCCAAAAGGTTGAATGCTTTTGCTCGGCGCCCGTCTTTGGGTCTTGTCCAATGTCTCGCCAACACTCGCAAAGAAGCTTGTCCTCGGCAGCTGTGTACGCCTTTGTGCGCTTGCTCTTGCGCTTCGGCTTAGGACCGACGGTTTGGTTGGCGAGCTCGTCCTCGAACAAAGGCTCCACTTCGATGTCGCACTCGTCCTCTTCCTCCAGACCATAGTCGTCCAGGAACTCGTGGTCGAGGGGGAAGCCGTCCAGGTCGATGCCGACCTGATCACACATGAAGGCCGCCTGATCGGGATCATAGCTGGCCGGCGTGAACGCCAATGGCGTCCTGGCTTTGCGTCTCCTCGGGATCGTAGCCAGCGCCCGGCGCACCACCCTCGAAGATGAGGTGTTGCATGTAGTCCTCGTCGACGGCGGACGACATTTCCTCGAATAGGTTGCGGGCGTCCGGGAGACCGCCGGCCGACGTCTGTCGCGCACGTTTCCTCGTGCTGTCGAACGACGAGCCACCGACCACCGGGGTGGCGTTGAGGTCGATGGGCACGGGCACGGGCGTGGAAGGCGCGACCATGCTCACGTCGGGTGAGCACTCCCCGGAGAGGTGGGAGGCCTGCGAGTAGACGCGGAAGCCGGGGACCGGGTTGCAAGACGATGCGCGGGGTGAGTCGGGCATCACCATCCGAGGAAACGCCGACGAGCCGGCCGCCACGACGACGGGCGGCTTGACGAGGTCAGGCTGCTAGGGTTTACCCCAAGCATGTAGAGCTGAAAGTGCTAGTTATCGACTAGAGGGGGGGTGAATAGGCGATTTTTATGAAAGTCTTCAAAACATGAAAAGTTTTGAAGACAAACAATAGAAATGACCCTTTTGATATGCAGCGGAAGGTAAACTACACTAAGCAAGCCATAGTCAAGTATGCAATGAAGTGAAAGCACGAAGACTAATGACAGCTAGGTAGTAAGGATCAGGATGGAAGATGGTATGAAGCCAAACAACAATAGTAGTCAAGCAATGAAGTCAAATAGGTATGGCAATCAGGCAATGGCTTCACGAAGACAAACTGTATGTAATGTGAGGGAGAGGATAGAACCAGTCACTTGATGAGGACACAGGATTTGTTGGACCAGTTCCAGTTGCTGTGACAACTGTACGTCTGGTTAGGGAGGCTGAGATTCAACTCAGAAGACCACGTCTTCACCTTATTCCCCTTGAGCTAAGGACACCCAGTCCTCGCCCAATTACTCTGGTAGGTCTTCAAGGTAGACTTACAAACCTTCACAGACTTCGTTCACCGGCGATCCACAACGACTCTTGGATGCTCAGAACGCGACGCCTAACCGACTGGAGGATTCACAGTCCTCAAGTGTAACAAGTCTTCAGGTCACGCAGATGTAAATACTTCAAAGGATGCCTAACACTCTTTGGCTCGGGTGTTTGGGCTTTGTCCTCGCAAGGATTTCTCTCTCTCAAAATCTTCGGAGGTGGGTTGCTCTCAAACGACAAAAGCCGTGCACTAACTCTCACGCAACACCAATTTATGATGTAGGGGTGGGCTATTTATAGCCACTAGGCAACCTGACCGATTTGTCCGAAATGACCCTCGGTCACTAAGGAACCGACACGTGTTCCAACGGTCGATTTCAAACACACACGGCAACTTTACTTGGGCTACAAGCAAAGTCGACTCATCCATCTCTGGATAAGATTTGCTCTCATTGTCTTCGTCAAGACATAGGATTTGGTTGAGCATCACTTGATCACTCGACTTTGTTCACTTGGACCCCACTTAACAAAGGCGGTGGTTCCTATGACTCAACAAAGAAGAAAAGGAAACGACATTTAAACAACTAAGTCTTCAAGGCTCCATAGTCTTCACTCAATGTCTTCTCGTGTCATAGTCTTCAATGTGAATATCTTCATATACCACCACCGCCTTCAATGTCTTCATACATTTTTAGGGTCGTCTCGGTAGGTAAACCGAATCAATGAGGGACTACTACCTGTTATCCTGCAATTCTCACAAACACATTAGTCCCTCAACCGTGTTTGTCGTCAATACTCCAAAACCAACTAGGGGTGGCACTAGATGCACTTACAATCTCCCCCTTTTTGGTGATTGATGACAAACTGGTTGAAGTTTTCAACGGGGATAAAGTATGTGAAATTGTAAAGGATAAAAGTATTGTCTTCATAAGTGACAAAGGTTCCCCCTAAAGATGTGCATATAAGTAATTTGCTTTTGGAATGCAAATGCACATGGCAGGTTGTACTTGTGGAGATCCTCTTCAACTTATGACGATAATTCATCATGCATGATTTGATATAACGAAGATAATGACATGCATAATGAAAAATGGATGTCTGCAAAATGACCTAAGTGCGGAAGTTATCATCGCACATGCGGAATTTATCATCGCATCACAGAATAGCAAATAAGTAGCAGACGGCCATCGAGTTTAAGTGTTACAACTCAAAGAACCAAATGTATCAAAAGCGAGAGTTGTAGACACTAGGCAAAATATAAAGCAACCGCCCATATGGACCCGCTTGAAGACTATCAACTCATATGCTTCTCCCCCTTTTGTCAGTAAGGACCAAAAAGGTTTGAAGACATAGAGCTAGTACGCGTTCCCAGAAGGAGTAGGAGTAGATGCAGGGTCCGCGTCGGGGTTTGGCGGTGCAGACGAACTTGGTGCAAAGGTCGATTCGCTACCAAGTCGTGGGTGTTGAAGTAGCATCATCTTCATCATCGATCACTCCGGCATTCACCGTTGCAGCGGAGGAAGAATAGTCAGAGTCTTCAAGAGATGGAGTTCGACGTAGGACAACATTCCTTGGGGGAGTGGTGTCAAACTTGAATCTTTCAGTGAAGCCATCGTCTTGAAGATCTGCTTCAGCACTGAGCAATGTCAAACTCTTCCATGATCGCCGACGATGTGTCTCGTGAGTGACAAAAGCATTCTTGGTGGCAAGATTGCGAATGCGATTGACCGTCCACCAAGAGACTTTGCATCTGTCGCTTAAGCCAGAAGTGATGCTTGTCTTGTTTCTGATGCAGTGCCGCAAGAAGTTCTCGGTCATTCAGAACACGAGAGCGCTTCCGAGGCCTTTGGGCAATGGTGCTCTCAGTAGCTTCAGTCTGAGCTCGGTGAGGTAAGCGAGTATTGCCAGCCAATGGATAAACACGAGTGACTGCTTGGACCCCTTCAATGGGTTGCGAGAAGCTTTGGTGATCAGCATTTTGAAGACTAAGGGGCTCCTTGGCAGGTTCTAGGTATATGACTTGAACTGACATATCAACCTCTGGCAGAAAGATCAGATGGTTGCGAGTAGATGGCTGATAGTTGACAGCTGAGTGTAGCTTGATAAGGCGCATGACCCACGGAGCGTAGAACTTTAGGCCAAAAAGATCAGAGCCAGACGCAGCCAACTGTCGGATAAAGAAGTCTTAGCATTGAAGCTGATGCCATTGAAGATATAAAAGACCAAAGTCTTCATTGCTCCTTCAAGTTTTGCAGCTGATGAATGTCCTTTGACAGGCCATAGAGTTCGCCTGATGATGTGATAGATTGTGCGAGGCAGATACTCGAGGTCTTCTACAAAGAATTCCTTTGGGTAATCAGCGTCAGGTGGCAGAGGCTTCATCATGCTCAACATTTGGCTCATGTTGGGCTCTGGCTTATGGAAGATACTCTCCAATGCATTGCGGTGAAGCTGACAACCAGGTTCATAGAGCTCTCCTGGAGTGGGCAGGCCGGTAAGCTCAATGATGTCAAAGGCTTTGGCTTCATGATGGACATTGCCTGTCATCCACTCAAGGACCCAAGTCCTCGGGTCCCTGTTGTAGCCGCGAATGTGGAGGGTAGCATAAAATTGAAGCAGAAGTTCTTCATTCCAATGCTCCTTGTCAGTCACAAAGTGAAGCAAACCCGCATCACAAAAGCAGTCGAGGGCTTCTTCAAGGCATGACAGTCCAGCAATGGCTTCAGTGTCAAGACGCATATGAGGGAAGATGCGCCCTTGATCATAAAGAATACATGAATAGTAGGTACGCTGCTGATAGCTCCAGAACCGATCAGATGAGATCCTTGCCTTAGAGTAGGGGTTCTTGGCGCTGTTGAAGAAGGTGTTGTGCGCTATGAAGGCATTAGCATTGAAGGACCCTGGCGAAGTGGCGAGACAGAAACACAGGCGATCTTGGCTTTGGCTTCAACCCGAGGCCTATGCTCGGCGTGGTAATCAAATTGAGGACCATCGGTGGGTGGAGGAACCGTAAGAGGCCATTTCGATGTTGATGAGTGGCCATAGTTGTATGCTTGCTCGATAGTATGTGGCCTTGGAGGCGGAACAGGAGCAGTGGCATTGACTTCAGGCTGCTGATTTGCGTCAGGTGCAGCATGAGCTTCTGGTGTTGTCACATCAGGCACCACATTGACTTCAGGCGCCACATTAGCTTCAGTGGTGGTGTTGGTGGCCTCCTTAGTATGTGAATCCTCCACTTCAGGAGCTGGAGGGGCGGACACGTTCTCCTCGAGAACAACTTGGTTGGCAGGGGGTGTGGCAACACGTGCTTCTCTTGGTTCTTCTTTGTCATCGGCTGATGCAGCCGGAATATCTTCAGCCGCTTTGGCTTCAGACTCAGGGATGTTCACAGTAGGAGAGGCTTGAGGAAACACCTGGCGTGAAACAGATTGGTGCTCATCTCCTTATGGAACACTTGACAGATTGACTTGTGGCCTTGGTCCTTCTGAAGCTGCGAAACGCGGCGGCGCTTGTGGAGATGGAGTTGGTTGGGCCTCAAAGTCTTCATCGTCAACCACCGGAGTGGTGACCTGAGTTGGGGGAGTAACTGGTGTGTCTTCATCACGTGGGGAATCTTGAGGGTGATCAGCCCATGCATGAGTCATCCTGAGCAATTGGCGCCAATGGACGACCAATGCTGATGAGTTCGCTGTTCGTGAGAACAGACGATGATACCACATTATGCTCGATCTGAGGAAGGACTTCATCATCTTCAACATTGTCGTGATGACCAATGTCTTCAGCTGCGGTGGGGTCAATAGCTGGAATATCTTCAGCTTTAGGAGCCTCTGTGGAAGCAGGCTCATGAACTATCATGCGTCGTTCTTGGTGTGCAGAATCAGGACGAGCAATGGAGATTGGCTCGACTACAAGGGGCTCTGTGGGAGCAGCCCGGTCTTTATTGGTCTTGCGCTTCTTGGTGGGTGGAGCAAAGATCGAGGTGTTCTTGGTCTTGCGCTTCCGGCCTTGGCTTCACCGCCCTTGTCTTCCGAAGCTCTGAAGTCACTGTGGGGACCTTAGGCTTCACGCGTCATCTTTGGCGAGTGGAAGACAATGCGAGGCTCTTCCCGCCTAGATGGTTCAGTTTGGTCCACAGATGGCTTCTTCTTCTTGGCAGCCATCCTGGGGTCAATGCCTGGACGCCCAAGAGCCTTGCGCTTTTCAGCTTCATTGTAAGCCTGAACGCACTTGGCAGCAAGAATCTTCATGCGCTCACGAGAACCTTTAGCTTCTTCACGTCTCTTGTGAAACGCCTCTTTGAGTTCATGCAGCATGACCTTGAAGTTCTGGACATCCTTCACACTGAGCCTGACCATATGCTTCTTGAACTGAGCCTTTTCAAAATCAATTTTGTGCTTCAGCTCAACAATTTTCTGAGCAAGAGATAGCTCAGGAGCAATGGCGCCGTGAAAGGAGACGCTGAGGCCAATTGGAAGTTGCAAATCATCAAAGCTGAGATTGGGGGTGTCAAACCACTCATCAATGAAGTTGTTGATAACAGCCACGTCAAAGAGAGGCAAGTCATTGAAGATTTCTGCTTCTTGCTTGCTCTTTATCAATTGCTCAAGAGCGTCATCAGCAAGATCTTCGTCACTCGACAGATCAATGGCTTCATTCTCGTTTCTTAAAACGACAGCAGGAGTCAGAGCAGGACTGAAGGAGTGCATGGGCTTCTTCTTTTTCTTCTCGGTCTTGGAGACGCGAGAGAGATCTTCAGACTGCACACTTTGTGCAGGAGGAGCAGTGGCCAAGGGCTTCACTAGCGAAGCTTTTGGTGGAGAGGACGGCTTCGGAGCCTTGGGTTTCTTCTGCTTCTTCGGTTTCGGAGGTGCAGGCGCTTCATCAGAGTCAGCGTCATCTGCAGGTCGATCCACATCTGCCCCTTGAACCTTTATATGAGTGATGAGACCTCCTAAGTCATAGAAGGGCCCAACAAGATTTGGTTCAGCTTCGCGCGTGCCATCGACACGAGGCTCAGAGGGGCTAGGGTTGAAGTCTAATCCCCAAGATTTCTTGTTCTCCTTGGCCGAGTTCTTGGCAAACTGAAAATTGCGTTTGAACAGATTGTCATCTCGACACCATAGCAAAGACGATGGGTCGGCATCAGCTGGTTGTGGCCCTCGGACCATGCAAGGATAGAAGCCTTGCTCAATGGCTTCAGACTACGGACACAGGTGGAAGATTTTGTAGAAAATATCTCCCCATGGTTGCTTGATGGCATTCTTCTCGGCATACTCCTGGGTCACGAACATGTACTTGTACCCTTGTTCTGCTTAATATCTTCAATCCATTGGATTCGAAGTCTTCATGTCGACCATAACTTTCTTCGGGATCAGTTTTGTATAGTTCATATAGATCTTCGGGCAGATCCATTGATGTACCCCCATGGCGCTGTCTGCCACCCTTCCTAGCTGATTTCTCGGTTGCCATGAAGTTTAAACTTAAAGGCTTCAACGCTGCCATAGGCTTCCGTCTGCTGGTCAGACAGGAACTTGCTTCGGGAGAGTTGATGCGATGTTGTAAGAATTCTGCAAATGAATGCAGACTATGAGAACCAAGGGATTCTCCCACGGACATATACCGTGACAAAGATTAGAGATGCGAGGGAAGGGAAGAGGTCATATGCATTCTCAGAAGATTTTGAAGATAAATCAGTTTAGAAGACATTGACCTCATAGCGCGAAGACATTCACTTATATGTTGAGAGTTGGTTCCAGATTTGTATGAATCCAAGAATAAGTACAAGTGAGGAATCTAACTATGTGTGAAGCATAAGTGAATATACTAGGCATTGTATGAGATGCAAACAGGATAGATCTAACTTTGTGTAGGCAGAAACCACTTTTGGTAAAAGGATGAATCTTTAGGATCAAAAAGACGGTAAAAAGAGGGTTTTTATTTACCAAACGAAGAACTGCTAAACGGAGAAGAAGTGGAGGCCGAGCAGTTCGATATTCCGTGCCCTAACTTGGCGACGGAGGACACCTACGGCGGCGGCGAAGAGGTCGATGTTCGCGGCCGGCGTGAAGACGTCGGAGAAGTCGCGGCAATTAAGCGCCGTCAAGGGCGTCGTCGAGAGTTAGCGGTGGCGCTTAGGGTTTGGCGAGGTGGAAGAAAGATTTTGACAATGATTGGACTTGCATTTATAGGGAAAGGGACGGCACAAATAATTACGCAGTGTGCCTGGCGGTTCACATTTGAGGGACACGTATGCATATGCAACACATTTGGGGTTGTCCCATCGCCCCACGCTCACCGGACTGTCAGATGGTCGTTCCGTCTTCTCTGGATTTCAGGCAATAAGAATAGAGCATTTAGAATAGATTTAATGTTTGTCTCTGTATCTTCTGCTGACAAGGATACAGAGAAGACATTCGACAGTTTCAACAGAATGCATATGATTTAGATAGATAGAGTTTGAGGTAGAAAGCATAAAGGGATTAGGGTCCAATCACATTCACTTAGTTCAAAAGATTCAACAGAGAAGACATAGCTATAAGTGAATGCTGTAGAGGACAGAACACTAATATATATATATATATATATATATATATATATATATATATATATATATATATATATATATCAGAATACAACCAAATCAACATAGTGAAGATAATCAATAAGACAAGTTGAAGTTGACGACAAACCAAATGCGAAGACATATCAAATGTAACGCCATGAGAAAAACACTTCAAACAGAAGAATTTGATGGTGGCGTTACCCACCGTATAGGAAGTATTAGACCCAGACACGGCGCACAATTATCGTGGCGCTCCGAAGTCAAATTCCACGTTAATGTATTCACACTTAGAATATAAGTCTTCATTGATTGAAGATATACTTTACTTAGTGTGTTGCACATCTAAGTCATCAACATGCATAAGTGTTAGGATGTGTGCCTGATCACAGGACATTTGAGGGTTCCAAGATATTTAGCTCACACCGTAACTTGCAAAACCTTTTCTCATCCAAGGGCTTTGTGAAGATATATGCCAGTTGCTCTTCAGTGTTGACGTGTATGATATCAATATCTTCCTTCATGACATGATCTCTGAGAAAGTGATGACGGATTTCAATGTCCTTTGTCTTCGAGTGCTGAACTGGGTTGTTGGCAATCTTGATGGCGCTTTCGTTGTCGCAGTAGAGTGGTACTTGTTTCAGATGGATGCCATAGTCCTTGAAAATTTGCTTCATCCATAGAAGCTGAGCGCAGCAAGATCCAGCAGCAATGTATTCAGATTCTGTTGGGAATATAACTACTGAGTGTAAACCGCCCTGAAGGGGCCGGGTTACCCTCATCCATGATCAGGGCCCACGGAGGAGGCCCAAAGCCCAGAGGCGGATTAGGATCCATTCATGTAAACCGCCTTAGTCTTGTAACTTGAGTCAGAAGATAAGAGAGAAGAGACCGAGCCGACACTTGTATGAGCCGGATCGGGACTCAGAGACCGGCCAAGGCCAACCCGTGTATATAAGGGGACGACGGCGGTGAGTTAAGGATGAGAATTCGAGGTCGAGGCGGCTATTGCTCCCTAGGCGCCAAATCACATCAATCCCATCACAACTAGACGTAGGCTTTTACCTTCATCGAAGGGGCGAACTAGTATAACTCCCGTGTCTTTGTGTCCGCTTTAACCCCTCTAGGTTAACCCGCACGATGGCCTCGCGACTAAGTCCTTTCATGAGGACATCTCGCCGTGACAATTGCCTGACGACAGCTTGGCGCCCACCATGGGGCTATCGCCACGATGGTTTGATGATCTTAGAGGGCAAGTTCGGCGACTCGAAGGCTATCTTGTGGGCCGGATGACTAAGAGTCGCCGCGTCAAGCTCTACATCGACGATGCGGATCGGGGCCCCGAGGCCGCTCGGTAGAGTACGGATACCGGGTCCCTTTGGCGGCATACACGTGTTCATCGGCAAGATCGGGCGAGCCAGGGCCTGGGCCGAACATCTGCACCGACCTCGTCGAGACGGCTCGTGGGCGAAGAAGAGTCCTGCCTCGCTAAACCGGCGGTCAGCGTGCTTTGTGGGAGTCGCCCACGGAGACTACGAGGACGGATCAGATCCGGGCGGCGAAACCGTTGTCTACTCTGGCGACGAGTCGTCACCGGAGAAACCGAAGTCTCTGCATCACCCGCAAGATGGCGGATCGGGGCTGTTCGACGGTGAGAGTATTCCGGACCCTTTGATCTACCCAACCGGGTTGGAATCTTCATGGCGGTACATAGCGGCGCTTCACTCTTCGATCATGGCGCCTGGTCGCCGGTTCAACAGCGGTGATGGCAGCGGGGAAGGAGGCCTGTCGCTCGCCGCTCAAGTTTTATCGAGCTTTTCGACGCATTGGTGCTGTTTTCATGGCGCGAGGCTAATCCGCCAGATCGGGACCTGCACAATGCGGAGATTGCAAAGGTGAGGGAACAGATCACTAAAGCTAAAGCGGACTGGCAGCCGCGGACGTGAGGATGGCGGCGAACGGCCGCTTTGGATGCGCAGCTTATAGTCTCATGCTGGATCATAGCGCGTCACATGAAGTCAAGAAAATGAAGTACAGATCCCGTTTACCTTCGGTTTTCGAGGGAAGAGCTTTTCAATACCCCGAGGGGGACCAAGAATCCGCCGCCGTGGTAAACCGCCGGAAGCACTGGACGGCCGCACCGGTTCAGCCCCGTGGTGATAGATCTGCCTCGCCATCATACCGGCGCGCTTCAGCATCTGGCAGACACCTCCGGTCACTACTCCAACCCGATGGATAACCTTGTTGCGGCCGCGGCACGGTTGGAGGCGATTCAATTGAAGGTGATTCACCACAGGCGGTAGAGACACGCCGGGTTAAGGAGCTCCTCAGACGGCCTCGCTCAACAGAAGCGTATTCATACGATGCCGATCGGATCCACTCTACCCCCGCCAAGCCGGAGCTATAGCCGACGCTACCGACGAACCGCCGTGTCAAGCAATGCGCAGCGTGGTCCGCCTCAAGGCAACAACCCGGCGGGTGGCTTCAAGATGCTCAAGTGGTAGTGGACCGCGCCAGGCACGAGGGAGGCCGAAAGAAGCGACAATCGAGGATCATCACCGCGCCGCGGTTCGTCTGACCATCTTGAACCAGGGGTCACGCCCGCTCTTTGGGGTGCCTTGCCTCGTCCCGCTTTCATAGCGTCGCGCTTTGCCCAAGGATTTCAAAGGGCCACGCAAGGTGCCCAATTATACCGCCGATTTGGCTCCGAAGCATGGATAGAAAGCTATGAGATGGCCATGGAGATGCTGGATGTGGATGAAGCTGCGTGTACGAAGTATTTCACAATGATGTTGGAAGGTACGGCCCGGACTTGGTTGAAGAACTTGCCGCCCAACTCGATCAGTTCATGGACCCAGTTGCGGACCCGGTTCATTCAAAATTTCAAAGACACTGTAAGCAGCCCATGTCTGTGGTGGATTTAGCGGCTTGTGTCCAAAGCGGAGGAGAATCCACAACCCATTGGGTGCGCCGTTTTGGAAGTTTTACATTCTTCGCACCGGATCAACCCCGATTCCATGATCTTAACCTTGAAGCCAATTGCGGTTTGAACCGTTGAAATTGAAGCTGGGTCGCATTAAGCGTTTTGCAATGACATGGGCACTCTAATGGGCGTTTTGGTAAAGTATGCTGATTCGATAGTACCAAGGATCCCGAGTCGGAGGATGACGAAGTGGGAAGGGAAAGCAGAACAGCAACTCCAGGCCAGCGACATCATTCGGCAGTAATGGAGGGAACAAGCGTAAAGCAACGGTAACATGGGCTTTGTAGCCAACACCAACGCGCATACGACAAGGGTCACGCGCAAGGGTAAGCAATCAAACCGGCGGTCACAATCCGGATCGTCTCAATTACATATTGAATCAACCTTGTCCGAAGCATGGGACGAAGGAGGCACCGCAAACCACCTTTGGAAGGATTGTTATATTATGCGTGAGTTCAAAAACTCTAACTCTTTCCGGTATGATCAAGGGCCCGGCGGTTCGTGGTCCGCCCGGTTACGGTGGAGGAAATTCCGCCCAGGTACGGTGGTAATCCCAAGGGCAAGGCAATCGTAGTAATCGTAACAATCGCGAGTAATCGTAACAATCGTAACAATCGTAACCAAGGGGTTACAATCAACAACAACAGCAATGGGTTACCAAATTAACCCAAAGCAGTTGAACGGTGGATGCATACCATGTCTTTACCACCAGCTTGGACAGACGAGACCAAAAACTTCGTAAGCGGGCGGTCGGTGTTGTTGAACTGCTGCCCGCATTACCTACGCTGGTCGAGCAACCTATCGTATGGAGCGAGAGGACCATCCTCCCCGGGTTTACAATCCGGCCGCTTAGCCCCGTGGTGGCGCCTCGTAGGAGGATACAAGTTTACCAAGGTGCTTATGGATGGAGGGAGCAAGATCAACATCACTGTACTACGAGACCTTCCGGCGTATGGGGTTAACGGATAGGCATCTTAGGTCGTCCAGACACAGTGTTTCACGGTGTGGTGCACAGCAAGTCGGCATACCCGATCGGTAAGATAGCTCGAAGTGGCCTTTGGGGACGAACATGACTCGGATCGGAAGCGTTGACGCTTGAGGTGGTGAAAATTCAAAGCCCTTACCACGCCCTCTTGGGCGGCCGGCTTATGCTAAGTTTATGGCACGGCCCTGTTATGTTTATTTGCAGCTGAAAATGCCGGGTCACAAAGGGACGATAACGGTTCATGGGAGCCGCCGGATCGCTTTGGAGTGCGAGGAAGGTGATGCAGCTTATGTAGAGTCGGTTTGTGCCACTGAAGAGCTAAAGTATTATAAAGACAATGTTGACCAGGCGGATATGACCCCTTTAAAGAAGCCAACTACAGAGCACGATCCGGATTTGAAGTTCAAATCGGCGGCTGAGACGAAACTTGTTGATTTTGTGCTCGGCGATTCGCCCAAGCAGCTTCACCATCGCTGCCAACTTGGATCCTAAATAGGAAAGCGCGCTCATCGAGTTCATCCGTGAGAATCGGGACATTTTTGCATGGAAGCCGTGTGTACCGAGGGAACTCAATGAGCACACTCTTAATGTTGACCCCAAGTACGCACTGCAAAGCGGTTTCTTCGCGGTTTAATGAGGAAAGGCGCAAGGCCATTGGAGAGGAAGTTGCTAGGCTCTTAGCAGCGGGGTTTATCGTTGAAGTCTTTCATCCAGAGTGGCTTGCTAATCCGGTGTTGGTCCTTAAGAAGAATGGCACTTGGCGCATGTGTGTGGATTACACAGATCTTAACAAAGCTTGTCCAGCAGATCCTTTCGCCCTCCCCCGCATTGACCATATTATTGATGCTACGACGGGTTGTGAGCGTTTGAGATTTTTGGATGCGTATTCCGGTTATCACCAGATTAAGATGGCGGTTAAGGACCAGGAGAAGACGGTGTTTATCATCCCTTTTGGAGCCTTCTGCTATGTATCTATGCCTTTTGGGCTCAAGAGCGCCCAAGCAACTTGTCAGCGTTGCGTACAGAATTGCTTGCACGAACAGATCGGCCGTAACGTGCACGCTTATGTGGATGATATCGTGGTGAAGTCAAGGCGAAGGAAACGTTGATTGAGGATTTAAAGGAAACTTTGACAACTTGCGGGTGTATAAGATGATGCTCAACCCGCCAAGTGCGTCTTTGGTGTTCCGGCAGGCAAGTTATTGGGCTTTCTCGTGTCCAACAGGGGATCGGCTAATCCGAAAAATTACGGCTATCACCTCCTTGGCTAAGCCAAAGTGCATCAATGATGTCCGGCGTTTGGCGGGCGGATTGCTGCGCTAAGCGGTTTATCACCGCCTAGGCGAGAAGGCCATTCCTTTGTACCGAATCTTTGAAGAAGACGGATCGCTTTGTCCGGAGTTCAGCCGCTAATGAAGCATTGAGGATTTGAAGCGGCGGTTGGCCAACCCGCGGTTCTCGCCGCTCCCATTGACAAAGAGCCGCTGCTGTTATATGTTGTCGCTAATGCCGAAGCGATTAAGCGTGGCCATCGTGGTGGAGCGGAAGGAGGCGGGAAGGAGTATCCGGTTCAACGGCCGGTTTATTACATCAGCGAGGTCCTCATTGAGTCTAAGCAGAGATATCCACATTGGCAGAAGCTGGTATATGGGGTTTTTATGGCAAGCCGGAAGCTAAAGCAATATTTCCAAGGGCACCCCATCACGGTGGTTAGTTCAGCTCCCTTGGGTGACATCATACGTAACCGGAGGCGATCGGCGGATTGCTAAGTGGGCTATAGAGTCAGCCGCACGGTTTAAGGTATGTGCCTCGGACGGCAAGATAATCTCGTGCACTTGTGGATTTCATTAATGATTGGACGGAGTTGCAAGCGCTGAAGAAAAGCCGGATCATACCTATTGGACCATCCACTTTGATGGGTCCAGCAATTGAAGGGCTCGGGGCCGAGTCGATTAACTTCCCCGCGAGGTGACAAGTTCTCATTCGTTCTCCGCTTAATGTTCCCTTGTACTAACAATGCAAATTTGAGTATGAAGCTTTGCTCCATGGTCTCCGGATGGCTAAGGAAATGAATCTCACCGGGTTAAATGCTTTGGTGACTCGGACTTGGTGGCCCAAAGCAAGTATCGTGTACTTGGGATTCCAAAGATCCACTCATGGATGCATACCGTCTGGAGGTGGATGTTGTCGCGGGGCACTTTAAAGGATATCGGTGGACCATGTGGATCGTCGGAAGAACGGCGGGTGATGCTTTAAGCCGGCCGGGCTCTCAACGTAAACCAGTCCCGCCCAACGCCTTCCTTGATGTAATCGCACAATCCGCCGCTTAAGCTTCCCGATGAAGTTGATTTGGCTATTCCCGATCCGGAGGCTCGATTGGTGGCGGCCTTGCATGTCATTCCGGATTGGACGCTCCTTATTTGGCATACATGAACCGGGCGAAGTTACGGAAGATGAGACGTTGGCCCGGCAGATAGTTCGCGGTCTAAGTCTATGACCATTGTTAATGGCGAAGTTGCATCATTGCAAAGGTGTCGTATGCGTTTCAGCGTTGTGTGTCCCCGAGGAGGGTTGTGAGATATTGCGAGAGATCCATGAAGGGGACTGTGGTCACCACGCCGGTTCAAAGTCCTTGGTGGCCAAAGCGTTCCCGCCACGGTTTCTATTGGTTGACCGCCCATGCCGATGCGTAAGATCTGGTCCGGACGATGTGATGGTTGCCAAAAGTTTTCCAGACGTGCTCATGTACCGCCCAAGAATTGAGGATGATTCCAATTACTTGGCCGCTTATGCGACTTGGGGTCGGATATGGTCGGACCTTTCAAAAGGTCCAAGGACAAGAAGACCCACCTGTTGGTGGCGGTCGACAAATTTACAAAGTGGGTGGAGGCGAGCTCGTTAGCAAGTGTGATGCGCCACGGCGGTTCGGGCTTCATCAAAAAGGTGATTTTCCGGTTTGGGTTTCCACACAAGTATCATCACGGACAATGGCACCAATTTGTCCAAGGGAGTCATGAAGGCGTTTTGTGAACGAGAGCACATCCGCTTGACGTTTGTTCAAGGGCCCACCCGCAGTCCAATGGTCAAGCGGAACGAGCTAATCAGAGATCTTGAAAGGTATCAAACCCCGCTTATGGTCCCTTTAGAGAGGACGCCGGGTTGTTGGGTGGAAGAGCTTCCATTGGTGATATGGAGCATCAACACTACCCCTAACAGATCTACCGGATACACACCGTTCTTTATGGTCTATGGAGCGGAGGCGGTCCCGCCAATGATATCCGGCCACGACTCACCTCGGGTGGCAGCTTATGTTGAGGCAGATAGCGAGGCTGCACGGTAGGACGCGTTGGATCGACCGGATGAAGAGCGAGATATGGCGGCTGCTCGATCGGCGGTTTACCGCCAGGATCTTCGTCAGTATCACGGTCGGCGGGTTAAAACCAGAACCTTTCAGAAGGAGACTTGGTGCTTGGCTCATTCAAGACCGTAAAGATATGCACAAGCTATCCCCACCTTGGGAAGGGCCTTTTGTGGTCAAGAAGAATCGCTCAACGGGTCATACTATCCGATTGATGTTCGGGAGCGAAAGGACTCACGACGTCCGAGGAGGAGACCAACAGCCGTGGAACATAGCTCATCTTCACCTTATTATACCTGAGCCATCGGCTCCACTTATGTACATATTAAGACAATGTATATATTATGAATAAAAGCAATAAACCGGATCCTCGGCTAAAGCGGGGTATCTGTTTTGTAAAAAGTCCGGTTTGGGTACATCGAGATGTTGTCGTATAGCAGCCTCCGGTTTAACCCTTGGTCTTGCTTTTCATAAGTTTTTGTCACTTGGGGGCTTGGTCGTGTACGAACCAATGCAACACCTTTTGACGGGCGAAAGCCACCAGATCACTTGGGGACATGGTCACGCCTGAACCAACACGCCTCTTGGTCGGCCTAAGGCCATAGAATCACTTGGGGGCTTGGTCGAACCCGAACCATTGCAATGCCACTTGATCGGCATAATGCCACGATTTCGCTTGGGGACTGGCTGACTTGAACCATCGCTACACCTTATAGGGAGCTTGGTCTGTCTCGACCATGGTAACACCATCTCGATCAGCTCAATAAAGCCTCTTCTTGCAAAACGGTTTTTATCATTGCCTTTGCTTCCATATGGTTTGCATACCGATTATTTGACTTTTGTTTGCCTTCTTAATCCGGCGATTTTTTCCGGTTTGATTTTTTCTCATTAACATCCCATTATGGAGTAACAGGGGCTTGTCATGACCCGACACGGTTTACACGGTAAACCGGTATTATACACACAGAGTTGTTCTCCTTTGATGGTAATGGTTTATACAACCTCCGCCCAAGTTTGGCTAGGCTAACTGCATGCCCGACAACAAGTGGCGAGGTATTTTTGGTATCACAAAGTTTTGATCATATACCTCAATACTTTCTTATGTAAATATATAGGCGTCCCAAGCCGGCTAGAGATGCAAGCCGTGGCGGTTTAAGAATTTGTGATTGCAGCAAAATACATTGAAGGTTTCAATACTTCAAACCACAGATGTCGGACCGCCAAGCAAAAGTTACAGACGGAGGGTATAAAGGCATGTTCAAGAACAAAGTGCTAGCTATTCTATTACAAAGCCTTCCAAGGCCCGATGGTTCGCATGGCGTTATGGCCAAGACCTTCGATGCATCACCCGGCTCGACGGATTAAGCTTCCTCGCCGGGTTGACGTGAGGAAGAGGGGCATTTGGCGTCGGTTCAACTTCTTCCTCTTCATCACCCAAAGCCCTAAGTCATTGGTAGACCAGTCAATCCGGGTTAAGGCACGAAGATGCCTCTTCACTTATAAGCTCACCGGATCAACGTCGAGGCATAAGTGTGCTTACGGATTGGAGGAACAAGGCTCGCACTTCGAATGACAAACTCCACCCGCTTGTTGTTGCGTCATAAAAGAGCGGTAAACCGCCAGTTGGCTTCGCCGCCATTGACTCGCCAATGACGCATCTCCTTTGTTACTCGTTTCAGCGTCATTATCAAAGGCTTCACCGTTCTCTTGAGCGCTGGGAAACCCTTGGCTATGTCACCGGATCAAGGTCTGCTATCCACGCCTTTGGCGCGAGTCGAGCCGATGAAGTGCGGCCGGGCCGCGGACCGCTTCAACTCTTCAAGCTGCGCCGGAATCATGGACAGCCGGTCCAAAGGTGTCTTTGATCAAGGACGGAGCTGTGTTGTCGCATCTGATGTGGCACATATGACTCGCTGGGCGCCGGTATACTGCTCAATCGTGGTGTAAGCGGCCTTGAGCTTCTTCCGCACGCCGTCGAGCCCGGATGAGCAATACGCTTGCTCGCACGAGGTTCGTACAGCTCAAGTTAAACCGCGGCAATATTAAGCAGGTGTATTCAAAGGCAAATTTTCTTACCAAAGATGGCGAGGTCATGGCATGAACTTGGCGCTTGATCTGGTAAGCTCTTGATCACCGGTTTAAGAGCTGATTCAAGATCTTCTGCCCGTTTTGTCAAACCGGCTTTCTCGGTGTCCCATTTGGCCCGCTCGGACGTATATCCCTCCTTCAAATTGTTCCATAGTGGCCAAGGCAGTTCTCAATTCATCCTTGGCCTTGGTGATCTCTGCTTGTTGAGTTTCCAAGTTGGTACGAAGGTCCTTGAGTTGCACGGTTTCTTTGGTATATCTCATTCGATAACAAAGGGAGCACGTTAGTTGTGTTATTATAAAGTCCCAAGCTCAATACAAGTATTCAACTTGGCACTTGGGGGCTAATGGCTAATTGATCTCAGTTCGGTATGGGATACAGAAATTAAGTCCCGGTTTAACTATGCTAAGTTGAACCGACCCTTGGGGGCTACAGTACTTGTTGGGGATACAACTACTGAGCGTGAACCGCCCCGAAGGGGCCGGTTTACCCTCGTCCATGATTCAGGCCCACGGAGGAGGCCTGGAGCCCAGAGGCGAATTAAGGTCCATTTATGTAAACCGCCTTAGTATTGTAACTTGTGTTGTAAGTTAAGAAAGAAGAGACCGAGCCGGACGCTTGTATGAGCCGGATCGGGACTCTGTAGACCTGCCGGGCGTCAACCCGTGTATATAAGGGGACGACCAAGGCGAAGTTAGAGTACGTGAGGATTCGAGGCTAAGGCAAAGCTATTGCTCCCTAGTCGCCGAAATCATATCAATCACATCACAACCGGACGTAGGCTTTACCTTCATCAAAGGGGCCGAACCAGTATAATTCCCGTGTCTTGTGTCCGCTTTAACCCCTCTAGGTTAACCCGTACGATGGCCCTACGACTAAGTCCTTTCATGAGGGCATCTGTCGTGACAATTCCACGACAGTTGGCGCCCACCGTGGGGCTATCGCACGATGGTTTGATGATCTTGGAGGGCAAGTTCGAAGGACTCGAAGGTTATCACGAAGGCCGGATGACTAAGAGTCGTCAGCGGCAAGCTCTACATCGACGATGCGGATTTGGGGCCCCGAGGCCGGCTCGCTTGAGTACGGGTACCGGGTCCCCTTGGCGCATACACGTGTTCATCGGCAAGATCGGCGAGCTGTGGCCTGGCCGGACGTCTGCACCGACCTCGCCGAGACGGGCGGGCGAAGAAGAGTCCTGCCAGCTAAACCGGGCGGTCGAGCATGTTTTCATGGGAGTCGCCCACGGAGGCTGCGAGGACGGATCAAAGATCTGGTGACGAAACCGCTTGTCTACTCGGGCGAATTAATCGTCACCGGAGAAACCGAGTCTCTATACCACCGCAAGATGGCCGATCGGGGCTGTTCCGACGGTGAGAGTATTCCGGACCCTTCGATCTACCCAACCGGGTTGGGATCTTCATGGCGGTACGCAGCGGCGCTTCACTCTTCGACCATGGCGCCCACGGTCGCCGGTTCAACAGCGGTGATGGCAGCCGGGAAGGAGGCCCCGTCGCCCGCCGGCTCAAGTTTTGTCAGAGCTTTTCGACGCGTTGGCTATGCTCATGGCAGAGGCTAATCCGCTGGATCAGGACCTGCACAACGCAGAGATTGCAAAGGTGAGAGAACATATCACTAAAGCTAAAGCGGACCTAGCAGCCGCGGACGTGAGGATGGCAGCGGAGCGGGCCGCTTTGGATGTGCAGCTTATAGGCTCATGCTTTGGATCGTAGCGCCACATGAAGTCATGAAAAGGAAGTACAGTCCCGCTTACCTTCGGTTTTCGAGGGAAGAGAGCTTTTCAATACCCGTAAGGCGGGACCAAGAACCCGCCACGGCGGTAAACCGCCGGAAGCACCTGGACGGCCGCACCGTTCAGCCCGTGTGATGGATCTACCTCGCCATCATACCGGTGCGCCCAGAACCATGCAGACGCCTCGGGTCACTACTCCAACCCGATGGATAACCTCGTGGCGGCTGCAGCGCACGGTTGGAGGCGATTCCAATTGAAGGCGATTCACCACAGCGGTAGAGACACGCCGGGTTAAGGAGCTCCTCAGACGGCCTGGCTCAAGAAGAAGCGTATTCATACAGCCGGGATCGGATCCACTCCACCCCGCCTAAGCCGGAGCTATAGCCGACGCCAGCGATTTAACCGGCCGTGTCAAGCAATGCGCAGCGTGGTCCACCTCGCGGCAACAATCCGGCGGGCGGCTTTGAGGATGCTCAAGTGGTAGTGGACCGCGCCAGGCACGTGGGGAGGCCGAGTTAGCGACAGCGGAGGATCATCCGCTCAGCGGTTCGTCTGACCATCTTCGAACCGAGGTCACGTCTGGTTCTTTTGGGGGTGCCTTGCCTCGTCCCGCTTACGTAACGCGGCGCTTGCCCAAGGACTTCAAGGGGTCGCGCAAGGTGCCCAATTATACTGCCGATTTGGCTCCAGAAGCATGGATAGAAAGCTATGAGATGGCCATGGAGGTGCTAGATGTGGATGAAGCCGCATGTGCGAAATACTTCACAATGATGTTGGAAGGTACGGCCCGGACTTGGTTGAAAAATTTGCCGCCCAACTCTATCAGTTCGTGGACCCGCCATAACCCGATTCATTCAAAATTTCAAGACACCTGTAAGCAGCCCATGTCTGTGGTGGATTTAGCAGCTTGTGTCCAGCGGAGGGAGAATCCACAACCCATTGGGTGCGCCGCGTCTCGGAAGTTATACATTCTTCGGACCGGATCAACCCCGATTCCGCGATCTTGACCTTGGAAGCCAATTGCCGGTTCGAGCCATTGAAATTGAAGCTGGGCCGCATGAAGCGTTTTGCCATGACATGGGCACTCTAATGGGCGTTTTGGTAAAGTACGCTGATTCCGATAGTACCAAGGATCCCGAATCTGAGAATGATGAAGTGGGGAAGGGAAAACAGAGCGGCAACTCCGGGGCCAAGCAGATCATTCGGCAGTGCAATGGAGGGAACAAAGCGTAGTTTAACGGCAACATGGGCTTTGTGGTTAACACCAACGCTAGCAGGACAAGGGTCATGCGCAGGGTAGGCAATCAAACCGGGCGGTCACAATCCGGATCGCTGAATTTCATATTGAATCAACCTTGTCCGAAGCATGGGACGAAGGAGGCACCGCGAACCACCTTTGGAAGGATTGTTACATTATGCAGGAGTTCAAAACTCCAACTCTTTCCGGTATGATCAAGGGCCCGCGGCGGTTCGTGGTCCGCCCGGTTACGGTGGAGGAAATTCCGCCCGTGATTCGTGGTAATCCGGGCGGCAAGGCAATCAAAATAATCAAAGTAATCGTAATAAATGTAACAATCGTAACCAAGGGGCTACAATCAACAACAGAGCAATCGGGTTATCAAAGTAACCCAAAGCAGCTTGAACGGTGGATGCATTACACGTCTTTACCACCAGCTTGGACAGACGAGACCGAAAACTTCGTAAGCGGGCGGTCAAGATTGTTGAACTGGCCAGCGCATTACCTACGCTGGTCCGAGCAACCGATCGTGTGGAGCAGAGAGGACCATCCTCCCGGTTTACAATCCGGTCAGCTAGCCCTCGTGGTGGCACCCTGTAGGAGGATACAAGTTTACCAAGGTTCTTATGGATGGAGGAAGCAGCATCAACATCCTCAGACTACGAGACCTTCCGGCGTATGGGGTTGATTTGATAGGCATCTTAGGCCATCCAAAGACAAGAGTTTCACGGAGTGGTGCACGGCAAGTCGGGCGCATCTTGCCGGTAAGATAGCTCGAGGTGACCTTTGGGGACGAACATGACTCGGATCGTAAACATTGACATTTGAGGTGGTGAAAATTCAAAGCCCTTACCACGCCCTCTTTGGGCGGCCGGCTTATGCTAAATTTATGGCACGGCCTGTTGTGTTTACTTACAAATGAAAATGCCGGGTCACAAAGGAACGATAACGGTTCATGGGAGCCGCCGGATCGCTTTGGAGTGCGAGGAAGGTGATGCGGCTTACGCAGAATCGGTTTGTGCCATCGAGGAGCTAAAATATTATAAAGACAATGTTGATCCGTGGATATGACCCCTTTGAAGAAGCCAACTACGGAGCATGATCCGGACTTGAAGTTCAAATCGGCGGCCGAGACGAAGCTTGTTGATTTTGTGCCCGGCGATTCGTCCCAAGCGCTTCACCATCGCGCCAACTTGGATCCTAAATAGGAAAGCGCTCATCGAAGTTCATCCGTGAGAATCGGGACATTTTTGCATGGAAGCCTTCCGACATGCCGGTGTACCGAGGGAACTCGCCGAGCACACTCTTAATGTTGACCCAAAATACAAACCGGTAAAGCGCTTTCTTCACGGTTTAATGAGGAAAAGCGCAAGGCCATCGGAGAAGAAGTTGCTAGGCTCTTGGCAGCAGTGGTTTATCGTCGAAGTCTTTCATCCGGAGTGGCTTGCCAATCCGGTGTTGGTTCTTAAGAAGAATGGCACTTGGCGCATGTGTGTGGATTACACAGATCTCAACAAGGCCCGCCCAACAGATCCTTTCGCCTCCCCGCATTGACCAGATTATTGATGCTACGGCGGGTTGTGAGCGTTTGAGCTTTTTGGATGCGTACTCGGTTATCATCAAATTAAGATGGCGATTAAGGACCAGGAGAAGACGACGTTTATCACCCCTTTGGAGCCTTACGCTATGTATCTATGCCTTTTGGACTCAAGAGCGACCAGCGACTTATCGCCGCTATGCTCAGAGTTGCTTGCACGAACATATCGGCCGTAATGTGCATGCTTATGTGGATGATATCGTGGTTAAGTCAAGGAAGAAGGAAACCTTGATTGAGGATCTAAAGGAAACCTTTGACAACTTGCGGGTGTACAAGCTGATGCTCAACCCGGCCAAGTGCGTTTTTGGTGTTCCAAAGCAAGTTATTGGGTTTTCGTGTCCAACAGGGGGATCGAAGCTAATCCGAAAAAATTACGGCTATCACCTCCTTGGCTAAGCCGGCGCATCAATGACGCCCGGCGTTTGGCGGGCGGATTGCTGCGCTTAAGCCGGTTTATCACCGCCTAGGCGAGAAGGCCATTCCTTTGTACCAGATGTTGAAGAAAACGGATCAGTTTTCCGGAGTTCAAATTACCGATGAAGCATTGGAGGATTTGAAGCGGCGGTTAGCCAACCGCCGGTTCTAGCCGCCCCCATTGACAAAGAGCCGCCGCCGCTATATGTTGCTGCTAATGCCGTGGCGATTAAGCGTGGCTATCGTGGTGGAGCGGAAGGAGGTGGAAGGAGTATCCGGTTCAACGACCGGTTTATTACATAAGCGAGGTCCTCATTGAGTCTAAGCGAAGATATCCGCATTGGCGTAGCTGGTATACGGGTTTTTATGGCAAGCGGAAGCTAAAGCAATATTTCCAAGGGCACCCCATCACAAAGGGTCGGCCTGCTCCTTGGGCGATATCATACTGAACCGGGAAGCGACTGGCCGGATTGCTAAGTGGGCTATAGAACTTGGGCCGCACGGTTTAAGGTATGTGCCTCGGACGGCCGTAAAGTCTCAGGCACTTGTGGATTTCATTAATGATTGGACGGAGTTGCAAGCGCCTGAAGAGAAGCCGGATCATACCTCTTTGGACCATCCACTTTGATGGGTCCGAGCAATTGAGGGCTCGGGTCGGAGTCGTATTAACTTCCCCGCCGAGGTGACAAGTTCACATGCGTTCTCCGCCTAATGTTCCCTTTGTACTAACAATGCATTTGAGTATGAAGCTTTGCTCCATGGTCTCCGGATGGCTAAAGAAATGAATCTCAGCCGGGTTAAATGCTTTGGTGACTCGGACTTGGTGGCTCGGCAAGTATCGTGTACTTGGGATTCCAAAGATCCACTCATGGCTGCATATCGTCGGGAGGTGGATGTTGTTGCAGGACATTTTAAAGGATATCGTGGACCATGTGGATCGTCGGAAGAACGAAGCGGCCGATGCTTTAAGCCGGCCGGGCTCTCAACGTAAACCGGTCCCGCCTAACGCCTTCCTTGATGTATCGCATAATCCGCCGCTTAAGCTTCCTGATGAAATTGATTTGGCTATCCCTGATCCGGAGGCTCAATTGGTGGCGGCCCTGCATGTCATTCCGGATTGGACGCTCCCTTATTTGGCATACATGAACCGGGGCGAGTTACCAGAAGATGAGACGCTGGCCCGACAGATAGTTCGGCGGTCTAAGTCTATGACCATTGTTAATGGCGAGTTGCACCATTGCGATTAAGGTGTCGTTTCAGCGTTGTGTGTCCCCCGAAGAGGGCTGTGAGATATTGCGAGAGATCCATGAAGGGGATTGTGGTCACCACGCCGTTCAAAGTCCTTGGTAGCCAAAGCGTTCCGCCATGGTTTCTATTGGTTGACCGCCCATGCCGATGCGGAGGATCTGGCCGACGATGTGATGGTTGCCAAAAGTTCTCGAGCGTGCTCATGTGCCAGCCCAAGAATTGAGGATGATTCCAATTACTTGGCCGCTTTGCGACTTGGGGCTGGATATGGTTGGACCTTTCAAAAGGTCCAAGGATTAAAAAGACCCACCATGGTGGCGGTTGATAAATTTACCAAGTGGGTTGAGGCAGTAGACTGTTAGCAAGTGTGATGCGCCACGGCGGTTCAGTTCATCAAAAGGTGATTTTCCGGTTTGGGTTTCCACACAGTATCATCACGGACAATGGCACCAATTTGTCCAAAGGAGCTATGAAGGAATTTTGTGAACGAGAGCACATCCGCTTGATGTTTCTTCCGTAGCCCACCCGCAATCCAATGGTCAAGCGGAACGAGCTAATCAGAGATCTTGAAAGGTATCAAACCCCGACTTATGGTCCCTTTAGAGAGGACGCCGGGTTGTTGGGTGGAAGAGCTACCATCGGTGATATGGAGTATAAATACTACCCCAACCGATCCAATCGGATACACGTCGTTCTTTATGGTCTATGGAGCGGAGGCGGTCCTTCCCAAATGATATCCGTCACGACTCGCCTCGAGTGGCAGCTTATGTTGAGGCAGATAGCGAGGCGCACGGCAAGACGATTTGGATCGACCGGACGAAGAGCGCGATATGGCAGCTGCTCGCTCGGCGGTTTACCAGCCAGGATCTTCGCCGGTCACAGCCGGCGGGTTAAAACCAGAACCTTTCGTGAAGGAGACTTAGTGCTGCGGCTCATTCAAGACCGTAAAGATATGCACAAGCTATCCCCACCTTGGGAGGGGCCTTTTGTGGTCAGCAAGAATCTATACAACGGGTCCTACTATCGATTGATGTTCGAGAGCGAAAGGACTCACGCACGCCGAGGAGGAGACCAACGAGCCGTGGAACATAGCTCATCTTCGGCCTTATTATACCGAGCCATTGGCTCCACTTATGTACATATTAAGACAATGTATATATTATGAATAAAGGCAATAAACCGGATCCTCGGCTAAAGCAGGGTATCTGTTCTGTATAAAAGTCCGGTTTGGGTACATGGAGATGCTGTCGTGAAGCGGCCTCCGGTTTAACCCTTGGCCTTGCTTTTGTGAAATTTTTGTCACTTGGGGGCTTGGTCGTGTCCGAACCAATGCAACACCTCTTGGCGCGAAAGCCACCAGATCATTTGGGGGCTTGGTCGTGTCCGAACCAATGCAACACCTCTTGACAAAGCGAAAAGCCACCGGATCACTTGGGGACATGGTCACGCCTGAACCAACACGCCTCTTGGTCGGCCTAAGGCCATAGAATCACTTGGGGCTTGGTCGAACCCGAACCAATGCAATGCCACTTGATCGGCGTAATGCCACGATGTCGGGCTTGGGGACTGGCTGACTTGAACCATCGCTACACCTTATAGGGAGCTTGGTCCTGTCCGACCATGGTAACGCCATCTGATCAGATTCCATAAAGCCTCTTCTTGCAAACAGTCTTTGTCATTGTTTTTGCTTCCATGTGTTTTTATACGCATAATTTGGCTTTTGTTCGTTTTCTTAAACCGACAAACCTTCTTTCAACCGGATTCAAGTTTTCAGAATTTGGTCCATTTTTAAATCCGGCGATTGATTGTTCCGGATTGATTTTACTGTTAACATCCCACTATGGAGTAACAGGGGGCTTATCATGCCCGACACGATTTACACGGTAAATCGGTATTATACACACAGGGATTGTTCTCCGTTGACGGTGATGGTTTATAAAGCCTCCGTTTCAGGATTGGCTAAAGCCAACTGTGTGCCCGACACTGGCAGGTATGTTTGTATCACAAATTTTGATCGTATACCTCGATCTTTTCTTATATAAATATATTGGCATCACAATCCGGCTAGAGGCGCAAGCCGCCATGGCGGGTTAAGAATTTGTGATTGCAGGCAAAATATGTTGAAGGATTCGATTTCAAAACCAAAGTATCCGCACCGCCTTTGCAAAAGTTTACAGATCGAGGTTGTAACGGCATTGTTCAAAACAAAGTAATCGACTATCCTATTACAAAGCCTTCCGAGGCCGGCGTTTCATGTGGGGTTATGCTTTGAAGCTTGAGGCGCCACCCGGCTTGACGAATTACGCCGCTTCGCCGGGTTGACGTGAGGTAGAGGGCGCTGACGTCGGTTCAACTTCTTCTTCTTCCTCACCCAAAGCCCGGAAGTCATTGGTAGACCACCAATCCGGGTTAAGGCACGAAAAGACAGCTTCTTCACTTATCACCAGCCGGATCAACGTCGAGGCGTAAGTGTGCTTACGGATTGGGGAACAAGGCTCGCACTTCGTGGATGACAAAATCCACCCGCTTGTTGTTGGCGTCATAAAAGGAGCGGTGAACCGTCAGTTGGCTTCGTCTGCCGGTTGACTTCGCCGGTAGACGCATTTCCTTTGTGATCCGCTTTCGGTGTCGTTATCAAAGGCTTCACCATTCTCTTGAGCACTGGGAAACCTTTGGCTATGTCACCGGATCAAGATCTCGCTATCCACGCCTTGGCGCGTCGAGCCAAGAAGGTACCACCGAGCCGCGGATCGCTTCAACTCTTCAAGCTGCCCTAACCATGGACAACCGTCCGTGGTTTCTCCGATCGAGACGGCGCCGTGTTGTCGTATGATGTAGCACATATGACTCATTGGCGCCGGTATACAACTGCTCAATCAGCATATAAGCGGCCTTGAGCTTCTTCCGAACATCGTAACCCATATGTGCAATACGCTTGCTCGCACCGGTTTAAGACAACTCGTGATAAACCGCGGAAATATCAAAATTAAGATAGTCGATTGCATAGTTTCTTACCAAAGACGGCAGAGGTCATGGCATGCACTTGGCGCTTGAGTCCAGTAAGCTCTTCACCACCGGTTTAAGGGCTGCTTGGCTTCTTCCGCCTGCTTTTTTCAAACCGCCTTCTCGGTGTCCCAGTTGGCCCGTCTGCTCGATTTATACCACTCCTTCAGTTGTTCCATAGTGGCCAAGGCCGTTCTCAATTCGTCCTTGGCCTTAGTGGTTTCTCGCTATTGAGTCTCCGCATTGGCTCGCAAGTCTTTGAGTTGCACGCTTTGGTCGCTCTATTTCATTCTCGTAACAAAGGAAGCATGTTAGGTGTCTCATTATCAAGTCCCAAGCTCAATATACATATTCACCTTGGCACTTGGGGCTAATGGCTAATTGATCTCAGTTTGCCATTTGGGTACAGAAATTAAGTCCCGGTTTAACTATGCTAAGTTGAACCGACCCTTTGGGGGCTACTATACAGCTAAAGTACAGAAAAACATAATTCATTACCTCATAGCGGTCCTTCATCCGGGTTTACTGCACCAGCTTCAAGGTCACGGCTGGTATAGAGCCGTTCGTAAACCCGGAGTGCGCTTCTTGGGCAGAGAAGTTGTCGTAGTCGACAGGTCTGTTTTTCCTTTATCTTTACTCACGGCGGCCGACTCGCCCTTGGCACTATGTTTTGTTAAAGCGACCGTTGGCTAGGAGCAACAGCTGCGATGCTGTCACAATAACATCGTCATGTTCGGCGGTCTTCTTTGGGCTTGATGTTTGCTTACTCGCCTCGGCGGTTCAACTATTACGACTCGCTCTATCGGCGGGTTTGGTGGAGCAGGCTGTGAAGTTTCCATTTGGACCTCCGGTTCAGCTTCCGCGGATCGCCAAGATCGTCTTTGTACAACTCGCCGAGCTATCTTTGGCGACTTCGTGATTTTCGTGGGTTTGTTCCGGTCTTTTCTCGATCAACATCCGCAGATGAGGGTCAAGGGTTTTCGCTTTCTTACTCAAGCGAGCCTTGGTGCTGCAATATTCAGAATTGGATTAAGGCAAATCAACCAAGGCAGTTGTAAATCGAACTGATGGACAACAGTTACATACCCTGCAGCAACTTTAAGCGGAGGCAGTTGCATGGTTGATGAACCGCCAGAGGAGTTGGAAGAGGCCTGATAATTCGGGTCAGACGGATTGAGAGGACATCGGAAGAAACCTTTTAAGGGATAACGTTTTCGGAGAACAAGTCACCTCACGGACGCCGCCGGGTTGGTGTATCTGGTAAACCGGAGGAGAGAATCTGTTGACCACTGTGCCGGTTGTACGGCGCTCTTTAGCCTGTTGTGTCTTCAGATAAGCATAGGAATGAGATTTTTTCACTTTCCGAACGGCGCGACGAATTCTTTTAACCGGCACGAGGTCGGGGTCGGAGGAAAGAAGGATTACCTCAAAATGGTCGGCATGGCTGGCTTCGGCATCATCCTGGGGATTAAATTTGTCAGTGAAGGGAAGAATAAAGAGGGATAAATCATAAGAAGAAACACAAGGAGGAGAGCCGGTTCTGGCGGCTCCTCGTAAGGATATCAAGTTTTACCTCAGCTTGATTCTTCCTCTTCCGTGGATCGGAAGACCCGGCGGTTTTCTTGCCAGCCTTTTTGGTAGCCTTGGACTTTATATCTGTGAGCTCGGGCCGGTTTGGTCCGTCTCCGTAGGAGCTGTCGACCGCGAGGTAGCAAGGATTAATGAATATCAACAAAATGTTAAAAGCCCGAAAACCGGTGAGCAAAGTCTATCAGGGGCGGGTTGGCAACACGTAATCGGAGCCAACCCGGTTAGGGCTGCAGACGGAGATTGGTTCATGAAGCATCTTTTTACAGCCTCTGTAACCTCAATTTCAGTTATTGGTAATTCGTGGCGTCTTTGAGGGTCTTTGAGGCTGCCAAGATACTCGTGCATCAATCCGGCCGGCGGCTTAAGGGCAAGATGCCCCAAGAAACCCAAAGATCGCACAAGGTCCACACCGGTTAGTCCATTGGCCATTAGAGCCCGGAGTTTTATGATCTGAGGTGCAAAGTTCTTCCGTTCCGCGGCGGTTAAGCGTAAAGGCAGCGGATGGTTGTTGCTGAGCCGGTGAGGACGGTAACCCGGCAAGGGATTCTCGTTGGCAGGAGCGGTGTTCCGGCAATAGAACCAGGTTTGGTTCCAATCCTTTGGATGGTCTGTGGTGTTTGGCGTGAGGAAAGTCCGCCTCCTTCCTTTTCTCGATTAAAACGCCGCCTAGTTCTCGTGTTGGGACCATCGAAAACTCCGCACGGGCGGTTCAAGTGAAAGAAATCCGGAATAGCTCCACGTAAGGCTCTTCCTCAAGATAGACTTCACGTAAGACTTGAAAGTTGCATATGTTTGACATGTAGTTCGGGCCGATATCCTGCGGATGGAGTTGCAAGCTTGCAAGGACGCCCCGAAAATTTTTGAACCGGCGGGCGTAACCCCGGTCTAGATGATGCATAAACACAATTACTTCTCCCTCTTGTGGCTCCGGAGGAAACTCGCCATCCGGAACACGCCAAAGGAGGGCATTTTTGGAGCCAAACCGCCAGTGGTGACATAGCCGTTGAGTTATGCGTTCGGTGATTTTTGACCGACCCAATTGCAAGCTGAGAATTGAGGAGCCATTCGGAAGACTAAGCTGTGGAATAAAGGGAGAAACGGTTCACCATTAAACGGTTCAGGCATATTATGCATTGTTAAACCGCGATTCAGCGGCCGGCCTCCCATTCGGTTTCACCGAGGGCTAATGGAGTGACGGATTAGCTATCGAAAGTTAAACCGCCGAATAAGGCGTAATTGAAAAATCTGCTAAGTATGGATGAGAAACAGTTTTCACATGCGAAGGGAAGTAATCAAGATCTACGAAGTTCCGAAGAAGAAAAACCTTCACGACCTATGCAAACCTCGTAAAGAACAGGAGGGTTCAGGTATTCTAAACTCGAGGATCTACGAAAAAAGCCGATGCGTGAAAGGATAGAGGGACGGCGGGGCGATCCCACCTGACAGGATATACGATCGATCGATCGCATGGCCATGGCGGAGCAGGTGTGAAGAAACCGAGATGAACTGCGGGATGAACAGGGTCTGAGATGCGATCTAGGGGTTGAAAAAGGACCTTACCGATGAGCGAAGCCGAGGAGGAGCGCCGGAAGCCTCTCGATACGGTCGAGGTTGATGCGCGGCCAGCGTTGACGCTGTCGTTCAAGGTCGGAGGCGACGGCGGAGCTTCAAGACTGGGCGCGCGAGGAAGGAGAAGAAGAAGAGACAGGAGGCGGCCGATCTATTTATAAGGAACCGGAGCAATCAACGGGCGCGAGATTCGAGGAGTCAAAAGCGGCGGACGGTGCAGCGGCCGCCTCGATTTCCGGGATGGCATTAAATGCAGGGAATCTTACTGTTTGGATTTCTTTATTAAAAATGACGTTAAGACACCCTGACACGCGGAACCGAAGATGACATCACGGCGGTTCAAGCAGCTGGCGGTTTACAAAATGTGAAAAGAGATCAAGAGTTTCCTGAAGGTGTTGAAGATTAACATGAACCGGTTCAAGTCAATCTGGGGCCTAATGTTGGGGATACAACTCTTGGCGTGAACCGCCCGAAGGGGCCGGTTTACCTCGCCCATGATTCAGGCCCACGGAGGAGGCACGGAGCCCGTGAGGCGAATTAAGGTCCATTTATGTAAACCGCCTTAGTATTGTAACTTGTGTTGTAAGTTAAGAAAGAAGAGACCGAGCCGACGCTTGTATGAGCCGGATCGGGACTCTCAGAGACCGGCCAAGGCCAACCCGTGTATATAAGGGGACGACCCGGCGGCGAGTTAGAGTACAGAGGATTCGAGGCTAAGGCAAAGCTATTGCTCCCTAGTCGCCGAAATCATATCAATCACATCACAACTGGACGTAGGCTTTTACCTTCATCAAAGGGGCCGAACCAGTATAATTCCCGTGTCTTGTGTCCGCTTTAACCCCTCTAGGTTAACCCGTACGATGGCCCTACGACTAAGTCCTTTCATGAGGGCATCTGCCGTGACAATTCCACGACAGTACTGCAGTTCAAGGTGTATGGTTTCTTTACGAAGTTAAGTGCCGATTTGACTATGACAAGTTAAACCGACCCTTGGGGGCTACTACGCAGCAAAGGTACAAGACAGGCATAAATCCTTACCTCATAGCGGTCCTTCATGCGATTTACCAGACGGCTTCAAGGTCACGGCTTGTGTAGAGCCGGTTCGTAAAGCCGGAGTGAAGTTCTTGGCGGAGAAATTGTCATAAGTCGATGATCAGTTTTCCCTTATCTTTATTCATAGTGGCAGACTCTCCTTGGCGCTGTGTTTGCTAAAGCGACCGGTTGGCTAGGGGTAGTGTAGCCGCGTCTGGCCACAATAACATCATCATTTTTGGCGGGCTGGCGGATCGGCGTTCTTCTTTGGGCTTGGTGCCTTCATGCTCTGGCTCGGCGGTTCAATAGTTACGACCCGCTCTGTGGTCGGACTCGGTGGAAGCAGGATGCGAGGTTTCCACTTGGGCCTCCGGTTCGGTTTAGCGGATCGACAATATCGTCTCGGTACAACTTGCGGAGCTATTCTTAGCGACTTCAGGATTTTCGCCCTGTTGCTCTGGGGTCTTCTCCGGATCAGCATCTGCAGTGGGCTCAAGAGTTTTTGCTTTTTTACTCAAGCGAGCCTTGGTGCTGCAGTGTTCAGAATTAGAGTAAGATAAATCGACCAATGCAACTATACACCGAATTGGCGGGACAGAGGTATGATACTTACCCTGCAGCAACTTTAAGCGAAGGCGCTATGCGTGGTTGATGAACCGCCAGAGGAGTTGGAAGAGGCACGATAATTGGTCGACGGATTGAGAGGACATCGGAAGAAACCCTTTAAGGGATAACGTTTTCGGGAGAACAAGTCACCTCACGGGCCAGCGCTTCCGGGTTGGTGTATCTGTAAACCGGAGGAGAGAATCTGTTGACCATCGTGCGGGTTGTACGGCGCTCTTCAGCCTGGGTGTGTCTTCAAATAAGCATAGGAATGAGATTTTTTCACTTTCCGAACGGCAGCGACGAATTCTTTTAACCCGCACGAGGTCGGAGTCGGAAGAAAGAAGGATTACCTCAACATGGTCGGCATGGCTGGCTTCAGCATCATCCTGGGAATTAAATTTGTCAGTAAAGGGAAGAATAAAAGGGACAAACTATAAGTAAGAAGAAGCACAAGGTGGAGAGCCGGTTTACGGCGGCTCCCTCGTAGGGATATCAAGTTTTACCTCAGCTTCGGATTCTTCATCTTCCGCGGATCGTAAGACCCGGCGGTTTTCTTGCCAGCCTTTTGGTAGCCTTGGACTTTATACGCGGAGCTCGGGCCGGTTTGGTCCGCCTCCGTATGAGCTGTTAGCCTGCGAGGTAACAAGGATTAATGAATATCAACAAAGTATTAAAAGCCCGGCGGTGAGCGAGCCTTACCTCGGCGGTTGGTTGGCAACACGTAACGGAGCCAACCCGGTTAGGGCTGCAGACGGAGATTGGTTCATCAAGCATCCTCTTTACAGCCTCTCTGTGACCTCAAGTTCGATTATTGGTAATTCGTGACGTCTTTGAGGGTCTTTGAGGCTGCCCGATATGTCGTGCATCAATCCGGGCGGCGGCTTAAGGGCAAGATGCCCCAAGAAACCCAAAGACGCACAAGGTCCACACCGGTTAGTCCATTGGCCATTAGAGCCCGGAGTTTAATGATCTGAGGTGCAAAGTTCTTCCGTTCGCGGTTAAGCCGTAAAAGGCAGCGGATGATTGTTGCCGAGCCGGTGAGGACGGTAACCCGGCAAAGGATTCTCGTCGGCGGGAGCAGTGTTCGGCGAGAACCAGGTTTGGTTCCAATCTTTTGGATGGCTGTGGTGTTTGGCGTGGGGAAAGTCCGCTTCCTTCCTCTTCTCGATTGAAACGCCGCCACTGTGTTGGGACCATCAAAAAATTCCGTACGACGGTTCAAGTGAAAGAAATCCCGGAACAGCTCCACAGAGGGTTCTTCTTGAAGGTAGACTTCACAGAACACTTGAAAATTGCATATGTTTGACACGGAGTTGGGACCAATATCCTGTGGATGGAGTTGAAAACTGGCAAGGACATCCGGAAGAATTTTGATCCGGTGGGCGAGAATCCCGGTCTAAGTGCTGCACAAATACAATTACTTCTCCTTCTTGCGGAGTGGGAGGGCATTCGCCATCCGTAACCCGCCATGGAGGACATTTTAGCAGCCAAAGCTGGTGGTGACGTATCCGTTGAGTTGCGTCTCGGTGGCCTTAGACCGGACCCAATTGCACGCCGAGAATTGCGGGGCCATTCCGGAAGATCAAAAGCTGCGAAAGGAAAAGCGGTTCACCGTTAAGCAGTTCGAGCACATTATACAAATGTTAAACCGGCAATTGGCCGATTTCCGATTCCGGTTTAGCGAGGACTAATGGAGTAGCGGGTTAGTTATCAAAAAGTTAAACCGCCAAAAGAGACAGACCTGAAAAATTTACTAAGTATGGACATGTAAACAGGTTTCACACGCGAATGGAAGTGATTTAGATCTACCGAAGGTTCAAGTGAAGAAAATCTTTGCGACCTAGCAAGCCTCGTAGAGGGCAGGAATGTTCGTAAGCGTCCTAAACAATAAGATCTGGGCAAAATAAAAGATGAACAAGGAGTAAAAGCGATGGCGGGCGGTCGCCGCACGGGATGTGTACTACGGCCGAATCATACGGCCATGGCGGGACAGGTATAAGGACACTACGATGAACACCTATGAACTACAAGAGGAACAGGGACCTTGAGATGCGGATCTAGGGTTCAAGAGGAGCCTTACAGTGCGCCGAAAGGCGGAGGAGCGCTAAAGAGCTTCTTGTCCGTCGAGGGTGATGCAGCGGCCTGGGCCGACGCGCAAATGGTTGTCGGCAAGCGGCGGCGCGTTTCGAGCCGAACGCCGCGAGGAAGAAGAAGAGCGGAAGAAGAAGAGAAAGGGCCTGCGGTCTATTTATAAGGGACCGGGGCAGTTAACAAAAGCACGAGAATCGAGGAGTCAAAGCGGCGGACGGACGCAGTGGTCGCCTCGATTTCCGGGATAGCATTAAATGAAAGGGAATCTTACTGTTTGGATTTCTTTATTAAAGCTGACGTCAAGGCGCCCTGTTGCGGTGGTTGGAGGATGACGTCACGATGGTTCAAGCAAATGGCGGTTTACGGAGATGTTGAAGATTCACATGAACCGGTTCAAGTCAATCTGGGGCCTAATGTTGGGAATATAACTACTGAGTGTAAACCGCCCTGAAGGGGCCGGGTTACCCTCATCCATGATCGTGGCTCACGGAGGAGGCCCAAAGCCCAGAGGCGGATTAGGATCCATTCATGTGAACCGCCTTAGTCTTGTAACTTGAGCTGTAAGATAAGAGAGAAGAGACCGAGCGGACACTTGTATGAGCCGGATCGGGACTCTGTAGACCGGCCGGGCGTCAACCCGTGTATATAAGGGGACGACCCGGCGGCGAGTTAAGGACAGAGATTTCGAGGCCGAGGCGAAGCTATTGCTCCCTAGGCGCCGAAATCACATCAATCCCATCACAACTAGACGTAGGCTTTTACCTTCATCGAAGGGGCCGAACTAGTATAACTCTCGTGTCTTTGTGTCCGCTTTAACCCCTCTAGGTTAACCCGTACGATGGCCCTGCGACTAAGTCCTTTCATGAGGACATCTGCCGTGACAATTCCACGACAGATTCAGTAGTGGAGAGTGATACACAGTTCTGCTTCTTTGAAGACCAACAGACAAGTGATCGTCCCAGAAAGTGACATGTGCCTGATGTAGACTTGCGATCCACCTTGTCACCAAAGATAATCGACATCCGAGAATCCAACCAGATCAAACTCGAGCCCTTTGGATACCATAATCCTAATGTTGGGGTGTAAGCCAAATATCGAAGAATTCGCTTCCTTTGCTAAGTGATGCGATTCCTTTAGTGCCGCTTGGAATCGAGCACACATGCAAACACTAAGCATAATATCTGGCCTAGATGCACATAGATAAAGTAAAGAACCAATCATGGAGCGGTATACCTTTTGATCAAACTCTTTACCATTGGGGTCAGGACCCAGATGACTTTTTGTTGGCATTGGCGTCGTATAACCTTTGCAGTCTTGCATTCCGAACTTCTTCAGGCAATCTTTGAGGTATTTCTCTTGAGATATGAAGATGCCATTTCTTTGCTGACGAATTTGAAGACCAAGGAAGAACTTCAGCTCACCCATCATGGACATCCGACATCGCTCTTGATCATGTGTCCAAACTCATCACTGTATTTCTGGTTGGTGCAGCCGAAGATAATGTCATCCACATATATTTGGCACACAAACAGTTCACCATCATATGTCTTCGTGAAGAGTGTGGGATCCAGGGAATCAGGTTTAAAGCCTTTGCTCTCCAGGAAGTCTTTGAGCGTGTCATACCAAGCGCGAGGAGCTTGTTTGAGGCCATACAGTGCTTTGTTTAGCTTATACACCATATCAGGATGTTTTGGATCTTCAAAGCCAGGAGGTTGTGCAACATACACTTCTTCAATCTTGCCGTTGAGAAATGCACTCTTCACATCCATTTGATATAGCAAGATGTTGTGATGGTTAGCATAGGCTAGCAGTATGCAAATAGCTTCAAGCCTAGCCACAGGAGCAAATGTTTCATCAAATTCAATCCCTTCAACTTGAGTATATCCTTGAGCAACAAGACGAGCCTTGTTTCTGACGACTTGACCATGCTTATCTTGCTTGTTGCGATATATTCATTTTGTGCCTATAATGTTGTGCTTGTGAGGGTCAGGACGCTTGACCAGTTCCCAGACATTGTTTAGTTTGAACTGTTGAAGCTCTTCTTGCATAGCTTGAATCCATTCAGGTTCCATAAAGGCTTCAACAACTTTCTTGGGTTCAGATATTGAGACAAAAGCAAAGTGCCCACAGAAATTTTCTAGCTGTGTTGCTCTTGAACGAGTGAGTGGACGGTAGCATTTATGCTATCAATTATCTTCTCAATCATGCATTTCGTTTGCAACACGCGGATGAACTGGACGAAGATTTTGCTCTTGCTGATCATTGTCATCATTGGGAGGATTGTCTTCGGGCTGAGCATTGTCTTCAGGTTGATTAGGTGCAGAAATAATGAGTTCCTCTTCAGGATGTGCTTCAGAAGGCATGATTTCACCAGTTCCCATTAGCTTGATAGATTCACTGGGTGGAGCTTCATCTAGCACATTTGGCAAGTGCTCTCTTTGCGAGCCATTGGTTTCATCGAACCGTACATCCACAGTTTCAACAACTTTATAGAGAAAGAGGTTGAAAACTCTGTAGGAGTGTGAGTCCTTTCTCAGAATCGAGCATAAAACCTTCATGTGCTTCGGTGCAAATTTTGATTTGTGATGTGGATCCTTGATCCAGCACCTAGCACCAAATACTCAAGTAATGGCGACATTTGGCTTCTTGCCCGTTGAGGAGTTCATAGGATGTTTTCTTCAGAAGCTTGTGAATATAAACACGGTTGATGACATGACATGCAGTGTCAATAGCTTCAGGCCAGAATTTTCTTGGTGTCTTGTATTCATCGAGCATTGTTCGAGCCATCTCAATGAGGGTTCCGTTCTTGCGCTCCACGATGCCATTCTGCTGAGGTGTGTACGGAGCTGAGAACTCATGAGTGATTCCCATTGTATCCAGATAAAGATCATGTCCGGTGTTCTTGAACTCAGTGCCGTTGTCACTTCTGATATACTTGATTTTGACGCCATAGTTATTCATGGCGCGGTTTGCGAAGCGTCTGAAGACATCCTGCACTTCAGTCTTGTAGAGAATTATGTGCACCCACGTACATCTTGAATAATCATCAACAATGACGAAGCCATAGAGATAGGCAGTTGTTAGGGTAGAGTAGTGAGTAGGGCCAAATAAGTCCATGTGAAGCAGCTCGAAGGGTTGAGATGTCGTCATGATTGTCTTCGAGGGATGCTTGGCCCTAGTCATCTTTCCAGCTTCGCAGGCACCACACAAATGATCTTTCTTGAACTTGACACCCTCGATGCCTATGACATGCTTCTTCTTTGCGAGAGTGTGCAAGTTCCTCATGCCAACATGCCCTAGCCTCCGATGCGAGAGCCAGCACTCTGAAGCTTTTGCAAGAAGACATACGACAAGTTGTGGACCTGCTGAGAAATCTACCATGTATAGATCATCTTTCCGGTATCCTTCAAAGACTAGAGACTTGTCAGATTCCATAAGTACAAGGCACGATATTTTCCTAATATCACAATCATGTTCAAGTCACAAAGCATTGAGACGGACATTAAGTTGAAACCAAGGGATTCAGCAAGCATCACTTTATCCATGTGTTGATCCTTTGAGATTGCAACTCTACCTAGACCCAATACCTTGCTTTTACCGATTAATAAAGCCAAATGTGATGTGACTCTTGTCAGATGGACGTAAAGTTGAGTCCATAAGTAGACTTCGATCACCAGTCATATGATTAGTGCATCCGCTGTCCATAATCCATTCTGAAGCATGAGGTGTCATACCCTACAGTACAGTCAGGGGGATAGGCCTCACCAAGAGATGTGTGAAGCATAAACATTTGACTGGCAAGAGGATTATTAAAGCTCAGATCAAGATTAGGACTGATAGGATGAATGGCAAACGATTCAGGAACAAAATACATAGTGAGACCATTTGGGCATTTGATCTTGCGCCCTACAAGAAGTTTTAGGTCCCCAGCAATAGCATCAGACGCCTTTGATTTCCGGCTAGAGACCTTTCCCTGCAAAAGAAGGTTAATTCTTCTTAACCACCCACATCTTCAGGGGTGGCTTAGAAGCAATGAGTCTAAGTGCAGCATCTGAGAACTTTGGCTTTGGAGCCCTAGCAAATAGCCTTGCAGGAGAAGAACGATACTCATATGAATAAGCAGAAAAGTTCTTAGTTCTATGAACATAGCGGTTTGAAGACACACGCTCATATTCATAAGTGCAGTATGGTTTCCCTGCAAAACATTGGCGTTAGGGTGACTCAGGTGAGTCCTCTGTCTGTATGAAGCCTTTGGGCCATATGAAGCCTTAGGCCTGGGGTTTGTCTTCTTCCCAGGTGATGTCATGATGACATTCATTGGAAGATTCTCAAGACAGCTTTTGGGAACCTAGATCTTCTTCATAGGTGGCCCATTCATGCAGTTAGTACCAATATACCTGGCAAATACTTCACCATTCTGATTCTTAAACAGTTTATAGTTTGCATCAAAGGATTCATCAATGATAATGGAGTTAGCACAGGTAAAGCCAGATAAGGTGGATGGGTCCACTGAAGGTCCTTTGCAGCAACCCATGTGGTTTTGGGGTACTGCTCAGGCTTCCAGTAGGAACCATCAACATTCATTTTCCTCTCGAACCCAACACCCGCTTTCCTAGGGTTTCGGTTTAGAATATGCTTTTTGAGGACATCGCACAGTGTCTGATGCCCTTTCAGACTTTTGTACATCCCTGTTTCAAGCAATGTCTTCAACCTAGCATTTTCATCAGCAATAGTAGTGGTTTCCTCAGCAGAGGGGTTAGTTACCACATCAGTAGTTGAAGGCAATGCAACAGTAGCAGCAGTAGAACATTCAACAACAGAGGTAGCGTTGTCACGCTCAAGGCATTTTAGACATGTGGTTCAAATCCATCCTGAGCGGGACTGATCTGTTGAGCGCGAAGTGACTCATTCTCTTTTTGAAGATCTTCATGAGCCGCTCTCAATTTCTCAAGATCTTGCTTCCTTTGAAGATAATCATAGGAGAGCTTTTCATGAGTGGTTGAGAGCGTTTCATGACGACTTTCAAGTTCTTGGTACTTAGCATGAAGATTTTTTATGTCTTGAAGTAAGGACTGTGAACGGGTCATTTCCGCGTCCAACAGGTCATCGCTTTTGTCTAACAGTTTTTGAGTATGTTCCATAGCCTTTTGTTGTTCAGTTGCAATTTTAGCAAGTGTTTTGTAGCTGGGTTTGGATTCATAGTCAGAGTCATCTTCACTTGATGTTAGAAAGTAAGCATCGCGTGATTTTACCTTGGCACCACGTGCCATGAAGCAGTAGGTGGGGGCAGAGTCGTCCTTGTTATTAGCTTCATCGTTGGTGAGGAAGTCATTGTCTTCAGTGTTGAAGATGGACTTGGCAACATAGGCTGTGGCTAGAGCCAGACTTGCAACGCCGGGGTCGGACTCCTCCTCAGACTCCACCTCTGCCTCCTCAGAAGCAGACTCCTCCTCTGAATCCATCTCCTTGCCAACAAAAGCACGAGCCTTACCGGATGAGCTCGTCTTATGAGATGAAGACTTGGATGAGGACTTGGAAGAAGACTTTGAAGATTTCTTCTTCCTTTTGTCATCAGAATCATATTCCTTGCTCTTCTTCTTCTTCTTCTTCTTCTCATTGTCCCACTGTGGACACTCAGAGATATAGTGTCCAGGTTTCTTGCACTTGTGACATGTTCTCTTCTTGTAGTCATGAGTGGAAGCTTCATCATTTCTTGAGCTGGATCTTGAAAACTTTCTGAAGCCCTTCTTCTTAGTGAACTTCTGAAACTTCTTCACAAGCATAGCAAGTCCCTTTCCAATGTCTTCAGGATCATCAGAACTGCAGTCAGATTCTTCTTCAGATGAGGAAACAGCTTTTGCCTTCAAAGCGCGAGTTCGGGCATAGTTGGGACCATAGATATCGCTATTCTCAGATAGCTGGAACTCATGTGTGTTGAGCCTCTCAAGTATATCAGACTGATCGAGTGTCTTGAAGTCAGTGTGTTGTTGTATCATGAGGGCAAGGGTGTCAAAAGAGCTGTCAAGTGATCTCAGTAGTGTCTTGACGATTTCATGCTTGGTAATCTCAGTGGCGCCGAGAGCACGAAGCTCATTTGTGATGTCAGTGAGGCGATCAAACGTGAGTTGGACATTTCCATTGTCGTTTCTCTTGAAGCGGTTGAAGAGGTTGCGAAGAACACTGATCATTTGATCTTTGTGGGTTGAGACGCCTTCGTTGACCTTGGACAGCCAGTCCCAGACCAGCTTCGGTGTTTTCAGAGCACTCACACGGCCATACTATCCTTTGGTCAGATGACCACAGATGATGATCTTGGCAGTAGAATCCAGTTGAATGAACTTCTTGACATCAGCAGGGGTGACACCTTCACCAGTCTTGGGAACGCCATTCTTGACGACATACCAGAGGTCGACATCAATGGCTTCAAGATGCATGCACATCTTATTCTTTCAGTAGGGATATTCAGTTCCATCGAAGACGGGGCAAGCAGCGGAGACTTTGATTATCTCTGCAGTCGACATAGCTAAAACTCCAGGTGGTTAAACCGAATCACACAGAACAAGGGAGTACCTTGCTCTGATACTAATTGAAAGTGCTAGTTATCGACTAGAGGGGGGGGGGTGAATAGGCGATTTCTATGAAAGTCTTCAAAACATGAAAGTTTTGAAGACAAACAATAGAAATGACCCTTTTGATATGCAGCGGAAGGTAAACTACACTAAGCAAGCCATAGTCAAGTATGCAATAAAGTGAAAGAACGAAGACTAATGACAGCTAGGTAGTAAGGATCAAGATGGAAGATGGTATGAAGCCAAACAACAATAGTAGTCAAGCAATGAAGTCAAACAGGTACGACAATCAGGCAATGACTTCACGAAGACAAACTGTATGTAATGAGAGGGAGAGGATAGAACCAGTCACTTGATGAGGACACATGATTTGTTGGACCAGTTTCAGTTGCTGTGACAACTGTACGTCTGGTTAGGGAGGCTGAGATTCAGCTCAGAAGACCACGTCTTCACCTTATTCCCCTTGAGCTAAGGACACCCAGTCCTCGCCCAATTACTCTGGTAAGTCTTCAAGGTAGACTTCCAAACCTTCACAGACTTCGTTCACGAGCGATCCACAATGACTCTTGGCTGCTCAGAACGCGACGCCTAACCGGCTGGAGGATTCACAGTCCTCAAGTGTAACAAGTCTTCAGGTCACGCGGACAGAAAGACTTCAGTGATGCCTAACACTCTTTGGCTCTGGGTGTTTGGGCTTTGTCCTCGCAAGGATTTCTCTCTCTCAAAAGCTTCGGACGTGGGTTGCTCTCAAACGACAAAAACCATGCACTAACTCTGAGCAGCCGACCAATTTATGGTGTAGGGGGTGGGCTATTTATAGCCACTAGGCAACCTGACCTGATTTGTCCGAAATGACCCTGGGTCACTAAGGAACTGACACGTGTTCCAACGGTCAGATTTCAAACACACATGGCAACTTTACTTGGGCTACAAGCAAAGCTGACTCATCCAGCTCTGGATAAGATTTGCTCCTATTGTCTTTGCTCGAAGACATAGGATTTGGTTGAGCATCACTTCAGTCATTCTGACTTTGTTCACTTGGACCCCACTTAACAGTACGGTGGTTCCTATGACTCAACAAAGAAGAAAAAAAAACGACGAAACAACTAAGTCTTCGCGCTCCATAGTCTTCACTCAATGTCTTCTCGTGTCATAGTCTTTAATGTGAATATCTTCATATACCATCACTGTCTTCAATGTCTTCATATATTTTTAGGGGTCGTCTCCGGTAGGTAAACCGAATCAATGAGGGACTACTACATGTGTTATCCTGCAATTCTGACAAACACATTAGTCCCTCAACCAGGTTTGTCGTTAATACTCCAAAACCAACTAGGGGTCGCACTAGATGCACTTACAAGAGCGCCTCCCTCGTTGCAGCGGCGACGCGGGCGTTTGTGAATTCCTGCTGCGCGGCGGCGGCGGCGGCGGCCTGCGCAGTGGCCTCATCCCTCGCGTCCGCGGCGTGCCTCCGGCCCTTCCTCTTGGCCGACTCCCTTGCCCGCTGTTCGGGCGTCAGCTCCTTCTTCGGCTTGGTCGCCGCGGCGGTCTTGCGCGCCGCACGAGACTTGCCTTTCCCGGAGGGGGCGACGGCGCCGGACGAGGCGAGGGAGGCGAGGCCGGCGGCGGCGTCGAGGTCGAGGTCGAGGTCGATGGCGTCCTCCATAGCTGGTTGGGGGGCGGGGGCGCGCGCTGGCGGGAGCGTTTTTGGGAAAATGGGGGAAAATGGTTGTGGCTGCCACCGACAGGCGGACCCGGGGTGAGGAGTAGGCGCGCGCTCGCGTCCGTCTCGTGTCCGCGCCGACGCAAATCCGGCTCAAAATTGGGCTTGAAATGGGTCGCCCGCGGACGAAAAACGGACGCCCGTCCGTTTGGGTCGACACGTTGGGCCCCAAACGGACGAGGGCGGACGAAATGGGTCGCTTCATTGGAGTTGCTCTGAGGTAGCTGGTTGCCAGCACACGCGGAACCTCATCGCCGTTAACAAATGGGGTGGCCGGAGAGGGACTCGTGGTAATGGTATTGTCGCCGGTCCCCGGCCCGCTTCATCATTCTGATATGAATGTCCCCGCTTCATCAGTAATGGGGCGTGGGGAAGATGGTGACACGCCACGAGGGAGGGTGCAGGCACCGGATGTTGAATCCAAGTAAGGTACAGCCATTCGACAAACTGCGTAGCAGTAACTTTCTTGTGGTTTCGTACTTTCATACACGGGCAATTTACTCGAGATAGCTAGAGTGCTAGCACTCACTTGTTCAGAACAACAGAACGTGAAGCAGGATATGAGTCGCATTCTCAACAGTGTTGTTTGTTCCCGAGGGATATGATGCACCTCACACCTCAACGCCAGGGTTAAAGTCATTTCTAGTGTGAATCTATGTGCATGTTTCAGTTCTCAACGACGAAACATCGTGTGCAATCAATGAAAAAAATAGCCTGGCTCTTAAAATATGTTATTAACGTGCTATATCACCGCTACAGCATTGCTGTTAGTGAGACATTGTTCAGAACACTATAGCGCGCTTTTTTTTTCACAGTGCACAATAGATGCTCGTAAATGAGGGAATATCATGGCTGGACTGTCTACATTGCACTGCACGGTGACATGACTTAGTTGCTTTCCAGGTCTTTATGGACATGTTTGGTTGCCTCCAGCCGTTTTGACCTCTTTACATCTGTGGCTCAGTAGAGCTCTGGCCGAGATACTATCAGTTTAAACCATGTTTTGCATTTTCGTTTGCCTGTCTGCATTGCATCATGAGATCGTTTGATACATGATGTTTGGTTGGCTACACTTGAGGATTATGGTTGTGTAGATGCAAAAAACATGGTGTTTGGTTACTCATGCCTAATCTTATGATCACTTTTTCTCCCTAGTGATGATCTTACCATATATTACACTATATAGACAATGCCAAATAATCATCATGCAGTACAAAATTACATCGTTTCACTCCTATGTACTAAGAACCGTGCTATATGTATGACAGTTCACGTAGAATTCTGTCCGATGGAGCAGATCCAACCGTATGTCAGTTGGACTCGAACTCCAGCGATGGCTGGATGTCGCATCGTACCAAATCAGACAAGCCATAGTCGTACGTTTAGTAGTTTCGATGTACTAAACAAATGTTAGTTCATCCTAGATACAGGTACTGACAAATGCAATACAAATTAACAGACATATGGCTTAATGAAAGAATGACTCCCAAATAAATCATCGTGCAGTATGAAATTAATACTGGAAAAATATCGAAAAAACAAGAAAAATGGCAACGGGAAAACACGGAAGAAATAAACTGGAGCCTAGGAAGCACGGTTGTGGTTTTCAATTTTTTTTGGAAAACCATGTTGTGCTTTTTTCTATTTTCTGGGAAACACGGGCTGTCCATCTCGCGGAAGCATATGTTATGCTTTCCCTTTTCGAGTAGAAGCATAATTGTGCTTCTCAAAGCAAATATCTCGTGGAAGCACGTGGAAGCAAATCTGTGCTTTGAAAAAAATCTTCAAAACCTAGAAAAATAAAGGCAAAAACAAAAAAGCTAAAAAAAAGAATGTTAAATCTGAGAATAGTATAGAAATATAAAAAAAACTAATTTTCAAAAGGAGCGCCTAACACGCGACACATGATGGCAGCTGGACGCACCACCCGCGCGCTCCCAAACCACAAAAAGGACCCTTACAAAAGCCCCCCATGGTAACCGTTGGTTAGTTGCTCGCACATATATAGGATTTTTTGATGAATAAGGACAATTCCAACATAGGGATGCATTTCGTCCGTTGTTGTCAGTTTGGGTCCATATGGATAGCAATCACGGCCCAACACGGTGACATAAACCCATTTCGTGTCCGCGTGGAAGCAAATCTGTCCAAATTTGACTGGGTTTGCGTCCACACTGACAGCAGACAGGTGAGCAGCGCATCCGCTCAGTGTTCCCCCAATGGCCTGACGTTCCACTGGCGCTCCACGTCTTGGCGTTGGTGGCCCCCGCGCCGCAGCCATAGTCGTGGCCACTACCGCTGCTAGAAGGGCACGTGAAGGATCGACATCGCAGCCATATCCATGGCCGGCTCTGGTCTACCTTGACCTGGTGGACAAGCACAATAAGATCTAGGGTTTACCTTATTATAAATGGAAGAGTAAAATGCACTACAGGTACTTGAACTTGCGCCGCGAGCTCGGTTTGGTCACTGTACTTAGAAATACGGTCACTACGGTAACTATGTACGATGGGACGTGATTGTACGGTCACTGTTCACCGTATTGAGCGATGCGCCGCCGCGTTTGACCAGTCCACGCTTGCCACGTAGGCGTGGGGGATTACTTATTTGAACAGCAAATTTAGGAGGGTTTATGTGTAAAATGCAATCATTTCGTTCCCTCGCAGTTCCCCTGTTATCCAAAATCCCTAGTTTTGTTCCCCTCGCAGCGCTCGTCACCGCCGCCGCCCACCGCTCGCCGTCGCCATCGCCCACCGCTCGCCGCCGCCCATTGCCTTCGTCCTCGTCACCCGCCATGTCCAGCAGCATTTCTGCCCGATCCGGACGCCATGGAGGAGGACAGTAGGTGCCGCTCATCTCATGCCCTCGCTGCGGCTGCCAAGTGAGGTTCTACGTGTCCAACACGGAGGAGCATGACGAATGGGTGTTCTACAGATGTGTGACTGTAAGCATCCTTGACCTGATTGACATTGGTGCTTGTTGGATTTGAGTTTTGAGTTTGAGTTTGTGCAAAATTTCTGATTTTTCTTGGTTTTGAGTTTGTAGCAAGGATGTGTTTTCTGGCATTGGGAGAGGGAATACGTGGCCTACCTTGTAGATCATCGTTATCTTGTTGGGCATGAAGCTGTTGATGCAGTTGGAGCAATAGAAGATAGGAGGGAACAACTTGAGAGAGAAATAGAAGGAAGAAGAAGGGTTGCAGAGAGAAATGCATGTCAGAGGATAAGTATGCAGATGCAAGAACAGCCTGGAGCTAGCATGAACATCACCAGGGCAGAAGCTCGTGCACTTCTTAATTTAGGTGTGCAGATGATGTTACTGTTGAAACTGCTGCTTGGTGGTGTATTGGTGCTTGTTGTGCTATGTGTCTTGCTGCTGTTGAAGAAATGAAACTGCTGTTAATGAAGAAATGAAGAAGTGTGGTAGCTTAAATTAGACCTAGTGGTACTAGTAGTTTATGAAGAAGTGTGGTAGCTTCAAGTAGACCTAGTGGTAGTTGATTAAGAAGTGAAATGTTAGTATGATGGCTGTAATAGTTGATGTATGAACCTGTTCCCTCTGATGTATGAACCTTTTGTATGATGGTTTTTCTCTGAAGTTCAATAAATTGTTGATGGAAAACTTCTGTTGTATGAACTAAAGTCACTGTCAATTTTAGTAGTATGTCAGTATGATGTCAAGTAAACTGTTCCAAGTATGTCAGTATGAACAAAATGATCCAAGTAAGATGTTCCAAGTAAAATGAACAAAATGATCCAAGTAAAATGAACAAAATGATCCAAGTAAGATGATCATGTAAACTGCATATCAGTACATGTTCCAAAAGATGGCCAAATGATCATTGGTTTTTAAGATGGCCAAAAGATCACAGGTTCCTGAAGATGGCCAAATCACTAGTTCCTGAAGTACATAACTTGACATAACTTGACAGAAAGCAAAATGACTAGTTCCTGAAGATGCTATTTTACATAAGATGGCCAAAAGGACTAGTTGCCTAACATTTCTAGCACTAGTCCCTGAAGATATCAAACATGCTTCCATTCTTCTCAAGCCTCGAGCTATGATGCTCCTCTTGAACTGTTCTGCTTCCCAGTTTTCTCTTTGCAGCAAGAATCGCTTTATCTGCCGACTTCTTTTGGTACCGCTGCTTGCACAGCTTGTTCTTTTTTTTGCATTAGCTGCTTGTCTCTCTGCAAGCTTCTTAGCAGCAAAGAACTTTGTTTCGGGCTAACTTCTCAGCAGCTAGTTTCTCCTTTTGCTCTGCAGCAATTTGCCTATGTGTCTCTTGGATAATTTGCCTTGTCTCTGCAGCTGCACTGCTTTTAGGATGGCTGAGATTCTCTTCTCTGAGCAGCTGCCTCCTTCTTCCTTTCTGCTTCTTGTGCTTTCTTTTACGCTAACACATGCCTCTTCCTGGCAGCTTCTTCTGCTTTCTTCATTTCTGCTTCCCTTCTAGCTGCTAGAACAGCTTGCTTCTTGTCCTCCAGCTCCTTCTCTCTTTGTGTCTTCATGGCTAGCAGCTTCCTAGCAAGATCACCATGAGTGACTGTGCTGCTGCTTGGCTGGGAGTGGTTGAGCATAGACTGTGCATTGACTAAGAATGCAGACTCTGGTACTGGTGTTTGTTGTATGATTCTTGGCAAAGGCCTCTGCACATGTCATGAAAAAGTTTTAGTATTATGATTCTTGGCAAAGGCCTCTGCACATGTCAAGAATACAGTAGTACCTGCTCAAGAATAGAGTCTATCATAAGATCATCCACTGGTGGGGCTCTCTGTGTTGATGCTTCCTCATGGTTCTAATCAGTATGGAAGGGAAATGATCAGTACATTTGATATTAAAACAAGAATAGAGTCTATCATTAGCAAAACAAGAGATAAAATTCATAATATACCTGGGTTCTCACTGGCCCCTCTTCTTGCACATTAGTATTTGCATGTTGAACATTCTCTTGTGCTGCTTCTGCTTCAACTTGTCTATTTGGAGGTGGTAGGCCAGCCTTAAGATATTTACAACCCTTTCTATTGTGGTCTGGGTCACCACAGTAGGAGCAATGCATTATGACACCATGTCTGGACATTCTCTTCCCTCCATTACTGCATATGATCTCTTCTGGTGATTTCCTTCTACTCTTGCAAGGTCTTCCCACATGTTTTGTGTACTCTGGTGGCAATATTGTGGGGCCATTCATCTTCTCCCACTCTGTGATATCTTTGCAAGGATAAATTATGTTGCTGTAGGCCTTCTTGAACATTGCCACTGAGTAGCAATTATCCACCAATGCTATGGGGTCAACTTTCTCATTTCTGCAGCATGCAATGACATGTATACATGTGACTCCATTTTTTTGCCATCTCATGCAGCTGCAAGACTTGGTGTTATGTCCACAATGTAGTCTGTTCCTCTATCACCTACTTGAAATACCCAATCTCCTGACTCATACACATAACAAGTGTTTGCTAGATCTTTGAGCTTCTCAACCATCTTCTTTATCTTAGGGCATGTAACTCCTTGCATCTTCTCACCCTCAAGTTGTTTGGTGTAATGCCTACTAGTCCACATCGTTGTTTGATCCTCTCAAACATTGATAGGATTGGCAATTCTCTGGCTTCTAGGATATACCTGCAAGCAGGACACATGGGAAGGAAATCATTAGTATGTCAAACTAGGCAGGGGATCATTAGTATCTCAAGCACAAACTAGGAAGGAAATCATTAGTGTCTTACTTGTTGAAGACCTCACATAGGTTATTCAGCAAAATATCACACTTTGGTATGTCACTCTGGAATGCCCTGACCCAAGTCTCAGGTTCTAATTCTTTCAACCACTTGTATGCATCCTCATTGAGTTCCTTCATCTCATTCATGTACTGCTCATACTTGATTGTTGTTGTGCTTCTTGCAATCTTCCACAGCTGGTTCTTCAGTGCATCACCTTTGTACAGCTGCTGGAAATTCTTCCACATATGCCTGACACAGAACCTATGTTCTGATTCTGGAAACACATCATTCACAGCATTGATAAGCCCCTTTTGTTTATCAGACATAATGGTCCATGGTGAGGTGTTGATGATACCAAGGTCCATCTTAAGCCTCTCAAGAAACCAAACCCAGTTTGGCATGTCTTCCACTTCCACAACAAAGAATGGCAATTGGGAAAATACAATTATTAGGATCTATGCCAACTGCAACAACAAGTAATCAATTCTATATCTAGTTTTTATATGACACCCATCTATGAAAATCACAGGCCTGCATCCTTGAAGGAAACCTCTTTTACAAGCATCCAGACACATGTATGCTTTGTTGAACCTAGCTTTATCATCAAGTGCTAGGAAGAATGAACTACCTGGGTTGCTTCTCCTTATCTCATTTCCATAGTCCCACAAAGAACTTGTATTGTCCTTCTTCATCACCATGAATTATCTTCATGGCCAGCCTCCTTGCCCTTTGTAGCTTAGTCCTAGTTGGTGTCATATGCCATTCTTTTTGTACAACTCTTGAGAAGTTCCTCAAGTTCATGTCTTGATCTGCCCTGAAACTCTCAAGATATTTCCTTGCAAGAAATGGTGCAAAGAATGCTTTGATCTTCCATTTCTTGCAACATGTATGCTCTTCCACATACTTCTTCACCATGAAGCATTTAGTCCCTCTTGTCATATGATGCCCATAAATACCAAGTGCAATCCTCATCACATACTGCCTTCACTCTCTTCTTGTCATTAACTGGCAACTTCACATCCACTCTGTTTTTGCAGCTATACTCCTTTATAGCTTTCCTTAGCAATTGTACATTCTCAAATACTTGACCCACATGGAACTTTGGACACTGCAGGTCCTCCTTTCTGAAAAGCTCTAAACTTGGTCTGAGTTTCATCATCTGAATCTGGTGCCCACAAGTCCTCACCTTCTGATTCATAATCAGACATGGCTTCATCTTTTGCTTCAGAACCTGGTTTCACCTGTCCCCCTTGCACCTTATCCTTTGACTGCACTAGCTCATCTTCATCCACATTGTCTGCATAAAGATCATCATCCCCATTACTGATCTCAAAATCACTATCAAACATGTCAGCTGGATCAAAATCACCGCTATCCGAGTCACTTTACGATCTTGACAACACCTCTTTCCTCCCCCTCTTGGCTCTTCTATCTCTATCTTCCTCCCTCTCCACTCCATTATTCTCTGCATCTGCTCCACTAGCATCCACATGTACTCTGTCTGACTCATGCTGTTGTGGCTCAATAGTACTCTCTTGCTGCACATGATCCAAATTGTCTGACTGAATGTTCTCTGTCCCCCTTGCAAAGATAAATGGATTTCCATCATCAACTTCAACTTCTGGATTGTTTGGATAAACAATTTGAATTGGAATAGGAGCTTCTCCTTCTCTATGTGATGGACTACTGTTAGATGCAAGATTGGTACTACTCTTTTCTTTGGAAGAATTTGAACCTTTGGTGGCGAGATGAGCTCTTGGATTATGGACTACATCATCAACATCCTCGTGAGAATGCAAACTGTCATCATGGTCCAGATAAATATCAAAGAAATGATGGCCTATTGACAAGAATACCATCATTTGATCAGTATCTGCATCACTCCTAATATGTCTCAAAGAATTTCTGGTGATGTCAAGGATGGGAATGCGGTAGTATGCTTTTATCCTTCCAGCCATCTCCCATCTTATCTCCTCTACCATATGCTCCACCATGATTGGAGACCATGTTAACCTATCAACTTGATCATACCACACTTCATGTCCATTGACATAACTTATGTTGCTTCCTTGACCCATGAAAAAAACCCCATGATGAAATAGCACTGAAAATTTGTCACTGCGTGCTCCTGTTACAAAAAAGCACACAAATTGAGTACAACCACCAATAATTGTAACAAACTTGACAAAAAATGAACCTTTTATGTGAACCTTAAACCCTACAACAAACCCCCAATTGTTCCTCCAAAACCCTAGCACACATTCTGAACCATACTACAGGAGCGAGTACATAATTTAGGACAAAGTATGTACATGGCAAACTGTGGCATCAAACCTATATTCCACATTTCATGTGGAATCAAACCTATATTCCACTTTTCAAACCGTGGCAAAAACCCTACCTGAAACCCCCAAATCGATTAACAAAACCCTAGGTTTTCTTCCAATGCGGGCAAGTTCAAGAGAAAACTTAGGCAAACTGAATCTAATCTGTACATAACTCGATTTGATGTCAAATAGACCAGAATTTTGGACTTACTGTAATCGGGGGCAGGGGCTCCATCGGGGCGACGAATTGCAGCCATGGCGGCGCCGCCTTGCCTTCACCACGGTCGCGAGACCCTCCTCCGCGGCCGATCCTTCCGACCCGACACCGAAAATCGTCGCCGACCTCAACGCCGGCGATCAACTGTTCCTTCCTCGGTCGCGACAGGGGAGGGGAAGCGGAGACAGGGGAGGGGAAGCGGAGACAGGGGAGGGGTAGCGGAGAGACAGAGGAGGCGGAGAGACAGGGAAATGGAGAGGTGGGAGGGCGAGCAGAGATGGAAACGAAGACGGGAGGTTTTTTTTGTAAATTGGTCACCGCTTCGCTTCTGTAGACGACACGTGGCGCGGGGTCTGGTCAACAGGCGGTCAGCCCAGGCGCGCTCAATACGGTGAATAAAGGACTGCATAATCACGTCCCATCGTACATAGTTACCGTAGTGACCTATTTCTAAGTACAGTGACCAAACCGAGCTCGCGGCGCAAGTTCAAGTACCTGTAGTGCATTTTACTCTAAATGGAAATCAGAAAAAATGTTGAAATGCAGCAGGGCGTTGGGTGCACCTATGGGTCGGTTTGTTGGAGTTGCCCTAAGACCATTGGTAACTATATCTCTATCTCAACTACTTAAAAAGAATGTAATGTTCTCATTTCACCTTTTCCCCACCACCCCATCCTCCAACCTTACATGTATATGATAATCAATCATCTTAATTTACTTACCTTCTAAACCAATTCCATTTAATTTACTTATTAAACTTCTAATCAAAATATAAGGTAATTACGGACAGTATTTGATGAACATTTCGTGTCCTGTCTACTACTCGCGTCCCTCTCGCGTTGACTCCCCCGTGAGCGACTTGGGAGGGCTCCGCCGCCGCCTAGTCCCTCTAGCGCCCTTCTCCCCCTCCGCTGCTGTCGATGGTCGGCGCCTGGCAAAGCCCGTGCGCGCGACGACAGCAGCGGAGGGTCTCTCCTCCCGTTCCCGGATCCGCTGCGGCGCGGGCGTCCTGATCCGCGGGGTGCGGCCCTACCGACGGTGTGGCGGATCCCGGAGACGGTGGACTCGCGGTGGTGCACGGGTGCCCAGATCCATGGGTGTGGGCCTCCCAGCAGCGTGCGGGCTCCTGGCGGCGGCGGGATCGGCCGACGACGGGCTTGGGCGATGGCGTCGGCCGCGCGGTGCCGGATCTCGTCGCTTGCGGCGGATCTCGGCACTCCAGCCTTCGTGGAGGAACCTGGTGAAGGAAATATGCCCTAGAGGCAATAATAAAGTTTTTATTTATATTTCCTTATATCATGATAAATGTTTATTATTCATGCTAGAATTATATTAACCAGAAACTTAGTACATGTGTGAATACATAGACAAACAGAGTGTCACTAGTATGCCTCTACTTGACTAGATCGTTAATCAAAGATGGCTAAGTTTCCTAGCCATAGACATGAGTTGTCATTTGATGAACGGGATCACATCATTAGAGAATGATGTGATTGACTTGACCCATTCGTTAGCTTAACGCTATGATCGTTTAGTTTATTACTATTGCTTTCTTCATGACTTATACATGTTCCTATGACTATGAGATTATGCAACTCCCGAATACCGGAGGAATACTTAGTGTGCTATCAAACGTCACAACGTAACTGGGTGATTATAAAGATGCTCTACAGGTGTCTCCGATGGTGTTCGTTGAGTTGGCATAGATCGAGATTAGGATTTGTCACTCCGATTGTCGGAGAGGTATCTCTGGGCCCTTTCGGCAATGCACATCACTATAAGCCTTGCAAGCAATGTGACTAATGAGTTAGTTACGGGCTGATGCATTACGGAATGAGTAAAGAGACTTGCCGGTAACGAGGTTGAACTAGGTATGATGATACCTACGATCGAATCTCGGGCAAGTAATATACCGATGACAAAGGGAACAACGTATGTTGTTATGCGATTTGACCGATAAAGATCTTCGTAGAATATGTAGGAACCAATATGAGCATCCAGGTTCCGCTATTGGTTACTGACCGGAGATGAGTCTCGGTCATGTCTACATAGTTCTCGAACCTGTAGGGTCCGCACGCTTAGCGTTCGATGATGATCGGTATTATGAGTTTATGTGTTTTGATGTACCGAAGGTAGTTTGGAGTCCCGGATGTGATCACGGACAAGACGAGGAGTCTCTAAATGGTCGAGACATGAATATTGATATATTGGAAGGTTATGTTTGGACACCGGAATGGTTTCATATGAGTTCGGGCATTTACCGGAGTACCGGGGGGGGGGGGTTACCGGAACCCCCCGGGGGGTCAATGGGCCTTCATGGGCCTTAGCGGAAGAGCGAGAGGAGGCGGCCAAGTGGTGGGGCGCACCTTCCAAGCCCAATCTGAATTGGGGAGGGGGCCGGCCCCCCTTTCCTTCTTCCCCTCTTCCCCTTCCTCCCCCTCCTAGTTGGACTAGGAAAGGGGGGGAACCTGCGCACCATGAGGCCGGCTGGCCCCCCCTCCCCTCCTTTATATACGGGGGGAAGGGGGCACCCCATAGACACACAAGTTGATTCTTAGCCGTGTGCGGTGCCCCCTCCACATATTTCCACCTCGGTCATATTATCGTAATGCTTAGGCGAAGCCCCGCGTCGGTAACTTCATCATCACCGTCGACACGCCGTCGTGCTGACGAAACTCTCCCTCAACCTCAGCTGGATCTAGAAGTTCGAGGGACATCACCAAGCTGAACGTGTGCAGATCGCATAGGTCCCGTGCGTTTGGTACTTGATCGGTTGGATCGCGAAGACGTTCGACTACATCAACCACGTTACTTAACGCTTCCTCTTTCGGTCTACGAGGGTACGTGGACACACTCTCCCTGCTCATTTCTATGCTTCTCCTAGATAGATCTTGCGTGATCGTAGGATTTTTTTGAAATACTACGTTCCCCAATAGTGGCATCCGAGCCAGGTCTATGCGTAGATGTTATATGAATGAGTAGAACGCAAAGAGTTGTGGGCGATAATAGTGATACTGCTTACCAGCATGTCATACTTTGATTCGGCGGTATTGTTGGATGAAGCGACCCAGACCAACAATACATGACCGCGTTCATGAGACTGGTTCTATCGACGTGCTTCGCACACATGTGGCTAGTGGGTGTCGGTTTCTCCAGCTTTAGTTGAATCGAGTGTGACTACGCCCGGTCCTTGCTGAAGGTTAAAACAGCACACTTGACAAAAAATCATTGTGGTTTTGATGCGTAGGTAAGAACGGTTCTTGCTAAGCCCGTAGCAGCCACGTAAAATTTGCAACAACAAGTAGAGGACGTCTAACTTTTTTTTGCAGGGTATGTTGTGATGTGATATGGTCAAGATGTGATGATATATAAATTGTTGTATGAGATGATCATGTTTTGTAACAGTTATCGGCAACTGGCAGGAGCCTTATGGTTGTCGCTTTATTGTATGAAATGCAATCGCCATGTAATTGTTTTACTTTATCACTAAGCGGTAGCGATAGTCGTGATAGCAATAGTTGGCGAGACGACAACGATGCTTCGATGGAGATCAAGGTGTCAAGCCGGTGATGATGGTGATTATGACGGTGCTTTGGAGATGGAGATCAAGGGCACAAGATGATGATGGCCATATCATATCACTTATATTGATTGCATGTGATGTTTATCCTTTATGCATCTTATTTTGCTTAGTACGGCGGTAGCATTATAAGATGATCTCTCACTAAATTTCAAGGTATAAGTGTTCTCCCTGAGTATGCACCGTTACTTTCTGATAAATGGTGCCGAGACACCACGTGATGATCGGGTGTGATAATCTCTACGTTCACATACAACGGGTGCAAGCCAGTTTTGCACACGCAGAATACTCGGGTTAAACTTGACGAGCCTAGCATATGCAGATATGGCCTCAGAACACTGAGACCGAAAGGTCGAGTGTGAATCATACTGTAGATATGATCAACATAGTGATGTTCACCATTGAAAACTACTCCATCTCACGTGATGATCGGACATGGTTTAGTTGATATGGATCACGTGATCACTTAGATGATTAGAGGGATGTCTATCTAAGTGGGAGTTCTTAAGTAATATGGTTAATTAAACTTTAATTTATCATGAACTTAGTACCTGATAGTATTTTGCATGTCTATGTTGTTGTAGATAAATGGCACGTGCTACTGTTCCGTTCAATTTTAATGTGTTCCTAGAGAAAGCTAAGTTGAAATATGATGGTAGCAATTACACGGACTGGGTCCGTTGAGGGAGTCCTGGACTAAGGGGTCCTCGGGCGTCCGGCCTGTTGGATATGGGCCAGACTAATGGGCTGTGAAGATACAAGAACGAAGACTCTCTTCCGTGTCCGGATGGACTCTCCTTGGCGTGGAAGGCAAGCTTGACGTCTAAATATGAAGATTCCTTTCTCTGTAACCGACTTTGTGTAACCCTAGATCCCCTCCGGTGTCTATATAAACCAGAGGGCTTAGTCCGGAGGACAGAGACTCATAATCATAGTCATACAGGCTAGACTTCTAGGGTTTTAGCCATCATGATCTCGTGGTATATCAACTCTTGTAATACTCATGTTCTTCAAGATCAATCAAGCAAGAAGTAGGGTATTACCTCCATAGAGAGGGCCCGAACCTGGGTAAACATTGTGTCCCTCGTCTCCTGTTACCATCGACCTTAGACGCACAGTTCAGGACCCCCTACCCGAGATCCGCCGGTTTTGACAACGACATTCGTGCTTTCATTGGGAGTTCCACTGTGTCGTCCTCAAAAGGTTTGATGGCTCCTTTAATCATCTACAGAAACGCTGTCCAAGAGGAAACCTTCCTCCCCGGATAGATCTTCGTATTCGGCGGCTTCGCACTGCGGGCCAACTCGCTTGGCCATCTGGAGCAGATCGACAGCTACGCCCCTGGCCATCAGGTCAGATTTGGAAGCTTGAACTATGTTGGGATATCCGTGGAGACTTGATCTTCGACGGATTCGAGACCGCGGCCGCCGCTCCCTATCACCTCGATGAACATGACTTAAATCTGTCATCGGACCATACCCAGGAGATAGCTCCTGTGACTGCTTTGGCCTTAGATCCGGAGCAGATCGCGCCATCCGGGGACGGGAAGCTCAACCCCGCCATGGAAGCCGCAGACTCCGCGGCGTTGGAGCCGCACACAGACCTAACCTCGGGTGATATCTGTGTCTCCGGAACCTCGGACTTGTTCCCGACCATAAGTTCCGAACCATGTGTGTCCGCGCACGTCGAGCTAGATCAGTCATCGATCGTCGAATTCAGCGCCGCGAACATCTTCCGGCACTCGCCTTTAGGCGACGTGCTGAACTCATTAAAAAATCTATCCTTAGCGGAGGGCTCACAGCCGAATTATACCCGCTGTTTATCGGACGCTGGACGACCACTTCTTCGTACGACATATACATGGTGGATACACCTAAAGAAACTAACGACAATGACAAAGAAGATCCAGTTGAGGATAAACCTCCTGAGACACAGCCCAGACGCTGGCGTCAGTGATGCCGCTCTAAGTCACGTCGTGCAAAATACAACAATAAGGGCACCGGAGAAAACAACACTCCGAACGATGCCGAAGGCAATGAAGACCCTGTTGGGGCAACCTCCGAACATGAGGAACAGGAAAACGGGCAAGTTAGCCCTGATGAACAGGCCATACACAACGACTCGGAGACAGTAATTATCTTCCGCTCTCCGAGGATGAGGTGAGCCTTGGTAACGAGGATTTCATCATGCCTGACGAATCTCTCGAGCAGGAGCGCTTCAAGCGCCAGCTAATAGCCACTGCAAGGAGCCTGAAAAAGAAGCAGCAACAGCTTCAAGCTGACCAAGATCTGCTCAACGACAGATGGACTGATGTCCTGACAGCCGAAGAATACGGCCTCAAGCGCCCAACTAAGAGTTACCTGAAGCGCAAATTGCTACCTCAGTTTGATGAGGAGGCGCCGGAGCCAGTACCTCCCTTGCGCAATGCGGACGACCGACCACCACACGGTCGGGACAATGCGGCTGACCGACCACCACGCAGTCGCATAAAGTGGCAGCTCAAGCCGAACAGCAGCCCGCCCCACCTCAACGTAAACACATAGATAAAACAGCTCGGGGATATACATATGACCTTCGGCAGGACCTGGACAGTAGAGCAGGACATATAAGGTCGATCTACGGATCGCGAGGACGTGCCTCGACATGCGACGACGGCTATCTATTCGGACGTGACAAACCTAGTCACGCCCGGGCCGAAAACTGCAGACGGACTCCATCAGAGCTACATCGCGATGCGGCCCGATATAGAGGCGCCGCGCACCCTCTTTGCTTCACTGACGAAGTAATGGATCATGAATTCCCATAAGGGTTTAAACCCATAAATATCGAATCATACGATGGAACAACTGATCCCGCGGTATGGATCGAAGATTTTATTCTCCATATATATATGGCCCGTGGAGATGACCTTCACGCCATCAAATACCTCCCACTAAAGCTCAAAGGGCCAGCTCAGCACTGGTTAAACGGTTTTCCTGAAAATTCTATTGGCAGCTGGGAGGACTTGGAAGAAGCCTTCCTTGACAATGCCGATGACTTAAGTCACATAGTTCAACAGCCTGGAGAGTCAGCCAGGAAATTCTGGACTAGGTTCCTAACTAAAAATAACCAGGTCGTCGACTGTCCGGATGCCGAAGCCCTAGCGTCCTTTAAACATAGCATCCACGATGAATGGCTCGCCCGCCACCTCAGCCAAGAAAAGCCGAAATCCATGGCAGCCCTCACGGCACTCATGACCCACTTTTGTGCAGGTGAGGATAGTTGGCTAGCCCATAGCAAAAACACGGCAAGCGAAACAGGCACCTCCGAGGTCAAAAACAGCAACGGCAAGCTCCGACGCAATAGACACAAATGCCGAAGCAATGGTGACAATACTGATGACACTACAGTCAATGCCGGATTCAACGGCTCCAAGTCCGGTTCATGGAAGAAGCCGTATAAAAGAAACAATCAGGGACCATCCAGCTCGGACCGCATACTCGATCGTCCGTGCCAGATACATGGCACCTCAGACAAACCAGCCAATCATACCAACAGAGATTGTTGGGTTTTTAAACAGGCCGGCAAGTTAAATGCCGAGAACAAGGAAAAGGGATCGCAAAGCAAGGACGATGACGAGGAGCCCCGACAACCAAACATAGGGGGACAGAAGAAGTTTCCACCTCAGATCAAAACGGTGAAACATGATATATGCTACACACATCCCCAAGAGGGAGCGCAAGCGCGCGCTAGGGGACGTCTATGCGATAGAGCCAATCGCCCCAAAATTCAATCCATGGTTGTCATGCCCGACCACCTTTGATCGTCGGGATCATCCGACCAGTTTCCGCCATGGCGGTTCAGCCGCACTGGTCCTCGACCCAATCATCGATGGATTATGTGAATCCTCATGGACGGTGGTAGCAGCCTCAATCTGCTTTACCAGGATACAGTGCGCAAAATGGGCATTAATCCATCACGGATCAAGCCCACAAAGACTACCTTTAAAGGAGTCATACCAGGTGTAGAGGCCCGCTGTACGGGGTCAACCACGCTTGAGGTGGTCTTCGGATCTCCGGACAACTTCCGAAGCGAGGAGTTAATCTTCGATATCGTCCCCTTTCGCAGTGGCTATCATGCACTGCTTGGACGAACCGCATTCACTCGATTCAACGCGGTGCCACACTATGCTTATCTCAAGCTCAAGATGCCCGGACCACGCGGCGTCATAACAGTCAATGGAAACACGGAACGCTCCCTTCGTACCGAGGAGCACACCGCTGCTTTAGCAGCAGAAGTACAGAGCGGCCTTTTCAAGCAGAACCTTAATTTGGCGGCCGAACTCCCGGACACTGTCAAGAGGGCCTGGATTATTCCGTGGCAGGACAGCTCAGCTCGTCAAGAGCTCGAATAGCAATTTGGCCTCCGTCCCAGTCCCGATCAAGCGACGGCCTTCATACCGCGCGTACATAACTACACACTCAAAATACCATGGGCATGGATGGAGGCATAACTAGCTTGTGATCCGCACTATGGCTCGACCGCCCCCAGATACACGTCCTTTCACCTGTTCCTTTTTCCTTTTCAGGTTTCTTTTTCATAGGGCCTTCATCGATGGCCTGACCCCTGATCCTTTCAAAGGATAAATACACCAAGACAGCAAGAAGCACAGATGTACAGGGGAATTTCTAGGTGGTCTCTTCAGCGATCACTCTACCTGTTATCAGGGCCCACACACAGCTCTCCCTTGGTTGTGGCATATTAAATAGCATGTTGCTTATTTCACTACTTGTATAAATGCGCCTTGACGTATTAATCAAATTATAATGGAAACAGTTTGCGGCCCACATTCTGCGGCTCTAGCTTACTACACTTCCTTCCTTTTTCTTTTTGATAATTTTATCAAATAGCACCCGTACAATTTGGTACGTTTCAATTTGCCAGGGGCTTCATAGCACCCCACAATACGGCAACAAAGTCCGAACACTTTTTACAGTATAGTTCGGCACCCCGAATTTAGCATTATATGCATCGGCTCCGAATCATGTCTTTGGTCAATAGTTGTGTTGCCCGTCTCCTGTGTTTGCTACCTTACATTCCGCTATATCGGCTAGGTAGTAAAGGGAGAACTACTGCGATTGTGCCCTGGTTTACCCAGACGAGCACCTCAGTAGAGAAAGCCAAAAACTGATTGTCATGATGCGGCGAGATCCGGTCAGCTCTTCGGAGGTTTCAAATCGTTAGATTTTTTTCTGCATTATGTGAGGGATTGGTACTTACCTGATCAGGTGCTTTCAGCAACCTAGTTCAGAAACTAGGGGTTGCGCCTACATTTTTATTGTCAAACTCCTATGGCTAAGTGAGGGTGCTAAAGCCGCATAGTCTGATTGCCTGGTTCGTTGCGCTAAACACCTCCTTCAAGGACCAAACAATTGGATCAAGAGTGTTTAGATTCCATCCCAAACACCCCCGTACTACCTACGTGGGGGCAGAAGCCGACGACTGGCCAACTCTCAGATTTCATACAACACAGCCGCACAGGAGGTAAATTTTTTAAACATAACAAACATTATATTACATAACCACTTTGTTTCATCATACAAGGCAGAGACAACATGAATGTATTCATTCAAAAATAATGTCTTGCGCACATTGCGTCGCCACAATACGAGACCCCTCCAGGAGGTCTTCAAAATACCGCTCGGGCGTGCGGTGCTCTTTGCCCTCAGGTGGCCCCTCGGTCACAAGCTTGACGGCGTCCATCTTTGGCCACCAGACCTTGACGCGGGCGAAGGCCATGCACGCGCCCTCAATGCAGACCGACTGCTTGACAACGTCCAGTCGAGGATAGGCATTCACCAGCCGCTTCACGAGGCCGAAGTAGCTGCTGGGTATAGCTTCGGCAGGCCACAGCCAGATTATCAAATCCTTCATGGCCAGTTCGGCCACCCTATGCAGCTCGACCAGCTGTTTCAGCTGATCGCTAAAGGGCACTGGATGTTCTGGCGCAAGATATTGCGACCAAAACAGCTTCTCCATTGAGCTCCCTTGTTCGGCCCGGAAGAACTCCGCAGCGTCAGATACACTGCGCGGCAGATCCGCAAAAGCCCCTGGAGAACTCCGAATCCGGGTTAGTAAAAGATACTTCTTCTTCACATACTTGCTTTGCATACTAAACGCCTTACCCGCCGTGATCTTATTGGCCTCCTGGATCTCCTGGAGGGCGCCCTGGGCTTCAACCCGGGCCTCTTCCGCGCTTTGGCGAGCCTTGGCAAGTTCGGTCTCTTGAGCCGAAGCATCGCGCTCCAAGGTCTCGCATTTTTTCACAGCATCCTGGAGCTCTTGCTGGACCTCATTGAGTCGGGCCTCGTGCTTTTTGCGGGAGACTTGCTCCTTAGCAGCCTTCTCCTCGCCCTCAGCCAGCGCCTTCCTAAGGGCCTCGACCTCGGCCGTCGCTCCTACATAGATCAGGGCACTCCGGTCAATATACATCATTTATTCTTACCGAATATACAGAGAGTTATTACATACCTTGCTTTTCTTCTAGCTGCATCCTCACTTGGCCGAGCTCCTCCTCGGCCCGCTCCAGTCTCTGCTTTAGTCCGAAGACTTCGGCAGTGTGTGAGGTCGCGGCCAGCAACGACGCCTGCTTATTCATATAAGACATATTTAGTTAGTTTCCTGCAATAATGGATTGATCCTCTGTCCGGCCTTTCTCTCCGAACACCAGACAGTGTCTCAGGGGCTACTGTCTATATTGGGACTTTCTCTTTTGCGTCGCTTACCTCAAAGCCGGTCAGCAGGCTGCTGCAGGCTTTGGTCAGTCCACTCTTGATGGACTGAACCCTCTCAATCACCGTACGCATAAGGATACGGTGTTCATCCATGATGGAAGCGCCTCGTAGCGCTTCCAGCAGATTATCCGGTGCCTCTGGTTGGACAGAGGTCACTGGCGGAATAGGCACACCCCCTTGTTTCGAAGGAGATTGCTCGCCGGATTCCGGAGACGTATAGGTCTCCGGCATCGTATTCGGCTAGGGGCCGAATTGAGCATGGCCCCCATCGCCGGTCTCCAAGGGGGTCTTCTCCCCCATGTGTCCGGCGACTGAGGTCTCGCCCTCTGGCGCCTCCTGACCCTCTCCCTGGTCGGGGAAGGTCCTTCGGGACAGCACCTCGGTGTCGCCCGTGACCTTGGGAGATTGGGCGGCCGGTGGTGACTCACTGGCCATCGCCATCAAATCCAGGGAACCTCCAGATGAGGACCGCATGGAGCTGTCATGGGCCGGACTGTAGTAGCATAATCCAACATATTAATACCATAAAGCAGAGAGGCCGGATAAATGGACGTATGCGGGTTCTTAGTACTTACGATGCGGCCAGGGGCTTGTTCCGGGGGCGTCGCCCCGGACTGCTGTCGATGTCCCACGCGGAGTTATCCGCAAGGGTGCCCTTCCCCCTCTTGGACGCCTCCGCCTCCAGATTCGTGGAGGCTGCCCTTTCTTCCTTCCCCCATCAGGGGGAGGGTTGTTTTCCTCCTACTCCTCGTCGTCATCCTCAGCGGCGAAGGAATGGGTCTCGTCGTCTTCGGACGTCATGTCCGAAGCACCCTTGCGACGGGGGCCACTTTTGGCCCCCTTGGCCTTCTTCTTGGCCTTCTTCTCTGGCGGCTGATAGGGCGCCGGGACCAGCATCTTCGCTAGGAGCGGGATGACTAGTTCTTCGGGCAACGGAGCCGAACACTGAATCCTCTCCGCTTTCTCTGTCCATACCTGAAAGAATAAATTAGTAAAGTTTAGTTACCATCCTTGAACAAGCAAGTAGAGGGTACGCCTTGAGACGTGAAGGACTTACCGCATTGGCGGGATGGGCAAGATCGTGCCCGTGGTCCGAGTCTATGGCCGGCGGCTTCTCGTTGCCCTTGAAGAGCAACTTCCAGGCATCTTCGTGAGTGGTTCCGAAGAGCCTCACCAAGGTTTGGTGCTTCTCTAGATCGAATTCCCATAAAGGGGAGGTTCGGCTTTGGCAGGGGAGGATCCGGCGAACCAGCACCACCTGGATCACGTCGACGAGCTTGATGTTTTTGTCCACCATGCTTTGGATGCGCATTTGTAGCGCTATCAGCTCATCTGACGAAGACCAGTTTGGGCCCTTCTCCATCCAGGAGGTAAGCCGCATTGGAGCTCCGGACTTGAATTCGAAAGCCGCAGCCCAGGTGGCGTCTCGGGGCTCTGTGGTATAGAACCACAGCTTCTGCCACTCCTTGACAGTCTCCACAAACGTGCCTTTGGGCCATGTGACATTGGGCATCTTTCTCACCATGGCTCCTCCGCACTCCGCGTGTCCACCACCTTCGGCTTCACGTTGAAGATCTTGAGCCACAGTTCGAAGTGGGGCTGGATGCGGAGGAAAGCCTCACACACGACAATAAATGCCGAGATGTTGACGAAAGAGTTCGGGGCTAGATCATGGAAATCTAGCCCATAATAAAACATAAGTCCGCAGATGAAAGGGTGGAGAGGAAACCCTAACCCGCGGAAGAAATGGGGGACTAACACCAACCTCTCGTTGGGCTTCGGGGAGGGGATGACTTGCCCCTTTGTCGGAAGACGGTGGGCGATTTCCTTCGCCAGATACCCGGCCGCCCGAAGCTCAGTAATGTCCTTCTCCTTGACGGAGCAGGCCATCCACTTGCCTTGCCCTCCAGATCCAGACATGGTTGAGTGCTTTCTTGAAGCGAAAAGGATGAGGACTTGGGCGCTGAAGCTCGAGAATGGAGGGGCAGAGAAGGAGAAGGCGTGGGTGAAGAAGGGCAATCCTTATCTCCTTATAAAGACAGTGAATATCAAGCGCCTCCCCACTCGCCTTAAAACTCGCCTATTCCCAAGGGATGTGTAAACGACACGAGTGGATTACCCACGCCCGTATTGATGAGAATCCCGCAATAAGTGGACACAATCTCTGCTTCGACAAGACGTGCCAATGAAAATCGCGTCTCGAAACGTGGAACGGCAGACGAAAAGGTTCGAAATAATGACCGGACAGATGTGATGTCACATTACAAAAAGTTGTCAGCGGATTGGAATCGTGAAATATTATACTCTCTATGATTGTGTGTGTGGTACTTGTGTTGTAGATCCAGACACGTTTGTTGCGTCCGAAGACTATCCCGGAGTATTCGGAAAGGGGAACCCGCCTTGCAATGCCGAAGACAATCTGCGCGCCGGACACCTCGTCATTAAAGCCTGGTTCAGGGGCTACTGAGGGAGTCCTGGACTAAGGGGTCCTCGGGTGCCCGGCATGTTGGATATGGGCCGGACTAATGGGCTGTGAAGATACAAGACCGAAGACTCTCTCCCGAGCCCGGATGGGACTCTCCTTGTCATGGAAGGCAAGCTTGGCGTCTAAATATGAAGATTCCTTTCTCTGTAACCGACTTTGTGTAACCCTAGATCCCCTCCGGTGTCTATATAAACCGGAGGGCTTAGTCCGGAGGACAGAGACTCATAATCATAGTCATATAGGCTAGACTTTAGGGTTTTAGCCATTACGATCTCGTGGTAGATCAACTCTTGTAATACTCATATTCTTCAAGATCAATCAAGCAAGAAGTAGGGTATTACCTCCATAGAGAGGGCCCGAACCTGGGTAAACATTGTGTCCCCCGTCTTCTGTTACCATCAACCTTAGACGCACAGTTCGGGACCCCCTACCCGAGATCCGCCGGTTTTTACGCCGACATCGGTAACTTGAGGATTATCCTCATTGTTGCACAAAAGAATTACGTCCTGGAAGCACCGCTAGGTGCCAAACCCACTGCAGGAGCAACTCCAGATGTTATGAACACCTGGCAGAGCAAAGTTGGTGACTACTCGATAGTTCTATGTGCCATGCTTTACGGCTTAGAACCGGGATTTCAACTACGTTTTGAACGTCATGGAGCATATGAGATGTTCCAGGTGCCGAAGTTAATATTTCAAACAAATGCCCGGATTGAGAGATATGAAGTCTCCAATAAGTTCTACAGCTGCAAAATGGTGGAGAACAGTTCTGTCAGTGAGCATATACTCAGAATTTCTGGGTACCACAATCACTTGACTCAGCTGGGAGTTAATCTTTCGGTTGATAGTGTCATTGACTGAGTTCTTAAATCACTGCCACCAAGCTACAAGAGCTTCGTGATGAACTATAATATGCAAGGGATGGATAAGACAATTCCCGAGCTCTTCGCAATGCTAAAGGCTGCGGAGGTAGAAATCAAGAAGGATCATCAAGTGTTGATGGTCAACAAGACCGCTAGTTTCAAGAAAAAGGGTAAAGGGAAGAAAGGGAACTTCAAGAAGAACGGCAAGCAAGTTGCTGCTCAAGTTAAGAAGCCCAAGTCTAGACCTAAGCCTGAAACTGAGTGCTTCTACTGCAAAGGGACTAGTCACTGGAAGCGGAACTGCCCCAAGTATTTGGCGGAGAAGAAGGATGGCAAAGTGAAAGGTATATTTGATATACATGTTATTGATGTGTACCTTACTAATTCTCAGAGGCGCCTGGGTATTTGATATCTGGTTATGTTGCTAATATTTGCAACTCGAAACAGCAACGGATTAGCGAAGATTGGCTAAGGACGAGGTGACGATGCGCGTGGGAAATGGTTCCAAAGTCGATGTGATCGCTAAATCGCACGCTACCTCTACATCTACCTTCGGGATTAGTTTTAGACCTGAATAATTGTTATTTGGTGCCAGTGTTAAGCATGAACATTATATCTGGATCTTGTTTGATGCGAGATGGTTATTCATTTAAATCAAAGAATAATGGTTGTTCTATTTATATGAATAATATCTTTTATGGTCATGCACCCTTGATGAGTGGTCTATGTTTACTAAATCTTGATAGTAGTGATACACATATTCATAGTATTGAAGCCAAAAGATATAAGTTTAATAATGATAGTGCAACTTATTTGTGGCACTACCATTTAGGTCATATTAATTATAAAGCGCATGAAGAAACTCCATGCTGATGGGCTTTTGGAATCACTTGATTATGAATCACTTGATGCTTGTGAACCATGCCTCATGGGCAAGATGACTAAGACTTTGTTCTCCGGAACAATGGAGCGAGCAACAGACTTGTTGGAAATAATACATACTGATATATGCAGTCCGATGAGTGTTGATGCTGCATGGCGAATCAAGTTATTTTCTAACCTTCATGTATGATTTGAGCACATATGGGTATATCTACTTGATGAAGCATAAGTCCGAAACATTTGAAAAGTTCAAAGAATTTCAGAGTGAAGTGGAAAATCATCGTAACAAGAAAATAAAGTTTCTACGATCTGATCGTGGAGGAGAATATTTGAGTTACGAGTTTGGTATTCATTTGAAACAATGCGGAATAGTTTAGCAACTCACGCCACCCGGAACACCACAGCGTAATGGTGTGTCCGAACGCCGTAATCGTACTTTATTAGATATGGTGCGATCTATGATGTCTCTTACTGATTTACCGCTATTGTTTTTGGGTTATGCTTTAGAGATGGCTGCATTCACGTTAAATAGGGCACCATCTAAATCCATTGAGACGACACCATATGAACTGTGGTTTGGCAAGAAACCCAAGTTGTCGTTTCTTAAAGTTTGGGGCTGCGATGCTTATGTGAAAAAGCTTCAACCTGATAAGCTCAAATCCAAATCGGACAAATGTGTCTTCATAGGATACCCAAAGGAGACTGTTGGGTACACCTTCTATCACAGATCTGAAGGCAAGATATTCTTTGCTAAGAATGGATCCTTTCTAGAGAAGGAGTTTCTCTCAAAATAAGTGAATGGGAGGAAAGTAGAACTTGATGAGGTAATTGTACCTAATCCCTTATTGGAAAGTAGTTCATCACAGAAATCAGTTCCAGTGATTCCTACACCAATTAGTGAGGAAGCTAATGATGATGATCATGAAACTTCTGATCAAGTTACTACTGAACCTCGTAGGTCAATCAGTGTAAGATCCGCACCAGAGTGGTACGGATATCCTGTTCTGGAAGTCATGTTACTTGACCATGACGAACCTACGAACTATGAGGAAGCGATGATAAGCCCAGATTCCGCAAAATGGCTTGAGGCCACGAAATCTGAGATAGGATCCATGTATGAGAACAAAGTGTGGACTTTGGTTGACTTGCTGGATGATCGACAAACCATAGAGAATAAATGGATCTTTAAGAAGAAGACTGACGCAGACGGTAATGTTACTGTCTACAAAGCTCGACTTGTTGCGAAAGGTTTTCTACAAGTTCAAGGAGTTGACTACGATGAGACCTTCTCACCCGTAGCGATGCTTAAGTCCGTCTGAATCATGTTAGCAATTGCAGCATTTTATGATTATGAAATTTGGCAAATGGATGTCAAAACTGCATTCCTTAATGGATATCTTAAAGAAGAGTTGTATATGATGCAAATAGAAGGTTTTGTCAATCCCAAAGGTGCTAACAAAGTGTGCAAGCTCCAGTGATCCATTTATGGACTGATGCAAGCCTCTTGGAGTTGGAATATACGCTTTGATAGTGTGATCAAAGCATATGGTTTTATACAGACTTTTGGAGAAGCCTGTATTTACAAGAAAGTGAGTGGGAGCTCTGTAGCATTTCTGATATTATATGTAGATGACATATTGTTGATCGGAAATGATACTGAATTTCTGAATAGCATAAAGGAATACTTGAATACGAATTTTTCAATGAAAGACCTCGGTGAAGCTGCTTATATATCGGGCATCAAGATCTATAGAGATAGATCAAGACGCTTAATTGGACTTTCACAAAGCACATACCTTGATAAAGTTTTGAAGAAGTTCAAAATGGATCAAGCAAAGAAAGGGTTCTTGCCTGTGTTACAAGGTGTGAAGTTGAGTCAGACTCAATGCCCGACCACTGCAGAAGATAGAGAGAAAATGAAAGTCATTCCCTATGCTTCAGCCATAGGTTCTATCATGTATGCAATGCTGTGTACCAGAACTGATGTGTGCCTTGCTATTAGTTTAGCAGGGAGGTACAAAAGTAATCCAGGAGTGGATCACTAGACAGCGGTCAAGAACATCCTGAAATACCTGAAAAAGACTAAGGATATGTTTCTCGTTTATGGAGGTGAGAAAGAGCTCGTCGTAAACGGTTACGTCGATGCAAGCTTTGACACTGATCCAGATTTCACAAGAGAACCAAGTACATCAAGAGACGCTTCAATTCCATCCGCGATCAAGTCAAGGAGGGAGACATATAGATTTGCAAGATACATACGGATCTGAATGTTGCAGACCCGTTGACTAAGCCTCTCTCACGAGCAAAACATGATCAACACCAAGACTCCATGGGTTTTAGAATCATTACTGTGTAATCTAGATTATTGACTCTAGTGCAAGTGGGAGACTGAAGGAAATATGCCCTAGAGGCAATAGTAAAGTTGTTATTTATATTTCCTTATATCATGATAAATGTTTATTATTCATGCTAGAATTGTATTAATCGGAAACTTAGTACATGTGTGAATACATAGACAAACAGAGTGTCACTAGTATGCCTCTACTTGACTAGCTCGTTAATCAAAGATGGTTAAGTTTTCTAGCCATAGACATAAGTTGTCATTTGATGAACGGGATCACATCATTAGAGAATGATGTGATTGACTTGACCCATTCGTTAGCTTAGCACTATGATCATTTAGTTTATTTCTATTGCTTTCTTCATGACTTGGCAGTAAAGAGACTTGGCAGTAACGAGATTGAACTAGGTATGATGATACCAACGATCGAATCTCGGGCAAGTAACATATCGATGACAAAGGGAACAACGTATGTTGTTATGCGGTTTTACCGATAAAGATCTTCGTAGAATATGTAGGAACCAATATGAGCATCCAGGTTCCGCTATTGGTTATTGACCGGAGATGAGTATCTGTCATGTCTACATAGTTCTCGAACCCGTAGGGTCCGCACGCTTAACGTTCAATGACGATCGGTATTATGAGTTTGTGTGTTTTGATGTTCCGAAGGTAGTTCAGAGTCCTGGATGTGATCACGAACATGACGAGGAGTCTCTAAATGGTCGAGACATGAAGATTGATATATTGGAAGGTTATGTTTGGACACCGGAATGGTTTCGGATGAGTTCGGGCATTTACCGGAACCCCCGGGGGGTCAATGGGCCTTCATGGTCCTTAGTGGAAGAGAGAGGACGCGACCAAGAGGTGAGGCGCGCCCCCCAAGCCCAATCCGATTTGGGGAGGGGGGCCGGCCCCCCTTTCCTTCTTCCCCTCTTCCTGTTCCTTCCCCCTCCTAGTTGGACTAGGAAATGGGGGAAACCTAGTCCTAGTAGGAGTAGGAATCCCCCCTTGGGGGCGCACCATGAGGCCGGCCGGCCCCCTCCTCCCCTCCTTTATATACGGGGGAAGGGGGCACCCCATAGACACACAAGTTGATTCTTAGCCTTGTGCGGTGCCCCCCTCCACATATTTCCACCTCGGTCATATTATCGTAGTGCTTAGGCGAAGCCCTGTGTTGGTAACTTCATCATCACCGTCAGCACGCCGTCGTGCTGACGAAACTCTCCCTCAACCTCAGCTGGATCTAGAAGTTCGAGGGACGTCACCGAGCTGAACGTGTGTAGATCGTGGAGGTGTCGTGCGTTCGTTACTTGACCGGTTGGATCGCGATGACATTTGACTACATCAACCGCGTTACTTAACACTTCCGCTTTCGGTCTACGAGGGTACGTGGACACGCTCTCCCCGCTTGTTGCTATGCTTCTCCTAGATAGATCTTGCGTGATCGTAGGAATTGTTTTTGAAATACTACGTTCCCCAACACCTGGACTAGGGGCGGCGACCCGTTAGGCATGGCGACGGCGCCCTCTGGAGATGTTCGCGGGGGGTGGATGGACGGCGTCTTGACCGCTTGGGTGGTGAGTCACTGGTGGATCTCCTCTGCACTGCAGGCTCTCTCCTGCTGCATTTGGTAGCTTACGATCACGATCGTCGGCCTCGGTGCGTTCCCGAGGGCTAGTAGAGGTGACATCGGACCAAAGGAAACTCTGGATGACTCATTCATCCTGATGGTGGCGACGACCAGGGTCGCCGTTCTCCTACTTGCAGGCGTCGTCGAGGTCCCTGCCCTCCACCCCGACCCCATGCTCGGGTGAAACCCTAAATCTCCTTAGATTGGGCGACGGCGGCACTACGTGTGTCGTGCCCTTCTTGGAGGCGCCGCCTAGGGCGTTTGGGTGCTCGGTTTGAGGAACTGCAGGCGGAGGGGTTGAGACCACTGGCAGCAGGTGGTGTCTTGCATCAGAGGAGCGGTGTGGCATCTGGCACATCGACAACGGCGGGTCTCAGCGGCATGGAACAGCGGGGTCTCGCTGGTGGGTGTGTGATGATGGACGAGCGCAGGATAGTGGTGTTGTCTGGCGTCGTGGTGGCGTAGACGACAGCTAGACCGGGCAAGGTAGATGCAACAGTACAACACTGAAGATGGATTGGTGGCAGGTGGCTTCGGCGGCCTCATACCCGGCATGCGTCCTGGTTGAGGAATGTGCCGGACTGATGGGTGCCCCATACCCGGCAGGCGTCCTGATTGGGACCTCAGGTGTTAGATGTTAGGTTTGGCTGCGAGGTCTTTTTGGTATTAGGCCCAGACTATCATCATCCCTACATCAACTAGATAGGAGTAGCGATAGATGTTGCCTAGACGGTGGCTTTTTTTATTTAAAACGAAACTTTATTCATTTGAAATAACCAGTACAACGTCTGTGAGGATCATTACAATTTCATTTGGAGGTTCCTCAAACCAGTCGGAAGTCGAAGAAAATCTAGCTAATCTAGCAAGTTCATGAGCTACTTTGTTTGCCTCTCTATTACAATGTTCAAATCTATCGTGACAAAATCACAAGCATAGTGATTACAATCCTCGAAAACTGCTGCCGCCGCCCCCGCTGATTGTCCTCCTTCCTGCATGGTTGCTACCTCTTGAGCATGCGTTGGTTTTCCCTTGAAAAGGAAAGGGTGATGCAGCAAAGTAGCGTAAGTATTTCCCTCAGTTTTTGAGAACCAAGGTATCAATCCATTCGGAGGTTACACGCAAGTCGCCTTGTACCTACACAAACAAATAAGAACCTTGCAACCAACGCGATAAAGGGGTTGTCAATCCCTTCACGACCACTTGCAAAAGTGAGATCTGATAGAGATAATAAGATAATTAGTTTTGGTATTTTTATGATATAGATTGGAAAGTAAAGATTACAAAATAAAATAGATCGGAAACTTATATGATGGAAAATAGACCCGGGGGCCATAGGTTTCACTAGTGGCTTATGTCAAGATAGCATAATTTACGGTGGGTGAACAAATTACTATCGAGCAATTGATAGAAAAGCGCATAGTTATGAGAATATCTAGGCATGGTCATGTATATAGGCATCACGTCCGCGACAAGTAGACCGAAACGATTCTGCATCTACTACTATTACTCCACACATCGACCGCTATCCAAAGCATGCATCTAAAGTATTAAGTTCATAAGAACAGAGTAACACATTAGGCAAGATGACATGATGTAGAGGGATAAACTCAAGCAATATGATATAAACCCCATCTTTTTATCCTCGATGGCAACAATACAATACGTGCCTTGCTGCCCTAACATCCGGGAAAGGACACCGCAAGATTGAACCCAAAGCTAAGCACTTCTCCCATTGCAAGAAAGATCAATCTAGTAGGCCAAACCAAACTGATAATTCGAAGAAACTTGCAAAGATAACAAATTATACATATAAGAATTCAGAGAAGAACCAAATATTGTTCATAGATAATCTTGATCATAAACCCACAATTCATCGGATCTCGACAAACACACCGCAAAAAGGGATTACATCAAATAGATCTCCAAGAGAATCGAGGAGAACTTTGTATTGAGATCCAAATAGAGAGAAGAAGCCATCTAGCTAATAACTATGGACCCGAAGGTCTGTGGTAAACTACTCACACATCATCGGAGAGGCTATGGTGTTCATGTAGAAGCCCTTCGTGATCGGCTCCCCCTCCAGCGGAGCGCCGGAAAAGGCCCCAAGATGGGATCTCATGGGTACAGAAGGTTGCAGCGGTGGAAATAGTGTTTCGTGGTGCTCCTGGATGTTTTCAGTGTATATGAGTATATATAGGCGAAAGAAGTAGGTCGGTGGAGCCATGAGGACCCCACGAGGGTGGAGGCGCACCTACTGTGTGTGTCAAAACCGGCAGATCTCGGGTAGGGGGTCCCGAACTGTGCGTCTAAGGTTGATGGTAACAGGAGACATGGGACACAATGTCTACCCAGGTTCGGGCCCTCTCTATGGAGGTAATACCCTACATCCTGCTTGATTGATCTTGATGAATATGAGTATTACAAGAGTTGATCTACCATGAGATCGTAATGGCTAAAACCCTAGAAGTCTAGCCTGTATGATTATGATTGTCCCTTCGGACTAAGCCCTTGGGTTTATATAGACACCGGAGGGGATCAGGGTTGTACAAAGTGGGTTACAGAGAAAGGAATCTTCATATTTGGACGCCAAGCTTGCCTTCCATGCCAAGGAGAGTCCCATCCGGACACGGGTAAGAGTCTTCGGTCTTCGTATCTTCATAGCCCATCGGTCCGGCCCATGTCTAACAGGTCGGACGCCCGAGGACCCCTTAGTCCAGGACTCCCTCAGTAGTCCCTGAACCAGGCTTCAATGACGAGGTGTCCGGCACGCAGATTGTCTTCGGCATTGCAAGGCGGGTTCCTTCTCCGAATACTCCAAAATAATCTTCAAACGCAACAAACATGTCCGGCTCTGCAATACAAGTACCACACACGCAACCGCAGAGAGTATAATATTTCACAAGTCCAATCCGCTGACAACTTTCGTAGCGTGACATCACGCCTGCCCGGTCATTATTTCGAACCGTTTTCGTCTGTCGTTCCATGTTTCGAGACGCTGTTTTCATTGGCACGTCTTATCGAAGCAGAGATCGTGTCCCCTTATTGCGGGATTTCTCATCAATACGGGTGTGGGTAATCCAACCGTGCCGTTTGCACAGCCCTTGGGAATAGGCGAGTTTTGAGGCGAGTGGGAAGGCGTTTGATATTCACTGCCTTTATAAGGAGATAAGGATTCCTTTCTTTCACCCACACCTTCTCTCTGCCCTCCCATTCTCGAGCTCCAGCGCTCAAGCCCTCATCTTTTCCACCTCAAGAAAGCACTCGACCATGTCTGGATCTAGAGCGCAAGGAAAGTGGATGGCCTCCTCCATCAAGGAGAAGGACATAACCAAGCTTTGGGAGGCCGTGTACTTGGCGAAAGAAATCGCCCACCGGCTTTCGGCCAAGGGGCAAATCGTCCCCACCCCGAAGCCCAATGAGAGGGTGGTGTTCATCCCCCATTTCGTCCGCGGGTTAGGGTTTGCACTCCACCCTTTTGTCCGCGGACTCATGTTCTATTACGGGCTAGATATCCATGATCTAGCCCCAAACTCCTTCATCAACATCTCGGCATTCATTGTCGTGTGCGAGGCCTTCCTCCGCATTCCACCCCACTTTGGACTGTGGCTTAAGATCTTCAACATGAAGCCGAAGGTGGTGGATGGCCAACACGCGGAGTGCGGAGGTGCCATGGTGAGCAAGATGCCCAACGTCACATGGCCCAAAGGCACTTTTGTGGAGACCGTCAAAGAATGGCAGAAACTGTGGTTCTATATCACAGAGCCCTGCGACGCCACCTGGGCCGCAGCTCCAGAATTTAAGTCCGGAGCTCCAATGCGGCTCACCTACTGGCTAGAGAAGGGCCTGAATTGGTCTTCGTCAGACGAGCTGATAGCGCTGCAAACGCGCATCCAAAGCATGGTGGAGAAAAACATCAAGCTCGTCAACGTGATCCAGGTGATGCTAGTTCGCCGGATCCTTCCATGCCAGAGCCGGACCTGCCCTTTATGGGAATTCGATCCAGAGAAGCACCAGACCTTGGAAAGGCTCTTCGGAACCATGCATGAAGAGATATAGAAGTTGCTCTTTAAGGGCAATGAGACGCCGCCGGACATCACCGAGGACCGCGGGCAAGATCTCGCCCATCCCGCCAGTGCGGTAAGTCTTTCGCGTTTCAAGGTGTATCCTCTACTTGCTTGTTCAAGGAAGATATCTAAACTTCACTATTTTATTTTTTCAAGTATGGAAAGAGAAAGCGGAGCGGATTAGGTGCTTGGCTCCGCTGCCCGAGGAACCAGCCATCCCGCTCCTGATGAAGATGCTAGTTCCGGCGCCCTACAAGGCGCCGGAAAAGAAGGCCAAGGGGGCCAAAAGTGGCCCCCGCTGCAAGGGTGCTTCAGAGGTAACTTCCGAAGACGATGAGGCCCACTCCTCCATCTCCGAGGACGACGACGAGGCGGAGGAAGAAAGCAACTCCCCCCCTGAGGGGGGAAGGAAGAAGAGGGCGGCCTCCACAAATCTGGAGGCGGAGGCGTCCAAGAGGGGGAAGAGCTCCTTCGCAGATAACTCTGCGTGGGATGTCGAAAGTAGCCCAGAGCCGCGCCCCCGAAACAAGCCCCTGGCCGAATCGTGAGTACTCAAAAGACTCTGACACTTTCGTGTATTTAATCTCTTCGGTTCATAGTTTTAATGCGTTGAGTCGCGCGCTTGCAGTCCGGCCCACGACGGCTCCCTGCGATCCTCTTCAGGAGGTTCGCTGGATTCAAAGGCGATGGCCAGCGAGTCACCGCCGGCCGCTCACTCTCCCACGACCAAGGGCGACGACGAGGTGCTGTCCCAAAGGACCTTCCCGGGCCAGGGAGAGGTTCAGGAGGCCGTTAGGGTGGCGCCATAGGGTGACCCTTCGGCCGCCGGACACTCGGGAGAGAAGACCCCCATGGAGACCAGCGATGGGGGCAATGTCCAGTTCGGACCCCAGCCGAATACAGTTCTGGAGACCTATACGGCTCCGGAATCCGGCGAGCAGCCTCCTTTGAGAGAAGGAGGTGTGACTATCCCACTGGTGACCTCTGTCCAACCAGAGGCACCGGATAATCTAATGGAAGCGCTACGAGGCGCTTCCATTGTGGATGAACACCGTATCCTTATGGGTACGGTGGTTGAGAGGGTTCAGTCCATCAAGAGCGGACTGACCGAAGCCTGCAGCAACCTGCTGACAGGTTTTGAGGTAAGCGACACGAAAGAGAAAATCCTAGTACAGACAGTAGCCCCTGAGACACTATCCGGTGTTCGGAAAGAAAAACCGGATAGAGGATCAAGTAATTTTTGCAGGAAACTAACTAAATATGTCTTATGTGAATAAGCAGGCGTCGTTGCTGGCCGCAACCTCTCATGCTGCGGAGGTCTCCGGACTAAAGCAGAGGTTGGAGCAGACCGAAGAAAAGCTCAGCATTGTAAAAAGGCAGCTGGAGGACAAGCAAGGTATGTTGTGACTTGCTGTATATTCGGAAAGAATGAATGACGTGTATTGCCCATAGTGCCATGATATTTGTAGGAGCGGCGACCGAGGTCGAGGTCCTTAAAAAGGCCCTGGCCGAGGCCGAGGAGAAAGCTGCTAAGGAACAAACCGCTCGTAAGAAGCACGAGGCCCGGCTTGATGAGGTCCAGCAAGAGCTCCAGGATGCCGTGAAGAAATGCGAGTCCTTGGAGCGCAATGTTTCGGCTCAAGAGACCGAACTTGCTAAGGCTCGCTAGAGTGCACAAGAGGCCCGAGTTGAAGCCCAGGGCGCCTTCCAGGAAATCCAGGAGGCCAAGAAGATCGCGGCGGGTAAGGCTTTTAGTATGCAAAGCAAGTATGTGAAGAAGAGGTATCTCTTACTAATCCGGATTTGGAGTTCTCCAGGGGCGTTTGCGGATCTGCCGCGTAGTGTTTCTGATGCTGCGGAGTTCTTCCAAGCCGAAGAAGGGAGCTCAACGGAGAAGCTGTTCTGGTCGCAATACCTTGAGCCAGAGCATCCGGTGCCCTTTAGCGATCAGCTAAAGAAGCTGGTCGAGCTGCATAGGGTGGCTGAACTGGCCATGAAGGACGTAATAATCCGGTTGTGGCCTGCCGAAGCTATACCTAGCAGCTACTTCGGACTCGTGAAGCAGCTGGTGAATGCCTGCCCTCGGCTGGACGTCATCAAGCGGTCGGTCTGCATCGAGGGTGCGCGCATGGCCTTCGCCCGCGTCAAGGTGCAGTGGGCGAAGATGAACGCTGTCAAGCTTGCGACCAAGGGACTGCCTGAGGGCAAGGAGCACCGCACGCCCGAACGGTATTTTGAAGATGTCCTGGAGGGGTCTCGCATTGTGGCGACGCAATGTGCACAATACATTATCTTCAAATGAATACATTCATGTTGTCTCTGCCTTGTATGATGAAACAAAGTCGTTATGTAATATAATGTTTGCTTAAAAAAATTTACCTCATGTGCGGCCGTTTTCATGAATCTGAGAGTTGGCCAGTCGTCGGCTTCTGCCCCCATGTAGGTAGTACAGGGGTGTTCGGGGTGGAATCTAAACACTTTTGATCCCATTGTTTGGTCCTTGAAGGAGGTGTTTAGCGCAACGAACCAGGCAATCGGACTATGTGGCTTTAGCACCCTCACTTAGCCATAGGATTTTGACAATAAAAGTTTAGGTGCAGCCCCTAGTATCTGAACTAGGATGCTGTAAACACATGATTGGGTAAGAACCAATCCCTCGCATATTGCGGAAAAAATCGCTAAAGATTTGAAACCTCCGAAGATCTGACCAGCTCTCGCCGCATCATGACAGTTAGTTTTCGGCTTTCTCTACTGAGGTGTTCATCTGGGTAAACCAGGACACAATCGTAGTAGTTCTCCCTTTACTACCCTAGCCGATATAACAAAACGTAAGGTAGCAAGCATAGGAGTCGGGCAACCCAACTATTGCCAAAGACATGATTCGGAGCCAATGCATATAGTGCTAAATTCGGGGTGCCAAACTATACTGTAAAAAGTGTTTGGCCTTTGTTGCTGTGTTGCGGGGCGCTATGAAGCCCCTGGCAGATTGAAATGTACCAAAGTGTACGGGTGCTATTTGATAAGGTTATCAAAAAGGACAAAGGGAAAGAAGAAAGGGTAGTAAGCTAGAGCCGCATAATTTGTGCCGCAAACTGTTTCCATTATAATTTGATTAATACGTCAAACCGCATTCGTACAAGTAGTGCAATTAGCAGCAGGCTATTTAATGTGCCACAACCAAGGGAGAGCTACGTGTGGGTCCTGAAAACAGGTAGAGTGATCGTTAAAGAGACCACCTAGAAATTCCCCTATATGTTCGTGCTTCTTGTTGTCTTGGTGTATTTATCCTTCGAAAGGACCCATGATCAGGCTGTCAGAGAAGGCCTATGGAGAAGAAACCTTAAAAGGAGAAAAAGGAAACAGTGAAAGTATGTGTGTCCGGGGGCGGTCGAGCCGTATTGTGGATCACGGGCTAGTTAAGCCTCCATCTATGCCCATGGTATTTTGAGTGTGTACTTATGTACGCGCGGTACGAATGCTGCCACTTGGTCGGGACTGAGATGGAGGCCAAATTGCTAGTCGAGCTCTTGACGAGATAGGTTGTCCTGCTGCAGAATAGTCCGGACTCTCTTGACAGTGTCCGGGAGCTCGTCCGCTGAATTAAGGTTCTGCTTGAAAAGACCGCTCTGTACTTCTGCTGCTAGGCCGCGGTGTGCTCCTCGGTGCGGAGGGAGCGTTCTGTGTTTCCATTAACTGTTATGACGCTGCATTGTCCGGGCATCTCGAGTTTGAGATAAGCGTAGTGCGGTACCGCGTTGAATCGAGCAAATGCGGTTCTTCCAAGCAGTGCGTGATAGCCACTGCGAAAGGGGACGATGTCGAAGATTAACTCTTCACTTCGGAAGTTGTCCGGGAATTCGAAGACAACCTCTAGTGTGATCGAGACCGTACAACGGGCCTCGACACCTGGTATAACCCCTTTAAAGGTAGTCTTTGTGGGCTTGATCCGTGATGGATTAATGCCCATTTTGCGCACTATATCCTGATAGAGCAGGTTGAGGTTGCTGCCACCGTCCATAAGGACTTGGCGTTAGGTGGAACCCATCAATTGTTTGGTCGAGGACCAGTGCGGCCGAACCGCCGTGACAGATACTGGTCAGATGATCCCGACGATCGAAGGTGATCGGGATGACGACCATGGATTAAATTTTGGGGCGACTGGCTCTATCGCATAGACATCCCTGAGCGCGCGCTTGCGCTCCCTCTTGGGGATGTGGGTAGCGTATATCATGTTCACCGTTTTGACCTGAGGGGGAAACTTCTTCTGTCCCCCTGTGTTCGGTGGTCAGGGCTCCTCGTCATTGTCCTCGCTTTGCGACCCCTTCTCCTTGTTCTCGGCATTTAACTTGCTGGCTTGTTTAAAAACCCAACAATTTATGTTGGTATGGTTGGCTGGTTTTTCTAGGGTGCCATGGATATGGCACGGACGATCGAGTATGCGGTCCAAGCTGGATGGTCCCGGATTGTTTCTTTTATATGGCTTCTTCCGCTGACCGGACTTGGAGCCACCGAATCCGGCGTTGACTGTAGTGTCGTTGGTGTTATCACCATTGCTTCGACGTCTGTGCCTGTTGCATCGGAGCTTGTCGTTGCTGTTTTTGACCTCGGAGGTGCCCGCTTCGCTGGCCTTGTTATTACTACAGGCCAGCCAACTATCCTCACCCATGCAAAAGCGGGTCATTGTGCCGTAAGGGCTGCCATGGACTTCAACTTTTCTTGGCCGAGGTGGCGTGCGAGCCATTCGTCGCGGATGCTATGTTTAAAGGCCGCTAGGGCTTCGGCATCCGGACAATCGATGATCTGGTTCTTTTTAGTTAGGATCCTAGTCCAGAATTTCCTGGCTGACTCTCCGGGCTGCTGAACTATGTGACTTAAGTCATCAGCATCTGGAGGTCGTACGTATGTGCCTTGGAAGTTGTCACGGAAGGCGTCTTCCAAGTCCTCCCAGCTGCCAATAGAGTTTTCAGGCAGACTATTTAACCAGTGTTGAGCTGGCCCTTTGAGTTTTAGCGGGAGGTATTTGATGGCGTGAAGGTCATCTCCACGGGCCATATGGATATGGATAAGAAAATCCTCGATCCATACCGCGGGATCCGTTGTTAAATCATATGATTCTATATTCACGGGTTTAAACCCTTCTGGGAATTCATGCTCCATTACTTCGTCAGTGAAGCAAAGAGGGTGTGCGGCGCCTCTATATCGGGCCACAGCGCGACATAGCTCAGATGGAGTCTGTCTGCGGTTTTCGGTCGGGCGTGATTCGGCTTGTCACGTCCGAATAGATAGCCGTCATCGCGTGTCGGGGCACGCCCTCGCGATCCGTAGATCGATCTGGTACGTCCTGCTCTATTGTCCAGGTCCTGCCGGAGATCATATGTATAACCCTGAGCTGTTTTATCTCTGCCTTGATGGTGAGGTAGGGCGGGCTGGTGTTCGGCTTGGGTTGCCGCTTTGTCCCGACCACGTGGTGGTTGGTCAGTCGCATTGCGCGATGATGGTACGGGCTCCAACACCTCATCATCGAACTGAGGTAGCAATTTGCGCTTCGGGTAACTTTTGGCTTGGCGCTTGAGGCCGTATTCCTCGGCTGCCAGGACATCAGTCCATCTATCATTGAGCAGACCTTAATCAGCTTGAAGCTACTGCTTCTTCTTTTTCAGGCTCCTTGCAGTGGCTATTAGCCGGCGCTTAAAGCGCTCCTGCTCAAGAGGTTCCTCAGGCACGATAAAATCCTCGTTGCCAAGGCTCACCTCGTCCTCAGAGAGCGGAAGATAATTACTATCTTTTGAGTCTTCGTGTATGGCCAGTTCATCAGGGCTGACTTGCCCGTCTTCCCGTTCGTCCTGTTCGGAAGTTGCCTCAACGGGATCTTCATTGTCTTCGGCATCGCCCGGAGTATTGTTCTCTCCCATGTCAGTATTGTTGTCTTTTCCACGACTTGACTTAGAGCGGCTCCGCTGACGCCGGCGCTTTGGCTGTGTCTCAGGAGGTTTATCTTCGACTGGATCTTCTTTGTCATCGTCGTTAGTTTCTTTAGGTGTATCCACCATGTACACGTCGTACAAAGAGGTGGCCGTCCAGCGTCCGGTAAACGGCGGGTTTTGGCCTTGCTCCTCATCGGCATCGTCGTCCATAACGTCGATGTCTTCAGAGCCGTAATCGAGCATGTTGGTTAAGTCTTCGACAGTGGCTATCAAGTGGACGGTGGGTGGGAAGCGAGATTCTCCATCATCAGCCTCCAGTTCGAACCGGATATAATTCGGCTATGAGCCCCCCCGCTAAGGATAGTGCTTTTAATGAGTTTAACACGTCGCCTAAAGGTGAGTGCTGAAAAATGTCCGCGGAGCTGAATTCGACGATCGATGACTAATCAAGCTCGACGCCCGCGGACGCACATAGTTCGGAACCTGTAGCCGGAAACGAGTCCGAGGCTCCGGTGACACAGATTCCACTCGAGGTTGGGTCTGTGTGCGGCTCCGACGCCGCTGAGACTACAGCATCCGTGCCGGAGTTGAGCTTCCCGTCCTCGGATGGCATGATCTACTCCGGTTCTAGGGCCAGAGCAGTTACGGGTGCTATCTCCTGAATATGTTCCGATGACAGATTTAGGTCATGTTCATCGTGGTGACAGGGAGCGGCTGCAGTAGCCTCGAATCCATCAAAGATCAAGTCTCCGCGGATAACCGTGACGTAGTTCAAGCTCCCAAATCTGACTTGATGGCCCGGGGCGTAGTTGTCGATCTGCTCCAGATGGCCAAGCGAGTTGGCCTGCAGTGCAAAGCCGCCAAATAAGAAGATCTGTCCGGGGAGGAAGACTTCCCCTTGGACATCATTGTTGTAGATGATCGAAGGATCCATCAAACCTTATGACGGCGGCACAGTGGAACTCTCAATGAAAGCACCAATGTCGGTGTCAAAACCGGAGGATCTCGGGTAGGGGGTCCCAAACTATGCGTCTAAGGTTGATGGTAACAGGAGACTGGGGACACAATGTATACCCAGGTTCGGGCCCTCTCTATGGAGGTAATACCCTAGTTCCTACTTGATTGATCTTGATGAATATGAGTATCACAAGAGTTGATCTACCACGAGATCCTAATGGCTAAAACCATAGAAGTCTAGCCTGTATGATTATGATTGTCCCTTCAGACTAAGCCCTCCAGCTTATATAGACATCGGAGGGGATCCGGGTTGTACAAAGTCGGTTACAGAGAAAGGAATCTTCATATTTGGACGCCAAGCTTGCCTTCAACGCCAAGGAGAGTCCCTTCCGGACACGGGTAAGAGTCTTCGGTCTTCGTATTTTCATAGCCCATCAGTCCGGCCCATGTCTAACAGGTCGGACGCCCGAGGACCCCTTAGTCCAGGACTCCCTCACCTACCCCCTGCTACCTCTTGAGCACTGCGTTGGTTTTCCCTTGAAGAGAAAAGGGCGATGCAGCAAAGTAGTGTAAGAATTTCCCTCAGTTTTTGAGAACCAAGGTATCAATCTAGTAGAGGCTACACGCAAGTCCCTCGCACCTAAAAAAACAAATAAATCCTCGCAACCAACGCGATAAGGGGTTGTCAAACCCTACAAGGTCACTTACGAGAGTGAGATCTGATAGATATGATAGGATAATATTTTTTGGTATTTTTGTGATAGAGATGCAAAGTAAAGTAAACAAAATAAAAACGGCAAAAGAAATAGCTAAGTGTAGAAGATTAATATGATGGAAAATAGACCCGGGGGCCATAGGTTTCACTAGTGGCTTCTCTCATGAGCATAAGTATTTTACGGTGGGTGAACAAATTACTGTTGAGCAATTGACAGAATTGAGCATAGTTATGAGAATATCTAGGTATGATCATGTATATAGGCATCACGTCCGCGACAAGTAGACCAACTCCTGCCTGCATCTACTACTATTACTCCACACATCGATCGCTGTCCAGCATGCATCTAGAGAATTAAGTTCATAAGAACAGAGTAACTCTTTAAGCAAGATGACATGATGTAGAGGGGTAAATTCATGCAATATGATAAAAAAAAAACCCCATTTTTTTATCCTCGATAGCAACAATACAATACGTGCCTTGCTGCCCCTACTGTCACTGGGAAAGGACACCGCAAGATTGGACCCAAACCTAAGCACTTCTCCCATTGCAAGAAAGATCAATCTAGTAGGCCAAACCAAACTGATAATTCGAAGAGACTTGCAAAGATAACCAATCATACATAAAAGAATTCAGAAGATTCAAATATTGTTCATAGATAAACTTGATCATAAACCCACAATTCATCGTTCTCAACAAACACACCACAAAAGAAGATTACATCGAATAGATCTCCACAAGAGAGGGGGAGAACATTGTATTGAGATCCAAAAAGAGAGAAGAAGCCATCTAGCTAATAACTATGGACCCGAAGGTCTGAGGTAAACTACTCACACTTCATCAGAGAGGCTATGGTGTTGATGTAGAAGCCCTCCATGATCGATGCCCCTTCCGGCGGAGCTCCGGAACAGGCCCCAAGATGGGATCTCGTGGGTAAAGAAGGTTGCGGCGGCGGAATTAGGTTTTTGGCTCCGTATTTGATCGTTTGGGGGTACGTAGGTATATATATAGGAGGAAGGAGTACGTCGGTGGAGCAACATGGGGCCCACGAGGGTGGAGGGCGCGCTTGGGGGGGAGGGGTAGGCGCGCCCCCTACCTCGTGACTTCCTGCTTGATTTCTTGACGTAGGGTCCAAGTCCTCTAGATCATGTTCGTTCCGAAAATCACGTTCCCGAAGGTTTCATTCCGTTTGGACTCCGTTTGATATTCTTTTTCTGCGAAACTCTGAAATAGGCAAAAACAGCAATTCTGGGTTGGGCCTCCGGTTAATAAGTTAGTCCCAAAAATAATATAAAAGTGAATAATAAAGCCCAATAATGTCCAAAACAGAAGATAATATAGCATGGAGCAATAAAAAATTATAGATACGTTGGAGACGTATCAAGCATCCCCAAGCTTAATTCCTGCTCATCCTCGAGTAGGTAAATGATAAAAACAGAATTTTTGATGCGGAATGCTACTTGGCATAATTTCAATGTAATTCTTCTTAATTGTGGTATGAATATTCAGATCCGAAAGATTCAAGATAAAAGTTCATGTTGACATAAAAATAATAATACTTCAAGCATACTAACTAAGCAATTATGACCTCTCAAAATAACATGGCCAAAGAAAGTTCATCCCTACAAAATCATATAGTTTATTCATGCTCCATTTTCGTCACACAAGAATGCTCTCATCATGCACAACCCTGATGACAAGCGAAGCAATTGTTTCATACTTTAGTAATCTCAAACTTTATAAACCTTCACGCAATACGTGAGCGCGAGCCATGGACGTAGCACTATGGGTGGAATAGAATATGATGATGTGGGTTATGTGAAGAAGACAAAAAAGGAGAAAGTCTCACATCAACGAGGCTAATCAATGAGCTATGGAGATGCCCATCGATTGATGTTAATGCAAGGAGTAGGGATTGCCATGCAATGGATGCACTAGAGCTATAAATATATGAAATCTCAACAAAATAAACTAAGTGGGTGTGCATCCAACTTGCTTGCTCACAAAGACCTAGGGCACTTGAGGAGGCCCATTGTTGGAATATACAAGCCAAGTTCTATAATGAAAAATTCCCACTAGTTATATGAAAGTGACAAAACAAGAGACTCCCTATCATGAAGATCATGGTGCTACTTTGAAGCACAAGTGTGTTAAAAGGTTAGTAACATTGTCCCTTCTCTATTTTTCTCTCATTTTTTTGGGCTTTCTCTTTTTTTATGGCCTTTCTCTTTTTTTTATTCCTCACTTGGGACAATGCTCTAGAAAAATGATGATCATCACACTTCTATTTATTTACAACTCAATGATTACAACTCGATACTAGAACAAAGTATGACCCTATATGTATGCCTCCGGCGGTGTACCGGGATATGCAATGAACCAAGAGTGACATGTATGAAAGAATTATGAATAGTGGCTTTGCCACAAATACTATGTCAACTACATGATCATGCAAAGCAATATGACAATGATGAATGTGTCATGTTAAATGGAATGGTGGAAAGTTGCATGGCAATATATCTCGGAATGGCTATGGAAATGCCATAATAGGTAGGTATGGTGGCTGTTTTGAGGAAGATATAAGGATGTTTATGTGTGAAAGAGCATATCATATCACGGGGTTTGGATGCACCGGCGAAGTTTGCACCAACTCTCAATGTGAGAAAGGGCAATGCACGGTACCGAAGATGCTAGCAATGATGGAAAGGTGAGGGTGCGTATAATCCATGGACTCAACATTAGTCATAAAGAACTCACATACTTATTGCAAAAATCTACAAGTCATCAAAAGCCAAGCACTATGCGCATGCTCCTAGGGGATAGATTGGTAGGAAAATACCATCGCCGTCCCGACCACCACTCATAAGGAGGACAATCAAAGAACACCTCATGTTTCAAATTTGTTACATAAAGTTTACCATACGTGCATGCTACGGGACTTGCAAACTTTAACACAAGTATTTCTCAAATTCACAACTACTCAACTAGCACAACTTTGATATCACTACCTCCATGTCTCAAAACAGTATTCAAGCATCAAACTTCTCTTAGTATTCAACACACTCATAAGAAAAATTTTACTAATCTTGAATGCCTAGCATATTAGGATTTTTTAAGCAAATTACCATGCTATTTAAGACTCTCAAAATAATCTAAGTGAAGCATGAGAGATCAATAGTTTCTATAGAACCAATCCACCACCGTGCTCTAAAAGATATAAGTGAAGTACTAGAGCAAAAACTATATAACTCAAAGGATATAAGTGAAGCACATAGAGTATTCTAATAATTTCCGAATCATGTGTGTCTCTCTCAAAAGGTGTGTACAGCAAGGATGATTGTGGTAAAGTAAAAAGCAAAGACTCAAATCATACAAGACGCTCCAAGCAAAACACATATCATGTGGTGAATAAAAATATAGCTCCAAGTAAGTTACCGATGGAAGTAGATTTAAAGAGGGGATGCCTTCCGGCATCCCCAAGCTATGGCTTTTTTGTGTCCTTAGATTATCTTGGGGTGCCATGGGCATCCCCAAGCTTAGGCTCTTGCCACTCCTTGTTCCATAATCCATCAAATCTTTTACCCAAAATTTGAAAACTTCACAACACAAAACTTAACAGAAAATCTCGTGAGCTCCGTTAGCGAAAGAAAACAAAACACCACTTCAAGGTACTGTAATAAACTCATTCTTTATTTATATTGGTGTTAAACCTACCGTATTCCAACTTCTCTATGGTTTATAAATTATTTAATTAGCCATAGATTCATCAAAATAAGCAAACAACACACGAAAAACAGAATCTGTCAAAAACAGAACAGTCTGTAGTAATCTGTAACTAACGCAAACTTCTGGAACTCCAAAAATTCAGAAAAAATATAAAGACCTAGAAAAATTTTTATTGATCAGAAGAAATTGGAATCAATATTTTATCACGTTCTGGTGATTTTTAAAAATTATTTTCGTGAACAGAAAGTTTCTGGAATTTTCTGCAAGATCAAATAACTATCATCCAAGAAGCTCCTATAGGTTTAACTTGGAACAAACACTAATTAAAACATAAAAACTCATATAAACATAGGCTAGATCAAATATTTATTCCTAAACATAAGCAAAAAGCAAGAACTAAAAATAAAATTGGGTTGCCTCCCAACAAGCGCTATCGTTTAACGCCCCTAGCTAGGCATTGATAATTTTAATGATGCTCACATGAGAGACAAGAATTGAAGCACAAAGAGAGCATCATGAAACACGTGAAAAACACATATAAGTCTAACATACTTCCTATGCATAGGCATCTTATAGGCAAACAAATTATCATAGCAAGCAAAAACTAGCATATGCAAGGAAGCGGAAAGAACCAATAGCAATCTCAACATAACGAGAGGTAATTTATTATCATAAAAATTTCTACGACCATATTTTACTCTCTCATAATAATTATATGTGGGATCATTAGCAAGTTCAACAAAATAGCTATCACATAAAATATTTTCACACGATCCACATGCATGCAAAGTTGACACTCTTCTGAAATAGTGGGATTAACATTAACTAAAGTCATGACTTCTCCAAACCCACTTTTATCAAAAATTTCATAAGATTGAATATTCTCCAAATATGTGGGATCTAAAGTTGACACTCTTTCAAACCCACTTTCAATCTTATTGCAAACAATATTATCAATCTCATATTCATCATGGGGATTAAATAAATTTTCAAGATCATAAGAAGAATCACCCCAATCATGATCATTGAAACAAGTAGTAGACATAGAAAAACTAGCATCCCCAAGCTTAGGGTTTTGCATATTATTAGCACAATTGACATAAAGATAATTTATAGTAAAATCATTGAAATCATGCTTTTCATCAAGGTAACTATCAAGCATGGGTGCAATAGCAACGATCTCATTTTTAACATACGGAACTATAGCAAATTCGTCTTCATAAATATTGGCATCATGGCCACAAGAATAGCAAGCATCATGTTCACCAAGGGATATTTAAACCAAATCATCGGAATCATCATTATCTATTGATTCATGCATATCATTATTTTCTTCCAAAGCAACGGTCATTTTTTTAATAAATTCTTGGACATAGACATTATGAGCAAAGTTCTCATTGCAATATTTAAGTATGACGGAATTTTCAGATTTGTTGAGAGTAAAATCATACTTTTCAATCAAAGAAGCAACTTCATGAGCACCCTTAAAAATGACAAATTCTTCAATTTGTTCGATATCATAGTAGCTATCAACACCCTTTGCATAAGAAGATAAGATTTCATTATCATTGAACTCACATAGGTAGGGAAGGTGTTTTTTAGGGTTCTTAGAGCAACAAGTAAAATCATAAATTTCACAAAGATTCCAAGCATAGCATAGCAAACTATTTATATGATACCATAAGAGCTTCCCTTTTTCGCATAAACGATGACGCACAAAATGAGCATGCTCATCTAAGGATTTCCCATCAACTAGGCTAGTTGGGGTTTCAAAGACGAGCTCATAAGGATCAAGATGATCCAAGTAGAAAACTTTAAGTGGATCCATATCAATAGATTTTCAGCAAGCGAAAATGCAAGCATATAGAAGGCACAAGGAAACACAAACAAAGATACATACGGGAAGAAGACGAACGAAAAAGAGAGGGCAAATAAAACGGCAAGGGTGGAGTGGGGGAGAGGAAAACGAGAGGCAAATGGAAAATAATGTAATGCGGGAGATAAGGTTTGTGATGGGTACTTGGTATGTTGACTTTTGTGTAGACCTCCCCGGCAACGGCGCCAGAAATCCTTCTTGCTACCTATTGAGCACTGCGTTGGTTTTCCCTTGAAGAGGAAAGGGTGATGCAGCAAAGTAGCATAAGTATTTCCCTAAGTTTTTGAGAACCAAGGTATCAATCCAGTAGGAGGCTACACGCAAGTCCCTCGCAGCTACACAAACAAATAAATCCTTGCAACCAACGCGATAAGGGGTTGTCAATCCCTACACGGTCACTTACGAGAGTGAGATCTGATAGATATGATAGGATAATATTTTTGGTATTTTTGTGATAGAGATGCAAAGTAAAGTAAACAAAATAAAAACGACAAAAGAAATAGCTAAATGTTAGAAGATTAATATGATGGAAAATAGACCAGGGGGGCATAGGTTTCACTAGTGGCTTCTCTCATGAGCATAAGTTTTTACCGTGGGTGAAAAAATTACTGTTGAGCAATTGACAGAATTGAGCATAGTTATGAGAATATCTAGGTATGATCATGTATATTGGCATCATGTCCGAGACAAGTAGACCGACTACTGCCTGCATCTACTACTATTACTCCACACATCGACCGCTATCCAGCATGTATCTAGAGTATTAAGTTCATAAGAACAGAGTAACGCTTTAAGCAAGATGACATGGTGTAGAGGGATAAATTCACGCAATATGATAAAAACCCCGTCGTGTTATCCTCGATGGCAACAATACAATACGTGCCTTGCTGCCCCTCATCACATCGGGAAAGGACACCGCAAGATTGAACCCAAAGCTAAGCACTTCTCCCATTGCAAGAAAGATCAATCTAGTAGGCCAAACCAAACTGATAATTCAAGAGACTTGCAAAGATAACCAATCATACATAAAAGAATTCAGAGAAGATTCAAATATTGTTCATAGATAATCTTGATCATAAACCCACAATTCATCGGTCTCAACAAACACACCGCAAAAAGAAGATTACATCAAATAGAACTCGACGAGAGAGGGGGAGAACATTGTATTGAGATCCAAAAAGAGAGAAGAAACCATCTAGCTAATAACTATGGACCCGAAGGTCTGAGGTAAACTACTCACACTTCATCGGAGAGGCTATGGTATTGATGTAGAAGCCCTCCGTGATCGATGCCCTTCCCATGAGCTCTAACAGGCCCCAAGATGGGATCTCGTGGTACAGAAGGTTGCGGCGGTGGAATTAGGTTTTTGGCTCTGTGTCTAATCGTTTGGGGGTACGTAGGTATATATAGGAGGAAGGAGTACGTCGGTGGAGCAACATGGGGCCCACGAGGGTGGAGGGCGCGCCTGGGGGGGGGGGTAGGCGCGCCCCCCTACCTCGTGGCTTCCTGCTTGATTTCTTGACGTAGGGTCCAAGTCCTCTGGATCATGTTCGTTCCGAAAATCACGTTCCCGAAGGTTTCATTCCGTTTGGACTCCGTTTGATATTATTTTTCTGCGAAACTCTGAAATAGGCAAAAAACAGCAATTCTAGGCTGGGCCTCCGGTTAATAGGTTAATCCCAAAAATAATATAAAGTGAATAATAAATCCCAATAATGACCAAACCAGAAGATAATATAGCATGGAGCAATAAAAATTATAGATACATTGGAGACGTATGACCCCCTGGGCGCGCCTCCCTACCTTGTGGCTGCCTCGTTGCTTCCTTGACATTGTAAGTGCATCTAGTGCCCCTTAGTGATTTTGGTGTATTGAAGACTTATAGGTTAAGGGACTAAAGTGTTTATGAGTGTACACAGGTCTATAAGTCTATGAGGAATTTGTTATTTACAGAGAAAGTCGACCCCTAAAAATGAAGTTCTTTGACTGAAGACTTTCTGAAGACTTTGAAAGTGAAGAAATTGGTGTGACCTTGAAGACTTGGTATTCATTTGAGGAACATGAAGCATGAAGACCTTTGTTTTTATAGTTTCATTTTCTCTTTCTTGAGTCATAGGAAACATCGCATCAAGTTAAAGGGGTCAAGGAAATACTAAGGAAAAATTTCCATGTGATGCTCAACTCAAAATCCTACACCTACCAATCCTTTCGAGTGAAGCCATTGGAAATCTCATACAGATTCAGTCATATTCTTGATGTGAGACGAAGTTCTTCTGGTCTCTGAGAAATTTGTTCTGACTGAGGAGTTAGGAATTCGCCAGTGCGGATTGCCTACACAGTGAGGGACATGATAGCCCCTAGGAATTTGATACTCAAATTTCCGACCGTTGCTGTGCTACGCGCCAGCTGTCCCAAAATATCTACCCACCTAACGGTCATATTATTGAAGGGCATTTTATGTCTTATGATGTCGGGATGCTCCCTAGTCTATAAATAGCCGCCCCTACAACCACTAGCTGGTCGGCTGCTCCGAGACAAACTGACACTTGTCATTTGAGAGCATCCCATCCTTCGAGGACTTTGAGCGAAAATCATCGAGTGAGGTAAATCCAAACCCAAACACCTAAAAACCCAAAGTGATTGAGCATCATTGAAGAGATTGATCCTGCGTGGATCCGAGGCTTTACCTTTGAAGATTGTGCTTCTTCCAGACGGTTAGGCGTCATGGTCTAGAGCATCCAAGAGGAATTGTGGATCGCCGAGTGACCGAGTTTGTGAAGGTTCGGAAGTCACCTGAAGACTTACCACGAGTGATTGGGCGAGGTCTGTGTTACCTTAGCTCAAGGAGAATACGGTGAGGACTGTGTGTCCGGGACTGTGTATCCTCAAGTTTAAATACCTAGCCGCTCCAACCAGATGTACAACTGAGACAGCAGTTGGAACTGGTCTATGATATGTCTCCGTCGTATCTATAATTTTTGATTGTTTCATGCCAATATTATTCAACTTTCATATACTTTTTGGCAACTTTTTATACTATTTTTGGGACTAACATGTTGATCTAGTTCCTGTCTGTTGCATGTTTTTGGTTTCGCAGAATATCCATATCAAAAGGAGTCCAAACGGGATAAAAATGGACGGAGATACTTTTTGGAATATTTGGAAAATCTGGAGGAAAAATCAACGCGGACCAGTGTCCGAGGTGGGCACGAGGTAGGGGGTGCCCTCCCCCCTAGGGCGCGCCCCTGACCCTCGTGACCCACCTGTAAGGCGGTTGACGTTCTTCTTTTGCCGCAAGAAAGCTAGGTTTCGGGAATCACGGTGAAGGTTTCAGGCCAATCGGAGTTACAGATCTCCATATATACACGAAACGGTGAAACAGAGCCAGAAGAGAACGCAGAAACAGAGAGAGACAGAGAGATATATCCAACCTCGGAGGGGCTCTCACCCCTCCCATGCCATGGAGGCCAAGGACCAGAGGGGAAACCCTTCTCCCATCTAGGGAGGAGGTCAAGGAAGAAGAAGACGAAGGGGCCCTCTCTCCCCCTCGCTTCCGGTGGTGCCGGAACGCCGCCGGGGGCCATCATCATCACCGCGATCTTCACCAACACCTCCGCCATCTTCACCAACATCTCCATCACCTTCCCCCTCTATCTACAGCGGTCCACTCTCCCGCAACCCGCTGTACCCTCTACTTGAACATGGTGCTTTATGCTTCATATTATTATCCAATGATGTGTTGGCATCCTATGATGTCTGAGTAGATTTTCGTTGTCCTATCGGTGGTTGATGAATTGCTATGATTGATTTAATTTGCTTGTGGTTATGTTGCTGTCCTTTGGTGCCCATCATATGAGCGCCATGTGGATCACACCATAGGGTTAGTTGTATGTTGATAGGACTATGTATTGGAGGGCAAGAGTGATGTAAGCTTCAACCTAGCATAGAAATTGATGCATACGGGATTGAAGGGGGACCAATATATCTTAATGCTATGGTTGGATTTTACCTTAATGAACATTAGTAGTTGCGGATGCTTGCAAATAGTTCCAATCATAAGTGCATAGAATTCCAAGTAAGGGATGACATGCTAGCAGTGGCCTCTCCCACATGATACTTGCTATCGGTCTAGTAAAGTAGTCAATTGCTTAGGGACAATTTCGCAACTCCTACCACCACTTTTCCACAATCTCTATATTTATTTTATTGCTTCTTTACTTACAACAGCCCCTAGCTTTTATTTACGCTCTCTTTATATTTTTGCAAGCCTATCCAAAAACACCTACAAAGTACTTCTAGTTTCATACTTGTTCTAGGTAAAGCGAACGTCAAGCGTGCGTAGAGTTGTATCGGTGGTCGATAGAACTTGAGGGAATATTTGTTCTACCTTTAGCTCCTCGTTGGGTTCGACACTCTTACTTATCAAAAACTGTTGCGATCCCCTATACTTGTGGGTTATCAAGACCTTTTTGTGACACCGTTGCCGGGGAGTCATAGCGTGGGGTGAATATTCTCGTGTGTGCTTGTTTGCTTTATCACTAAGTAATTTTTATTTGTTGTTCTTAGTTGTTTTCTATCTTTAGCTATGGGTAGGAAACGCAAAATACCAAAAAAATTAGTTGTACCTACTGAACCAATGGTTGAAGAACCACTCAAAATCTATCACACTGCTGAAGCTTTTTACTTGGATCATCTTCGATCCCTTTGTGCTCGTGCCAAAACCCCAACTTGCTTAGTTGAGGGCAAATCTTTAGATGAGCATGCTTGTTATGTGCGACACCGTATATCTGAAAAAGGGAAACTATTATGGGATCAAATTCAACGTTTGCAATGCTATGCTTGGACTTTATGTGAGCTATATGATGTTACTTGTTGTTCTGAAAACCCTAAGAAACACCTTCCCTACCAATGCTTGTTTAGTGATAATGGAATCGTATCTTCATATGCTAAGGGTGTTTATAATTACTATGACGTTCAACAAATTGAAGAATTTGTTGCTTTTAAGGGTGCTTATGAAATTGCTTCTTTGATTGAAAAGTATGATGCTACTCTCTACAAATCTGAAATTTTTGCCATACTTGAATATTGCTATGATAATTATGCTTCTAATGCCTATGTTAAACTATATATTGAGGCCTACCCCGCTGTCCAAGAAGAGACTAATATTTTGCAGGAAGCTATGGAAGAAGAAATTGATGAAACAGTGAGCTCATTGGATGAAAGGAATGATGAGGAGAGCGAAGAACAAAAGGAGGAAGAGCGGATTAGCTACCCATGCCCACCTTCTAATGAGAGTAACTCTTCAACTCATACATTGTTTAATTCTTCATGCTTACCGAAGGATGATTGCTATGATGACTGCTATGATCCCGTTGATTCTCTTGAAATATCCCTTTTTGATGATGCTTGCTATGCTTGTGGCCAAGATGCCAATATGAATTATGCTTATGGAGATGAACTTGCTATAGTTCCTTATGTTAAACATGAAATTGTTGCTATTGCACCCACGCATGATAGTCCTATTATCTTTTTGAATTCTCCCGATTATACTATATCGGAGAAGTTTGCACTTATTAAGGATTATATTGATGGGTTGCCTTTTACTACTACACATGATGATTTTGATAGATATAATATGCATGTGCTTGCTGCTCCTACTTGCAATTTTTATGAGAGGAACTATATCTCCACCTCTCTATGTTTCCAACACGATAGAATTGCAAGAAACTGCTTATACTATGCATTGGCCTTTACTTGGTATGCATGAATTGTTCTTTTATGACATGCCGATGCATAGGAAGAGAGTTAGACTTCGTCATTACTTGATATATGTTACTTTGTGCTCACTACTAAATTACAAGTCATTGTTAATTAAAATTGGCTATGATATACCTTGGGATCCGGGTGGATTCATTACTTGAGCACTATATGCCTAGCTTAATGGCTTTAAAGAAAGCGCTGCCAGGGAGACAACCCGGAAGTTTTAGAGAGTCATTTATTTCTGTTGAGTGCTTCTATATAGTTTAAAAACAACAAAAATAAAGAGGGGAACCCAAAACTTTTCAAAAAGGAAAGTGAAAGTGAGAAAGACGAGCATTGTTGAAGTGGGAGCTAGCCTTGAACTTTGTTCATGCTCAAGGAAACTTTCTGAATCTTGATTACAGAAACTTTTCAAAAATAATAATTATCCCCTTGTAAAATTCCATTGTATTATAAAAATAATGTGCCAAGGTTTGCCTTTAGGATGTTTACAATGCTTGTTGGTTTGTGCGGTACAGGACAGAAACTTTGTCTGTAGTGCGTGAATTTTAATTTTTTACTGGAACGTCAAATGGTTCTTATTCTTTTTGCACTGTATTTCTGTAAAAATGTTTTATTTTTCCTATTTTTTTCAGAAATTTTCAAGTATCAGAAGTATGGTGAATGTTCAGATTATTACAGACTGTTCTGTTTAGACAGATTCTGTTTTTGATGCATAGTTTGCTTGTTTTGATGAAACTATCAATTTATATCAGTGGATTAAGCCATGAAGAAGTTATATTACAGTAGACACAATGAAAAAACAAAATATGAATTGGTTTGCAACAGTACTTAGAGTAGTGATTTGCTTTATTATACTAACAGATCTTACCGAGTTTTCTGTTGAAGTTTTGTGTGGATGAAGTGTTCGATGATTGAGAAGGTTTCGATGTGAGAAGAAGGAAGAGAGGCAAGAGCTCAAGCTAAGCGTCTAAGCTTGGGGATGCTGGGAAGGCATCCCCTCTTTCTTCAACAAATATCGGTATGTTTTCGGATTCGTTTCATTCATGTGATATGTGCAAATCTTGGAGCGTCTTTGCTTTAGTTTTAATTTTTCTTTTATGCACCATGCTGGTATGATATGGTCCTTGGTTGATTTATAGAATGCTCATTGCACTTCACTTATATCTTTTGAGTATGGCTTTATAGAATGTTTCATGTGCTTCACTTATATCATTTGAAGTTTGGATTGCCTGTTTCTCTTTACTTAGACAACCGCCATTTGTAGAATGCTCTTTTTCTTCACTTATATTTGTTAGAGCGAGGGCATATCTTTTGTAGAAAGAATTAAAACTCTCTTGCTTCACTTATATCTATTTAGAGAGATGGCATGAACTGGTCATTCACATGGTTAGTCATAAAATCCTACATAAAACTTGTAGATCACTGAATATGATATGTTTGATTCCTTGCAATAGTTTTGCGATATCAAGATGGTGATATTAGAGTCATGCTAGTGAGTAATTGTGAAATTGAGAAATACTTGTGTTGACGTTTGCAAGTTGTAGCGACCCGACCTCAGATGGTCAAGTCTCTGTGTTTCAGTGTCATCCCTGGATCAGTAATGCTGACACACACAGTACTCGAAGGATTTATAATAGAGTAGCAATCACAATTATTACATCAAATGTCTCAAAAGAGAACTTATTCAATAATATGGCTTAAGGCCATCTAATGCGATAACAGCGGAAGCTTGGAAGATAAAGTGAGTCCATCAACTCCAACGGCATAGCTGAGCTGCACGGCAACGACCTAACGAACCTTACTCCTCGTCTGAAAAGTCTGCAACGTAATACGTTGCAGCCCGAGAACGGGTCAACACATGGAATATGCTGGCAATATAACACAATAGAGCAGGAACAGGATAATGCTATCACTACATGCATATATGGTTGGTGGAAAGCTCTATGGTTATAATTTTGCGAAAAAACCAATTTTTTCCTACAACAAAGGAATATATTTTTATTTAACTATCATGGTGGTTGAAACATTGAGAAGGTATAACCCCAACTCAATCCCAATTAAAGTAGTTAATAACCCAACAATATTATTTAAGAGTGATGAGATACATGCGCATACTCAAGTACTAGATACTCAGAAATTGTCCATAACCGGGGACACGGCTAACCATGATTAGATTGTACACTCTACAGAGGTTTGCGCATGTTTCCCCACAAGACTCGATCGCCTCCGTTGATTTCTCGCACTACATGGTGTTTGAGACACGGATGACCGAGACACGGTCTTTCAGAAACATTAACTCTCTACTCCGGGTAGACCATACCAAACCTACAAAACCCACTACCTGCTGATCTACCTCTTCGAGAGCTTCACGTAACTTACTCAACTATGCTAGAGCCCATAGTAGCTTGTGGCTGCACACGGAAGTTTCTAGCATGAATAATCTCGATTCCTTTGATCCAGGTGGCGGTCCATAGGAAGATCACACGGGTACCTGTGGATTTCAAAAATAAAGCAGACAACCTTTGGGTTCCCCAGTGCCTCGATCCACCTAGATGTGTATTAAAGTTGCCACCTTAAATTTAACCATTAATTAACAATCTCACATCTGTCATGGATTCACTCAAACCCAAACCACGTCTCTGAGCATAGCATAGCAATATAAGCAACACGTAGAAGTAACTCCCAAGGGTTTGATAGTAACAGGGAAATAGGTTCTACCTCAACTACTACTTCCCAACCCACAAGTTAATGATATCCTAACCATGCAATGTTTGAGGTTTGATCTAATGCATAAAAACTGGGTATGAAAAGAGTATGATCAAATTGTTACTTGCCTTGCTGACGATCCGCGAATCCTAGAGACTCGTAGTAACACACTTCGCACTCCGGAAATTCTATCGCAAGCAAACAATAACATACATAAGCAACAAGCAAAGATGCACAAGCAAAACTTCAACTAAAAGAGGCTGACCAGAGAGTTCAACTTAAGAACTCCAGTTCGCAAAAAGAATCAAACCAAACGGAGCAACGAAACTCTAACGACGAAAGAAACAAGATCCGTTTTACTAATCTGAACCTAAGTCAAATTTAATAAAGGCAAAAACTTGTTTGAGTTGATTATTCGGAAAGAGGGTTTCGAGACGAAACTCTAGGCGCTTGAATCGCCTGATTCCGATAAACGAGCGAAAAGTTATACCAGATCGAAAATCGGATCAGGAATCGCGATCAGAAAAATCGCGGAATAAATCCGAGAAAAAGAAAAACGACGAACAACTTAACGAACGAATGTTCGTTATCTGAACCTAAACGAAGAACGTGTTCGTTAAAACGAACGAACGAGCGAACGCTCGCTAAATAAATAAACCGGAGAAAAACTGATCTATTAAAAAAACAAAAGCTAGGGTTTTCTAAAAAAACCGAACGGTTTTCTTTAGAAAACCGGGGCGGCGGGGCGGCTACCTCGCCCGGCTCCGGCTGGGCTCCGGCGGAGTGGCGGCAGGTGGTGGCGGCGGCGACTCCGGCGGCGGGGGCTCGGGTGGCGGCGGGGCTCGGGCTCGGAGCTCCGGCTCGGGGTGGCGGGTGGTGGTGTGTGTGGCGGGGGCTCCGGTATTTAAAGAGGGGGTCTGGCGGCTTGGGAAGGGGCAAGCGGCGGGAGGCGGAGTCCGCCTCGAGACACGGCCCGGCGGTTGGGCAACTGGCTGGGCCTCGGCCCGGTCGGGTCTTGGCCTTGTGTGATTTTTAAATAAATTCATGAGACTTAGAAAAATCCTAGAAAAATAAATAAAAATCTAAAAATGCCAAAACAATTTTTCACCGTCTAAATGAAATATTTAGAACGAGATGAAAATTTTCTTGGCCCTAAAATGCAATTTTTGAAAATGTGCAATTTTTTTAATGCAAATAAAATCCAAATAAAATCCAACAAATGATTTTAACATTTTCCTCCAATATTTCAATTGTTTTGAAGAATTCATATTATCTCCCCTCATTTATTTTATTATGAAATATTTTTCGGAGAGAAAAATAATTAAAATAAAAAATCCTCGTTTTCACTATTTGATAAAAATCAAATATGAAAACCGGAAAATCCCCAACTCTCTCCGAGGGTCCTTGAGTTGCTTAGGATTTCGAGGATTTCGGAACGAAGATGCAATAAAATATGATATGCATGAATGACCTATGTATAACATTCCAAATTGAAAATTTGGGATGTTACACAAGTCCCGTAGCATGCACGTATGGTGAACCGTTATGTAACGAAGTCGGAGCATGAGGTGTTTATTGATTGCCTTCCTTATGAATGGCGGTCGGGGACGAGCGATGGTCTTTTCCTACCAATCTATCCCCCTAGGAGCATGTGCGTAGTACTTTGTCTCGATGACTAATAGATTTTTGCAATAAGTATGTGAGTTCTTTATGACTAATGTTGAGTCCATGGATTATACACACTCTCACCCTTCCATCATTGCTAGCCTCTTGATGCAGTGCATTGCCCTTTCTCACCTCGAGAGTTGGTGCAAAATTCGCCGGTGCATCCAAACCCCGTGATACGATAGCTCTATCACACATAAACCTCATTATATCTCCCTCAAAACAGCCACCATACCTACCTATTATGGCATCTCCATAGCCATTCCGAGATATATTGCCATGCAACTTCCATCATCATCATATACATGACTTGAGCATTTATTGTCATATTGCTTTGCATGATCGTAAGATAGCTAGCATGATGTTTTCATGGCTTGTCCATTTTTGATGTCATTGCTACGCTAGATCATTGCACATCCCGGCACATCACGGAGGCATTCATATAGAGTCATATCTTTGTTCTAAATATCGAGTTGTAATATTGATTTGTAAGTAAATAAAAGTGTGATGATCATCATTATTAGAGCATTGCCCCAGTGAGGAAAGGATGATGGAGACTATGATTCCCCCACAAGTCAGGATGGGACTCCGGACAAAGAAAAAAGAGAAAGGCCAAAAAAAGAGAAGGCCCAAAAAAAGAAAAAAATGAGAGAAAAAGAGAGAAGGGGCAATGTTACTATCCTTTTACCACACTTGTGCTTCAAAGTAGCACCATGTTCTTCATATAGAGAGTCTCTTAAGTTATCACTTTCATATACTAGTGGGAATTTTCATTATAGAACTTGGCTTGTATATTCCAACGACGGGCTTCCTCAAATGCCCTAGGTCTTCATGAGCAAGCAAGTTGGATGCACACCCACTTAGTTTCAGTTTGAGCTTTCATACACTTATAGCTCTAGTGCATCCATTGCATGGCAATCCCTACTTCTCACATTTATATCTATTAATGGGCATCTCCATAGCCCGTTGATACGCCTAGTTGATGTGAGACTTTCTCCTTTTTTGTCTTCTCCACATAACCCCCATCACCATATTCTATTCCACCTATAGTGCTATGTCCATGGCTCGCGCTCATGTATTGTGTGAAAGTTGAAAAGGTTTGAGAAACATCAAAAGTATGAAACAATTGCTTGGCTTGTCATCGGGGTTGTGCATGATGTGAATATTTTGTGTGGTGAAGATGGAGCATAGCCAGACTATATGATTTTGTAGGGATGAGCTTTCTTTGGCTATGTTATTTCAATAAGACATAATTGCTTGGTTGGTATGCTTGAAGTATTATAGTTTTTATGTCAAATGATAGACTATTGCTTTGAGTCACTCATGTCTTAATATTCATGCCATGATTAGATACATGATCAAGATTATGCTAGGTAGCATTCCACATCAAAAATTATCTTTTTTATCATTTACCTACTCGAGGACGAGCAGGAATTAGTCTACCAAATCATTGTATTCACCAAGCCTACTAGTTCTATTTCCTCAACTCTTCCATTTCCTCATAACGTGTTGTTCACTTGTTCATATCTATGTTTGAAGACTTTGACTAAAGACTTTCTCAATTTCCTCAGTTCAATTTCTTCAGTCTGTTTGTCTTCATCCTGTGTTATCCTGTGTTTACGCTTTCTGTACTCTGTGCTTGTCTTCATTTCATCATGATGACCATGCTTGTGTTCTATTATGTTTACTTTTGAGTACTTATTCTGCTGCAAGTAGTTCTTCGCTAAGGAATTTCCTCACCCACAAATTCCTAAGTGAAGAATTCATAAAAATTGCCTATTCACCCCCCCCCCCCTCTAGTCGATATAACGCACTTTCAATTGGTATCAGAGCAAGGTACTCCCTTGTTCTGTGTGATTTTGGTTTAACCGCCTAGAGTTTTAGTTATCTCGACCACAGGAATGAAGACTGTGTCATGCCCCATCTTTGACGGTCACGAGTATCCCAAGTGGAAGGCCATGATGAAGAAGCGCCTCATGGCGATGAACAAATGTGGACCGCCATCGAAATTGGTCTCGACCGATCTGTGCAAGATGGCGGAAGCTGATGACATTCGCAAGTACACTCTTCTTAACCTCACGGCGAAGGACGTCATCTGCTCCTGTCTGTCTCAAAATCAGTTCAGGAATATCATGCATCTCGATCATGCGAAGCTTATCTGGGACCGTCTCTCTGAGGTCTATGAAGGTCATCGCCCGTCATGATTCTTGGTTTGAGGACTTAAAGGAATCTCACAAAGCAATGACATTCGAACCAGAATCATCATCTTCTGCACCTTGCCTTATGGCAAAAGATGCAAAGGTAACTGAATGCTATCTATCTGAATCCAGTGATGATGAATCTGGTGATGAATTTGGACCCAGCTATGTTAAACTTGCTTCCCTTGCCACTAAACAACAAAGAGCTTTGGAAAAGGTTCAATATATGCTAAACAAGAGTGATGATATGTTGGGTGAAGAAATGGGTCAGTCGAAAGCTTTGGCTGAGAGTCTTCAGAGACTTCAGTCTAAGTTTGACACCATTCAAAGTCATCATAACACTCTTTTATCTGATCATGAGAAGCTTTCTTATGAATTTCTTCAAAGAAAGCAAGATCTTTAAAATCAAAGAGTGAGTTATGAAGATCTTCAGAAGGAGCGTGATTCATTACTTGCTCAACAAATCAGCGCTTCTCAGGAAGAATTTGTTCCTCCATGTTTGAAATGCATTGAATGTGAATCTACTAATTCTTCACCTGAATATTCAAATGTTTCTAATGCTACAAATTCTTCACCTGCCTCTGCTATCACTAATTCCTCATCTGAGGACATTGCTAGTATCACTGATGATGCAGGGCTGAAGGAATTGTACATGACAGGCATGTACAAAAGCCTCAAAGGGCATCGAGACTCTTTGTGATGTGCTTAAAAGCGAGATCCTCAACAGAACCCTAGGAAAGAGGGTATTGCCTTTGAGAGGAAACTCAATGCCGATGGTACATATTGGAAGCTTTGGCAGTACCCCAAAACCTCATGGGTTGCTGCAAAGGGACCTCCAGTTGATCCATCTAATCTATCTGGCTTAACATGTGAATCTCCTCATTCTTCTGATTAGTCATTTGACTCCAACTATAAACTGTTCAAAAATCAGAATGGTGAAGTATTTGCTAGATATGTTGGCACTAACTGCAGGAACGGTTCCCCTATGAAGAAAATCTGGGCTCCCAAAAGGTGCCTTGAAAGTCTTCAGGTGAATTTCCTCATGACACCACCTGTGAAGAATAGGAACCCCAGATCAAATTCCTCATACGGACCAAATTCCTCACGTGGATCAAATTCCTCAAAAGGGTCAAAGTCATCATATGAATATCATCGAGCTAACAACTCTGTTTCGCAGGGAAGAACTAAGGGCTATGAATATAAGCATTATTCTTCTAACCATTATGTTCATATGTTCTCGGAGAATTTCTCTGCTTATTCATATGCTTATCCTAACTCCTCTTATGTGAAACGAAATGGGTTGGCTTCTATGCCACCTTTCTCGTATGCAGCTCGCAGAGTGATGAACTCTTTGCCACCCCTTCAGATGTGGGTGGTGAAGAAAAAGAACTAATCTCTTCTGCGGTCAGGTCTCCAGGCGTGCGTGAGCGTCTCAAGAATTTCTTTGGAGACACGAAAAGTGCACGATAGGGCCTTGAGCTAATCATTAAGAAATGAACTCTCATTTCTCACGTCCTCATATTGCTTTATCTGTTATGTTGCTTGATGAAATTGATCTGATGAATTGTGATGTCATATTCTTCACTCATGAAGTATATGAGTTCGTAAGCTGCACTAATTCATCCGCAGGATGATCAGCCCAAAGCCACTGAGTGGGTCCTTGATAGTGGATGTACAAATCACATGACTGGTGACAAGAATCTATTGATGGATGCTCCCTTATCTCCATCGCATCTGAAGCATATCATCTTCGCTGACAAAGGCAAAAGTCAGATATTGGGTCTAGGTAAGGTTGCGATCTCAAAGAATCGACACATGGACAAAGTCATGCTTGTCGAGTCCTTAGGATACAACCTCATGTCTATCTCAATGCTTTGTGATCTTGATATGGTTGTTGTCTTTGGCAAGTATCGTTGTGTTGTGATCATGGAAGCTGGCAATTACAAAGTCTTCGAAGGCTTTAGGAGAGGAGACTTGTATATTGTTGATTTCTCTATAGGACCACAACCAGCCGTGTGCCTACTTGCAAAAGCTTCAGAAGGCTGGCTTTGGCATCGACGACTTGGTCATGCAGGCATGAGGAATTTGCACACGCTTGCGAAGAAGAAGCATGTCATTGGCATTGAGAATGTCAAATTCCTCAAGGATCACTTATGCGGAGCCTGTGAAGCAGGAAAGATGACCAAGGCTAAGCATCCAGCAAAGACAATCATGACTACCACTCGCCCATTTGAATTGCTTCACATGGATCTCTTTGGTCCTAACCATTATTCTGCAGTTTCAAATGATGCATCTCAATATGGCTTTGTTATTGTTGATGATTACTCTCGATACACATGGGTACACATTGTTACTTACAAACATGAAGTGCAGGAAGTCTTCAAACGATTTCCTCGAGGGCTTAAACCAACTTTGGTGTGAAGATCAAGCACATCAGAAGTGACAATGGAACTGAGTTCAATAATTTTGGTCTTGATGACTATCTTGATGAACTAGGTATTATGCAGGAGTTATCTGCTCCTTATACTCCTCAGCAGAATGGTGTCGTGGAGCGCAAGAACAGGACTCTTGCTGAGATGGCTCGCACTATGCTTGACGAATACAAAATGCCTCGTCATTTCTGGATTGATGCAATTGATACTGCGTGCCACATCATCAACAGAGTATATCTTCACAAATTATTCAAGAAGACTGCCTATGAACTCCTCAATATCAAGAAACCCAATGTGAGTTATTTCAAAGTCTTCGGTGCTAAATGTTGGATTAAAGATCCTCATCACAACTCAAAATTTGCACCGAAAGCACATGAAGGTTTTATGCTTGGTTACGGAAAGGACTCGCACACCTACAGAGTCTTCAACAACGTTCTTCACAAGGTTGTTGAAACTGTAAATGTGCGGTTCGATGAAACTAATGGCTCGCAAAGAGAGCACCTACCTTATGTGATAGATGAACCAGCACCTGAGGAATCTATCAAGTTCAAGGCTACTGAGGATGTCATTCCGACCGAAGAATCTGCTGAAGAATTCATTCCAGAACATGAAGAACGTCGAGCTAATGCACCTGAAGAAAATGCTAAAGAAAATGGTACTAAAGAATATGCTGATCAAATTCCTCGACGACAACCAGCTCATCCTCGCGTTGCCAACGAAGTGCAGATTGAGAAAATCATCAGCGACATCAACATTCCAGGTCCTCTCACACGCTCAAGAGCTTCACATTTGTCTAACTTTTGTGGGCACTTTGCTTTTGTCTCTATCACAGAGCCCACTAAGGTAGATGTAGCATTTATGGAGCCTGAGTGGATTCAAGCTATGCAAGAAGAATTACATCAGTTCGAGCTCAACAACTCTGGGAACTAGTCAAACGTCCAGATCCTCGCAAGCACAATATCATTGGCACAAAGTAGATCTACCGCAACAAGCAAGATGAAAATGGCCTTGTGGTTTCGAAGACCCAAAGAATCCTGACAAAGTCTTCAGACTCAATAAGGCCCTCTATGGCCTCAAGCAGGACCCTCGGGCGTGGTATGATACTTTGAAGGAATTCCTCATGAAGAAAGGCTTCAAACCCGGTTCACTCGACCCTACTATTTTCATTAAATCTTATGATGGTGAACTATTTGTGTGCCAAATATATGTTGATGATATTATCTTTGGTTGTACTAACCAACGTTATAGTGATGAATTTTCCTATATGATGAGTGAAGAATATCAAATGTCTATGATGGGAGAATTGAAATTCTTCTTAGGTCTTGAAATTAAATCAGCAGCGCAATGGCATATTCATATCTCAGGAGAAATACCTCAAGGATGTACTAAGGAAATTCGGCATGCAAGATTGCAAAGGCATCAAAATTCCTATGCCCACAAATGGCCATCTGTGCACTGATGAAAAGGGTATTGACTTTGATCATAAGGTATATCGCTCCACGATTGGTTCTTTATTGTACTTATGTGCATCTAGGCCAGATATAATGCTTAGTGTTTGCATGTGTGCCCGATTTCAAGCTACACCAAAGGAATCAACCCATAAGGCTGTGAAGCATATTCTTCGATATCTAGCTCACACACCAACACTTGGATTATGGTACCCCAAGGGCTCGGCTTTTGATCCCATTGGATATTCTAACTCTGACTATGCCGGTGATCGTGTGGACCGCAAGTCAACATCTGGTACATGTCATTTCCTCGGACGATCCTTGGTCTGTTGGTCCTTGAAGAAAGCAGGCTGTGTATCACCGCTCTTCTTTGAAGCTGAGTACATTGCTGCTGGTTCTTGCTGTGCTCAATTGTTGTGGATGAAGCAAACTCTCAAGGACTACGGCGTTAACGTGAAGAATGTGCCTCTCTTCTGTGACAATGAGAGTGCCATAAAGATTGCTCACAACCCAGTTCAGCACTCGAAGACAAAGCACATTCAGATTCGTCATCATTTTCTTCGTGATCATGTGTTGAAGGGCGACATTTCTATTGAGCATGTGAAGACTGAAGAACAGCTAGCTGATATCTGCACAAAGACCTTGGATGAGAAGAGATTTAGCAGGTTGCGGTGTGAGCTAAATATCTTAGAATCTTTGAATGTTCTTTGAAAAGGATAGTCATCCTAACACTTATGCAAAATTGATGACTTAGATGTGCAACACATGAAGAAACATTTTTCTTCAATCAATGAAGACTAACACTCTAAGTGTGAAGAAATTAACGAAGAATTTGATTCTCAGAACCCTCGACAATTATGCAGTGTATGGAAATCATCATTCTTATACGGTGGGTCACGCCACCACCAAAGTTGAAAATCTCCAATTTGAGTTTTTCCCTAGTTTGAAATTCCTCAATTGTTCATGTTCTTCAACTTTGCATTGTCTTCACCTTTTCTGTCGTTTTTCTTCATTGGCTATATATATATATATATATATATATATATATATATATATATATATATATATATATATATATAAAAGTTTATGTCCTCTACAGCATTCACTTATTGCTATTTCTTCAAGTTGTTTTTCCTGCTAAGTGAATGTGATCGGACCCTTCCCCCTATATGCTAAACTCAACCCATTCTATTCACAAATTCTTCATATGCGTTTTATTTGAAACTCGTTCAAAATCTTCACTGTGTCCTTGTCAGCTGAAGAATTTGCGAATGGAACGTTAAAACTTATCTTATCCAAAATTTTCGGTTTTGCCGCTCAAACCGTTCCGCATCCCACGAAATACTTATCTATTCACCCACGATCTCACATGATCTCCACTTCTCTGTACGTGGGTGACACATGTCAAGCGAATGAGAAGGGTCAGGGGCACATTCGTCCAATTTCTTCGGGCGAACAGTTTTTCACCGTGGCTATAAATACCCCTCCCCTTCCTCATTTCTCTTTTACTCCACTCGACCTCACTCCAGCTCGAGCTTCTCAAACCCTAGCGCCGCCGCTACTTCATCGTCGCCAGTGAGGAAGAGCTTCACTGCCTCGACCTCGTCGCCGTCGTACTCATGCCGGTTGCGGATTTCTTCACTCGGCCGCCGTCGTAGCTGTCTTCCTCAGCCAAGTTAGGGCATGGAAGATCTGCATTGACGAACTTCACATCTCCACTTCCCATTCGTCGTGTTCTTCGTCTAGGGTAATTAAAAGTTACTTTTACTGCCCTCTTTGATTCAAATGATTTCTACAAAATCCTCAAAGGTGTTTTTTTTAATCTTCACACATTAAACACCTCACATGTCATCTGTTCTTGATTCATTTCTCTAAGTTATATTTTTCTTCAAGATTCCTCAATTGTGTGGATTTTCGATCTGTACAACTCTGGAACCCGAGACAAAGAACACTTAGTGAAATTCTTCAAGACTCATCTGGTCAAATTCCTCAAACTTGTTGTTTTTACAAAACCTTCTGACAACGCATATGACCTCTCCAAATTCCTCGCACTATACTCTGTTCACAGGTACTCATGTCCACTGCTGAATCACTAGGTTCTCATCAACTTAACTCATTTGCAGCGTTCCTCAAAGAAAAGTTGCATACTTCTTCAGAGAATTCCATTGTTCAAATTCCTCATCTTAAGAAAATGGCTGATGGAAAGAAGCCACAAAAAGGAGGAAAGAGGCCTGTGATTAACACTGCTTTTGAAATCCCTAATGACATATATGCGGATTACTGCACTCCTGATGAGGCCAAGTTTGTAAAAGAGGACAAAAATCAGCGCAAGGTGCGCATACAGAGGATAGAAAGGAGATGGGCAAGAGAGTGGAGGGAGTACAGGTATGTTACTCCCAAGTACATGAAGATATTCGCACTCAATCCTCCATGCCCAAGACCTCCATTGGCACCTGGCCAAGAAGCAGATCCCACTAGCCTCAACCGCGGTGAGGATTATCCTGATGAATGGGCCAAGCGCCAGGCCAAGTTGGCTAGACAAGCCAGAGAAGCAGTGAGGAAATTCAACAAAGACTCTGCTGCTGCTGCCACTGCTGAGGCCTCTGCTAGCAAGCCGAAGAAGGCCATTTCAAAGAAGCCTGGGCATAAGCCAAGTGCTTCACCATCAATGCCCTCAAGGCCATGTTCCTCAGCAATGCCCTCACGACCAGATTCCTCAAAGCCCTCACGGCCAACTCCTCAAACTGCTCCCGCTCCTCCAAAGTCCTCAGCTCCTCCGCCAAAGTCTTCGGCTGCTTCGACCAAATTCTCTGCACCAGTGCATCTCGCCACATGCCAAAGGACCACATGCATATCTATTGCCTCAGGAGCCTCTGCAAGTTCCTCAGCTGCTCCAAGTTCCTCAGCTGGCCCTTCTCTGTTGAAGAAGAAGACCACTACTGGATGAGGTCCTCGACCAAGTCCTCACAAGAAGTAGATCGCCTTCCAAGTGCCCTCTGATCATGATGAGGCTGATGATGAAGAACTACCCGAAATCATCAGAGACAGACAAGTCAAGGCCGCTAGAGCCAAAGGAAGCAATGTGCCACTGCTAATTTGGATCAAGCTGATCCTAGACTTCATCGATCTCTGGCACAAGGATCCCAACACACCTTTGCCTGAGATGAACCTCACACCAGGTCAAAGTCATGTTTTGACTGCCTTCATTGAAGAAGAGAAATGGAAATTTGAGAAGGCAAGACAGCTGAAGAAAGCTCAGTATAGGAAGGAGCGCTTCCTGAAGAAAAACGTTGTCTCTATGACAACTGAAGAACTAGTGAAGATCCAGGCTGAAATCAAAGGCCTCAGCGATGACTTCAATGCTTACTATGCTGATTGGCAAGGAGCCAAGGTCAGTTTGTAAAATCGATCGAGAAATTCACTTCAAAGGTTGCAGCTCCATCGCAATCAGAAATTCCTCAAGCGAAGCATCTGCTCAACCAACCGAAGAGCACGCTTGACACCGGCTGATGAAAATCAGTCTTGAAGAAAATGTGAGTTCGAGGCTGATGACTGCATTCCAGCCGCTGAAGAAATTGCCAGGGCATCCACTAGTGGTGCGCCTGAAGAAAATGAAGAAGTCAGGGCAACTGCATCAGTTGTGCCTGAAGAAACTCAACCAAATTCCTCTGCTCCTCCTGCGCCTACTCCAACTCCAATCCTTCCATCTGCATCAGATGTGAAGAAGACCAAGGCTGCAGAGCGTGCATCTGTGAAGAAAAGGAAGGCATCAACTTCATTAGATTCTTCAGCACCGAAGAAGATGAAGAAAGGAAATCATCCCTTTCGATGAAGAATATGTGATCCCCAGCGGATCTGATGAAGAAATTCCCTCTGCTGCTTCCTCAGAGCAGATGGATGAAGAAATTGAAGTGGACGCAATCCCTTCAACTCCAATTGTCTCCTCGCTCATCACTACAAAAAAAAGACACATCTGTGACAGTTTGGGCCGAACGAAATTTTTTTCTGTCATACATATGACACTTCTATGACGATAATTGTGACAAAACCCGGTATCATCATAGATGTGGTGGGCTCCTACTTCTATGACAAAAAATCATGACAGAAAATGGGCTTTTCCTCCGGGCGGGCGGAGACGCAGCTACATGACATTCTTTGGGCCGTCCATGACGGAAAAACCGTGGTAGAAGTGAGGGGAGGAAAATTTCGTGGAGTTCCGGTTACGGTGGGAGGTCGGGGTCGAGCGATCGCTGCTTTCTCTCGTGACACGACGCGCATGTGTGCGAGGTATTGGCTCTAATCAACCCGAGTGAGGCGTTGGGCTCTAATCGAACTCGGCGACAGACCGCAGTTACGCGTTCATCGAACCCGAGCGATCGATCGATGGTCGTTAATCGAACCCGATCGAGCGATTCGCCGCTCTTCGCTGCTAATCAAGTCGATCGATGCTGCCTCTGGGATGAGCGGTGAGTGTTGCGGGGGGTTGGATGAAGCGATTGGCGGTGGTGTTGCCTCTGGATGAACAGGACCCGTGGTGTGGTGGAGGGCTGGATGAACAGATGAAGCGATGGAGGGGTGCCCGTGGAGGGTGGTTGGACAGACCCGTGGTGTTGAGGGCTGGATGAACAGATGAGCGGTGGAGGGTGCCCGTGCAGGGTGATTGAACAAGAGGCGATGGAGTAGCGCGCGGTGGAGGCTGGATGAACAGGAGCCCGTCGAGGCCGGAGGAGGTCGACGGTGGAGATGAACAGTATCCCGTGGAGTCCCATTTTGCGGTACGCCACACCCCTCCCGATGAACAGGACCCCCGTTTCGACCGTAGCACTCCAACACAAGTCCGTTTCGCCCGTTTTGTGGTACGCCACACCCCTCCGCATCAACAGGACCCCCGTTTCGACTGTAGGAGGTCCGTTTTGTTCGTTTTGCGGTACGCCACACCCCTCCCGATCAACAGGACCCCCGTTTCGACCGTAGGAGGGCCGTTTCCTCAGTTTTACGGTACGCCACACCCCTCCCGATCAACAGGACCCCGTTCCGAACTAGGAGGTCCGTTTCCTTCGTTATGCGGTACGCCAGGCCTCGTTTCCATCGTCTGTTCCGTCCAAGCCCTCCTAATGAACACGACCACACATTCCGTTCCGACCCAGCCGGTTGGCTCCCACGCGTTCCGTTGCCTCCTGATGAACACGACGCATTCCGTTGCCTCCCCATGAACACGACGCATTCCGTTGCCTCCCCATGAACACGACGACGACGCTGTTTCTCCATTCCGACCCAGCCATGTACATGAGCCCTGGCCATATGTATGCGTGAGTAGGCGTTCGAGACCCCGCCCGTACGTACACATACGTGGCCGTATTTTCTTTCTTGCACCATGGCCGTTGTATGTACGTGTACATGCTACGTGCGCGCCTCTACTATGACACGTGCGCGCCTCTACTACGACACGTGCGCGCCTCTACATCGACCCGGTATGTGCATTACACGTTCGCGACCAGAATGACAACGCTACGTACGCTTCGACCAGGTGGGTCCCGACTGTCAGGCACTTCCTTGCCTGCGAAGATGTAGCTGGTGGGTCCCAGCAGTCAGGGGGCGAATCGTTTTGTTTTTTTTTGCCCAGACGCACTTCCTTGCGTGCGAAGGTGTAGCTGCTGGGTCCCAGCAGTCAGGGGGGCGAATCGTTTTTTTTTTGCCCGAACGCACTTCCTTGCGTGCGAAGGTGTAGCTGGTTGGTCCCAGCAGTCGGGGGGCGAATCGTTTTTTTCGAACGCACTTCCTTGCGTGCGAAGATGTAGCTGGTGGGTCCCAGCAGTCAGGGGGTGAATCATTTTGTTTCGGACGCACTTCCTTGCGTGCGAAGATGTAGCTCGTGGGTGCTAGCAGTCAGGGGGCGAATCATTTTTTTCGCAAAATACGGTGGTCCGTCCGGTGGGTCCCCATTGCCGGTGGAGGAATAATTATTTTGCACGTAATAAGGAGGCACTTCCTTGCGGCTGCCGTGGACCCGGTGTCGGCCTCTCCACGTCTGATCCACGTCTGATGGAAGTCGTTCCTTGACCATGTTGACCATGCCGCGTCGAGAGCACCAGGGCGGTGGACGACGCGGAGCCGGGGAAGACGCGGCAGTGGATGCACACGCGGAGAGGAGTACGAGGGTTCACTGGTTCGGCTACGCTGCCGTCGCCATAGAATAACAGGGGGTGTGGGTGAGTGGAGGGATGGCCTGGCCAGTGGTGGAGTAGTAGGGGCGGTGAGGCCTCCATGGCCTGACCCGGCCACGGGAGGCGTGGAGCAGGTGTACGACCGTCGCTGCTTTGGGCGGCTGGAGCAAGAAGACCAGAGGTTGAAGAAGCACGAAGGCTGTTGGATGGACATCGTACGGTCACTGCAGCTAGAATCATTTATATTGACTAAGTTGACAAAGCCCTTCGTACGTCAACTTAGTAGGCCCACGTGTCGACTTCCAAACGGTGCGCCCGGATGTCGTGGGAGGAATCATTTTTGGGCGGGTGAAGCTAGAATATCCAAGATTGAAGAAGAAGCACGGCATCCGTTGGATGGACATCCAACGGCCACTGCTGCTAGAACCGTGTGTTGACTATAAGTTGACAAAGCCTTGCATACGCGTCAACTCTGTTTTTTTATGGGACGCGTCAACTTAGTAAGGCCAGAAGTGTGTGGCAGAGAACTTATAGCCCATTTGAGATTTGTAAGAATGTGTAGCCCATTTTTGAATTCTAGTGGAATTTACTACAGCCCATTTACAGTTTGTTAAAAGTACAGCCCATTTCAACCAACCGTTCAAAACAGAATTCAATAAAATTTCCCACATTTTGATGGGATCCAAATATTTTATCCCGAAATTTCTAGTCAGATTAAATACAATTTCAATATAAATTTATATTATGTAAAAATCCAACGAAACATTGTGTCGCAACAATTAATGAAATTAAAATTTTCAATATCCAAAAATAATATTTTATAAAGTAATCACGTGTTTGGTGCATTTTTTATAGTTACTGCCCAGTTTTTATAATTACATCCCATTTATTATTTCTTAAAGCCCATTTTCTTGTTAAGCCTAATGCATCCCTCCTAGGAAAGATTTGCAGCCAACAAGCGGAGAATAACAACTTGACCTTGCATGGGTATTCCTAAAAAAAGTATAACTGGGCTAGCCATTTTCAGCTTGAAAAAAATTAATATTTGGGCTGGATATCTGTCCTGGGCTAGACGGGCCACAGCCCGCCCAGTTAATACTTGCAGCGATGTTTTCGTTGCTGTTCAGAGGAGAAAAATTAATATCTGGGCTAAACATCGAAAAACTCTGCAGTGCTCACACCTCAAAAACACAAATACTGCTCGAGCTGCTTGGTCCCAGATGTCGGCCGCTTCTTGTGCGATTCTCTCGTTTATTGACTACTACATAGGTTGACAATGGTGTGGGACCGTGATGTCAGGAAACCAGGAGGAAGCAAAATAAATTATAGTTATATATATATATATAGAATAAGGAGGCACTTGCGTACGTGAGGCTATGGACCTGGTGGGTCCCCATTGTCATCCTCTCCAAGTAAAGTCATCTCCTGCTTGCGTGCTTTCCGCCCAAGCTGATACGGCGCCCGCCCTTGACTTCCGGTGTTGGCGATTGCTCCGCCTTCAAACGACACAAGTGTCGTCCATCCGTCCAACTGCCGCCCACATTAATGATACGCGGTTGCCGAGGCGGCTACTCCGGCGCCACACGTCCGTCCCTCCGCCGCCCACCATTGCTATATAAACTGTTGCGCCGGCCATAGCCGCAGTCATCCGCATCCGTTCCCTTTCTCCTGTCCACACCACTACTGCCCACCATGGCTTCCTTGCGCTCCAGCGCTCTTCGGGACGGGCGGACGACGGACCACAAGGAGATGGCAGCCATTGAGGACGACGACGTCCCAATGTAGAACATGGTAGTCGACGATCCGGCGCCAACCCCCTCCTCCGTGCCATCCTCGCTGATGCATTGCACCATGACCATCGGCGAGGCCCGTGCCCAATATATGGACAGGGTGAGGCAGATGCGTGAGAAGCAGTTCCGAGAGGCGCAGGCCGACGGCGCCTACAACCACCATCTCCTCCAGGAGCACCTGCAGATGGAGGAGCAGATCGCCGCGGAGCGGGCGGAGCAGGAGGCGTTGCTCGACTCGTACCGCTCCGCCCGTAAGGGCCGCCTCGAGCGCTGGCGGTACCGCATGCGGGTGGCGGAGGCTGCGGTCGCCTACAAAGAGGCTAGCAAAGAGGGCGATGAAGTGGGCGAGGCGCTGTTTGGCGAGACCGAGGACGAGGCAGAGGACAATGCCGGCTCCGACGAGTCCCCGCTCCGCTGGCGTCGACGAGGCCCTGCTCCGCCGAGGCCCCGCGGCGCCAACAACGAGGCAGAGGACACCGTCGGCTCCGCCGAGGCCCCGCCCCGCCAACAACGAGGCAGAGGACATCGCCGGCTCAGTCGAGGCCCCACCCTGCCGGTAACGTGGGGGAGGATTTCCACCGCTCCGCTGAGGCGCCGCCCGCCGTCAATGAGATAGAGGACATCGTCGACTCCGCCGAGGCCCCGCCCCGCTGCCAACGAGGCCGCGCCACACAGAAAACGAGGAAGAGTAGAACACGATAGGTCGCCGCCGCTCGGGTCCAAGTAAGGCCACCGCTGCTACCCTCCAGTTGAAGCCAAGCTAGGCGGGTTGACCATTGAAGACCGCTTAGCTTCTTGGCAGCGACGTGGAGTCGGAGAGCTGCGCTGGAGAAGAACGCTGCTTCTACTTAACTGCTAGTGCAGTTGGCTGACTGACACGTGGGCCCAACAGGCCACATGTCAGTTACGCAACTACACCTGCAGTTAAGTCACTGAAGTTTCTGTTCGGCTCAGCGGGACACAGGTGGGTAGCTTCGTTTAATTAATTATACCTCCAGCACACCCCTTTTTAGTTGAAGAATGTATGAAATGTAATGAAATCCGGCATGTTTATATGAAATCCGACCGTGTATGAATGAATTTATTTCGATTAGTTCGAATTCATGTATCACTGGCATTGGATGAACATGCAAAACAATACGTACTAGAATTATTCCCAGGGTGATCACCTCGTTTGCAGCAGTTTCACATGTACTCCCTCCGGTCCTTTCTAGTCTGCATACAAGTTTTGTCTGCAGTCAAAGTATCTCTATGATACGTCTCCGTCGTATCTACTTTTACAAACACTTTTGCCCTTGTTTTGGACTCTAACTTGTATGGTTTGAATGGAACTAACCCGGACTGACGCTGTTTTCAACAGAATTGCCATGATGTTGTTTTATGTGCAGAAAACAAAAGTTCTCGGAATGACCTGAAACTCCACGGAATATCTTAGAATAAGTATATAAAAATCCTCGCCAAAGTCAAGACCAGGGGCCCACACCCTGTCCACACGAGGGTGGGCGCGCCCCTCCCACAGGCGCGCCCCCTACCTCGTGGGCCCCCTGGTGGCCCTCCGACGCCAACTCCAACTCCATATATTGGCTTTCGGGAAGAAAAAAATCAGAGAGAAAGTTTCACCGCGTTTTACGATACGGAGCCGCCGCTAAGCCCCAATCTCTCTCGGGAGGACTGATCTGGAGTCCGTTCGGGGCTCCGGAGGGGGGGATTCGTCGCCGTCGTCATCATCAACCATCCTCCATCACCAATTTCATGATGCTCACTGCCGTGCGTGAGTAATTGCATCATAGGCTTGCTGGACGGTGATGGGTTGGATGAGATTTATCATGTAATCGAGTTAGTTTTGTTAGGGTTTGATCCCTAATATCCATTATGTTCTGAGATTGATGTTGCTATGACTTTGCTATGCTTAATGCTTGTCACTAGGGCCCGAGTGCCATGATTTCAGATCTGAACCTATTATGTTTTCATGAATATATGTGTGTTTTTGATCCTATCTTGCAAGTCTATAGTCACCTACTATGTGTTATGATCCGCAACCTCAAGTGACAATAATCGGGACCACTCCGGTGATGACCATAGTTTGAGGAGTTCATGTATTCACTATGTGCTAATGCGTTGTTCGGTACTCTATTAAAAGGAGGCCTTAATATCCCTTAGTTTCCAATAGGACCCCGCTGCCACGGGAGGGTAGGACAAAAGATGTCATGCAAGTTTTTTCCATAAGCACGTATGACTATATTCGGAATACATGCCTACATTATATTGATGAACTGGAGCTAGTTCTGTATCACCCTATGTTATGACTGTTACATGACGAACCACATACGGCATAATTATCCATCACTGATCCGGTGCCTACGAGTTTTCCATATACTGGTTTACGCTTATTTACTTTTCCGTTGCTACTATTATCATCACTACAAAATACCAAAAACATTACTTTTGATGTCTTTACTTTTGTTACCGCTACCACCACTATCATATTACTTTGCTACTAAACACCTTGCTGCAGATACTAAGTTTCCAGGTGTGGTTGAATTGACAACTTAGCTGCTAATACTTGAGAATATTCTTTGGCTCCCCTTGTGTCGAATCAATAAATTTGGGTTGAATACTCTACCCTCGAAAACTGTTGCGATCCCTTATACTTGTGGGTTATCACTCTACTTTGACCAATCTTATACAAAAAAGTATGCACTTTCACAATGTGCGAAGTAAAAGGAATGTATGAGTACAAAGAGTTTGAGCAACTTTTTAGCGTTTAGACATTGCAATCAAACACACAGGCCTGGCAATTCATAGTGAACATTCAAAACAATCGATGATTATGCATCTCAGCGACTCACATGTCAGAGGCAAAATTTACTTCACAACTAAAGAATAAAGAAAGAATTGATCGACGTCACGACAAAGAAGGGCGTCCCATTCGAAAATATCAAACGCATGTCTTTCTAAAATCAATGAGCAAAATTTGACAAGGTTGTCCCATTCCAAAATATCAAATGCCTACGATTGTGGATTGGGCAGGGTTTGCCATCAGTTCGGACATTGACATGGCACCTCGTGCTAAATAAACCAGCTGTTCTTTTTGGGCAGTTCCACCAAAATCAACCAAATTCGCGCGTAGCTTGTATGATTTCGCCCTTATATGTTGCAACGCCTTGAACTTATCGGCACCTCCTTTCTTGTGGTGGAAATGAATGATTCGATGTATTCATGAACATTTTGTGAAGTTCCCATTGAAATCAAGCTGAGCACCCCTGTTTGCACAAAATACAAAAAAGTGATTAGTATAAAGCAAACTGTACTATGAATTGACAGTTTCAACAGGCACATACATGGTCCATGTAGAGCACACTTTTAGAAAAATGGAAATCACCAGAAAGAATCCTAGAACAACATTGTACTCGCGCATCACAGCAAAAAATGGAGATTTGTCAGTCCTTCTGAGCTGAAGTTAGTTTGGTCAGATACTAAGTTTCTAGGTGTGGTTGTATTGACAACTCAGCTGCTAATACTTGAGAATATTCTTTGGCTCCCCTTGTGTCGAATCAATAAATTTGGGTTGAATACTCTACCCTCGAAAACTGTTGCGATCCCTTATACTTGTGGGTTATCACTCTACTTTGACCAATCTTATACAAAAAAGTATGCACTTTCACAATGTGCGAAGTAAAAAGGAATAGAAGGAGTACAAAGGTTTTGAGCAACTTTTAGCGTTTCTGTACATTGCAATCAAACACACAGCACGGCAATTCATAGAGAACATTCAAAACAATCGATGATTATGCATCTCAAATGACTCACATGTCGGAGGCAAAATTTACTTCACAACTAAAGAATAAAGAAAAAATTGATCGACGATGTCGACAAAGAAAGGCGTCCCATTCGAAAATATCAAACGCATGTCTTGCTAAAATCAATGAGCAAAATTTGACAAGGTTGTGCCATTCCAAAATATCTAATGCCTACGATTGTGGATTGGGCAGGGTTTGACATGGCACCTCGTGCTTATTAAACCTGCTGTTCTTTTTGTGCAGTTCCACCAAAATCAACCAAATTCACAGTAGCTTGTATGATTTCGCCCTTATATGTTGCAACGCCTTGAACTTATCGGCACCTCCTTTCTTGTGGTGGAAATGAATGATTCGATGTATTCATGAACATTTTGTGAAGTTCCCATTGAAATCAAAATTTGAGCACCCTGTTTGCACAAATACAAAAAAGTGATTAGTATAAAGCAAACTGTACTATGAATTGACAGTTTCAACAGGCACATACATGGTCCATGTAGAGCACACTTTTAGAAAAATGGAAATCACCGTAAAGAATCCTAGAACAACATTGTACTCACAAGATCACAAAGCAAAAATGGAGATTTGTCAGTCCTTCTGAGCTGAAGTTAGTTTGGTCAGATACTAAGTTTCTAGGTTTGGTTGTATTGACAACTCAGCTGCTAATACTTGAGAATATTCTTTGGCTCCCCTTGTGTCGAATCAATAAATTTGGGTTGAATACTCTACCCTCGAAAACTGTTGCGATCCCCTATACTTGTGGGTTATCAAGACCTTTTTTCCAGCGCCGTTGCCGGGGAGCATAGCTCTGTTCTTTGAGTCACTTTGGATTTATATCTGCTGGACACTATGAAGAACTTGAAAGACGCTAAGACAACTATTTATCCCTCAACTATGAGGGGAGGTAAGGAACTGCCATTTTGCTCTGCACTTGATTCACCTTCTGTTATAAGTAAGCTAGCGACACCTAAACCTGCTTCTGCTATTCGTTCCGATATGTCGCATGTTATTGATGATGCCACTTCTGCTATGCAAGATACTTATGATGAAACTACTTCTATGCTTGATACTACTGTGCCTCTTGGTGAATTTCTAGATGAACAAATTTCTAGGTCTAGAGAAAGAGAAATTATTGAAACTGAACACGATGATATTAGTAATGATGATATTATGCCTGTTATTCCTGAGGGTTATCTTTTTAATATTGAATCTACTGAAGCTATTCTTGCTTGCCAGGATAGTCTTGAACGTAAGAGGTTGCTAGTTAAATGGAGTAAAGAATCTTTTAGAGGTAGGATGAGACCCGACCCTGCTTTTGCTACTTCACCTATCTGTGTTCCCGATCAGGATTATTATGATTTTTCTGTTGATCCAGATATAATTACTTTGGTTGAATCTGATCCTTTTTATGGCTATGAATCTGAAACTATTGTGGCACATCTTCGTAAGTTAGATGATATAGTTGCCCTGTTTACTAATAATAAGAGATCGCGCTACCTTTATTTACTCAAAATATTTCCGTTCTCACTAAAGGGTGATGCTAAGAAATGGTTTAATTCTCTTGATCCTGGTTGTGTGCAAAGTCCCAGGATATGATTTATTACTTCTCTGCTAAATATTTCCCTGCTCATAAGAAACAAGTTGCTTTGAGGGATATATATAATCTTGTGCAAATTGAAGAAGAGAGTCTCCCACAAGCTTGGGGGAGGCTTCTCAAGTTACTTAATGCTCTGCCTGATCATCCTCTTAAGAAACCTGAAATATTTGATATCTTTTATAATGGACTAACTGATCCTTCCAGAGATTACCTGGATAGTTGCTGGTTCTCTTTTCAGGGAAAGAACACCGGATGAAGCTAAAATTTTATTGAATAATATGTTGACAAATGAAAATAATTGGGCACCTCCTGAGCCAACTCCCGAGCCAGCTCCTGAGCCAATTATTGAGCCTATTCCTAAACCAACTCCGAAGAAGAGAGGTGTTCTATTTCTCAGTCCTGAAGATATGCAAGAGGCAAAGAAATCTATGAAAGAAAAAGGTATTAAAGCTGAAGATGTTAAGAATTTACCTCCTATTGAAGAAATACATGGTCTTAATTTACCGCCTGTTGAAGAAGTATATGATCTCAATTACTTATTTACTAAAGAACCTCCCGATATCCCGACACAGGTAGTAAAGGTAAATTCTCTCTATAGATATGATAAAGCTGAAGTCCCTCCTACTAAAATTGCTAGTCAGTGCTTGGATGAGTTTGATGACTTTATGCTTAAGCAAGATAACTTTAAAGCTTATTTTGGTAGACAATTAAAACAGAATACCTTTATGATTAAACGCTTGAGTGATTATATGGCTAATATGAGAGGTCAACTTAAACTTGTTAGCAAACATGCTTCTATGGTTACCACTCAAGTAGAACAAGTACTTAAAGCTCAAAAAGAAGTGCTTAATGAAATGAATAGTAAGAAAAATGATTATGCTGTTAGAGTGGCTACTAGAACTGGTAGAATGACTCAGAACCTTTGTATCCGAAGGCCACCCTAAGAGAATCGAGCAAGATTCTCAGAGAAATAATATAGACATGCCTAGTTCTTCTAAAAGGAAGAAAAAGAAAAATGATAGAACCGTGCAAACTTCTAGTGAACATGTTGCTGAACCACCTGAGAATCCAAATGATATCTCTATGTCTGATGCTGAAACACAATCTGGTAATGAACATGAACCTAGTGAAAATGTTAATGATAATGTTCATGATGATGCTCAACCTACTTATGATAATGAAGTAGAAGTTGAACCTGCTGTTGATCTTGATAACCCACAATCAAAGAATCAACGTTATGATAAAAGAGACTTTGTTGCTAGGAAACATGGTAAAGAAAGAGAACCATGGGTTCGTAAACCCATGCCTTTTCCTCCCAAACCATCCAAGAAAAAGGATGATGAGGATTTTGAGCGCTTTCTTTGAAATGATTAGACCCATCTTTTTGCGTATGCGATTAAGCGATGTGCTCAAAACAAATCCTTATGCTAAGTATATGAAGGATATCATAACAAATAAAAGAAAGATACCTGAAGCTGAAATTTCCACCATGCTTGCTAATTATACTTTTAAGGGTGGAACACCAAAGAAACTTGGAGATCCAGGAGTACCTACTATACCATGCTCCATTAAAATAAATTATGTTAAAACTGCTTTATGTGATCTTGGAGCCGGTGTTAGTGTTATGCATCTCTCTTTATATCGTAGACTTGACTTGAACAAGTTGACACCTACTGAAATATCATTGCAAATGGCTGATAAATCAACTGCTATACCTGTCCGTATTTGTGAGGATGTGCCTGTTGTGGTTGCAAATGTTACTATTTTAACGGACTTTGTTATTCTTGATATTCCCGAGGACGATAGTATGTCTATTATTCTTGGAAGACCTTTCCTTAATACTGCATGGGCTGTTGTTGATTGCAACAAAGGCAATGTCACTTTTCATGTTAATGGTAATGAGCACACGGTACACTTTCCGAGGAAACAACCTCAAGTTTATAGTATCAACTCTATTGGAAAATTTCCATCGATTATATTTGGAGGTTTTGAATCTCCTCTCCCTACTGTCAAGAAGAAATATGATATACTTATTATTGGGGATGTCCATATCCCTGTTGAGGTAACATAGTGTTATTCAAAATTTCTCCGGTTCCATGACTATCGGAATGAGTTTGTTAACAAGACTTGATCAACCTTGTTAGTGGATTCTTTTTGATGAGCATGAGATGGATGAAACTAGAAGCACGACCTTTTGTACCTTCTTTATATTCTCTGTTCTTTAGTAGAAATAAAGTAAAATAGTATTTTTCTGTCTGTCTCCCGACTTATTCATGCAATATAAAAATATCCCGAATATAAAAGTCCTCACAATGCCATGCCAATTTAATATGATTTTTTTGGGAATATTTGAGGATTTTTAGTGCAAAAATTACCGCGGGGGGAGCTGCCACCTGGCCACGAGGGTGGAGGGCGCGCCCTACCCCCTGGGCACGCCCCCTGCCTCATGGGCCCACGGTGGCCCTCCTCCACTTATCCCTGCACCCATCTTCTTCCTCTGTCTCACACAAACCCGAAAAACCAACTCAAGCACGAGTTCCAGCCCCGTTCTTTGTGATTTTCGATCTCCTTGCTCAAAGCACCTCTCGCAAAACTGCTTGGGGAGATTGTTCCTTGGTATGTGACTCCTCCATTGGTCCAATTAGTTTTTGTTCTAGTGCTTTATTCATTGCAAATTTGTGCTGCATAGGTGACCATGTTCTTGAGCTTGCATGTCAAATTTATATGGTTCCAAGTAGTTCTAATGCTTGATATATGCTCTAGGCACTTGTATGAGTAGTTGCTATCAGTTTTATTGAAGTTGGTTCACTTTTGTTTGAAGTTACTAAAAATTTCAGATTGTTTCAGAAATAATGAAGAGAATATTGAGGGGCTCGTCGAGCCGAAGCTCTAAGGAGAAACAAAAGGAAGAAGAACAGAAGCCCAAATTTAATTTGCCTCGTATCGCAGAGGTTCGGCCATGTGAATGGCCTTCCGATGACTTCTTGAGGAGAGCCTGGATTTATGAGGATTTCTATCTATTAATTGAGAACGCCGGCCTCACCAAGTTCCTCCGCGACCAACGTCATCAGTATCTCTTACTCACAAATACTTTTGTGCAGAACTTCTACTTTTTCCCTAAGAAATCACCTCCAACAGTAGAGTTCCATTTATATGACGTTGTTAAGGAGATGACATTAGCTGAATTTTGCGAGGTTTGCAAAATACCTTTTGAGGGTACCTTAGATGAACCACACTGTAATGGAGTAGAAGCTTTTATTAACACTATCACTGTGGGAGAAACCAGAAAGGTTTCTGATGCAAGAATTACTAGCATACATTTTTCCTGTTTTGCGCTACTTTGCCTTATTTGCTAGTCGTTGCTTGATTGGTCGGGAACCGTGGGACCCTTAGCATTCCCTGATATCATTATTTTGTTCCATGGTTTATCTTGCAATAACTCTATTAGTATGGGTGGAATTGTTGCTAGGCGGTTAAGTCTCGAATCGCACTAAAGGCCCCATCTTTGGGGGCACTTATGCTTCACGCCTAGCTGAATATTTTGAAATACCTATTAGGCATGAGGAGAAAGAAGAAAGCAAGCGCTGCCCGTGCTTATTTAGATTATAAGAGTATGCTAGTGCATGATTTTCTTGTTAAGAGTCGCGAAGGGGAGCTTAAATATAAATTGTACTTTGATAAACATCACCCTGAGACTATTACTTTGCCTGCTCCCTCTTTGTTTAACTTGTCTACAGGTTCTTACATTGTTCCGTGGGCGGCTGTTCAAGCCTATCGGAATCCTGCACCAGCCCCGGAACCGGAGCCACAAGATGAGCCTCCACGAATGTCATTTATTCTTGGGATCACGAGGCTGTTGCCCACCAAGGGCGATCGAGTCTTCTTCATCGCAGATGCGACCCAGCTACACCTATGGGTATCCGCCAGCTATCCTCGGCAATAGACCAACTTAGGCCAAAAGCCTAAGCTTGGGGAATACGTATTTCCCACCGACATTACATTTATGTTCACACACACTCATTGCTAGATGTCGGTGCTCATACTCTTTCACTGTAATATCCATGCTAGTTTATTTTCTTTTTCTAGCTTTCTTCTTGTGTGTTTAATAAACCTTAGAAAAACCAAAAATTTAGTAGTAGTTTATTTCCTGCTGTAGTAGTAATAATTAAAAAGAAAACCCAAAAATATTTCATGTTCTTCTTTTGCTTGTTGGGAGCTTTCCCGTGTAAATAGTTTTTATTTTACTTTTCCTTTCTTTGGGGGTCGAGAAGACCATATTGAAAATGCTTAGTGGCTCTCATATGCATAATCGTTTATTTAACTTAGAGCCCATATTACTTGTCTTCTCTCTTGAGTTGAATGCTTGCAGATTCCAGCTTAGTCCAATGCACGTGCACTCTTATTATTATACACACCGTTCGATGCGTGCAAGTGAAAGGCAATAATGATGATATATTATGGACTTATTGGGATGAGAAAAGCTGGTATGAACTCGACCTCTCTTGTTTTTGTAAATATGATGATTCATCGTGCCTGATTCAGCTATTATGAAGTAAACATATTTGCAATGACATTTAGAGATTATAGTTGCATGTGCCATGCTTGATTAGCTATGAGTTATAATGGTTTACCTTGCGTGCCAACATGCTATTGAGATGATTATGATGTGGTATGATAGGATGGTATCCTCCTTTAAATGAATTGAGTGACTCGACTTGGCACATGTTCACGCATGTAGTTGAATCAAATCAACATAGCCTTCATGATATTTATGTTCATGGTGGATTATATCTTACTCATGCTTATATTCTGTAAATTAATTTTAATGCATGTTTACGACTATTGTCGCTCTCTCGCTTGGTCGCTTCCAGTCTTTTGCTAGCCTTCACTGTACTAAGCGGGAATACTGCTTGTGCATCCAAACTCCTTAAACCCCAAAGTTGTTCCATATGAGTCCACTATACCTTCCTATATGCGGTATCTACCCGTCGTTCCAAGTAAATTTGTATGTGCCAAACTCCAAACCTTCAAATGAAATTCTGTTTTGTATGCTCGAGCAGCTCATGTGCAACTAGGGCTGCCTATATCTTCCATGCTAGGTGGGTTATTCTCAAGAGGAGTGGACTCCGCTCCTCATTCACGAGAAAGGGCAGTAACCGGATGTCCAGTCCCAAGATCCAAAAAGATCAAAGCAAATCAAAATAATTAAACAAAACTCCCTTGGGACCCGTTGAATGTTGGAGGCACTCGTTGTTTCGAGCAAGCCATGGATTGATGCTTGTGGAGGAAGGGGAGTATAAACCTTTACCATTCTGTTTGGGAACTGCCTATAATGCATGTAGTATGGAAGATACAGCCTTCTCATAGTTGTTGCGTTGACAGTGAAAGTATGCCGCTCAAAATATAATTTATCTCTATTTCAAAATCGAGCTCTGGCACCTCTACAAACCCCTGCTTCCTCTGCGAAGGGCCTATCTATTTACTTTTATGTTGAGTCATCACCCTTCTTATTTAAAAGCACCCGCTGGAGAGCACATTGTCGTTTACATTCATTATAATTGGTTTATATTGGGTATGACTCGACTGGATCTCTTTTACCATGAATTACAATGTTTAGTCAGTCCTCGATCTTTAAAGGTGCTCCGCATTTATGTTTTGCGGTCTCAGAAAGGGCTAGCGAGATACCATTTCGTTATATCATGTTATGATTATTTTGAGAAAGTGTTGTCATCCGACTTATATTATTATGGCTCGCTAGCTGATTATGCTATTGATATGAGTAATTATGAGACCTACGTGTTATTGTGAGTATGGTTAGTTCATAATATTTGCTGAAACTTGAATGCTGGCTTTTCATGTTTACAACAACAAGAGCAAACAGAATTTGTAAAAGTTTTTCTTTATCTCTTTCAGTTTGTCAACTGAATTGCTTGAGGACAAGCAAGGGTTTAAGCTTGGGGGAGTTGATACGTCTCCGTCGTATCTACTTTTCCAAACACTTTTTCCCTTGTTTTGGACTCTAACTTGTATGATTTGAATGGAACTAACCGGATGGCCAAGTTTCAGCAGAATTGCCATGATGTTGTTTTATGTGCAGAAAACAAAAGTTCTCGGAATGACCTAAAACTCCACGGAATATCTTAGAATAAATAATAAAAAAATCCTTGCCAAAGATGAAGACCAGGGGGCCCACTGTTGGGGAACGTAGTAATTTCAAAAAAATTCCCTACGCACACACAGGACCATGGTGATGGCATAGCAACGAGAGGGGAGAGTGTCTATCCACGTACCCTCGTAGACCGAAAGCGGAAGCGTTATAACAACGCGGTTGATGTAGTCGTCGTCTTCACGATCCGACCGATCCAAGTACCGAACGTGACGGCACCTCCGTGTTCAAAGACATCGCTCAGCTCGATGACGATCCCGGGCTCCGATCCAAAGAAAGCGTCGGGGATGAGTTCCGTCAGCGACGGCGTGGTGGCGATGATGATGCTCCACCGACGCAGGGCTTCGCCTAAGCTCATGACGATATGACTTCTCGTAGCGAGGGCTTCGCCTAAGCTCATGACGATATGACCAAGTGGAATATGGTGGAGGGGCACCACACACGGCTAAGGAACGATCCGTAGATCAACTTGTGTGTTATGGGGTGCCCCCTGCCCCGTGATATAAAGGAGCCAAGGGGAGGTGGCCGCCCAAGGGAGGAGGCGCACCAAGGAGTCCTACTCCCTCAGGAGTAGGACTCCCCTCCAATCCTAGTTGGATTAGGATTCCCGGGAGGAAAGAGAGAGAGGGGCGGCCCACCTTTCCTAGTCCTAATAGGACTAGGGGAAGAAGCGTAGCGACCACCTAGGGCTGCCCTTCTCCTTTCCTCCAAGGCCCACTATGGGCCCATGTAGTTCCCGGGGGTTCTTAACCTCCCGGTACTCGATAAATTCCGATTTCACTCGGAACCTTTCCGATGTCCAAATGTAGGCTTCCAATATATCAATCTTTATGTCTCGACCATTTCGAGACTCCTCGTCATGTCCGTGATCACATCCGGGACTCGAACAAACTTCGGTGCATCAATACTTACAAACTCATAATGAACTGTCATCGAAGCGTTAAGCGTGCGGACCCTACGGGTTCGAGAACTATGTAGACATGACCTAGAACCATTCTCGGTCAATAACCAATAGCGGAACCTGGATGCCCATATTGGTTCCTACATATTCTACGAAGATCTTTATCGGTCAAACCGCATAACGACATACGTTGTTCCCTTTGTCATCGGTATGTTACTTACCCGAGATTCGATCGTCGGTATCCAATACCTAGTTCAATCTCGTTACGGTAAGTCTCTTTACTCGTTCCGTAATACATCATCTCACTACTTACTCATTAGTTGTAATGCTTGCAAGTCTTTAGTGATGTGCATTACCGAGATGGCCTGGAGATTGCTCTCCGACAATCGGAGTGACTAAACCTTATCTCGAAATTGTCCAACCCAAGCAGTACCTTTGGAGACACCTGTAGTACTCCTTTATAATCACCCGATTCGTTGTGGCGTTTGGTAGCACCCAAAGAGTTCCTCCGATGGCAGGAGTTGCATAATCTCATAGTTACAGGAACATGTATGGGTCATGAAGAAAGCATTAACATACTAAGCGATCAAGTGTTAAGCTAATGGAATGGGTCATGTCAATCAGATCATTCAACCACTGATGTGACCTTGTTAATCAAATAACAACTCCTTGTTTTTGGTTAGGAAACATAACCATCTTTGATTAACAAGCTAGTCAAGTAGAGGCATACTAGTGACATACCGTTTGTCTATATATTCACACATATATTATGTTTCCGGTTAATACAATTCTAGCATGAATAATAAACATTTATCATGATATAAGGAAATAAATAATAACTTTTATTATTGCCTCTAGGGCATATTTCCTTCACCCACACCCTGTCCACGAGGGTGGGGGGCGCGCCCCCCTACCTCGTGGGCCCCCTGGTGGCCCTCCGACGCCAACTCCAACTCCATATATTGGCTTTCGGGGAGAAAAAAATCAGAGAGAAAGTTTAATCGCGTTTTACGATACGGAGCCGCCGCCAAGCCCTAATCTCTCTCGGGAGGGCTGATCTGGAGTCCGTTCGGGGCTCCGGAGAGGGGGATTCGTCGCCGTCGTCATCATCAACCATCCTCCATCACCAATTTCATGATGCTCACCGTCGTGCGTGAGTAATTGCATCGTAGGCTTGCTGGACAGTGATGGTTTGGATGAGATTTATCATGTAATCGAGTTAGTTTTGTTAGGGTTTGATCCCTAATATCCATTATGTTCTGAGATTGATGTTGCTATGACTTTGCTATGCTTAATGCTTGTCACTAGGGCCCTAGTGCCATGATTTCAGATCTGAACCTATTATGTTTTCATGAATATATGTGTGTTATTGATCCTATCTTGCAAGTCTATAGTCACCTACTATGTGTTATGATCCGCAACCCGAAGTGACAATAATCGGGACCACTCCCGGTGATGACCATAGTTTGAGGAGTTCATGTATTCACTATGTGCTAATGCGTTGTTCCGGTTCTCTATTAAAAGGAGGCCTTAATATCCCTTAGTTTCCAATAGGACCCCGCTGCCACGGGAGGGTAGGACAAAAGATGTCATGCAAGTTTTTTCCATAAGCATGTATGACTATATTCGGAATACATGCCTACATTATATTGATGAACTGGAGCTAGTTCTGTATCACCCTATGTTATGATCATTACATGACGAACCACATACGGCATAATTATCCATCAACGATCCGGTGCCTCTGAGTTTTCCATATCTTTGGTTTACGCTTATTTACTTTTCCGTTGCTACTATTATCATCACTACAAAATACCAAAAACATTACTTTTGATGTCTTTACTTTTGTTACCGCTACCACCACTATCATATTACTTTGCTACTAAACACCTTGCTGCAGATACTAAGTTTCCAGGTGTGGTTGAATTGACAACTCAGCTGCTAATACTTGAGAATATTCTTTGGCTCCCCTTGTGTCGAATAAATAAATTTGGGTTGAATACTCTACCCTCGAAAACTGTTGCGATCCCCTATACTTGTGGGTTATCACTCTACTTTGACCAATCTTATACAAAAAAGTATGCACTTTCACAATGTGCGAAGTAAAAAGGAACAGAAGGAGTACAAAGAGTTTGAGCAACTTTTTAGCGTTTACATACATTGCAATCAAACACACATTACTGGCAATTCATAGAGAACATTCAAAACAATCGATGATTATGCATCTCAGCGACTCACATGTCAGAGGCAATATTTACTTCACAACTAAAGAATAAAGAAAAAATTGATCGACGCTGCTGACAGCAAAGGGCGTCCCATTCGAAAATATCAAACGCATGTCTTGCTAAAATCAATGAGCAAAATTTGACAAGGTTGTCCCATTCCAAAATATCAAATGCCTACGATTGTGGAATGGGCAGGGTTTGCCATCAGTTCGGACATTGACATGGCACCTCGTGCTAAATAAACCAGCTGTTCTTTTTGTGCAGTTCCACCAAAATCAACCAAATTCGCGCGTAGCTTGTATGATTTCGCCTTTATATGTTGCAACGCCTTTAACTTATCGGCACCTCCTTTCTTGTGGTGGAAATGAATGATTCGATGTATTCATGAACATTTTGTGAAGTTCCCATTGAAATCAAGCTGAGCACCCCTGTTTGCACAAATACAAAAAAGTGATTAGTATAAAGCAAAGCTGTACTATGAATTGACAGTTTCAACAGCACATACATGGTCCATGTAGAGCACACTTCTAGAAAAATGGAAATCACCGAAACAATCCTAGAACAACATTGTACTCGCGCATCACAAAGCAAAAAATGGAGATTTGTCACCCTTCCGAGCTGAAGTTAGTTTGGTCTTGTGGGGAGTAATGTAACCATCCTTCACTGCTCCTTCCGATGATAAGATAGACAGGCTTCTTCATCCCGGCATAATCGGAACTAGTCACTTCACGTACTCCATATTCTTCTTGAGAGGAAGATGATCCTGTTGTGCAAAGACAAGAGGACTACTAAATGCTAGCATCCCTGTTTGCTCGAAAAAAGGAAAGGAAATATTTAAAACAACACGGATGAAGCACTTCTCAAGGACAATACCACTTTTTCATGACAAGATCTAAACAGTAGCACAACACCAATAGAGATGACAAAGCTCAATCATATGGATGAAATCAGTGGGCGAGTACCAACCTCTGTCAGGAGGCTTATTGTGTAGAGCATACAGATGAAGCACTTCTCCGGAACCATCTGTTGCTTTCTACGATGGTGGCCATGCTTACTATATACTCCTCGATTAGTTTAATCTTTCCAACATCTTCTTGTGCAGTTCCACTAAAATATATGGTATCTTCAAAGAAGATCCATGTTTGCACAAGTAGAGATAATTACATATTACATTAAGAGTGGCATCAAATCAGTGGCAAAACAATTGCTCGTTCTAGCCATAACAATAAATTAACATGCAAAACTATATCATTACTTGTGTCATCACAGTTCCAGTGCTTCATTACAGCACCGGGAGTTGATATATGTTTTTCTTCCGCTTGTTCTTCCCCTTCATCACTTGGTTCAATAATAGACAAGCTTCGCCTTCAATGTAAGATTTGGCATGTCAATTAGGGAGCACAAGTATAGTACTAAACTTAATTTTCTCGATGATAATGGCAAAATACGGGCCAGCCGGTTGTGAAATATCCTTATCTTACCTCAATGGGATATTACGGTGCACATACAGATTGGAAGTCTTGTCTCCATTTGTGCAGTTCACTAAAATCAAGCAACATTATCATACAAGTAGCACAACATATGAAAGCACACCTCAGAATCATGTGAAAGAAGGCTAGTACTGACCTCTCATGATTCGGAATTCAAACAACTCACAAGAAGAAGATCTGAACCAAATTCGCCTTAACGGATAGGAAGTAAGATCTCCTCTTGTGCAGTTCCACTAAGATCAAGCAATCAAGCAACATTGTCGGTGTGACATTTTGGTTGAATTGCACAAAACACTCTTAAAACAAAAGTGTTTTGTGCAGTGCAACAAAAGGTCACAATGGCAACGAGGTGAAGTAGATAAACCTGTTTACACAGAGGTGCAAAGGAAACAATTAGTGGTCAATAACGGTGGATGACACAGAAGCCAACAAAAAGAAGCATCTACCTTATCTAAATGGGAAAGAAAGCTAGACAGTAGCATTTCTCAAACGGTGGCATTGATTAATATTAATATAGAGATTATATTAACAATAAAATTTGTTAAACATGTAATTTGCTTTTAACTGTGGAATTGCATCAATTTTCCAGCGGCATTATTAGAGGGTGTTTGTTTACAGGGACATTTTGGTGTAGGGATTAAAAAACTATGTGTCAGTCCCATCTAAACCAAACAGGAGGGACTTTTAGGGACTAGAAGTGGGCATTTGGGACTAAAGAAAGAAGACCCCGAGGGAGTCTTTTTGGGACTTTTTCCAATAGTTGCCCCTGCCACGCATCGCACCTTGTCTCTATTAGTTCATTACTAGGGGTAACATGGTCTTTTAGCATGTCATTTAATAACCTCTAGTCCATGTTTAGTCCCTGGAGTCTGGAGGGAGATCGGTCGACATCCATACATAACTGAAGGACGGAAAATATGATGGGTCAAAGAGAGAGGGGAGAGAGAGAGGGAGGGAGAGGGAGGGAGAGGGGTAGAGTGCTGGATGGGTGATGGAGTTGCTTCTCGAAGATGGTGGGAGAGGCCTACTAGACAAACTGAGGGTGGAACTGCAATGTTATCAATAAGAGTGGGGATGTGTTTCTGTGTGTGCATGTGCGTGATGGATCTTTCGGGACGCATCCATGGATGATGAAGGGGAACCATGTGTTTGGTAAGCAAACCTAACTAGATCGGTAGATCAATTGTTGTTTCTCGGAGGAAGGGAGAGACACAACTAATGAGGTAGATCGATTGACGTGTGGGTAAAAACGAGTTATAAGGACCTAGCTAGCTATATGTATAGCGAGAGATCGGTCGGTGTACGTCCATTTGTTAGAGACAAATAAGGCCCAGCGAGACGGATAGACAGAGAGAATGGAGCTAGGAGGTGGTGCGAGAGGCCCAACTACTAGCTAGATAGGGGGAGGAGTGTGCGGTTGTGAGATCGATGAAAACAGGGGCGAGAGTTTACACGTGTGTCTGACCGTATGAGAGACATGAGGCAAGGACACGTGAAGGAGGAGATTGAAGGTGTGTGTGTATGTTGTAGGCAGGCATCGCTGGAGATGTTTATCGATCGGTGTGTGTCAGAAAGGAGTTGTGGAGACTCTAGGAGAACGACCTAAAGAAAAAAATGAATGTGCCCGGTGGATAGAATGTCGAGGGCGAGGAGGGCGTGTGCATGCACGAGAGAAAGTTAGTGGTAGCTACAAAGGTTAGAGGATTGTGTGGGTGTAAGAGACTAACAAAGATCATAATTTGATATGAAAGCGGATTCATATATTTGAATAGGAGATCATAGTGTTTTAAACATTGCGTGCATGAATATAGCGGTGATACACGTGATGTGCACATGTTATACCATAATGTGATAATGCATGGCGTTTGCAACTCACAGCTAAATGCCGAACAATCTAAACCATACTATACATCAAACAATCTCACATTTTATTTGAATTTGTGATAATGTGTGGCGTTTGCAGCTTACAACTAAATATCGAACAATCTAAACAATACTATATATCGAACATTCTCACATTTTATTTGAATTTGTGGTAATGTGTGGTGTTTGCAACTCACATCTAAATACTTGTAGGCGTGAGGCGGGGCACCATACATAATGTGATAAACACATTATACATATGAGACATGGTTTAGATTATGAAGATCTAGCTAGAGCTAGAAATGTAATGTGATTTGAAATCAAAATAAAGTGGATTCAAAATCTAGTTCGAGTTCATATAGTACACATAGTTCATATGTAACTCGAGACTAATCATGTGGTGTGATGTGAAGATAATACACAAAGCGATAGTTTAACTTGACAATAATGATGATTGTAGATCTTATTAAAAGCAGAGAAAGCGAATTCAAATGCTTTGACTTCACAACAATCATTACTGTAGATCTTATTCAAATAGAGAAAGGAATTCAAATTTAGTTCATATTGAAGCGGTAGTATATACGTTTGGAATGCACTAAAACGTTCATTTGAGTAGTAGGTTGCATCCATTATACACGTAGCAAAATATTTTAATTGAACATAACATGAATTCAAAGTTTTGAATGACATTTGTAGTGCGCATTGATTTGGTACAATACATGTTAGGCTTGTCCGGAAATTTCAACCCGCACCTTGTTAGCCCGAAATATTTAAGATATATCTTTGTCTCGTTGTGCTCCGACAACTCCCTCCATCTCAACCCGCACCTTGCTATTCCGAAATTACAATGCACGCAAAATTTCCCACATCCTGTGAAATCTCGACACGCGAAGTGCCCGTGGTACCCCTGAACCGAAAGAACCGCCTCAAATCGGTGGGGGTACTTTCATAACTTACCCCACATTTCGGACAAGCGCGTCTCTAAGCCATGGTTCCCCACTACCATCCCATCCACCCACCCATTCGTACACCGAGGCCGCGAAAACCTGCGACGAAACCCCACACCCTGCTCCGTCCGCCACCCAGTAGGAGCCTCTTCTCCGACAACGTCGTCCACAGCAACACCTCGACGTCCCTCATCCACCGTATCGGATGAGGATCCATCGTCGATCTCATCGTCTTGCCGGTTCAGCCACCCCGTCCTCCACCTCCAAGGAGCTGCCCCGACGTTCCCCTCGTCTTTCGCGCCACCTGAGGGAGTCCTGGATTAGGGGGTATCCGGACTGCCGGACTGTGTACAACGTCTGGACTATTGAAGCGTGCAGATACAAGACTCAAGACTTCGGCCCGTGTCCGGATGGGACTTTCCTTGGCGTGGAAGGCAAGCTTGGCGATCCGGATATTATATTTCCTTCCTTGTAACCGAATCCATGTAAACCCTAGCCCTCTCCGGTGTCTACATAAACCGGAGAGGTTAGTCCTTAGAAGGCCGATCACAATCACAATCATACCATCATAGGCTAGCTCTTAGGGTTTAGCCTCTACGATCTCGTGGTAGATCTACTCTTGTACTACCCATATCATCAATATTAATCAAGCAGGAAGTAGGGTTTTACCTTCATCGAGAGGGCCCGAACCTGGGTAAACAATGTGTCCCTTGCTTCCTGTTACCATCAGCCTTGACGCACAGATCGGGGCCCCCTACCCGAGATCCGCTAGTTTTGACACCGACATTGGTGCTTTCATTGAGAGTTCCACTGTGTCATCGCCGTCAGGCTCGATGGCTCGTCTCATTATCAAGGACGACATTACTTGAGGGGCTCGCTATAGGCGGGCGCTCGGCTTCGGCGGCTTTATCATGGCCGCCCCGTCCGCGGTGGCGCCGACGATGACTTCTCGGGTCATCAATCATAACCTTCGCGTCAGTTCGGAACTTGCCGAACAGATGGATCCAATGGAGCGCTCTTCCCTTAACAAACTCTTGGATCGCATCGCCGCTCTGGGAGTCGCTACAGACTACGACCGTATTGGGCTTAAACCCGACCAAAGGGACATCAGGTCCTCGCCGGCCACCCATGAGATAGCGATAGTGGAGGAACCACACGCGGATTGCCCCTCAACTTTTAGGACAAGTTGTGTTTGGATCACCAAACTCCTTGAGCCAAAGACCTGCTCAAAGGAAAACCTGGCCCAGGTCCCGTACTTAGAGTCGGGCATCGGGCCGAAGAAATTGGGCACCCCGGATCCTGAGTTGTTTAGCTCGGGACCGCCCCGCCCTTGGGCGTTAGATCGGATCAAAATCCGGACTCTAAACTGGACCTAAACTGTCTCTCCCGCATCAGGCAAGAGCCCCAGGAAACCGTACATCGCTACTGGGCCAGAGTCCTCCTTGCACTTAACAAGGTCAGGGACTGCCACGAAGAGAACATGGTCTCACTTTTCTGCAAAAACTGCACAGATGAAGGACTCCTCAATGCTATAAGCCGCCGCGACATAGTACGCTTCGCGGACTTGGCAACCATAGTACCAATCTTGTATGCGATGGAGAGCGCTTGGAAGACCCAAACAGAATTTTGGGATAGTACTGCTCTCGCCAAAACCTTTGCACGAACTAAACGGACGAACTCTCGTAAGTCGTCCGACCCAACCCCCAAGAAACCAAAGCCCACTCCAGGGCGGAGATCCGTATTGGAAGGATGGCTCGGCGGGCCGTGTAAGCTCCACAGTACTCCAGATACAACACCTACTCATAGCCTTAAGGCATGTTGGATACTCCGACGGGTGGCAAAAAGTGGCGAGGATCTTTTTGTGGGCCATAAAGCGGAACAACATCCCGCCAGCAAACACAATACGGTACTGACAGTCTTCGAGACTTTCGCCTCAAATAATAGGCGCAAGCGAGCTCGCCGAAGCTCCGCTGAAATTTACCGTGTGGCAAAAATAAACCCTTGGAACGACAATCGCTATAACTTTTAATGCCGTTGATGAACCTCGATTCCGGGCTGTCCGGGCGCCAGCCGCTCTGGTCCTTATACAGAACGTAGATGGATTTCGGCTCACTAAAGTACTCATGGACGGCGGAAGCGGAATAAATCTGATTTATTAAGAAACACTCAGCAAAATGGAGATTGATAAAAGCCGCCGAACAAAGCGACCACGACCTTTAGGGAATTATCCCTACTCGGGAAGCGCGGTGTGTGGGAAAATCACACTCGATGTGGTATTCGGTACCCCGGAGAATTATAGGTCCGAGGAAATCACATTCCAGGTGGCTCCTTTTAGCAGCGGATACCACGCCCTTCTAGGGCGGGACGCGTTTACAAGCTTTCAAGCCATACCCCATTATGGGTACATGAAGCTTAAAATGCTCGGACCCAATGGAATCATCACTCTAGCCAGTGATCCGGACGTTGCGCTTCGCACCAAAAATAAAACCGCATCTCTAGTCTTGGAAGCATTATCTGAAGCCCTAGCAGCCCAAGAGTTAACAACACTGCGGGCCACTGTGGACAGGGACGACGTGATACTAGACAAACGATCCAAGTCCACCTCATTCAAACCTGCAGACGAGATAGTCAAATTCCAGGTCCACCCAACGGACCCCACAAAGACAGCTTCCATCGGGACACAGCTGAGCCCCGCGATTAACGCCGCACTACGAGATTTCCTACGCGAGAATTAGGACATTTTCACCTGGCACCCATTGGACATGCCATGCATCCCACGCAGACTGGCCGAACATAGCCTCAATATTCTAAAAGGATATAAACCAGTCAAGCAGACCCTAAGACGATTCTCAGAGCCCAAACGATAGGCAATGGGGAAGAGTTAGCCAAGCTACTCAAGGCCGGATTCATCAGAGATATCAAACATCCGGATTGGCTGGCAAATTTGGTGATGGTGCCAAAGAAGGACAAATCCTGGCGCTTATGCGTCGACTTCAAAGACCTCAACAAGGCTTGCCCCAAGGATCCCTTTCCCCTCCCTCGCATTGATCAAATCATCGATGCCACAGCTGGACACGACTCGTTGTGTTTCCTTGACGCATACTATGGATACCATCAAATAAAGATGGCAGAGTCTGACCAAGCTGCAACAGCTTTCATAACGCCATATGGCCCTTTCTGCTTCAACACTATGCCTTTCGGGCTCAAGAACGCCGTCACAACCTACCAACGCATGATTCAAACATGCCTGGAAAAGCAAATCGGCAAAACAGTGGAGGCATACGTGGACGACGTGGTCATAAAAACAAGACACGTCGAAACCCTAATAGATGACTTGAGGCTTACATTCGACAATCTCTGGACCTACGACATCAAGCTGAATCCGGAAAAATGCGTTTTTGGCGTCCCCTCGGGGAAGCTACTCGGCTTCATCATTTCCAATAGAGGAATTAAAGCGAATCCGGCAAAGATCCGAGCTCTATCACAGTTGGCTATACCAACAAACCATAAGCACATCCAAAAACTAGCCGGATGCATGGCTGCTCTCAGCCGCTTTATCTCCGTGTTAGGAGAAAAGGCACTACCGCTTTATCGCCTTCTTCAACAAGACCGAACACTTCAGATGGACGGATGCAGCCACGGCCGGATGGATGAAATAAAGACCTTATTGGCGGTAATCCAAGATATTAGCGCCGAATATCGACGAACCTATGTTGTTGTACATAGATGCAACGCATCGTGTCGTAAGCGGTGCTCGTTGTTGAACGAGAGGCCGACGGATACAAATACCCGCTCGTAAGCCCGGGTCTACGACGTGTCCACGGTCCTAACCCCATGCAAATCCCGATACCCACACTATCAAAAAATAGCATACGCGGTGTTCATGGCATCCCGGAAGCTACGACACTACTTTCAAGAGTGTTCGATTACGGTGGCCTCTGAAGTACCACTCAATGACATAATAAATAACCGTGATGCTACGGGTCGGATTGCCAAATGGGCCGTTGAGCTCCTTCCGTTCGACATAACGTACAAACCACGGCGGGCCATCAAGTCGCAAGTGTTGGCTAACTTTGTCGCCGAATGGACAGAAGCCGAACTTCCTAAAGAGTACGGCGCATACTCAAACTGGATCATGCACTTCGACGGCTCTAAAATGCTGGCCGGATTGGGAGCAGGTGTAGTCCTGACATCTCCCACCGGAGACACGGTCCAGTACATCCTCCAAATATTATACACTAACTCCAACAATGCAGCCGAATATGAGGCTCTGTTGCATGGTCTTCGGATGGCAGTCTCTATGGGCATTCAACGCCTAGAAGTGCGCTGGGACTCAAACCTTGCAATATCACAGATAAACGGAGATTTTGATGCCAAGGACCCGAAAATGGCGGCCTACCGTAATGCCGTCCTCAAAATGTCTGCTCGGTTCGAGGGGCTCGAATTCCACTATGTGGCTCGAGAAAACAATCAAGCAGCGGATGTCCTCGCTCGCATCGGCGCTAAACACGACCCTGTCCCACCTAACATATTCTTGGAACGGTTGTCCGGCAAAACTAGCACGGATCCGAATACATCCCCAAATTCCGAACCATCAGACACAGTCGGAGGTTCTACCCCCGAAATAACGTCCTCGGCCCATGAAATCATGGCTGTAATCGCCCCATGGACTGAGCCCTTCTTGGCCTACCTAAATAGGAAGGAGCTCCCAGAAGACCAAAAAGAAGCACGCTGCATTTTCCGGCGTTCTAAAGCTTACAAAGTCCATGTCGGACTGTGTATTCGGACTGCCGGACTGTGTACAACGTCCGGACTATTGAAGCGTGAAGATACAAGACTCAAGACTTCGGCCCGTGTCCGTATGGGACTTTCCTTGGCGTGGAAGGCAAGCTTGGCGATCCGGATATTATATTTCCTTCCTTGTAACCGACTCCATGTAAACCCTAGCCCTCTCCGGTGTCTATATAAACCAGAGAGGTTGGTCCTTAGAAGGCCGATCACAATCGCAATCATACCATCATAGGCTAACTCTTAGGGTTTAGCCTCTACGATCTTGTGGTAGATCTACTCTTTTACTACCCATATCATCAATATAAATCAAGCAGGAAGTAGGGTTTTATCTCCATCGAGAGGGCCCGTACCTGGGTAAACATCTGTGTCCCTTGCTTCCTGTTACCATCAGCCTTGACGCACAGATCGGGACCCCCTACCCGAGATCCGTCGGTTTTGACACCGACACCACCTCCATTCGCACACCACCGTCTTCACCTGCACCACCGAAAGAGCATCATCATCACCGTTTCCTCGGATGAAGCTGCGGCCTAATCGGCGCCACCAAAGAGGTTGTACACTAATCACCGCATTTTCTTCTTGATTCGATCTCACGGTGCTGCCGGCGCTCGGTCCCGAGCTGACACGGCGCGGCTCCATCCACGGCGGCGTTGCCGGCCACTTCCTCCACGGTGCCGCTCCCTCGGCAGCGACGTCCACATCAGTAGGAGCTGCTGCTACTTTAGCTCTCGCTCCGCTGCTGCTCTGCTCTTGCTCTCGGTCCCCTGCCTGGTCTGCTCTTGCTCGCACTGCTGCTCTCGCTCTTGCTCTTGCTTGCGATCTTTGCTCGATTAGCTACACTTGATCGGTAGAATCGACTTTTGGGTCGATCGATTTTTCAGGGGTGGGGGCTCGCTGGGTGAAGGAAGAACTAGCCGCAGCGGGAGGTGGGCTCATGGGTGAAGGAAGAACCAGCCGCAGCTGGGAGGGGGCTCACGGAGAGGTGCCCCACTATCTATCTTAGGGTTCAGGATGGGGCGGTGGTCGCCGCGGTGGCGGGCGTTGGCGGGGCGGTGGCGTGGGGATCGCCGGAGAAAAATCTCGGCACGAGGGGGCCCAGAGGGATGGCCGGGGCAGCGGCGGACCGGCGGTGGGGAGTGTTTTCGGGGCGGGCGGGGCGGCGCACCGTCGACCGCGGGTGGCGGGGGGCTGCTGTTTGGCCGGTGGTGGCTGGCGGCTCGGGGGGGTGGGGTTGAAGATGAACCGTAGGCCCTTGATTTCATATCCAATGGCTGCAAAATCGACTGACCAGAGATGAAAAAGTCACGACCGACGTAGCCTCACCTTGCTAGTGCGTTCAGCCGACAAAGAAAATTCAATTTCGACAAAGAAAATTCAGTTTCGACAGTTAAGTTTAGTTTCGACAGTTAAGTTCAGAGATGAGCGGCTGATGTATTTTACATCTAGCACTTTGTGGTTATGTATTTTATGTCATGTATTGGAGATGCTATTAGAATTCCACTCAGGTTAACGTTGTTCGTTGTCTCTCTTGTCCTGCTTCAGCCTCGGCGTCGTACAACTCACCGGAGCTGCTCCAACGATGAAACCCTCCATCACAGCGGAGCAGTACCTCGGGCTCCATCTCCATACGCCTAAGATCTTCTTTCCCTCCTCCGACAGCATAGTCAGCTGGAGCATCCTCACTGGCCAACCCAATCACGCTGAGATCAGCATGGCTTCGCTAAAGAGGTTGTATACTTGTTGCATCTTTTTTTACTCTACATGTTATATATATTGTCCACTGAGCACACAGATTTGTTCCCTTAGTGTCTCCTTGAAAGAAAAAACGTAGGAATTTTAATTTTCACTTGTCCTCCTTTTCAAATTACTATTCATGAAGCACAAGACTAAGAGATAGTAGCATAATAGCATTATAACTGTACATTTTCTTGTGGTTTGACTTAATCTCACCATGCTTCTTTGCATCCTGTGATCTTCCAACTGTTGTGAATCAAACACCCAGATTGGCAGAAATCCTATGTTTTTAAATTCTATGTTTTGCACATGCATTCCTATCCTATTCGTGTCTATTTCCTATCCCTGCATTGTTGGAATCCTCCAATTCAAACGAGCCCTTACAGAATTACTTCTCTTACAGATAGTTGTCAAAGAAAACCTTGCGTGGTTTGTCCCGCTCTGCTTTGTCGTCCACCCCAGCTCGGCTACTCCAACGATGTATGGGTCCAAAGACAGCAGGGATCCGGCCTCCGCATCTTTTCGCCGCCTCATATCTTCTTCCTGTCATTGGCAGCCATGAAAACTGCATTACCATCATCAACCGAGCAGATGACCTCGAGGACTACACGGGTCCGCAAGAGAGGTCGCACTCTTTCGTGTCTGCTTACGTTATGCATCGCTTGATATTACATGCTACTTTATCGTCATGTTCACCGATTAGACTCTGAGTTAGCTCCAAACTAATGGTCAAACTTGAGTTTTTAAATGGTTGTGGGGTACATATCGGGGCCGCTATCAATAGTATCTATCTACTATCTGGTCAATCTCCGGTGTCTACTATGAGTTTCATGTTGGGTGGGAAACAAACAAGAAAGAAGCCATTATCTGTATTTTTTAACCGAAGCTATTATCCGCTCGCTATTATTGCTTTTGGGTCTATCCACGAGTTGCTACCATCACTGGATTTCTGCATGCACTCCTTACATAATCTCAATATGTTTTATTCCTATGCATGACAGTTATTGTAAACAATGGAACTGAACATGTAGAGCAAAAGAGACGAGCCTTGCATGGCAATAAAATTTCATGCAGATGTCGCTCCATGGTAGGCGCAAAGGCAGCCCCCCCTCCACGCATTTCGGATTGTAATCGAGAGGAAGATATCTGTTCTGAGGGGGATTCAGAAGGAGAAGACAACTCCTATTTACCCCTTGAGGTCTTCGCTCTAACTTGGCATGCTGATGTTGGTTATATCATGCATATGGTGTCTTGCATTGCTTACTTTATACATCAAATATGTCATCTGCTTAGTTTAGACATCCTTTGTGGGAATGCCATCTGTTTAGTTTATTCATCGTTTAGGTGAATTATGCAACGCCATCTTATTTAGCCAGGCATCATATATGTGAATTTTGCAATGTCATCCTGCTTAGACAGTCATCTTATATGTAAATTATATCAGGCCATCCTTTTTTTGTTACATATTACATTTGTCAACAATGTTAGTACATTCAACTACTCTTCGTGTGCATCAGCCATTTGACACGGTGATGGCAAATTCTAGAGTGAAAACAAGGTCTTCAGAGCAGACTATGCTATCTGACGAAGCGCATATCTCATAGGTTACGGATAGCTCCTCGGAGGAGGATTCGCAGACGATGATGACCAGTCCTATTCCCCGAGGTGTATGCTCTAACTTGGCGGGCTTATGTTGCTCATATCGTGCGTATGGTGTCTCGCATTGCTATGTCATTTGATTAGTTTAGACATGCTTTGTGTGAATGCCAATTGCTCAAAGGTCAATTTTCATATATGTGAATTACGCATTGCCATCTTGTTGCAAGACATTATATATGTGAATTATACAATGCTATCTTGTTGCAAAGGCATTATATATGTGAATTATGCAATGCCATGTTGTTTAGCCAATCATCATGTATGTGAATTATATCATGCTATCTTTTTTTGTATTATGTGTTCCATTTGTTGACAATGTTTGTATATTCAACTACTCTTCCTGTGCATCAGCCATTTGAAGCGGTGATGGAAGTATCTGGAGGAAAACAAGGTATTCGTGAGCAGACAATGCTACTGCTGAAGCAGACATCTTGTTGGTTACAGAGAGCTCCTCGTGAGGAGGATTCAGAGACTGATGACCAGTCCTATTTCCCCCCTGAGGTCTATGCTCAAACTTGACAGGGTTATATTACCCATGTCATGCATGTTGTCTTGCATTGCTTAGTTTTTACATCATATATGGATTGCCATCTGCTTACTTGCTTACTATATAAATCATATATTTGAATTATATCATGCCATCATGTTTACATAGTACATACACATCATCTATTTGAATTATGGCATGGCAACCCATTTAATAAAGACATCATATAGTTATATCATCTCATCATGTTTAGTGTTTACAGTCATCATATTTTGAATTATGGCATTCTATCCATGAATGTATGTGAATTATGGCATGCCAACCTATTTAATAAACACATTATATAGTTATGTCATGTCATCCTGTTTACATAGTCTCATATTTTGAACTATGTCTTTCCATCTTTTTTAGTTAGCCATCATATTGTGAAATTGTGTCATGCTATCCTGTTTAGTTAGCCATCATATATGTGAAATTGTGTCATGCTATCCTGTTTGGTTAGACAACATAAATATGGATTATTTCATGCCCTCTTTTATTCCCCACTATCCATTGCACCTGTCTATCATACAATGTCTATACTTTCAATTACTTTTCTTGTTTATTAGCCATTTGAATTGGAGAGCGTGATGGCAGTACCTAAGGGAGTAACAACGCGGTCTTCAGAAAAGATAGTGCTACCAGTTGATGCAGATAGAACCATGGTTGTACTTGCCCAAGGACCAGATCCACCACACATAATCCAGACTCTCGCAGATTGTACCCCTACCCAGTTGGACAGAGAACCAGCTACACCCCTTCTAACCCCAACCCGGCAGATAGTAACCCAGTTCCAGTTGACACAACACCGTCTCCACCACAGAGCACCCAAACACGAGCAGTTAGTAAGGGAACTGCAGTGCCCAAAGCACGAGGACCACCACTCCGAATCCCAACTCAACGCTTAAAGGAGAAGAAGATTTGTTCTCGTGTCAGTTACGTAGCTATGGTTCATACTCCTTTGCTCTTGCATTACTCTATTTACTCATACCAACTATTTTCAATTTTGAAGGATGGAATTGAAACTCCAATGGCGCAATGTATGTTTTAAACCTGTTTCTTTAACTGGTTTCTTTGTTGTAACCTGCTCTATGTTGATTTCAGTTTCAATTGAATAAACAGTTATGTTCTCATGTCATGCACATTACAAGTGTTGTTATTGCTCTATAGTTACCCACACTTATATTCTGGCTATTCCGCTTTGTCTTGAACAAATATTATTTGAACTGTGTCTCTATCTTGATTTGGCAACAAACACTAGAATGATATAGACCATAAAGTGACCATGGTACATAGATATATGTTTGTTTCATGTTGTTATCCTGTCCACTTTACTACTGAACTCATTTACCAAAATGAGTTTCATATACAACATGGTAAACATGTGATGTGTCTGCTTGTTTCTCTTTTAGAATGCGGACAAAATATTAGAGAACAGTACCGCGTTATCCAATGGTAATGGAAGTAATGCAGATAAGGTTCAAGATAGTGAGATATCCCTGTTGGTCTCCAAGAAAGCTGATAAAAACTATCTTGACGATAGTGAGGGAACCCAAGAGTCCTGTCTTGATGTAGTGTTTGAGTTACTGGCCACTCTGCCGCACAAGCTCTTGAACTCATTTGCTGAATCAGTTCGTCTTCTTGAGTCTCAACTTCAAGTTGAAAGACATCGATCGACATGTCTTTGACAGAAGTCAAGGACTGAGGAAGTCCCTGCAGAATTCAAATGCATATTTTCTGGTGCAACAGCAAGCGCTGGAGGATTTAAGCGCCAAACAAGAGAAAGTTAATAAGCTTGTTAAGCATCTTGCCAGCATTATGGGTACCCAGGATATTGTTTCTTGAGATCTTCTGAAGTGGTTTCAGTTCTGGATTTGTTTTTATGCGGCGTTTATTTGCGCTGGTCGCCAACTTTGACAACCAGTGTATATGATATGCTGCTTTGTTCCCTATATTTGCACTGGTGGCGAACTTTGATGCCCAGTGGATGTAATATGTGTAATAGCCGTGATACCTAGCGTTAGTTGCTTTCTTATTTATTTCCTTGTTTTCTTGTTTATCTGTTTGCTTGTAGTCATTGCAGTTCTTTTTCCGCGGCTAGCTAGTGGCTGCAATAACCTATTTTTTAAAACTAGGCCACAATAACCATGGGCTAATATTTACTGTAGTGACACTGGGCCTCCTACTGGCCGTAGAAATAGTGGGCCTTCTACAGGCCTTAGAAACGATGGGCCTTCTACGGGCCGTAGAAACAATGGGCCTTCTGCGGGCCGTATCATCAATGGGCCTTCTGCGGGCCGTATCATCAATGGGCCTTATACGGGCCGTTTGATCGATTGGCCAAACATGGGCCAAACAGGCCGCATTATGGCCGTAAACGGGCTAGAGTTGGAATCGCCCGTTCATGGGCCGGCCATAACAGGCCATCGTTAATAGGTCATATTTGATGACACTATGAAAACGGCCCAACGTATTAACGGACCACAAACGGGCCGATCAGAACCTGGGCTGAATTTGGCCCTGGCGAGGAAATGACAAGAACGGGCCGTAAGTAAACGAATGCTGGAAATTAGCCCAAGAATAAATGGGCTCTGAGAAGGCCGAAAGATAACATGGGCTGGAAACGGCCCAACGGAATAACGGGCCATTAATGGGTATAAAATGATACACTGTTCATTATGAGCCAGTTTCACCACGGGCCGTTAATGGGTGTAAAGTGATACACTGTTCATTACGGGCCAGTTTCACCACGGGTCGTTAATAGGCCAAGAGTTACATAGGGCCTCATATGGGCCGAAAGATGTCATGGGCCATACATGCGCCAGAAGTGAAAATGGGTTGGAATCATATTGGATGGCCCAGATGACTCTACTGGGCCTAATTCGAATAGGCTGTAACAGGCCTTGGGTTAGCGGGTTGTAAATGGGCTATATGCGAACAGGCCGCTTTCCATGGGCCGGCCCGCCACCTTTTGACCAAGCCAAATGGGTCGGCCTTTTCACAGGAATGGGCCTCTGTTGGGCCGTGCCACGTGTCGACGTATCATAGGTGCCTTCCGTCCAATGAGTGGATGACATCTGTCCCAACGATGAGCCGACACGCGTTTCCTCCAGCCAATGATGATTTTACACGTGGAAAATCCCCATTGGTCGCGGCTGTTAACGGGTTGTCGGATCCAAAACCCGACCCGATAGCTTAACTGCGTTCGTTACGGTGGATGCGACGTGTCTGTCACCCTTGACGAAAGCACTTCGGTGACGCTGCGATTTATCGTCATGGAAGTGGACACTTCCGTGATGATAATTTTGGTAATGTCATGGAACACTTCTCTGACAAAGACAGTATGACTATCTTGATTCTGTCATAAAATCGTCATGGATGTACATGCATGACAAAAAACGTGACCTACTATGACAAACACGTATCATCACGGAAGTGTATTTTTTTGTAGTGCATGCCTCAGTTCACTGCTGAAGTGGTCGGCGTTGAGGAATTGGATGAAAAAAATTCTGACGTGGACATTGGGAGTACTACTCCATTGATGAATGATGATTTTTGGGATAGTCAGCATCCCAACTCCCCTCTGTTCACGCCATTGCAACAAATCCCTCAGTCCCTAGCACAAACTGTTCAAATGGGCTCAAGAAAATCAACCCATCGTGCATCATTCATGAAGAAATTCCAGCCATCGGTGCGAAAAAACTGATGTTGTCAGTATCTTTGAAGACACAGATCGCCATCGAAGAGGAACCAGAAATTCCTCACCAAGAACCTGAGATTGCGATTCCTGAGGTTGTGATGCAACTGACTGACACTCCTCAACCCAAGCCAAAGGATCCATTCTCAAGGAAGCAAAAATTCAAAACTGATGATTTCTTCGAGCACGTATTCTTCATTGATTATAACCCCTATGACTCTGCTCGCATTTTAGGAAGAGGCGTTTCTGGACTGCCAGCTAGGCAAATTTTTATTCCTCAGTGCTGTTCAACAAAGACAAAGTCTTCGATCATGAGCACATTCCTCAGGTGGATATGGAATCTCTGTCGTGCTTCGTGCCAGTCCTCTGTGTTCTTCATGATGTTGGACTGTTAAATTTCTGCACTGACATTTGTGGTTGGAATGAGGAACTCATTCTTCAATTCTATGCAACGCTACACATCACCGGAGACTCTGAAGATGTGAATTCATGGGTGCTAGACTGGATGACTGAAAATACTCACTATAAGGCACCGGCTACTGAATTGCTTCGTGCTTTGCCTCTCAGTCCTCCCCTTGAAGCTGCTCGTTGCATGTACCAAGAGCCTGAGCTTACAGATCACTATATGCAAGTGCTGATGAAGCCATTGAAGCCAGGTCAGGCCCCAAGAACTAAATTCCTCGTGAAGGAATTGCTATATGTGCCTCGGACTGTCTATCGCATTCTGACGAAGACATTGAGTCCTATCAAGGGCCACGACTCGAATGAAGAAGAAGTCGTTGGCATCATGAAGAATCTGCTTTTCAATATCATGCATGGCGTTCCCGTCAACTTCCATGATTTCTTCATGAGGACTCTGGCCAATGTCGCAATGTCACCATTTGAGTTGAAGCCTTATGCTCCATGGATTATGACATTCATCAGAACAAGGTCTTCACTCAACTACAAAGCTAATACACTGAACCATTACAGCTACTTGCCCCCGATTGAAGTCCTCAAACGGAAATTTTCCTCAGCTGATGACAAGGGCAAGGCTTCTGCTGTTGTTGTTGAAGGCATTCGTCCATTGGATGGTCAATTTCGCAAAGCTGCATCTTATTCCACCAATGATGACTCTGCCACTCATGACTCTGCCGCCAACGCACCCAAGCAAAATCCTCAAGGCACAGCTCCTGTGGTGATGACCGATCGTGAGCTTCTCCTCGCCTTCACCGTAAGGTTGATCGAAATCACATATGGGTCAAGCGTCGGTTTGGTTCAATTCTTCACAACATGACTGCTACCCACAATGCAGTGAAGAAAAACCATTACTACCTCCATGAAACCTTCAACCGTACCTGGGCTGTTCTGTCTCACATTTATAGCGCAGAAGATCTGAAGAAAATGGGTCTCAAGGAAGATTTTGACTGGTCTGCTCCTCCACCGAAGAAATACAAGAAGGTCAAGGTTCCTTCCTTGGTGGCCAGCTCCTATTCTTCATCGCGTGACACCGACGAGCATGAAGACTTGGACGACACTGTGGCAGGCCCTACATCAACAAACGACCCCAACAACCCTGGTACTCCTTCATCAACTTGAGATTCTTCAGGGGCGTTAGTCCTCATTTTCGATCCTTTTGGTCATTCGATGACAAAGGGGGAGAAATTTGAGTTAGTCTTCAAGCGGATCTACTTATATGGGCATTTTTGCTAAGTTACAACTCTCGTTCTTCTGATGACTTTGCAGGATCGAGTTGTAAACTTAAACTCTATGGTGGCCTGATACTTTTGCTGTGTTTTTTTCTGCATGCTTAATCCTCATTGATGTTTATGCACGCATGCTGAATTACATCAGTCACCATATTTCATCATGCATTTCAAATTCTTCATATATTAGTCAAATGCGTGTATGAATTACAAGATATAGGGGGAGATCTCCATGATTTTACTCTTCAACTGTGCATTGCTTTAAAAGCAAATTCCTCACTATGCACATCTTCAGGGGGAGTTCTTCTATATTTTGCAATCAAATTCCTCAATCTCAGTAGTTACACTTCATATGTTTATCCCCGTTGAAAACTTAACCTATATTGTCATCAATCACCAAAAGGGGAGATTGTAAGTGCATCTAGTGCCCTTAGTGATTTTGGTGTATTGAAGTCTTATAGGTTAAGGGACTAATGTGTTTATGAGTGTACACAGGTCTATAAGTCTATGAGGAATTTGTTATTTACAGAGAAAGTCGACCCCTAAAAATGAAGTTCTTCGACTGAAGACTTTGGATTTCTGAAGACTTTCTGAAGACTTTGAAAGTGAAGAAATTGGTGTGACCTTGAAGACTTGGTAATCATTTGAGGAACATGAAGTGTCAAGACCTTTGTTTTCGTAGTTTCATTTTCTCTTTCTTGAGTCATAGGAAACACCGTACTATTAAAGGGGTCGAGGAAATACTAAGGAAAAATTTCCATGTGATGCTCAACTCAAAATCCTACACCTACCAATCCCTTTGAGTGAAGCCATTGGAAATCTCATACAGTTCAGTCATATTCTTCAGTGACAGAGACGAAGTTCTTCTGGTCTCTGAGGAATTTGTTCTGACTGAGGAGTTAGGAATTCGCCAGTGCGGATTGCCTACACAGTGAGGAACATGATAGCCCTGAGGAATTTGATACTCAAATTTCTGACCGTTGTTGTGCTACGCGCCAGCTGTTCCAAAATATCTACCCACCTAAAGGTCATATTATTGAAGGGAATTTATGTCTTATCATGTCGGGCTGCTCCCTAGGCTATAAATAGCCACCCCCTACAACCACTAGCTGGTCGGCTGCTCCGAGAGAAACTGACACTTGTCATTTGAGAGCATCCCATCCTCCGAGGACTTTGAGCGAAAATCATCGAGTGAGGTAAACCCAAACCCAAACACCTACAAACCCAAAGTGATTGAGCATCACTGAAGAGATTGATCCTGCATGGATCCGACGCTTGTTACCTTTGAAGATGGTGCTTCTTCCAGACGGTTAGGCGTCATGGTCTAGAGCATCCAAGAGGAATTGTGGATCGCCGAGTGACCGAGTTTGTGAAGGTTCTAAGTCACCAAGACTTACCACGAGTGATTGGGTGAGGTCTGTGTGACCTTAGCTCAAGGAGAATACGGTGAGGACTGTGTCCGGACTGTGTCCTCAGGTTTAAATACCTAGCCGCTCCAACCAGATATACAACTGAGACAGCAGTTGGAACTGATCTACCAAATCATTGTCTTCACCAAGCCTACTGGTTCTATTTCCTCAACTCTTCCATTTCCTCATAAATGTGTTGTTCACTTGTTCATATCTGTGTTTGAAGACTTTGAATGAACACTTTCTCAATTTCCTCAGTTTAATTTCTTCAGTCTGTTTGTCTTCATCCTGTGTTATCCTGTGTTTACGCTTTCTGTACTCTGTGCTTGTCTTCATTTCATCATGATGACCATGCTTGTGTTCTTTTATGTTTAATTTTGAGTACTTATTCCGCTGCAAGTAGTTCTTCGCTAAGGAATTTCCTCACCCACAAATTCCTCAGTGAAGAATTCATAAAAATCGCCTATTCACCCCCCCCCCCCTCTAGTCGATATAACGCACTTTGCACTCCAAGTCTTCTAGATTGCGTTTGTTCCAAAAATAACTCTCCTGAAGGTTTCATTCCGTTTGGATTCCGTTTGATATTCCTTTTCCGTGAAACACTGAAATAGGCAAAAAAAAACAACAATTTGCACTGGGCCTTGCTACCTCTTGAGCACTGCGTTGGTTTTCCCTTGAAGAGGAAAGGGTGATGCAGCAAAGTAGCGTAAGTATTCCCCTCGTTTTTTTAGAACCAAGGTATCAATCTAGTAGTAGGCTACACGCAATTCCCTCGCACCTACATAAACAAATAAATCCTCGCAACCAACGCGATAAGGGGTTGTCAATCCCTACACTGTCACTTACGAGAGTGAGATCTGATAGGATAATATTTTTGGTATTTTTATGATAAAGGTGCAAAGTAAAACAAAAGCAAAGTAAAAGGCAACGGAAATACCTAAGTGTTGGAAGATTAATATGATGGAAAATAGACCCGGGGGTCATAGGTTTCACTAGTGGCTTCTCTCAAGAGCATAAGTATTTTACGGTGGGTGAACAAATTACTGTTGAGCAATTGAAATATTTGAGCATAATTATGAGAACATCTAGGTACGATCATGTATATAGGCATATGTCCGAGACAAGTAGACCGACTCCTGCCTGCATCTACTACTATTACTCCACACATCGACCGCTATCCAGCATGCATCTAGAGTATTAAGTCCATAAGAACAGAGTAACGCTTTAAGCAAGATGACATGATGTAGAGGGATAAATTCATGCAATATGATAAAAACCCCATCTTGTTATCCTCGATGGAAACAATACAATACGTGCCTTGCTGCCCCTACTATCACTGGGAAAGGACACCGCAAGATTCAACCCAAAGCTAAGCACTTCTCCCACTGCAAGAAAGATCAATCTAGTAGGCCAAACCGAACTGATAATTCGAAGAGACTTGCAAAGATAACCAATCATACATAAAAGAATTCAGAAGATTCAAATATTGTTCATAGATAAACTTGATCATAAACCCACAATTCATCGGTCTCAACAAACACACCGCAAAAGAAGATTACATTGAATAGATCTCCACAAGAGAGGGGGAGAACATTGTATTGAGATCCTGCTACCTCTTGAGCACTGCGTTGGATTTCCCCGAAGAGGAGAGGATGATGCAGCAAAGTAGCGTAAGTATTTCCCTCAGTTTTTGAGAACCAAGGTATCAATCCAGTAGGAGGCCATGCGCGAGTCCCTCGTACCTACACAAAATGATAGCTCAACGCAACCAACGCGACTAGGGGTTGTCAATCCCTTCACGGTCACTTACGAGAGTGGGATCTGATAGAGATGATAGATAATATTTTTGGTATTTTTGATATAAAGATGCAAGGTAAAATAAAAGGCAAAGTAAAAAAGCAAAGCAATAATAAAGTGATGGAAGATTGATATGATGATAATAGACCCGGGGGCCATAGGTTTCACTAGTGGCTTCAAGAGCATAAATATTTCTACGGTGGGTGAACAAATTACTGTTGAGCAATTGAGGAGTACGTCGGTGGAGCTCCGAGGGGCCCACGAGGCAGGGGGTGTTCCCTAGGGGGGGGGCCCTCCACCCTCGTGACCGCCTTGTGGCTTTCTTGACGGAGGGTCCAAGTCTCCTTGGTCTTATCTGATGAGCAAATCACGTTCCCGAAGGTTTCATTCCGTTTGGACTCCGTTTGATATTACGTTTCTTCGAAACACTGAAATAGGCAAAAGAACAGCAATTCTAGGCTGGGCCTCCGGTTAATAGGTTAGTCCCAAAAGTAATATAAAAGTGGAAAATAAAGCCCAATATGGTTCAAAACAGTAGATAATATAGCATGGAGCAATCAAAAAGTATAGATACGTTGGAGACGTATCAGGCATCCCCAAGCTTAATTCCTGCTCGTCCTCGAGTAGGTAAATGATAAAATGAGAATTTTTTATGCGGAGTGCTACTTGGCATAATTTCAATGTAAATCTTCTTAATTGTGGTATGAATATTCAGATCTGAAAGATTCAAGACAAAAGTTCTTATTGACATAGAAATAATAATACTTCAAGCATACTAACAAAGCAATTATGTCTTCGCAAAGTAACATGGCCAAAGAAAGTTCATCCCTACAAAATCATATAGTTTAGTCATGCTTCATTTTCGTCACACAAGAATGCTCTCATCATGCACAACCCCGATGACAAGCCAAGCAATTGTTTCATACTTTAGAAAAAGACCATCGCTCGTCCTCGGCCGCCACTCATAAGGAGGACAATCAAATAACACCTCATGTTTCAAATTTGTTACATAACGTTTACCATACGTGCATGCTACGGGACTTGTCAACTTCAATACAAGCACTTCTCAAATTCACAATTACTCTACTAGCATGACTTTGATATTATCACCTCCATATCTCAAAACAATTATCAAGCATCAAACTTTTCTTAGTATCCAACGCACTCAAAAGAAAGTTTCACAAATCTTGAATACCAAGCATATTATTATTTTTAAGCAAATTACCATGCTATTTAATACTCTCAAAATAATCAAAGTGAAGCATGAGAGATCAATAGTTTTTTAAAACAAATCCACCACCGTGCTCTAAAAGATCTAAGTGAAGCACTAGAGCAAAACTATAAAGCTCAAAAGATATAAGTGAAGCACAAAGAGTATTCTAAAAAATTCCAATTCATGTATGGCTCTCTCAAAAGGTGTGTACAGAAAGGATGATTGTAGTAAACTAAAAATCAAAGACTCAAATCATACAAGATGCTCCAAGCAAAACACATATCATGTGGTGAATAAAAATATAGCTCCAAGTAAAATTACCGATGGAAGTAGGCGAAAGAGGGATGCCTTCCGGCATCCCCAAGCTTTGACTTTTTGGTGTCCTTGGATTATCTTGGGGGTGCCATGGGCATCCCCAAGATTAGGCTCTTGCCACTCATTGTTCCATAATCCATCAAAAGATTTCACCCAAAACTTGAAAACTTCACAACACAAAACTCAACAGAAATCTCGTGAGCTTCGTTAGCGAAAGAAAACAAAAGACCACTTCAAGGTACTGTAATGAACTCATTCTTTATTTATATTGGTGTTAAACCTACTGTATTCCAACTTCTCTATGTATTATAAACTATTTTACTAGCCATAGATTCATCAAAATAAGCAAACAACACACGAAAAACAGAATCTGTCAAAATCAGAACAGTCTGTAGTAATATGTAACTAACGCAAATTATGGAACTCCAAAAAATCAGCCAAAATAGGAAGACCTAGACAATTTGTTTATTGATCAGAAGCAATTGGAATCAGTATTTTATCACGTTCTGGTGAGTTTTAACAATTCGGTCACTGCATGCAAAGTTTCTGGAAATTACAGCAAGATCAAATAACTATCATCCAAGAAGATCCTATAGGTTTAACTTGGCACAAACACTAACTAAAAGGTAAAACCACATCTAAACAGAAGTTAGATGGATTATTTATTCCTAAACAGAAACAAAAATCAGAAACTAAAATAAAATTGGGTTGCCTCCCAACAAGCGCTATCGTTTAACGCCCCTAGCTAGGCATAAAAGCAAGGATAGATCTAGGTATTGCCATCTTTGGTAGGAAATTCTTCAATGAGGCATCTACCTTCCTTAGGAATTTCTTTCTTTCTAGTAATTATCAAACTTTTAGGCACAAGATCAAAAAATTCATTGGTAGCAAAAGGTTCCTTAATGAAAGCAAAAAAGATTGGGATGAATACTTATAGATTTAAGATCCGCGTTTTCCTTACTAGAGGATTCACCCTTATTCTTAGGAACATACATAAGCTTAGTATTTTTAGTAGACGGATTTGGAGTGTTATTTACGGAAGAAAAAGGTGGTTCCCAAGTTGGTAATGATACCCTCAAGTTTATCGATTCTAGTGGAATCTTGATTTATTCTCTCATTAACTATGGGTTCCTTTTCCATAATATTTTTCAAAGTCATTCCTACCTTAGATCCATATTGGGTAATTTGATTGTGGATCTTTTTATCTAGATTTTCAATTAATTTAACGGTAGCAACTTTATTTTCGATAATTTCAAGCCTTTGCATAACATGCTCCAAAGTTAACATAGTTCCATTAACCAAAAGAGGTGGTGAGCCAAATAAATCTATCATAGCATTATAAGAATCAAAAGTATGGATACCCAAGAAATTCCCTCTGGTAATGGTATCAAGGATATATCTATACCAAGGATTAGCACCTACATAAAAATTGTGGAGAAGAACTGAAGTAGATTGCTTCCTGGTAGATTTATTTTGAGCATTGCAAATTCTGTACCAAGCGTCTTTTAGATTTTCCCCCTCCCTTTGTTTAAAATTTAGAACTTCATTCTCGAGAGACAACGGAGAAGATATAAGACTAGCCATGATGACAAGGCAAGCGAGAAAAAGGCAAACGGAAAAGAGAGGGCGAATAAAACGGCAAGGGTGAAGTGGGGGAGAGGAAAACGAGAGGCAAATGGCAAATAATGTAGTGCGGGAGATAGGGATTGTGATGGGTACTTGGTATGTTGACTTTTGCGTAGACTCCCCGGCAACGGCGCCAGAAATTCTTCTTGCTACCTCTTGAGCACTGCGTTGGATTTCCCCGAAGAGGAGAGGATGATGCAGCAAAGTAGCGTAAGTATTTTCCTTAGTTTTCGAGAACCAAGGTATCAATCCAGTAGGAGGCCACGCGCGAGTCCCTTGTACCTACACAAAACGATAGCTCAACGCAACCAACGTGATTAGGGGTTGTCAATCCCTTCACGGTCACTTACGAGAGTGAGATCTGATAGAGATGATAGATAATATTTTTGGTATTTTTGATATAAAGATGCAAGGTAAAATAAAAGGCAAAGTAAAAAAGCAAAGCAATAATAAAGTGATGGAAGATTGATATGATGAGAATAGACCCCGGGGCCATAGGTTTCACTAGTGGCTTCTCCCAAGAGCATAAGTATTTCTATGGTGGGTGAACAAATAACTGTTGAGCAATTGACAGAATTGAGCATAGTTATGAGAATATCTAGGTATGATCATGTATATAGGCATCACGTCCGAGACAAGTAGACCGACTCCTGCCTGCATCTACTACTATTACTCCACTCATTGACCGCTATCCAGCATGCATCTAGAGTACTAAGTTAATGAAAACAGAGTAACGCCTTAAGCAAGATGACATGATGTAGAGGGATATATTCATGCAATATGATATAAACCCCATCTTGTTATCCTCGATGGCAACAATACAATACGTGCCTTGCTGCCCCTTCACATCCTTGGGAAAGGACACCGCAAGATTGAACCCAAAGCTAAGCACTTCTCCTATTGCAAGAAAAACCAATCTAGTAGGCCAAACCAAACTAATAATTCGAAGAGACTTGCAAAGATAACCAATCATACATAAGAGAATTCAGATAAGATTCAAATATTGTTCATAGATAAACTTGATCATAAACCCACAATTCATCGATCTCAACAAACACACCGCAAAAAGAAGATTACATCGAATAGATCTCCACGAGAGAGGGACAGAACATTGTATTGAGATCCAAAAAGAGAGAAGAAGCCATCTAGCTACTAACTATGGACCCGAAGGTCTGAGATAAACTACTCACACTTCATCGGAGGGGCTATGGTGATGATGTAGAAGCCCTCCATGGTGGATTCCTTCCGTGAGTTCTAACAGGCCCCAAGATGGGATCTCGTGGACATAGAAGGTTGCGGCGGTGGAATTAGGTTTTTGGCTCCATATCTGATCGTTTGGGGGTACATAGGTATATATAGGAGGAAGGAGTACATCGGTGGACCTTCGAGGGGCCCACGAGGCAGGGGCGCGCCCTAGGGGGGGCGCGCCCTCCACCCTCGTGACCGCCTCGTGGCTTTCTTGACGGAGGGTCCAAGTCTCCCGGGTCTTATCTGATGAGCAAATCACGTTCCCGAAGGTTTCATTCCATTTGGACTCCTTTTGATATTCCGTTTCTTCGGAACACTGAAATAGGCAAAAAAAATAGCAATTCTGGGCTGGGCCTCCGGTTAATAGGTTAGTCCCAAAAGTAATATAAAAGTGGAAAATAAAGCCCAATATGGTCCAAAACAGTAGATAATATAGCACGGAGCAATCAAAAATTATAGATACGTTGGAAACGTATCAGATCCAAAAAGAGAGAGGAAGCCATCTAGCTAATAACTATGGACCCGAAGGTCTGAGGTAAACTACTCACACTTCATCGGAGAGGCTATGGTGTTGATGTAGAAGCCCTCCATGATCGATGCCCTCCCGTGAAGCTCCTAAGACAGGCCCCAAGATGGGATCTCATGGAGTGCATGAAGGTCGCAGCGGTTGGCTCCGTGTCGATCGCTTTGGGAGTACGTAGGTATATATAGGAGGAAGGAGTACGTCGGTGGAGCAACATGGGGCCCACGAGGGTGGAGGGCGCGCCTGGGGGGGCCTAGGTGCGCCCCCCTACCTCGTGGCTTCCCGCTTGATTTCTTGGCGTAGGGTCCAAGTCCTCTGGATCATGTTCGTTCCGAAAATCACGTTCCCGAAGGTTTCATTCCGTTTGGACTCCGTTTGATATTCTTTTTGTGTGAAACTCTGAAATAGGCAAAAAACAGCAATTCTGGGCTGGGCCTCCGGTTAATAGGTTAGTCCCAAAAATTATATAAAAGTGAATAATAAAGCCCAATAATGTCCAAAACAGAAGATAATATAGCATGGAGCAATCAAAAATTATAGATACGTTGGAGACGTATCAAGCATCCCTAAGCTTAATTCCTGCTCGTCCTCGAGTAGGTAAATGATAAAAACAGAATTTTTGATGCGGAATGCTACTTGGCATAATTTCAATGTAATTCTTCTTAATTGTGGTATGAATATTCAGATCCGAAAGATTCAAGACAAAAGTCCAATATTGACATAAAAATAATAGTACTTCAAGCATACTAACTAAGCAATTATGTCCTCTCAAAATAACATGGCCAAAGAAAGTTCATCCCAACAAAATCATATAGTTTAGTCATGCTTCATTTTCGTCACACAAGAATGCTCTCATCATGCACAACCCCGATGACAAGCCAAGCAATTGTTTCGTACTTTAGTAATCTCAAACTTTTTCAACCTTCACGCAATACATGAGTGTGAGCCATGGACATAGCACTATGGGTGGAATATAATATGATGATGGGGGTTATGTGGAGAAGACAAAAAAGGAGAAAGTCTCACATCAATGAGGCTAATCAATGAGCTATGGAGATGCCCATCGATTGATGTTAATGCAAGGAGTAGGGATTGCCATGCAATGGATGCACTAGAGCTATAAATATATGAAAAACTCAACAAAAGAAACTAAGTGGGTGTGCATCCAACTTGCTTGCTCACGAAGACCAAGGGCACTTGAGGAGGCCCATTGTTGGAATATACGAGCCAAGTTCTATAATGAAAATTTCCGACTAGTTATATGAAAGTGACAAAACAAGAGACTCTCTATCATGAAGATCATGATGCTAATTTGAAGCACAAGTGTGGTAAAAGGATAGTAACATTGTCCCTTCTCTCTTTTTCTCTCATTTTTTGGGCCTTCTCTTTTTTATGGCCTTTCTCTCTCTCTCTTTTTTTATTCCTCACTTGGGACAATGCTCTAGAAAATGATGATCATCACACTTTTATTTATTTACAACTCAATGATTACAACTCGATACTAGAACAAAGTATGACTCTATATGAATGCCTCCGGCGGTGTACTGGGATATGCAATGAACCAAGAGTGACATGTATGAAAGAATTATGAATGGTGGCTTTGCCACAAATACTATGTCAACTACATGATCATGCAAAGCAATATGACAATGATGAACGTGTCATGATAAACGGGATGGTGGAAAGTTGCATGGCAATATATCTCGGAATGGCTATGGAAATGCCATAATAGGTAGGTATGGTGGCTGTTTTGAGGAAGATATAAGGAGGTTTATGTGTGAAAGAGCGTATCATATCACGGGGTTTGGATGCACCGGCGAAGTTTGCACCAACTCTCAATGTGAGAAAGGGCAATGCACGGTACCGAAGAGGCTAGAAATAATGGAAAGGTGAGGGTGCGTATAATCCATGGACTCAACATTAGTCATAAAGAACTCACATACTTATTGCAAAAATCTACAAGTCATCAAAAACCAAGCACTACGCGCATGCTCCTAGGGGGATAGATTGGTAGGAAAAGACCATCGCTCATCCCCGATCGCCACTCATAAGGAGGACAATCAAAGAACACCTCATGTTTCAAATTTGTTACATAATGTTTACCATACGTGCATGCTACGGGACTTGCAAACTTCAACACAAGTATTTCTCAAATTCACAACTACTCAACTAGCACAACTTTGATATCACTACCTCCATGTCTCAAAACAATCATCAAGCATCAAACTTCTCTTAGTATTGAACACACTCATAAGAAAAATTTTACTATCTTGAATACCTAGCATATTAGGATTATTTAAGCAAATCACCATGCTATTTAAGACTCTCAGAATAATCTAAGTGAACCATGAGAGATCAATAGTTTCTATAAAAAAATCCACCACCGTGCTCTAAAAGATATAAGTGAAGTACTAGAGCAAAAACTATATAACTCAAAAGATATAAGTGAAGCACATAGAGTATTCTAATAATCTACGAATCATGTGTGTCTCTCTCAAAAGGTGTGTACAGAAGGGATGATTGTGGTAAACTAAAAATCAAAGACTCAAATCATACAAGACGCTCCAAGCAAAACACATATCATGTGGTGAATAAAAATATAGCTCCAAGTAAAGTTACCGATGGAAGTAGACGAAGAGGGGATGCCTTCCGGGGCATCCCCAAGCTTTGGCTTTTTGGTGTCCTTAGATTATCTTGGGGGTTCCATGGGCATCCCCAATCTTAGGCTCTTGCCACTCCTTGTTCCATAATCCATCAAATCTTTCACCCAAAACTTGAAAACTTCACAACACAAAACATAGCAGAAAATCTCGTGAGCTCCGTTAGCGAAAGAAAACAAAAAACCACTTCAAGGTACTGTAATGAACTCATTATTTATTTATATTGGTGTTAAACCTACTGTATTCCAACTTCTCTATGGTTTATAAACTCTTTTACTAGCCATAGATTCATCAAAATAAGCAAACAACACACGAAAAACAGAATCTGTCAAATACAGAACAGTCTGTAGTAATCTGTAACTAACGCAAACTTATGGAACTCCAATAAATCATCCAAAATAGGAAGACCTAGGAAATTTGTTTATTGATCAGCAGAAATTGGAATCAATGTTTTATCACATTCTGGTGATTTTTAACAATTATTTTCGTGAAAAGAAAGTTTCTGGAATTTTCTGCAAGATCAAATAACTATCATCCAAGAAGATCCTATAGGTTTAACTTGGCACAAACGCTAATTAAAACATAAAAACACATCTAACCAGTGGCTATAACAAGTATTTATTCCTAAACAGAAGCAAAAAGCAAAAAACTAAAAATGAAATTGGGTTGCCTCCCAACAAGCGCTATCGTTTAACGCCCCTAGCTAGGCATAAAGGCAAGGATAGATCTAGGTATTGCCATGTTTGGTAGGAAATTATTCAATGGGACATCTATTATCATTAGGAATTTTTTTATTTTTAGTAATTATCAAACTTTTAGGCACAAGATCAAAAAATTCATTTGTAACAATTGGTTCCTTAATGATTGCAAAAAGATTGGGATGAATACTTATAGACTTAAGATCCACAATTTCCTTATTAGAGGATTCACCCTTGTTTTTAGGAACATACATAAGCTTATAAATTTTAGTTGCAGGACTAGGAGTATTCTTTACGGAATAAAAAGCGGTTCCCAAGTTGGTAATGATACCCTCAAGTTTATCGATTATAGTGGAATCTTGATTTATTCTCTCATTAACTATGGTTCCTTCTCCTTAATATTTTTCAAAGTGACTCCTACCTTAGATCCATATTGGGTAATTTGGTTGTGGATCTTTTTATCCATGTTTTCAATTAACTCTACGATAACAACTTTATTTTCAATAATTTCAAGTCTTTGCATTACATGCTCCAAATTTAACATAGTTCCATTAACCAAAAGAGGTGGTAAGCCAAATAAATCTATCATAGCATTATAAGAGTCAAAAGTATGGCAACCCAAGAAATTCCCTCCGGTAATGGTATCAAGAATATATCTATACCAAGGATTAGCGCCTACATAAAAATTGCGGAGAAGAACGGAAGTAGATTGCTTCCTGGCAGATCTATTTTGAGCATTGCAAATTCTAAACCAAGCGTCTTTTAGATTTTCTCCCTCCCTTTGTTTAAAATTTAGAACTTCATTCTCGGGAGACAACAAAGAAGATAAAGGACTAGCCATAACGACAAGCAAACGGAAAAGCGGCGAACGGAAAAGAGAGGGTGAATAAAACGGCAAGGGTGAAGTGGGGGAGAGGAAAACGAGAGGCAAATGGCAAATTATGTAATGCGGGAGATAAGGCTTTGTGATGGGTACTTGGTATGTTGACTTTTATAGACCTCCCCAAGAACGGCGCCAGAAATCCTTCTTGCTACCTCTTGAGCACTGCGTTGGTTTTCCCTTGAAGAGGAAAGGGTAGTGCAGCAAAGTTGCGTAAGTATTTCCCTCAGTTTTTGAGAACAAGGGTATCAATCCAGTAGGAGGCTACACGCAAGTCCCTCGCGCCTACACAAACAAATAAATCCTCGCAACCAACGCGATAAGGGGTTGTCAATCCCTACACGGTCACTTACGAGAGTGAGATCTGATAGATATGATAGGATAATATTTTTGGTATTTTTATGATAAAGATGCAAAGTAAAATAAAAGCAAAGTAAAAAGCAACGGAAATAACTAAGTGTTGGAAGATTAATATGATGGAAAATAGACCCGGGGGCCATAGGTTTCACTAGTGGCTTCTCTCAAGAGCATAAGTATTTTACGGTGGGTGAACAAATTACTGTTGAGCAATTGGCAGAGTTGAGCATAGTTATGAGAATATCTAGGTATGATCATGTATATAGGCATCACGTCCGAGAAAAATAGACCGGCTCCTGCCTGCATCTATTACTATTACTCCACACATCGACGCTATCCAGCATGCATCTAGAGTATTAAGTTCATAAGAACAGAGTAACACTTTAAGCAAGATGACATGATGTACAGGGATAAATTCATGCAATATGATAAAAACCCCATCTTGTTATCCTCGATGGCAGCAATACAATATGTGCCTTGCTGCCCCTACTGTCACTGGGAAAGGACACCGCAAGATTGAACCCAAAGCTAAGCACTTCTCCCATAGCAAGAAAGATCAATCTAGTAGGCCAAACCAAACTGATAATTCGAAGAGACTTGCAAAGATAACCAATCATACATAAAAGAATTTAGAAAATTCAAATATTGTTCATAGATAAACTTGATCATAAACCCACAATTCATCGGTCTGAACAAACACACCGCAAAAGAAGATTACATCGAATAGATCTCCACAAGAGAGGGGGGAACATTGTATTGAGATCCAAAAAGAGAGAAGAAGCCATCTAGCTAATAACTATGGACCCGAAGGTCTGAGGTAAACTACTCACACTTCATCGGAGAGGCTAAGGTGTTGATGTAGAAGCCCTCCGTGATCGATGCCCCTTCCGGCCGAGCTCCGGAATAGGCCCCAAGATGGGATCTTGTGGGTACAGAAGGTTGCGGCGGTGGAATTAGGTTTTGCGCTCCGTATCTGATCGTTTGGGGGTACATAGGTATATATAGGAGGAAGGAGTACGTCGGTGGAGCAACATGGGGCCCACGAGGTTGGAGGGTACGCCTGGGGGGTAGGCGCCCCCCTACCTCGTGGCTTCCCGCTGGATTTCTTGACGTAGGGTCCAAGTCCTCTGGATCATGTTCGTTCCGAAAATCACGTTCCCGAAGGTTTCGTTCTGTTTGGACTCCGTTTGATATTCTTTTTCTGCGAAACTCTGAAATAGGCAAAAACGACAATTCTGGGCTGGGCCTCCAGTTAATAGGTTAGTCCCAAAAATAATATAAAATTGAATAATAAAGCCCAATAATGTCCAAAAGAGAAGATAATATAGCATGGAGCAATCAAAAATCATAGATACGTTGGAGACGTATCAGGCCTCCGGTTAGTAGGTTAGTCCCGAAAATAATATAAACGTGTATAATAAAGCGCATTAAACATCCAAAAGAGATAATATAATAGCATGGAACAATAAAAAATGATAGATACGTTGGAGAGGTGTCAAGCATCCCCAAGCTTAATTCCTGCTCGTCCTCGAGTAGGTAAATGATAAAAACAGAATTTTTGATGTGGAATGCTACCTAGCATAATTCTCAGTAATTTTCTTTATTGTGGCATGAATGTTCAGATTCGAAAGATTCAAGATAAAAGTTTAATATTGACATAAAAATAATAATACTTCAAGCATAATAACAAAGCAATCATGTCTTCTCAATATAACATGGCCAAACAAAATTACCCCTACAAAATCATATAGTCTGGCTATGCTCTATCTTCATCACACAAAATATTTGAATCATGCACAACCCCGATGACAAGCCAATCAATTGTTTCATACTTTTGATGTTCTCAATTTTTTTTAATCTTCACGCACTACATGAGCGTGAGCCATGGACATAGTGTTCGGGATCTTTGCAGAAATTAAAATTTTCTACACATCACCAAGATCAATCTATGGAGAAACTAGCAACGAGAGAGAGGGGAGTGCATCTTAATACCCTTGAAGATCGCGATGCGGAAGCGTTGCAAGAACGCGGTTGGAGGAGTCGTACACGCAGCGATTCAGATCGCGGTCGATTCCGATCTAAGCGCCGAACAACGGCGCCACCGCGTTCAACACACGTGCAGCCCGGTGACGTCTCCCGCGCCTTGATCCAGCAAGGAGGAGGGAGAGGTTGGGGAAGACAACTCTAGCAGCAGCACGACGGCGTGGTGGTGGTGTAGCTGCGTGGTTTCCAACAGGGCTTCGCCAAGCACTACGGAGAACGAGGATGTGGAGAGGTAGGGCTGCGCCGAGAGAGAGAGAGACTCGTGTCTTTGGCAGCCCTAAAACCCCCACTATTTATAGGAGGAGGGGAGGAGGGTGCGCCCCCTCTAGGGTTCCCACCCCTAGGGGGGTGGCAGCCCTAGATGGGATGGAGGGGGCGGCCAAAAGGGGAGAGAGGGGGGCGCGCCCTAGGGTGGGCCTTAGGCCCATCTGCGCCTAGGGTTTCCCCCCTTCCCCTCCTACCTGCGCCTTGGGCCCTGGTGGCAGGCGCACCAGCCCACTCAGGGGGCTGGTCCCTTCCCACTCTTGGCCCATGCAAGCCTCCGGGGCTGGTGGCCCCTCCCGGTGGACCCCCGGAACCCTCCGGTGGTCCCGGTACATTACCGGTGACGCCCGAAACACTTCCAGTGGCCAAAACCTCACTTCCTATATATTATTCTTTACCTCCAGACCATTCCGGAACTCCTCGTGATGTCCGGGATCTCATCCGGGACTCCGAACAACATTCGGTAACCACGTACAAACTTTCCCTATAACCCTACCATCATCGAACCTTAAGTGTGTAGACCCTACGGGTTTGGGAGGCATGTAGACATGACCGAGACATCTCTCCGGCCAATAACCAACAGCAGGATCTGGATACCCATGTTGGCTCCCACATGCTCCATGATGATCTCATCGGATGAACCACGATGTCGGGGATTAAATCAATCCCGTACACAATTCCCTTTGTCTACCGGTATGATACTTGCCCAAGATTCGATCGTCGGTATCCCTATACCTTGTTCAATCTCATTACCGGCAAGTCTCTTTACTCGTTCGTAACACATCATCCCGTGATCAACTCCTTGGTCACATTGAGCTCATTATGATGATGTCCTACCGAGTGGGCCCAGAGATACCTCTCCGTCACACTGAGTGACAAATCCCAGTCTCGATTCGTGCCAACCCAACAGACACTTTCAGAGATACCCGTAGTGCACCTTTATAGCCACCCGATTCGTTGTGACGCTTTGGCACACCCAAAGCATTCCTACGGTATCCGGAGTTGCACAATCTCATGGTCTAAGGAAATGATACTTGACATTAGAAAAGCTTTAGCAAGCGCATTTAACTACACGATCTTGTGCTATGCTTAGGATTGGGTCTTGTCCATGACATCATTCTCCTAATGATGTGATCCCGTTATCAATGACATCCAATGTCCATGGTCAGGAAACCGTAACCATCTATTGATCAACGAGCTAGTAAACTAGAGGCTCACTAGGGACATGTTGTGGTCTATGTATTCACACATGTACTACAATTTCCGGATAACACAATTATAGCATGAACAATAGAAAACTATCATGAACAAGGAAATATAATAATAACCATTTTGTTATTGCCTCTAGGGCATATTTCCAACACATAGCACTATATGTGGAATAGAAGGGTGGTTGTGGATAAGACAAAAAGGAGAAGATAGTCTCACATCAACTAGGCGTATCAACGGGCTATGGAGATGCCCACCAACATATATCAATGTGAGTGAGTAGGGATTTCCATGCAACAGATGCACTTGAGCTATAAGTGTATGAAAGCTCAACAAAAGAAACTAAGTGGGTGTGCATCCAACTCGCTTGCTCACAAAGACCTAGGGCATTTTGAGGAAGCCCATCATTGGAATATACAAGCAAAGTTCTATAATGTAAAATTCCCACTAGTATATGAAAGTGATAACATAGGAGACTCTCTATCATGAAGATCACGGTGCTACGTACTTTGAAGCACAAGTGTGGTAAAAGGATAGTAACATTGTCCCTTCTCTCTTTTTCTCTCATTTTTTTATTTGGGCATTTTTCTCTTTTTTTAATGGCCTCTTTTTTTTAGTCCGGAGTCTCATCCCGACTTGTGGGGGAATCACAGGCTCCATCATCCTTTCCTCACTTGGGACAATGCTCTAATAATGATGATCATCACACTTTTTTTTACTTACAACTCAAAAATTACAACTCAATACTTAGAACAAAATATGACTCTATGTGAATGCCTCCAGCGGTGTACCGGGATGTGCAATGAATCAAGAGTGACATGTATGAAGATCATGAACGGTGGCTTTGCCACAAATACGATGTCAACTACATGATCATGCAAAGCAATATGACAATCATGAAGCGTGTCATAATAAACGGAACGGTGGTAAGTTGCATGGCAATATATCTCGGAATGGCTATGGAAATGCCATAATAGGTAGGTATGGTGGCTGTTTTGAGGAAGATATATGGTGGGTGTATGATACCGGCGAAAGGTGCGCGGTATTAGAGAGGCTAGCAATGGTGGAAGGGTGAGAGTGCGTATAATCCATGGACTCAACATTACTCATAAAGAACTCACATACTTATTGCAAAAATCTATTAATTGTCGAAACGAAGTACTACGCACATTCTCCTAGGGGGATAGAATGGTAGGAAAAGACCATCGCTCGTCCCCGACCGCTACTCATAAGGAAGACAATAAATAAATAAATCATGCTCCGACTTCATTACATAACGGTTCACCATACGTGCATGCTACGGGAATCACAAACTTTAGAACAAGTATTTCTCAAATTCACAACTACTCAACTAGCATGACTCTAATATCACCATCTTCATATCTCAAAACAATTATCAAGAATCAAATTTCTCATAGTATTCAATGCACTTTATATGATAGCTTTTATTATACCCATCTTGGATGTTCATCATATTAGGACTAATTTTATAGCCAAAGCAAATTACCATGATGTTTTATAAGACTCTCAAAATAATATAAGTGAATCATGAGATATCAACAATTTCTATAAAATAAAACCACCACCGTGCTCTAAAAAGATATAAGCGAAGCACTAGAGCAAAATTATATAGCTCAAAAGATATAAGTGAAGCACATAGAGTATTTTAATAAATTCCGATTCATGTGTGTCTCTCCAAAAGGTGTGTACAGCAAGGATGATTGTGGTAAACTAAAAATAAAAGACTCAAATCATACAAGACGCTCCAAGCAAAACACATATCATGTGGTGAATAAAAATATAGCCTCAAGTAAAGTTACCGATAGATCGAAGATTTAAAGAGGGATGCCTTCCGGCATCCCCAAGCTTAGGCTTTTGGTTGTCCTTGAATTTTACCTTGGGGTGCCTTGGGAATCCCCAAGCTTAGGCTCTTGACACTCCTTATTCCATAATCCATCAAATCTTTACCCAAAAACTTGAAAACTTCACAACACAAAACTCAGCAGAAAATCTCATGAGCTCCGTTAGCGAAACAAACCACCACTTTAAGATACTGTCATGAACTCACTCTTTATTTATATTGGTGTTAAACCTACCGTATTCTAACTTCTGTATGGTTCATACCCCCCGATACTAGCCATAGATTCATCAAAATAAGCAAACAACACACGAAAAACAGAATCTGTCAAAAACAGAACAGTCTGTAGTAATCTGTATAAAACGCAAACTTCTGTAACTCATAAAAATCTACCAAAATAGTACGACCTAGATAATTTTATTATTTATCTACTGCAATTGGAATCAGTATTTTATCGCTTTCTGGTGATTTTTAACAATTGTTTTCGTGAGCAGAAAGTTTCTGACTTTTTCAGCAAGATCAAATAACTATCACCCAAGAAGATCCTATAGGTTTTACTTGGCACAAACACTAATTAAAACATAAAACCACATCTAACCAGTGGCTAGATGAAATATTTATTACTAAACAGAAACAAAAATAAAATTGGGTTGCCTCCCAACAAGCGCTATCGTTTAACGTCCCTAGCTAGGCATCAAGGCAAGAATAGATCTAGGTATTGTCATAATAATGGTAGGGCAAATTGCGAAAACTCATCTCATATTCCCTATGTTCAGCAGCAAGTTTTCTTTGAGGCAAGCAAAAGTAATCAAAAGGGCTAAATTTAATGGGACATAAGTCCCCAAGATCAAGCTCGGGAGGTATGGGTTCCTCCTTTGGCCCTTTTATATTGCACAACCAATTCATCATTATAAGCATTCTTTTGGCAATAAGTCATGAGCCTTTGTTCAAGAGAAAAACCTAACCCGTTGTTCTGAATAGCAAAGTCATCATTGAGTTCAGAAATTCTATCAACTAGAACATCGGTAGGAACCTTCTTTCTAAGGTTTTCATTGTAAGCAACATGATCTAAAGATCGTAAACTCATTAAGTCTTCTTGATTAAAAAGGATAGCTTATATGGGAGGACGACCAGCGTCCACCCTATAATGCGCAAAAATTTCATTGGCTTCTTTCATTATAAATCTGAACTCATGTGCCAAAAAGATAGTAGCTGCTCGCTTAATGTAAGAATGCTCGATATTGGAAAACTCTAGAAAAATCCTTTGTATGCAAGGATGCATATGAATAAATTGTCTTTCAAGTTCAACTACGAGCAAGGATATAGCATCTGCAAGACTACTAGTTCTATGAAGAATAGACCCACCCATAGAGGGAAGGGCACTGACACAAGTAAAGAAATCTTGAATAACTCCTTTTCCAATAATATTACCGCTACCAATCTGTAACCTTTTAGTGTGTAAAATAGTAGGTTCTTCATGAGGATCATCAAAAGCATCAAAGTTTCCCATGTTATTACCACTATCCTTATCAATGATAATCTCCCCAGTGTCAGGCATGATGGCAGCAAAAGGCACAAAGAACGAGCACACAAAGAGCAAGCGATAAGAGACGAACAGAAAAAGAGAGCGAATAAAATGGCAAGGGTGAAGTGGGGGAGAGGAAAACAAGAGGCAAATGGCAAATAATGTAATGCGAGGGCTAAGAGTCTGTGATGGGTACTTGGTATGTCTTGACTTGTGCATAGATCTCCCCGGCAACAGCGCCAGAAATGGCTAGTTGCTGGGAGATCAAATCTTGACTTGACTTGGCGTAAGCCTCCCCGGCAACGGCGCCAGAAATCCTTCTTGCTACCTCTTGAGCATGCGTTAGTTTTCCCTTGAAGAGGAAAGGGTGATGCAGCAAAGTAGCGTAAGTATTTCCCTCAGTTTTTGAGAACCAAGGTATCAATCCAGTAGGAGGTTACACGCAAGTCGCCTTGTACCTACACAAACAAATAAGAACCTTCCAACCAACGTGATAAAGGGGTTGTCAATCCCTTCACGACCACTTGCAAAAGTGAGATCTGATAGAGATAATAAGATAAATATTTTTGGTATTTTTATGATATAGATTGGAAAGTAAAGATTACAAAATAAAATAGATCGGAAATTATATGATGGAAAATAGACCCGGGGGCCATAGGTTTCACTAGTGGCTTCTCTCAAGATAGCATAATTTACGGTGGGTGAACAAATTACTGTCGAGTAATTGATAGAAAAGCGCATAGTTATGAGAATATTTAGGCATGATCATGTATATAGGCATCACGTCCGCGACAAGTAGACCAAAACGATTCTGCATCTACTACTATTACTCCACACATCGACCGCTATCCAAAGATGCATCTAGAGTATTAAGTTCATAAGAACATAGTAACACATTAGGCAAGATGACATGATGTAGAGGGATAAACTCAAGCAATATGATATAAACCCCATCTTTTTATCCTCGATGGCAACAATACAATACATGCCTTGCTGCCCCTGCTGTCACTGGGAAAGGACACCGCAAGATTGAACCCAAAGCTAAGCACTTCTCCCATTGCAAGAAAGATCAATCTAGTAGGCCGAACCAAACTGATAATTCGAAGAGACTTGCAAAGATAACAAATCATACATATAAGAATTCAGAGAAGAACCAAATATTGTTCATAGATAATCTTGATAATAAACCCACAATTCATCGGATCTCGACAAACACACCGCAAAAAAGTATTACGTCAAATAGATCTCCAAGAGAATCGAGGAGAACTTTGTATCGAGATCCAAAGAGAGAGAAGAAGCCATCTAGCTAATAACTATGGACCCGAAGGTCTATGGTAAACTACTCACACATCATCGGAGAGGCTATGGTGTTGATGTAGAAGCCCTCCGTGATCGATTCCCCCTCCGGTGGAGCGCCGGAAAAGGCCCCAAGATGGGATCTCACGGGTATATAAGGTTGCGGCAGTGGAAATAGTGTTTCGTGGTGCTCCCAGATGTTTTCAGGGTATATGAGTATATATAGGCGAAAGAAGTAGGTCGGTGGAGCCACGAGGGGCCCACGAGGGTGGGGGGCGCGCCTCCCTACTGTTGGAAATATGCCCTAGAGGCAATAATAAATTAGTTATTATTATATTTCCTTGTTCATGATAATCGTTTATTATCCATGCTATAATTGTATTGATAGGAAACTCAGATACATGTGTGGGTACATAGACAACACCATGTCCCTAGTAAGCCTCTAGTTCACTAGCTCGTTGATCAATAGATGGTTACAGCTTCGACCATGGACATTGGATGTCGTTGATAACGGATCACATCATTAGGAGAATGATGTGATGGACAAGACCCAATCCTAAGCCTAGCACAAAGATCATGTAGTTCAGATGCTAAAGCTTTTCTAATGTCAAGTATCATTTCCTTAGACCATGAGATTGTGCAACTCCGGATACCGTAGAAATGCTTTGGGTGTACCAAACGTCACAACATAACCGGGTGGCTATAAAGGTGCACTATGGGTATCTCCGAAAGTGTCTGCTGGGTTGGTACGAATCGAGATCGATTTGTCACTCCGTGTGACGGAGAGGTATCTCTGGGCCCACTCGGTAGGACATCATAATAATGTGCACAATGTGACCAAGAGATTGATCACGGGATGATGTGTTACGGAACGAGTAAAAGAGACTTGCCAAGAATTTAGATTGAACAAGGTATCGGGATACCGACGATCGAATCTCGGCAAGTACAATACCGCTAGACAAAGGGAATTGTATACGGGATAGATTGAGTCCTTGACATCGTGGTTCATCCGATGAGATCATCGTGGAACATGTGGGAGCCAACATGGGTATCCAGATCCGCTGTTGGTTATTGACCGAAGAACGCCTCGGTCATGTCTCATGGTTCCCGAACCCGTAGGGTCTACACATAAGGTTCGATGGCGCTTAGGGTTATAAAGGAAGTTTGTATGTGGTTACCGAATGTTGTTCGGAGTCCCGGATGAGATCTCGGACGTCACGAGGAGTTCCTAATGGTCCGGAGGTAAAGATTTATATATGGAAAGTTGTTGTTCGGTTCCGAAAAGTTCGGGTTTTTACGGTATTGTACCGGAAGCTTCTAGGTTCCGGAGGATTCCGGAGGTCCGGAAATTGTTCCACCACGTCCAATACAGCAGCATGGGCTGTAAGGGGCGCCCTAGCCTTAATGGGCCAGGCACCAGCCCCCCCAAGGCCCATGCGCATGGGAGAGGGGAAACCCTAAGGGGGAGGGCCTCCACTTGACTTGGGAGGCACTCCTCCCCCCCTTGGCCGCCGCCCCCAACCCTAGATGGGATCTAGGGGGGCCGGCCCCCTTCTCTCCCCACCTATAAATAGTGGAGGGGTGGGAGGGCAACCGCACCCCAAGTTCTGGCGCAGCCTTCCCCCTCTCCCAAGTACTCCTCTTCTCCCGCGGTGCTTGGCGAAGCCCTGCAGGATTGCCACGCTCCTCCACCACCACCACGTCGTCGTGCTGCTGCTGGATGGAGTCTTCCCCAACATCTCCCTCTCTCCTTGCTGGATCAAGGCATGGGAGACGTCATCGGGCTGCACGTGTGTTGAACGCGGAGGTGCCGTCCGTTCGGCACTAGGATCTCCGGTGATTTGGATCACGACGAGTACGACTCCTTCAACCCCATTCTCTTGAACGCTTCCGCTTAGCGATCTACAAGGGTATGTATATGCACTCTCCTTCCCTCGTTGCTAGTTTCTCCATAGATAGATCTTGGTGACACGTAGGAAAATTTTGAATTTCTGCCACGCTCCCCAACAAGGGCATCATGAGCTAGGTCTATTGCGTAGATTCTTTGCACGAGTAGAACACAAAGTAGTTGTGGGCGTTGATTTTGTTCAATATGCTTACCGTTACTAGTCCAATCTTGTTTTGACGGTATTGTGGGATGAAGCGGCCCGGGACCGACCTTACACGTACACTTACGTGAGATGTGTTCCACCGAATCGACATGCACTTGGTGCATAAGGTGGCTAGCGGGTGCCGCCTCCCACTTTAGTCGGAACGGATTCGATGAAAAGGGTCCTTATGAAGGATAAATAGCAATTGGCATATCACGCTTTGGTTTTGCGTAGGTAAGAAACGTTCTTGCTAGAAACCCATAGCAGCCCGTAAAACATGCAAACAACAATTAGAGGACGCCTAACTTGTTTTTGCAGGTATGCTATGTGATGTGATATGGCCAAGAAGAATGTGATGAATGATATGTGATGTATGAGATTGATCATGTTCTTGTAATAGGAATCACAACTTGCATGTCGATGAGTATGACAATCAAGTGTGAGCCATAGGAGTTGTCTTAATTTATTGTATGACCTGCGTGTCATTGAACAAACGCCATGTAATTACTTTACTTTATTGCTAACCGGTAGCCATAGTAGTAGAAGTAATAAGTTGGCGAGACAACTCCATGGAGACACGATGATGGAGATCATGATGATGATCATGGAGCCCCGAAGATGGAGATCAAAAGGAGCAAAATGATATTGGCCATATCATGTCACTATTTGATTCCATGTGATGTTTATCATGTTTATGCATCTTATTTGCTTAGAACGACGGTAGTAAATAAGATGATCCCTCATTAAAATTTCAAGAAAGTGTTCCCCTAACTATGCACCGCTATGAAAGTTCGTCGTTTCGAAGCACCACGTGATGATCGGGTGTGATAGATTCTTATGTTCACATACAACGGGTGTAAGCCAGATTTACACACGCGAAACACTTAGGTTGACTTGATGAGCCTAGCATGTATAGACATGGCCTCGGAACACAAGAGACCGAAAGGTCGAGCATGAGTCGTATGGAGGATACGATCAACATGAAGATGTTCACCGATGATGACTAGTCCGTCTCACGTGATGATCGGACACGGCCTAGTTGACTCGGATCATGTAATCACTTAGATGACTAGAGGGATGTCTATCTGAGTGGGAGTTCATTAGATGAACTTAATTATCCTGAACATAGTCAAAAGCTCTTTGCAAATTATTTCATAGCTCGCGCTATAGTTCTACTGTTTTAGATATGTTGCTAGAGAAAATATAGTTGAAAGTTGATGAGCGATTATGCGATCAAGAGAAAGCTTATGTCCTTAATGCACCGCCAAAGGTGCGTAACCCCAAACGTCGTCTATGGATGTTGCGAACATCGGACATACACATTTTGATAACTACGTGATAGTTCAGTTAAACGGTTTAGAGTTGAGGCACCAAAGACGTTTTCGAAACGTCGCATAACATATGAGATGTTTCGAGGGCTGAAATTGGGATTTTAGGTTCATGCCCACGTCAAGAGGTATAAGACCTCCGACGATTTTCTTAGCCTGCAAACTAAGGGAGAAAAGCTCAATTGTTGAGCTTGTGCTCAGATTGTCTGAGTGCAACAATCACTTGAATCGAGTGGGAGTTGATCTTCCGGATGAGAGAGTGATGTTTCTCCAAAGTCATTGCCACCAAGCTGCTAGAGCTTCGTGATGAACTATAACATATCGGGGATAGATATGATGATCCTTGAGATATTCGCGATGTTTGACAATCGCGAAAGTAGAAATCAAGAAGGATCATCAATTGTTGATGGTTGGTGAAACCACTAGTTTCAAGAAGGGCAAGGGCAAGAAGGGATACTTCATGAAACGGCAAATCAACTGCTGCTCTAAGTGAAGAAACCCAAGGTTGAACCCAAACCCGAGACTAAGTGCTTTTTTAATAAGGGGAACAGCCACTGGAGCAAAATTACCCTAGATACTTGGTAGATGAGTAGGCTGGCGAGGTTGATAGAAGTATATTGGATATACATTATGATAATGTGTACTTTACTAGTACTCCTAGTAGCACCAGGGTATTAGATACCGGTTCGGTTGCTAAGTGTTAGTAACTCGAAATAAAAGATACGGAATAAACGGAGACTAGCTAAAGGTGAGCTAATGATATGTGTTGGAAGTGTTTCCAAGGTTGATGTGATCAAGCATCGCATGCTCCCTCTACCATCGAGATTGGTGTTTGCGTTGAGCATAGACATGATTTGATTATGTCTATCACAAGACGGTTATTCATTTAAGGAGAATAATGGTTACTCTATTTATTTGAATAATACCTTCAATGGTCTTGCACCTATAAGAATGGTTTATTGAATCTCGATCGTAGTGATACACATTTTCATGCCAAAAGATATAAGATAGTAATGATAGTACCACTTACTTGTGGCATCGCCATGTAAGTCATATTGGTATAAAACGCATGAAGAAGCTCCATGTTGATGGATCTTTGGACTCACTCGTTTTGAAAAGTTTGAGACATGCGAACCATGTCTATTGGTGTATACGCATGAAGAAACTCCATGCAGATGGATCGTTTGGACTCACTTGATTTTGAATCACTTGAGATATGCAAATCATACCACATGGGCAAGATGACCGAAAAGCCTCGTTTTCAAAGAAGATGGAACAAGATAGCAACTTGTTGGAAGCAACACATTTTGATGTGTGCAGTCCAATGAGTGCCGAGGCATGTAGTGAATATCGTTATGTTCTTACTTCACGATGATTTGAGTAGATGTTGAGTATATTTACTTGATGAAACACAAGTCTGAATTATTGAAAGGTTCAAGTGATTTCAGAGTGAAGTTGAAGATCTTCGTGACAAGAGGATAAAATGTCCGTGATATGATCATAGAGATGGATATCTGAGTTGCGAGTTTGGTACACAATTGAGACATTGTGGAAATTGTTTCACAACAAACACCGCCAAGAACACCATAGTGGGATGGTGTGTCCGAACAGCAGAGATGCACCCTATTGGATATGGGGCATACCATGATGTCTCTTATCGAATTACCACTATCGTTCATGGGTTAGGCATTAGAGACAACCACATTCACTTTAAATAGGGCACCACGTAACTCCGTTGAGACGACACCATTTGAACTATGGTTTGGAGAAAACCTAAGTTGTCGTTTCTTAAAAGTTTGGGGCTGCGACGCTTATGTGAAAAAGTTTCAGGTTGATAAGCTCGAACCCAAAGCGGATAAAATGCATCTTCATAGGATACCCAAAACTGTTGGGTATACCTCCTAATTCAGATCCGAAAGCAATAGGGACTGTTTCTAGAAACGGGTCCTTTCTCGAGGAAAAGTTTCTCTCGAGAGAATTGAGTGGGAGGATGGTGGAGACTTGATAAGGTTATTGAACCATCACTTCAACTAGTGTGTAGCAGGGCATAGGAAGTTGTTCCTGTGGCGCCTACACCAATTGAAGTAGAAGCTTATGATAGTGATCATGAAACTTCGGATCAAGTCACTGCCAAACCTCGTAGGTCAACAAGGATGCGTACTACTTCAGAGTGGTATGGTAATCCTGTCTTGAAGGTCGTGTTGCTAGACAACAATGAACATACGAGCTATGGAGAAGCGATGGTGGGCCCGAATTCCGACAAATGGCTAGAGGCCATGAAATCCGAGAAAGGATCCATGTGTGAAAACAAAGTGTAGACTTTGGAAGAACTGCTTGATGGTCGAAAGGATGTTGAGTATAGATGGATTTTAAAAGGAAGACAGACAATGATGGTAAGTGACACCATTAAGAAAGCTCGACTTGTCGTTAAGATGTTTTCCGACAAGTTCAAGGAGTTGACTACGATGAGACTTTCTCACTCATAGCGATGCGAAGAGTCTGTTGGAATTATATTAGCAATTACTGCATGATTTATGAAATCTTGCAGATAGAATGTCAAAAAACATTGTTTCCTCGATGATATCCTTGAGGAAAGATTGTATGTGATACAACCAGAAGGTTTTGACAATCCTGAAAGACGCTAACAAGTATGCAAAGCTCCAGCAATCCTTCTAAGGACTGGAGTAAGCATCTCGGAGTTGGAATGTACGCTTTGATGAGATGATCAAAGATTTTGGGTTTATACAAAGTTTATGAGAAACTTGTATTTCCAAAGAAGTGAGTGGGAGCACTATAACATTTCTGATGAGTATATGTTGTTGACATATCGTTGATCAGAAATGATGTAGAATTTCTGGAAAGCATATAGGGTTATTTGAAAACCGTTTTTCAATAGAAAACCTGGAATAAGCTGCTTGAACATTGAGCATCAAGATCTATGAGGATAGATCAAAAACGCTAAATGGTACTTTCAAATAAGCACATACCTTGACATGATCTTGAAGGTGTTCAAGATGGATCAGTCAAAGAAGGAGTTCTTGCCTGAGTTGTAAGGTATGAAGTTAAGACCTAAAGCTCGACCACGGTAGAAGAGAGAGAAAGGACGAAGGTCGTCCCCTATGCTTCAGACGTAGGCTCTATAGTATGCTATGTTGTGTACCGCATCTAAGTGTGCCTTGCCATGAGTCACTATAGTACAAGAATGATCCAGAATGGATCATTGGACAATGATCAAAAAATTGTCCTTGGAGTAAATAAGGACATGTTTCTCGATTATGGAGGTGATAAAGAGTTCGGCGTAAAGGGTTACGCCGATGCAAGCTTTAACACCTATCCGAATGACTCGAGTAGCAAACCGGATACGTATAGTGGAGCAACCATTTGGAATAGCTCCAAGTGGAGCGTGGAAGCGATTTACAATATGACCTAGAGATTTATGAAGTACATAGGGATCTGAATATTGCAGACCCGTTGACTACAACCTATCTCACAAGCATAACATGATCAAACCCGTAACTCATTGAGTGTTAATCACATAGTGATGTGAACTAGATTACCGATTCTAGTAAACTCTTTGGATGTTGGTCACATGGCGATGTGACCTATGAGTGTTAATCACATGGCGATGTGAACTAGATTATTGACTCTAGTGCAAGTGGGAGACTGTTGGAAATATGCCCTAGAGGCAATAATAAATAAATTAGTTATTATATTTCCTTGTTCATGATAATCGTTTATTATCCATGCTATAATTGTATTGATAGGAAACTCAGATACATGTGTGGGTACATAGGCAACACCATGTCCCTAGTAAGCCTCTAGTTGACTAGCTCGTTGATCAATAGATGGTTACGGTTTCCTGACCATGGACATTGGATGTCGTAGATAACGGATCACATCATTAGGAGAATGATGTGATGGACAAGACCCAATCCTAAGCCTAGCACAAAGATCATGTAGTTCGTATGCTAAAGCTTTTCTAATGTCAAGTATCATTTCCTTAGACCATGAGATTGTGCAACTCCCGGATACCCTAGGAATGCTTTGGGTGTACCAAATTTCATAACATAACTGGGTGGCTATAAAGGTGCACTACGGGTATCTTCGAAAGTGTCTTTTGGGTTGGCACGAATCGAGACTGGGATTTGTCACTTCGTGTGACGGAGAGGTATCTCTGGGCCCACTCGGCAGGACATCATCGTAATGTGCACAATGTGACCAAGGGGTTGATCACGGGATGATGTGTTACGGAACGAGTAAAAGAGACTTGCCGGTAACGAGATTGAACAAGGTATCGGGATACCGACGATCGAATCTCGGGCAAGTACAATACCGCTAGATAAAGGGAATTGTATACGGGATTGATTGAGTCCTTGACATCATGGTTCATCCGATGAGATCATCATGGAAAATGTGGGACATGGGTATCCAGATCCTGCTGTTGGTTATTGACCAGAGAACGTCTCGGTCATGTCTGCATGGTTCCGAACCCGTAGGGTCTACACACTTAAGGTTCGATGACGCTAGGGTTATAAAGGAAGTTTGTATGTGGTTACCGAATGTTGTTCGGAGTCCCGGATGAGATCCCGGACGTCACGAGGAGTTCCGGAATGGTCCGGAGGTAAAGGTTTATATATGGGAAGTTGTTGTTCGGGTTCCGGGAAAAGTTCGGGTTTTTCTGGTATTGTACCGGGAAGCTTCGGAAGGTTCCGGAGGATTCCGGAGGGGTCCGGAGGTCCGGAAATTGTTCCACCACGTCCAATACAGCAGCATGGGCTGTAAGGGGGTGCCCTAGCCTTAATGGGCCAGGGGCACTAGCCCCCCCAAGGCCCATGCGCATGGGAGAGGGGAAACCCTAAGGGGGAGGGCCTCCACTTGACTTGGGAGGCACTCCTCGCCCAACCCTAGATGGGATCTAGGGGGGCCGGCCCCCTTCTCTCCCCACCTATGAATAGTGGAGGGGTGGGAGGGCAGCCGCACCCCAAGTTCTGGCGCAGCCCTCCCCCTCTCCCAAGTACTCTTCTCCCGCGGTGCTTGGTGAAGCCCTGCAGGATTGCCACGCTCCTCCACCACCACCACGCCGTCGTGCTGCTGATGGACGGAGTCTTCCCCAACCTCTCCCTCTCTCCTTGCTGGATCAAGGCATGGGAAACGTCACCGGGCTGCACGTGTGTTGAACGCGGAGGTGCCGTCCGTTCGGCACTAGGATCTCCGGTGATTTGGATCACGACGCAAGTACGACTCCTTCAACCCCGTTCTCTTGAACGCTTCGCTTAGCGATCTACAAGGGTATGTAGATGCACTCTCCTTCCCCTCGTTGCTGGTTTCTCCATAGATAGATCTTGGTGACACGTAGGAAAATTTTGAATTTCTGCTACGTTCCCCAACACCTACCTCGTGGCCGCCTCGTTGCTTCCTTGACGTCCACTCCAAGTCTTCTGGATTGCGTTTGTTCCAAAAATAACTCTCCTGAAGGTTTCATTCCGTTTGGATTCCGTTTGATATTCCTTTTCTGCAAAACACTGAAATAGGCAAAAAAACAACAATTTGCACTGGGCCTCCGGTTAGTAGGTTAGTCCCAAAAATAATATAAAAGTGCATAATAAAGCCCATTAAACATCCAAAATAGATAATATAATAGCATGGAACAATAAAAAATTATAGATACGTTGGAGACGTATCAATGGTCTCTACCACCTCCATGTTGTCTGAGTTGATGATTAGGCGGTTACACCCCGTCCTTTGCGCCATTGCTAGGCAAAACTTGAGAGCTAAAGGTTCAGCCATCAAAACATCCGCACAATAGTCAATCTTTCCATTTCCTCCTGCAATGAACCTACCTTTGTGGTCTCTTAAAACTGCCCCATCGTACCCTTTAACATATCATGATCAAAAGAGGCGTCAACATTAAGTTTCGCAAAACCCCTAGGAGGACAGTACCAACCCCCCTTTTTCATCATTTCCTTTGGATATGATGCATTTACAAAGTTGGATGTGAGAGCTATGATCCCCATTGCTATCTGATTTGCATTCTGAGTTAATTCCATATGCACTAACTTTCGTCTTTCCCACCATAGGTACCAAGCTGAAATAGCTATCATTTCACGTACATTTGGTACCCCATAATACTCAAGTCTTGGTCTGGAAGAAGTAGAAGGTATTCCAATATTGCCTCTCGGCAAGATCAACCTCACAAGATTTATCAATAATCACATCCATCCCTAGTCTCTTCCAAACCTCCTTTGCTTTACTATAGAGGAAAAGCATGTGTTTCGTATCTTCTAAACCCCGAGAGCAAGTCGGGCAAGAGGGCGAGATCTTCATGTGTCTATTAGCGAGTGTTACCCGGCATGGGAGAGTGCCATATAATGTACGCCATATAATTTTTTTTACTTTTGCTGGGCAGGATAACTTCCATATCTGACACCAAATAGGGTTTGGTATGCTTCGCCCCGTCCCATTAGAATATTTGAGTCTACTCCCATACTGATAATTCCATTCCACCGAGTAAGAAGACCTTACCGAGAACATACCATTTTTTGTGTAACTCCAGGCAATGAAATTTGTCATATCATATTGCGAAAGTGGGATTGAAAGAATTCGTTGTGCGTAAATGGGCCACATAGTTTGTCTAATCAGCTCCTCGTCCCAATTGTTGGAAGTAGGGTCAATCAGGTCACTCACTTTTGATAACAAATGGCTCCCCCTAGGGGTCACAATCTTCCTAGTGACATTGTTTGGGATCCAGGCATCTTCCCAGATATTGATGTTATGTCCATTACCCACTCGCCAAATATAGCCACGTTTTAGAGTAGTTATACCTGCCATAATGCTCTGCCAGGTTAAAGAAGCGCCACACTTTGGCTTAGACTTCAAAGAAATCGCCATCGTGGTAGTACTTGGCCCTCAGAATAGTGGCACACAAGGAATCCGGATTATCAATAAGACGCCATGTTTGTTTGGCGAGCAAAGCCAGGTTGAAACAGTGGATATCACGGAATCCCATTCCACTTTGGTTTTTTGGTACACACATTTTCCACCAGGCCATCCAAAGGCATCCTCCTCCGGTTCTCCTCGTCACCCCACCAGAAATGCGCTATCGCGTCAATGATTCCTTTACAATTTTTTTAGGAATTTTAAAGACCGATATTGCATAGGTAAGTATGGCTTGGATCACAGCCTTGAGTAGGATCTCCTTCCCCCCGGCGGACAATAATTTTTCCTTCCAACCACTAATTTTCTTAACAATTCGTTCAATCAGAATTTTAAAGCAGTCTGATTTGTCAAGACCCACGCTATTGGTAAACCCAGGTATTTATCATTCATTGCCTCCGTCATTATTTTCAGCGTTGTACACATTTGTTCTCTGATCTCAACCGTTGTATTAGGACTAAAGAAAATGCTGGACTTTTCCACACTTACCAGTTGTCCCGACGCCACACAGTATAAATCTAATGCTGATTTCAGCGCCGCCGCACTATGCTGATTGGCTTTCATCAAGATCAATGAATCATCCGTAAGAGAAGATTTGTGACTAGCGGGGCGTCCCTACATACTTTAATTCCTGATATGTTTTGGTTTTCCTCGGCATGTGTCAGCAATGCATTCAACCCCTCTGTGCATAGCAAGAAGAGGTATGGTGATAGCGGATCACCCTGCCTCAACCCTCTAGTAGGCTTGAAGCTCTCACTTTCCTCTACATCGATCCTTACTCTGTATTCGACAGTTAAGACACATTGCATAATCAAATTCACCCATTCTTGACGAAAACCTAATCTCAAGATAATCTCTTTCAAAAAAGACCACTCGACTCTATCGTATGCTTTGTGCATGTCAAGTTTTATGTCACACAAGCCCTCTCTACATTCTCTTCTGTTCTTAATTGTGTGAATACATTCATAGGCCACTAAAATATCATCCGTTATCAGTCTTCTCGGTACGAATGCACTCTGTGTTGGGCTAATGATTTCTGGTAAAAAAAACCTTCAAACGGGTATCCACCATTTTTGCAATTGTTTTGTATACCACATTACATAAGTTGATCGGTCTAAATTGTGTTACCTTTTCTGGTGTATTAATCTTAGGAATCATCACGATCGCCGTATCGTTCCAACCGGTCGGGATAGTACATGTATTGACTGCTTTCAGAACCTCCTCAATTAGGTCATCCCCCAGCATAGGCCAGAACTTTTTATAGAAAATAGCATGGAGACCATCTGGCCCTGGAGCTTTTAAGTCCCCAATATCGAATAAAGCCTTGCGAACATCTTCGGCGGTATAAGGGGCAAGTAGAGCACTGTTCATTTCATTTGACACTCTCTTATGGACAAGTGATAAAACCTCTTGATTCGGATGCTGAACTTCCGAAGTGAAAAGCTTTGAAAAATATTTAGTGATGTGATCCGTCAACTCCTTTTCTTCTACCCAGTTTCCTGATTCATCTAAGAGTTTTCTTATATTATTTCTTTTGCCTAGATGGTGGCTTTAGTCTTACTATTGTATGACTTTATAAGATTTTGTGTGAATAATTAATAAAGTGGCTGCATGCATCGTCCAGATACAGAGGCCGAGGGTCCTCCTCCATTTCTAAAAATAAAAAATAAAAAAGTTAATGAACATTTATTTACACAATCACATATTATTAACAGATAAATCACAAGCCAACGTACTACTCCCTCCGTTCCATAATATAAAAGCGTTTTGACACTACATTAGTGTGAAAAACGCTCTTATGTTATGGGACGAAGGGAGTAGAATATTTCTATCCTGTTGCAACGGAACTGTATAAGAGTGGAACGGTAGACTCTCCAGCCCTATGGGTGTCATATATGTCTCGTTCGCTTGCAGAGTCTAGTACAGTTGGAGTTGCCGCAGCAATCGCGAACCCAATCTGCCACATGCCGACATGCAGCTTGCGATCATGAGGAGTGGATTCCCGCGTTCGACCTGCTCGCTCTCATGGCGTAATTTACTGCCTGAATCAAGATAGGAGTTCCTTGCCATATCGCAGCGCCAAGTCCGCCGGTGCTGATGCACTATATTATGGGAGACAAGCGGCGGCCGGGCTGCGAGAAGCCGCAGGAGGTGACTGAAGCAGGCCGAGCTCGGCTCAAAGAGCGCACCAATGATGGTTGACGAGATGCCCCTCGGAATGCCCGGACGCTGCTCGACTAAAGGCCCCCGTACGGATGCAGGACCGGTGCTCGACGAAATGCCTGCAAGAAACCGGCAAATCCTGTGATCTGTCTTTTTTCTCCCGCCCAGCTCGCCAGGCGCTGCAGCTGGGGCGATGCTTTCTCTGAAGTTCTCTTCAATGGACGGACGTAATTCCAGGTGTGCCTCCTGTTCTATAGCTCCCACTTTATAGTATGTTATACTGTGGACCTTATGATGCCAGATTGGGTGTGTTGCCTGAACTTCATGTGTGTTCCTACATTTTACTAGTAAACACCGTGAATATGTAAACTGCACTAGGACCATATTCTATGTCGGTTTCCATTCCACCTGAGGATCTTCCACCTGTTTGGGCCGCCCACTCTTACCTAGGATAGGCAGGCACAAAGTCATGAGCCCATTACAGGAATCCGGTCCCCAGCTATAACTCAAATTTCGAAGCCATTAAGTGTATCTGCAAGACTGTAATTCTAAACGTAAATCACTTGGTCAACTTCTTAGAGTTTATGTCCTTTAAAGGAACAATAGAAGGATGAAAATGATGTCAGGCTCGGAGTTTCCATGGGCAGTACAGAAGCTGCGTTCTGTTTTTCAGATAAACATGTTTGATCAGTTGAGTCATGAAGGATGAAAAGGAAATCTTAGGAAGCAGAAGAATTATGTGTTCAGTACCCGTTGTTGGTCTGAGTCGCTTCAACTTCCATGAAACACCACGTGGAAGAAAAATGTATGCAAGAATGACACCACCCAGACTGCACACTTAGATGGTATTGTTAGCTTCTCTGCAGCTTCCAATGGCGTACCCCCTGGCAGGTTGAACTCTCCAACAGGCGTTACAGCGACCACCAAAAAGGCTAGCAGCAGGAGCTACTTCCTGAAGTTGCACTCCAATGCCTTGTCAACTGGATTCTCAGGCTCCATTTGCTTGACAGTGCAGGGAAAGAGTCTCCTTACACTGTCACAGATGTAATGTTTAGCGGTTTTATCTCTTTCCCGTTCCTATATAGTTGCCCTGCTTGGCCATTGCAGTTCTGGATATTGGCATGGCAGAATAAGTGGATCTCTGACAGACTTTGTTGAATTATGTTGATTAAAAATTGAGATCGTATCTTCTCTTCATACACCTCCTTTCAAGTTGTTTGTAATTAACAGGCATCGGACAACGAACCAAGTAATGTGCAAGGGTTTAGTGCCTAACATAGTACTCCCTCCGTCCTGAATTACTTGTCGCAGAAATGGATAAAAATGAATGTATCTAGAACTAAATACGTCTAGATTCCACAACAAGTAATTCTGGAATCCGGACGGAGGGAGTATGTAAGATCAGAGATGGACTTGCATAGTGGTTAATATGTCAGCGTGAACTGGAGACTTGCAAGTGGTGTACTGGCCGTGTGAACAGAAAGATAGTGGGCTTGATATTTTTTTCTATGAAGACTTGACTTGGTGTCCATAAGACAGAGGACTAGTTTGTAAACATGTAATATAGAATTTGTGATCTGATTCTCAAGTCAACTAAATATGTGGGCACATCTCTTACTAATATTTTTTTTTTCAATTGCAACTTGCACCAGCTACTGGATGTTAACATTTCCTCTGAATATAAGGTGACTCCAAAAATTATTCCGATGCTTATGATTTAACTGCCTTGTCTAAGTTGCAGTGCAATGTTACATCATGCATTCATGCTAATGTATAATTATATGTTCAGGAGCACTTGGATGCAGGCTGGTCTATGAATTGAGATAGCACCCCTGTGGAGGTTGTCCAGATCATTTTCAACAAAATTGCCTTGTGCGACTGCAAGGTTGGTGATCGCTGAATTGCCCTTGTGATACTACATAGGTTGTAACGCTATGTTTGCAGGGTCAGGTGCCATGGGAAAGGCAACCTGGTGAGTTTTGGATTGGTTTGGTTGGAATGATGCCTAAGAAAGGCTCCAGGTGCGTGTCTAGTTACTTTTTGTCACAAATGCTGGTGAAGAATTTGCATGAACATGTTCATTCTAATTTTAAGAATTTATGGTTAACAAGAATGCAAGTCCATCGTTATTTCCAAGATACACCACTGTTATGGGTAGCCCTACAGTATAGACTGGACTTGATGAAGCACCAAATATATTTGCTCCAGTTGTCTTGTGTACAGCATGTGGGCACTACAGGCGGTTTGCACTACTGATGGAATTTTTTTGATTCACTCAAAGAACATATTACAATCGCATGTGTCTTTCGTGTTGTTAGTTTAGACTTTAGAGTATTCTTTTGTCCTCTTTTTCCCGAGGATAGAAATTCTGAATTTTGGATCTGAACAAGAAGATCAAATCCAAAATGTTACATAGAACCTTGTGTGAAGTAACAATTAACAACTCAACATATAGGTACATACAAAGGAGATACACATGTGAGCAGAAGATCCCTAAACATTGCTAGCCCCAACTTTAGTTCCCTCCAGCGCTCCTCCACCGGCTTTACATGTGCATTTGCAATTGCATTGCATGGCAGGAGACTCACCTTTCAACTTGAGTGCTTTGCCTTTCTTGTCACGGCACGATAGTGCCACATGGATGGCAATGTAGAGCAGTGCGACGATAACGAGTGCACCGATGTAACCAGATGTCTCCCACTCCCGGCTGCAGCCGGAGGCATACGCCCAAAGGAGGCCAAGCAGGGCCAGCACAACCGAAGACTGGGCCACCCGGAGCAACTCCTTACTCTTCATGCCTAGTAGTTTCTCCTCTGGTCTGTCAAACAGTGACTTGCCCAGCAGCAGTAGGAGGATGACGACAGTCGACTCTAGGAAGGCAATGGAGTTACTGTAGAAAAACAAACGGTACCGGTGCTTGTTGCTGTCGTGCAGGACTGAGTCGCCGGCCACGTGCCCATTGCTGCTGTCTGGCCACACTCCGCCTGGTGGAGTAAGGCCAGCCTGATAGGTGACACTCGCCACCAAGATGCCCACCAGCATCAAATACTTTCCCGTGGTGTATTCTTCTTTTTCTGGATGCTCTTCGTCTTCCTGGATCTCTGGCTCGGGATCTCCATTCTGAGACTCCGCGCTTTGGTGCTTGCCTGCCGTGTTCAACACTATAAGCACTAAGATCACGAACAAGAACACCACCGCAACCAACGCAACCACAATGATGGATGTGCGCACATGCCGGGAGCTTCCTGCGACGTAGGCACCCACGAGGCCAAATAAGCCCGCCAGAGCACACACATAGAGTGCATAGCAATTTATGCCGGGTGTGTAGAGGTTCGGATTCACAAGGAGGAGGATCATGGCTATGGATGCCATAAAGCTCGTGGCGTTGCAGTAGAAGAACGTCCTGTAACGGCGAGGGTAGTTACTCAAGAGGACAGGATAACCTGCTCTATGACCAAACTCGTCGTCTTCACCCCAAAAGCCGCCAGGTGGGGTCAACCCAGCTTGGTAAGTGATGGTTGCGGCCAAGATGGCTAGCAGCAGCAACAGCTTGCGTTTCTTGTTCATCTCCTCCTCCGGCCTGACCTTAGGATCTAGCGTGAAGAAGACGATGTGGATCACCACGTAGACCAAGACTGCACCAGCCAGAGCGATGACGTGGAGGGAGGTGGTCACATCCCGGCAACAGCCGACTGCATACGCAGCCATGAGGCTGAGCAGGTCTAGTATCATGACAGCCTCCAGGGCATGTCGCTTGTGGACGACGCTTGATGTCACATGCTTGCTCAGGACCATGACGATGACAACAATGGAAGTCACGAGGGCGACCGAGTTGCAGTAGAAGAACACCCTGTAGCGTCTAGCATGTGTGGTTACAAGCACCGGGTCACCTCCCTTGTGCCCGTCGCGATCGTCAGGCCAGAACCCACCTGGTGGGTTCATCCCCGCTTGGTAGGTGATGGTCGTGGCAAGAGTTGCAAGTAGCAGTACGAGAGAATGAGCCTTCTTCAGTCGGTTGTCTGTCGCATGGCCATCATCATTCCCCCAGCATGATTTTAAAGCATTGCTGATAATCGAGCAGGATCTTACAAGACTGCAGCGCAGATTAGAAATGCTTACCATGAGATAAATAAGTCAATAGAACACGCGCACATAGTAATACTAGTAATTCGTTCAGCTACATACCTTTCTATTCCCTCCCAGAGGAATTTCTGGATCATGAACTGGACGATGGTGTATATGAGAACTGGGAGAACCAGACTGAATAAGTAGACAGTAGAGCGAGTCTTCCTGCAGCTCCCAATGGCGTAGGCCACGAAAAGGCCAAGCAATGCCACGTTTTTTTCGAGAAAACGCAAAAGCCTTGCGTTTCTTTTCATTGAAAAGGGGTAGGTTCAGTTACAGACATCTGAGGATGTGGGGGTTACAGCAGGTGGATTAATGCACATCCCAGGTTTGGGGCAGCACAAGTCGGAGACCAGGTGCCCCAGCTGCCGCCCATGAGCGGGCCTCGTCCTGAATGCTATCTAGGAGCGTGTTAAGGGATGGAGTCGTATTGTCGAAGACGCAGCGGTTCCTGTGTTTCCAGACCATCCAAGGCACGAGCAGCGCGACAGATTTCAGGGCCTTGCGAAGGATCGGCGGCGTGTCTTCCTTGGCATGGTTCCACCAATCCGTAAGCGACAGTTCCTGTGTTGGGATCGGGGCCGGTATGCGTAGCCAGGCCAGGGTCTCGTGCCATGCCTGTCGGGCTAGGGGGCATTCCAGCAGCACGTATGGCGCATGGTGGCACCACCTCTTGAAAGAGCCCTTCTTGAGCTTGCTGGCGACGGTTGTAAGTAGCATGATGGCAGCCAGGGATGCGACAAATGCAAAGGTGTTGCAGACGAAGAAGGCCACAAACCGGCGTGAGTGGTCGTCTAGCAGGACTGGATCACCGGCACGGTGGCTGTCCTGGGTGTCCGGCCAGTAGCCACCCGGTGGGCTCATCCCCGCCGTGTAGGTGGTTGTTGCGGCAAAAATTGCGAACAACATCATAATCTGACGTGCCCGCTCATGTTTTTTATCCTCGCCACCGGCTTCAGCATTTTCCTCCAGTTTTTCTGAGATGATATACTTGATCATATGAAACACAACATAGATGGACACAACAGATACCAGCACGGAGGAGAAGACAGTTGTGACCATTCCACGGCTGGCCCCTGCGGCGTATGCCACCATGAGCGCGAGCATGTCCAGCGCCATGACCACCCTCAGCGCGAGGAGGATGAGCGGCTTGGGTTTCTTCCTGTTTCGCTCCACGAGAAGGAGGAGGAGGATTACCACGACCGACGCCATGAATGCGGCCGCGTTGCTGTAGAAGAAGGCGTTGTACCGGGGGTGGTCCGTCACCACGAGGATCTGGTTGCCGGTGAGGTAGCCGTCCTTGCTGTTCAGCCAGACTCCTCCAGGCGGGTTGAGCCCGGCGACGTAGGTCACCGTTGCCGCAAGGATGGCCATCACCAGGAGGTACTTGCTCATGTCCAGTATGAGGCCATCACTCTTGCTTTGCCTGGTGGTAGTAGCTTGAGGCGCCATTTACTCGTTGTCTACAGGAAATAGCCCTCAAGGCTCAACTCCGGCGAAATAATTGTCTGAAGCCCCCTCAGATTTATAGTGCTAGCGGCACAATCTGATGACAGTTGAACTCGGAGGTTGAGCGGTTGAGCCTCGTATTAGAAAAATGCTAGCTCGCGCAGCTGTTCGTCAGCATGGCGACAAGGCAAAACGTAATGATACTGAGAAAAAAAATTGTTTTGGCATCAGTTTCCGTAATGATAATTGTGGCATAGGTTTTTAAATTTGACGGAATATGCATAGTCAATAGACCGATGCTAAAACGAGCGTGAATATGACTCATGAATATTTTGGAAGACGTGACTTGGAGGTTTTATACTGTTCAACTTGCGTTAGAGATCAGACTAACAACCCTTGTTGATGTAGCATGCATGTGCCATCTGCTCTGGATTAGCTTGACGACGACCTTGCTAACGAGTCCCCTTGAAAATGTACCCATGTTTGCCCTGTTGTTTGGAGTTAATTGACATGGTTGGTTTGGTGAATCAATACAAGTTTGAACCATTTTTTACCTGGCCTTTGATCTGTTTCCTACTTTGCCTTGATATTCTCAATCCAAAACATTGATTCCCTCTCCACTGGGAGATGTGCAACTGCGCTCTCAATTTCCAATCAGATTCAAGACAAGATCACAATCTGGGAGATAGCAGGAGTTCTCGAGCGAGATTGATCTATTTTCCCCTCCAAGTTCCACGTGTATAGTTTTTATGTTTTTCCTGTCCCAGCCAGTGTTTGGCTGGTAATCAAATTGTGTGTTTGGCTGGCAATTAAGGATGAATAAGAGTTGGACTAAACACAACCTTAACAGCAGGGGTTGCCAAGGCTCAGAAACATGTGAGTTGTGTCTTCTGTGGAGTTAATGAATCCACAGATCTTTTATTATTTGCTTGCCCCTTAGATAGATACTCGGTAAGTTCTGTGGGTTGTGCATTGAGGGCTATAACAATTAACGTGCCTTCATCTCTTGTTGATCTTTGTCAGAGTTGGGCTATACTGCGAAAGAGACAAAGTTCGTACCAATTGGTGGCACGTCTGTTTTGACTGTTTGGAAAACAAGAAATAAGCCGTGTTTCCATAGTACTCCATAAGTGTACAACACCTGGTGATCCTACTAATATGTGTTTTCTTTTTTCACTTGAAGTCGTCTGTTGAACTATTTGGCTTAAATAGAGAAAGGCGCACTCCATTTCTAAGAGGGGGCAGTAAGTTGCCTCGAGTGACTTCCGAAGTGCTTTGGCACGGACACGGATAGTCTCTTGGATTCGAGGCCTGTCGATGTTGTCCGATGATGTACATCTTCGGGCCTACATCTGGCAAAGTATGTGATATGTCCTACATGTATTGATGGTATCACTGATGAAATCATGTAATGCAGAAAACATTACTCATTTTGTGGCTTTGTAGGGGTACATGGTAATCGGTTCAGATGGTGTGGGTTCAGATGGTTATACACCTGGCACCTGCGTTTCTCTCGCTACGCCGAAAAGGGCGGCGTGGGCCCTTGTCGAAGCAGATACTTGTTTGGGTGCATGAATTTTTGCCGATTTGCATGGAAGCTGAACTAATTGCTGTCAAGTTGTTATAAAACTTGTGCAAGTCTCCAATTTCAAACGTAGATTATAGTGTTTCTTCTTATACTACATTTTCTTTTTTAAACCCGTTGGCTGAGCTCACTGATTGGGAATCCATCACCCTTATAATGGTTTGATGGCGATAGGAGGATTAGTCAACCAGTGGGGAACATATTTTACAGACCAAAGGCCAGACCGAGCTCACTGATTGGCAATTGGGCATGTCTGCGCTGCTCTGCATAGCACATCTACCCTGGGTGAGATTAAGATTTTTGTTTTTAACATTTCGCCAGCTTAAAGTGTTCGTATTCCCTTGATTAAGAAAAGATGTTGACACAGCCGCTCAAAAAATAAAGAAGGAAAATGTTGGCACGCACGGCCTGCCTCTTTGGTCGCTCTGACTTTCAAGTTTGAAATCTGGCTCCCGCTATTCAGTCAGTGCTATCAACTATTTTTTGATACAACCGCCCCTCCTCCCGCGACGCTCCCATGGCCGAAACCCTAGCGCCGCCTCCAGCTCACCCCTCCTCCTACCTCCCTCCCTTGCCGACGCATCGGCGGGCAAAGCTCGCCGATCTTTGGCGGCGGCGTGGCACTTTCTTCCTCGCCGGCCGTGGCGCGGGCCTCGGTCGGGCGGCGCGACGTTGGCTCGGGGCGTGGCGGCGCGGCGGCAGCAGACGGCGGCGGAGACGCGGGCTGTGGGCGGCGGCATGAAGAACAACGATGGCGGTGGGCTCTGGCGGCGGCAGACGGCGAATCTAGGCCCAGCGGCGCGGGCTGCGGGCGTCCGCTCTGGCCGCGGCCGGTGGTGGTGGAGGTGCAATGTGGTGGTGGTGGGCGTCTTGGTCGGGATCCAGCGTCCCGCCGGCCGGACGACGGCGGCAGCGCAGATGGCCTCCGGTGAGTTTTCTTGGTGGTTAGTGGCGCCCTTGGGGTCCTCCTCGCCGGTGGCCGGGTTCTGCGGCGGTGGCTTTCTTGCGCTGTTTGGATTTCTTGAGATGGGGCGGCAGGGTGTGTCCGGTGGGGAGGTTCTTTGGAGGGATGGGTGGCGCCGACGGGCTCGGGTCACCGTCAGCGCAGGTGTGCCGGTCCGGATGCATCCGCTCCTTCCCCCTTTCCCCGACCACGTGCAGGTTGTCGCACTCGGCGATGCTCAAGGCGGGTCGTCTGGCGCGACATCGGTCGGGGTGTCCCTCCGTACAAAGCTGGCCTCTTTGGATGGTCTTGGGGTACTGGATGTTGGGCGGCGACCCTAGTGGAGGGATGGGTGGCGTTCGAGGGCGGAACCTGCGTCTCAAAGTGCGGGCGGGTAGCCATGGCTTCGTGGGAGGCTTGATTGCGGGTGGTGGGCGGAGCGGGGTGTCGGAGGGTGTGATCGCCGGTCCATCACTTGCCCTGGGCCTCGTGACTGCCGGCGCGGCGGCGGCGTCCACGGACGTCGTATCCTTCTTGAAGGCTCTGTCGCGGTGCTCCCACCTCCGTGTGGCTCGGGTGAAAACTTGATCTTCGGATCGGACGGTGGCGGCTATCCGTGGTCGCATTCTTTCTGGGAGGCACCGTCCTGGAGTCCTTGATCCGTCTTTGTCCGTCTCACCCTCGTCGGTGGCTCCAAGTAGTTCTTCTTGATTCTTCTCTAGTTTGCTTGGTTGTCGTCCGAGTGGTGTGTCGGTGCCCGACACCTTTGTATCTTGCCTTGGGTGTGTGCGGTGTGTCGTGGTGGGTGTGTTTGTATCGATTCGCTCGGATGTTTGTGGTGATGTTTGCTTTATAATATAAAGCGGGGGGCAACCCTTTTTCGGTAAATCTGGCTCCCGATACAACCACTTGGGTGTGAATTCTCAAGCCCTACCTTCTGCATATGCACATGGTGGCAGACAGCAACAGCTTGGAATCTCAGAGGATTTTTTTCTGATATAAAATGCAAAGCTTGCGTCTCGATGCATCGGTGGAAAGAATTATGCATGTCTGTTTTTTTAGCAAAAGAACTATACCTATCTAGGAGACTAGGGGTATTAGAGCAACTCCAACAGGCCGATCCAAACAGACGACACATTTGTCCACATTTTGTCCGCTTAGGTCGGCCGCCCGCCCGGCATCCGCCCTGTTTTGCATTTGGGTCGGCCGCCCGCCCAACGCGCCGACCCATTTTCATATCCGTACTCAAATTTTAGAAAAGGCCCGCGGCGCATTGATCATGCCAGCAGCCATGTCTCATGTCGGCACCATGCCAGCGCCGACATACATTGCTGGCTTCAAAAAATATCACCACACAGTTCGCGCTGGCGCACTCGTCAGTGGCCGTCACACATGCCAGCGCACACAAAGGGGTGGAACTTGAGTTCGACCACGCTATGCGGCCCCGTGGTCATGCCAGCACACAAGCCGACATACAAAAAAGGAAGGCGCTCGCGGCACGAGATCACTCGTCGGTGAACTTGAGCATGTCGGCCTGCATCTTCTCGAACCATGGCCTCTTCCTTGGCAACACGGTGTTGAGACCCATCTTCATGATCTCCACCCCGATCATCATGCTCGCGAGAGCCACTTCTTTCGCCTTGGTCTTGGCGTTGGCGGCCTCGATCTCTAGCATATTGGCTTGATTCTCCGCCTCCAACTCAAGCATCTTGGCTTGCTTCTCCGCTTCCATCTTAAGCCTCCTTCTTTGGATCTTCATGAAGGCGTTCATTTGCTCTTGTTTGAAACACCGGCGCTCCTCCTCCCTTGAGTCCTTGTTCATCACGCCTTCCACGCTTGTGATCAAGGCGTTGGATGCCGCATCCCGCTTGTCCTCCTTCTTGGAGTTGGTCTTCCCCCGCGGCCATGCCGGCTCGCCTTCCCCAACCTCCTCCACGGCTTGCTTCCCCCCATGCGACTTGAGGGCGGCATATTGCGCCTTGAACTTCTCCTCGTCCTTGATGACACGAAAGCAATGGGAGAGGTTGAAGCACTTGCCATTGTGTTGGACCTTGAATGCCTCCAAAGCTTGAAATGCCTACAAAATGTTTCCATGCAAGCATATGGGCAAATGGTATGCAAATGAACACGCAAGCATGAACTTGATGACACAAAAGAGGGCGGCTTGATAGCGTACCATGTCTTGCATGCCAATGCCGCTCACGGGGCGGGCCTTGACGCTCTCAAGAGTGGCACAAAACTTGTTGCACTCTTGTTGGATCACCCCCATCGCTTCGAAATGGACACCCACCAGCGCGTGCTCACAATTTGGTAAGGCGGAAACTTCTTGCGCTCATGAAACTCCCGGTGGACACGAATCCAAAAGGTTGAATTCTTTTGTTCGGCTCCTGTCTTGGGGTCTTGTCCAATGTCTCGCCAACACTCGCAAAGAAGCTTGTCCTCGGCAGCCGTGTATGCCTTCGTGCGCTTGCTCTCGTGCTTCGGCTTAGGACCGGCGGCTTGGTTGGCGAGCTCGTCCTCGGACAAAGGCTCCACTTCGATGTCGCACTCGTCCTCTTCCTCTTGCTCGTAGTCATCCGGAAACTCGTGGTCAAGTGGGAATCCGTCCAGGTCCATGCCGACCTGATCACGCATGAAGGCCGCCTGATCGGGATCATGGCCAGCAGCCGGCGTGAATCCCCCGCGGCCGTCCTTGCTTTATGTCTCGTCGGGATCGTAGCCAGCGGCCGGCGCACCGCCCTCAAAGATGAGGTTCTACATGTAGTCCTCGTCAACGGCGGACGACATTCCCTCGAACAGGTTGCAGACGTCCGGGAGCACGTCGGCCGGCATCTGCCGCGCGTGTTTCCTCGTGCCTCCGGATGACGAGCCACCGGCCACCGGTGTGGCATTGAGGTCAATGGGCGCGGGCGCGGGCGTGGAAGGCGCCACCATGCTCACGTCGGGCGAGCACTCCCCGGAGAGGCGGGAGGCCTGCGGGAACACGTGGAAGCCGGGCATCGGGGTGCAAGCCGGCCAGCCCGAAGTCGGGCGCCATCTCGAGGGAACGCCGATGAGTCGGTCTTGGCAGCGGCGGCGGCATTGATTTAGTGCAAGCTAGGGTTTAACCCTAGCATGTAGAGCGCCTCCCTCGTTGCCGTTGCGACGCGGGCATTGGTGACTGATGTCTACTACGCAACCTTCTTGTTGTAGACGTTGTTGGGCCTCCAAGTGCAGAGGTTTGTAGGACAGTAGCAAATTTTCCTCAAGTGGATGACCTAAGGTTTATCAATCTGTGGGAGGCGTAGGATGAAGATGGTCTCTCTCAAGCAACCCTGCAACCAAATAACAAAGAGTCTCTTGTGTCCCCAACACACCCAATACAATGGTAAATTGTATAGGTGCACTAGTTCGGCCGAAGAGATGGTGATACAAGTGCAATATGGATGGTAGATATAGGTTTTTGTAATCTGAAAATATAAAAACAGCAAGGTAACAAGTAATAAAAGTGAGCGTAAACGGTATTGCAATGCTAGGAAACAAGGCCTAGGGTTCATACTTTCACTAGTGCAAGTTCTCTCAACAATAGTAACATAATTATATCATATAACTATCCCTCAACATGCAACAAAGAGTCACTCCAAAGTCACTAATAGCGGAGTACAAGCGAAGAGATTATGGTAGGGTACGAAACCACCTCAAAGTTATTCTTTCCAATCAATCCGTTGGGCTATTCCTATAAGTGTCACAAACAGCCCTAGAGTTCGTACTAGAATAACACCTTAAGACACAAATCAACCAAAACCCTAATGTCACCTATATACTCCAATGTTACCTCAAGTATCCGTGGGTATGATTATACGATATGCATCACAAAATCTCAGATTCATCTATTCAACCAACACATAGAACCTCAAAGAGTGCCCCAAAGTTTCTACCGGAGAATCAAGACGAAAACGTGCGCCAACCCCTATGCATAGGTTAATGGGCAGAACCCGCAAGTTGATCACCAAAACATACATCAAGTGAATCACGTGATATCCCATTGTCACCACAGAATCACGCACGACAAGACATACATCAAGTGTTCTCAAGTCATTAAAGACTCAATCCGATAAGATTACTTAAAGGGGAAAACTCAATCCATTACAAGAGAGTAGAGGGGGAGAAGAAACATAAGATCCAACTATAATAGCAAAGCTCACGATACATCAAGATCATGCCAAATCAAGAACACGAGAGAGAGAGGGAGAGAGAGATCAGACACATAGCTACTGGTACATACCCTCAGCCCCGAGGGTGAACTACTCCCTCCTCGTCACGGAGAGCGCCGGGATGATGAAGATGACCACCAGTGAGGGTTCCCCCCCTCCGGCAGGGTGCCGGAACAGGGTCCCGATTGACTTTTGGTGGCTACAGAGGCTTGCGGTGGCGAAACTCCAGATCTATTCTGTTCCCCGAAGTTTTTAGGGTATATGGGTATATATGGGAGGAAAAAGTACGTCGGTGGACCTCCGGGCTGTCCACGAGGCAGGGGCGCGCCCCACCCTCGTGGGCATCCCGGGACTCCCCCGACGAGCTTCCAGACTCCGTGCGCTTCTTCCGTCCAAAAAGTTCCGTGGAGTTTCAGTCAATTGGACTCCGTTTGATATTCCTTTTCTTGAAACATCAAACAAGGGAAAAAGCGAGGCTGCACTTTGGGCTCTGGGTCAATAGGTTAGTCCCAAAAGTAATATAAAAGTGGATAATAAAGCCCAATAATGTCCAAAACAGTAGATAATATAGCATGGAGCAATCAAAAATTATAGATACGTTGGAGACGTATCAGCATCCCCAAGCTTAATTCCTGCTCGTCCTCGAGTAGGTAAATGATAAAAAGATAATTTTTGATGCGGAGTGCTACTTGGCATAATTTCAATGTAATTCTTCTTAATTGTGGTATGAATATTCAGATCCAAAAGATTCAAGACAAAAGTTCATATTGACATAATAATAATAATACTTCAAGCATACTAACAAATCAATCATGTCTTCTCAAAATAACATGGCCAAAGAAAGTTATCACTACAAAATCATATAGTCTGGCTATGCTCTATCTTCACCACACAAAGTATTTAAATCATGCACAACCCCGATGACAAGCCAATCAATTGTTTCATACTTTTGACATTCTCAAACTTTTTCAATCTTCACGCAATACATGAGCGTGAGCCATGGACATAGCACTATATGTGGAATAGAATGGTGGTTGTGGAGAAGACAAAAAGGAGAAAATAGTCTCACATCAACTAGGCGTATCAATGGGCTATGGAGATGCCCATCAATAGATATCAATGTGAGTGAGTAGGGATTGCCATGCAACGGATGCACTAGAGCTATAAGTGTATGAAAGCTCAAAAAGAAACTAAGTGGGTGTGCATCCAACTCGCTTGCTCACGAAGACCTAGGGCATTTTGAGGAAGCCCATCATTGGAATATACAAGCCAAGTTCTATAATGTAAAATTCCCACTAGTATATAAAATTGACAACATAGGAGATTCTCTATCATGAAGATCATGGTGCTACTTTGAAGCACAAGTGTGTTAAAAGTATAGTAGCATTGCCCCTTCTCTCTTTTTCTCTCATTTTTTCTTAATTTTTTTGTTTGGGCCTTCTCTTTTTTTTATGGCCTCTTTTTTCTCTTTTTTTTATTTTCGTCCGGAGTCTCATCCCGACTTGTGGGGGAATCATAGTCTCCATCATCCTTTCCTCACTTGGGACAATGCTCTAAAAATGATGATCATCACACTTTTATTTTCTTACAACTCAACAATTACAACTCAATACTTAGAACAAGATATGACTCTATATGAATGCCTCCAGCGGTGTACCGGGATATGCAATGAATCAAGAGTGACATGTATGAAATAATTATGAATGTTGGCTTTGCCACAAATACGATGTCAACTACATGATCATGCTAAGCAATATGACAATGATGGAGCGTGTCATAATAAACGGAATGGTGGAAAGTTGCATGGCAACATATCTCGGAATGGCTATGGAAATGCCATGATAGGTAGGTATGGTGGCACTTTTGAGGAAGGTATATGGTGGTTGTATGATACCGGTGAAAAGTGAGCGGTATTAGAGAGGCTAGCAATGGTGGAAGGAGAAGTGCGTATAATCCATGGACTCAACATTAGTCATAAAGAACTCATATACTTATTGCAAAATCTACAAGTTATCAAGGCAAAGTATTACACGCATGCTCCTAGGGGGATAGATTGGTAGGAAAAGACCATCGCTCATCCCTGACCGCCACTCATAAGGAAGACAATCAATAAATAAATAATGCTCCGACTTCATCACATAACGGTTCACCATACGTGCATGCTACGGGAATCACAAACTTTAACACAAGTAACTATCAAATTCACAACTACTCAACTAGCATGACTCTAATATCACCATCTTCATATCTCAAAACAATTATCAAGCATCAAACTTCTCATAGTATTCAACACACTCATAAGAAAGTCTTTACTATTCTTGAATACCAAGCATATTAAGATTATTTAAGCAATTTACCATGCTATTTAAGACTCTCAAAATAATCTAAGTGAAGCATGAGAGTTCATATATTTCTTCAAAATAAATCCACCATCGTGCTCTAAAAGATATAAGTGAAACACTTAGAGCAAACAACAAACTACTCTGAAAGATATAAGTGAAGATCAATGAGTAGTCGAATAATTATGTAACTATGTGAAGACTCTCTAACATTTAAAACTTTCAGATCTTGGTATTTATTCAAACAGCAAGCAAATCTAAATAAAATGGCATTTCAAGGATAGCACACATCATGTGAAGAAGCAAAAACTTAGGTTCAACCGATACTAACCGATAATTGTTGAAGAAGAAAGGTGGGATGCCTACCGGGGCATCCCCAAGCTTAGATGCTTGAGACTTCTTGAAATATTATCTTGGGGTGCCTTGGGCATCCCCAAGCTTCAGCTTTTGTGTCTCCTTAATTCCTCTCATATCACAATTTCCTAAATCTCAAAAGCTTCATCCACACCAAACTCAACAAGAACTCGTGAGATAAGTTAGTATAAACCAATGCAAAAACCTTATCATATTATACTGTAGCAAATCACTAAAATTATTATTCAACATTGCATACTAAATGCCTCTGCATATTTAATAGTCCTATTCTCAAATAGAATCATTAAACAAGCAAACATATGCAAACAATGCAAACATAACAGCAATCTGCCAAAACAGGACAGTCTGTAAAGAATGCAAGATTCATCATACTTCCCTAACTCCAAAAATTATGAAAGAAAATTCACACTGTATTAAATTTATCAAAGCTTATTATGCAAAAGGTTTCAACATTTTATCACATTCTGACTTTTGTAGGGAATTTTTGCAACAACGGTAAACTTTCTGTTTTGAAACAACAACATGTATACTTGCAAAATAAGCATGGTAAAGGCTATCCTTGACATTTTTATTGAAAATAAAGATGCAAAACATTATTCTAGACAACAGAAAGCAAGTACTAACAAAATAAAATGACGCTCCAAGCAAAACACATAGCATGTGGTGAATAAAAATATAGCTCCAAGTAAAGTTACCGATGAACGAAGATTTAAAGAGGGATGCCTTCCGGGGCATCCCCAAGCTTAGGCTTTTGGTTGTCCTTGAATATTGCCTTGGGGTGCCTTGGGCATCCCCAAGCTTATGCTCTTGCCACTCCTTATTCCATAGTCCATTGAATCTTTACCCAAAACTTGAAAACTTCACAACACAAAACTCAACAGAAACTCGTGAGTTCCATTAGCAAAATAAAACAAAACACCACTTCAATGTACTGTAATAAACTCATTCTTTATTTATATTGGTGTTAAAACTACTGTATTCCAACTTCTCTATGGTTTATAAAATATTTTACTAGGCATAGAGTCATCAAAATAAGCAAACAACACAATGAATACAGAATCTATCGAAAACAGAACAATCTGTAGTAATCTGTATCAAACGTATACTTCTGGAACTCCAAAAATTCTAAAATAAATTGGTGGACCTGAGGAATTTGTCTAGTAATCATCTGCAAAAATAATCAACTAAATATCACTCTCCAGTAAAAAGTTGAAGCTAATCTCGTGAGCGCTAAAGTTTCTGTTTTTTACAGCATGATCATAAAGACTCAAAGGTTCTACTTGGCACAAACACTAATTAAAACATAAAACCACATCTAAACAGAATCTAGATGTATTATTTATTCCTAAACAGAACCAAAAAGCAATAAACTAAAATAAAATTGGGTTGCCTCCCAACAAGCGCTATCATTTAACACCCCTAGCTAGGCATGATGATTTCAATGATGCTCACATAAAAGATAAGAATTGAAACATAAAGAGAGCATCATGAAGAATATAACTAGCACATTTAAGTCTAACCCACTTCCTATGCATAGGGATTTTATGAGAAAACAACTTATGGGAACAATAATCAACTAGCATAGGAAGGTAAAACAAGCATAACTTCAAAACTTTAAGCACATAGAGAGGAAACTTGATATTATTGCAATTCCTACAAGCATATGTTCCTCCCTCATAATAATTTTCAGTAGAATCATGAATGAATTCAACAATATAACCAGCACCTAAAGCATTATTTTCATGATCTACAAACATAGAAAATTTACTACTCTCCACATAAGCAAATTTCTTCTCATGAATAATAGTGGGAGCAAACTCAACAAAATAACTATCATGTGATTGAAAATTAAGACCAATATGACAAGTTTCATGGTTATCATTATTCTTTATAGCATACGTGTCATCACAATAATTATCATAGATTGGAGGCATGCTTTCATCATAATAAATTTGCTCATCAAAGCTTGGGGGACAAAAAATATCATCTTCATCAAACATAGCTTCCCCAAGCTTGTGGCTTTGCATATCATTAGCATCATGGATATTCAAGGAATTCATACTAACAAAATTGCAATCATGCTCATCATAAAAAGATCTAGTACCAAACATTTTAATGCATTCTTCTTCTAGCAACTGAGCACAATTTTCCTTTCTATCATTCTCACGAAAGACATTAAAAAGATGAAGCATATGGGGTACCCTTAATTCCATTTTTTTGTAGTTTTCTTTTATAAACTAAACTAGTGATAAAACAAGAAACAAAAAGATTCGATTGCAAGATCTAAAGATATACCTTCAAGCACTCACCTCCCCGGCAACGACGCCAGAAAGAGCTTGATGTCTACTACGCAACCTTCTTCTTGTAGACGTTGTTGGGCCTCCAAGTGCAGAGGTTTGTAGGACAGTAGCAAATTTCCCTCAAGTGGATGACCTAAGGTTTATCAATCCGTGGGAGGCATAGGATGAAGATGGTCTCTCTCAAGTAACCCTGCAACCAAATAACAAAGAGTCTCTTGTGTCCCCAACACACCCAATACAATGGTAAATTGTATAGGTGCACTAGTTCGCGAAGAGATGGTGATACAAGTGCAATATGGATGGTAGATATAGGTTTTTGTAATCTGAAAATATAAAAACAGCAAGGTAACAAGTAATAAAAGTGAGTGTAAACGGTATTGCAATGCTAGGAAACAAGGCCTAGGGTTCATACTTTCACTAGTGCAAGTTCTCTCAACAATAGTAACATAATTATATCATATAACTATCCCTCAACATGCAACAAAGAGTCACTCCAAAGTCACTAATAGCGGAGTACAAACGAAGAGATTATGGTAGGGTACGAAACCACCTCAAAGTTATTCTTTCCAATCAATCCGTTGGGCTATTCCTATAAGTGTCACAAACAGCCCTAGAGTTCGTACTAGAATAACACCTTAAGACACAAATCAACCAAAACCCTAATGTCACCTAGATACTCCAATGTCACCTCAAGTATCCGTGGGTATGATTATACGATATGCATCACAAAATCTCAGATTCATCTATTCAACCAACACATAGAACCTCAAAGAGTGCCCCAAAGTTTCTACCGGAGAATCAAAACGAAAACGTGTGCCAACCCCTATGCATAAGTTCATGGGCGGAAGCCGCAAGTTGATCACCAAAACATACATCAAGTGAATCACGTGATAACCCATTGTCACCACAGATACGCACGGCAAGACATACATCAAGTGTTCTCAAATCATTAAAGACTCAATCCGATAAGATTACTTAAAGGGGAAAACTCAATCCATTACAAGAGAGTAGAGGGGGAGAAGAAACATAAGATCCAACTATAATAGCAAAGCTCACGATACATCAAGATCATGCCAAATCAAGAACACGAGAGAGAGAGAGAGATCAGACACATAGCTACTGGTACATACCCTCAGCCCCGAGGGTGAACTACTCCCTCCTCGTCACGGAGAGCGCCGGATGATGAAGATGACCACCGGTGAGGTTCCCCCCCTCCGGCGTGAGTGCTTAGCAGGTCCCGATTGACTTTTGGTGGCTCTGAGAGGCTTGCGGTGGTGGAACTCCAGATCTATTCTGTTCCCCGAAGTTTTTAGGGTATATGGGTATATATGGGAGGAAAAAGTACGTCGGTGGACCTTCGGGCTGTCCACGAGGCAGGGGGCGCGCCCCACCCTCGTGGGCAGCCCGGGACTCCCCCGGCGAGCTTCCGGTACTCCGTGCGCTTCTTCTGGTCCAAAAAAAGTTCCGTGGAGTTTCAGGTCAATTGGACTCCGTTTGATATTCCTTTTCTTTGAAACACTGAAACAAGGGAAAAAACAGGAACTGGCACTGGGCTCTGGGTCAATAGGTTAGTCCCAAAAGTAATATAAAAGTGGATAATAAAGCCCAATAATGTCCAAAACAGTAGATAATATAGCATGGAGCAATAAAAAATTATAGATACGTTGGAGATGTATCAGCATCCCCAAGCTTAATTCCTGCTCGTCCTCGAGTAGGTAAATGATAAAAAGATAATTTTTGATGCGGAGTGCTACTTGGCATAATTTCAATGTAATTCTTCTTAATTGTGGTATGAATATTCAGATCCAAAAGATTCAAGACAAAAGTTCATATTGACATAAAAATAATAATACTTCAAGCATACTAACAAATCAATCATGTCTTCTCAAAATAACATGGCCAAAGAAAGTTATCCCTACAAAATCATATAGTCTGGCTATGCTCTATCTTCACCACACAAAGTATTTAAATCATGCACAACCCCCATGACAAGCCAATCAATTGTTTCATACTTTTGACATTCTCAAACTTTTTCAATCTTCACGCAATACATGAGCGTGAGCCATGGACATAGCACTATATGTGGAATAGAATGGTGGTTGTGGAGAAGACAAAAAGGAGAAAATAGTCTCACATCAACTAGGCGTATCAATGGGCTATGGAGATGCCCATCAATAGATAATATAGCATGGAGCAATGAAAAATTATAGATACGTTGGAGACGTATCAGTGACCTCCTGCTGCGCGGCGGCGACGACGGAGGCAGCCACGACGGCTTCATCCCTCGCATCCGCGGTGTGCCTCCGGCTCTTCCTCTTGGCCGACTCTCTTGCCCGTTTTTCGGGCGTCAGCGCCTTCTTTGGCTTGGGTGCGGCGGCGGTCTTGCACGGGGCACGAGGCTTGCCTTTGCCTGAGGGGGTGGTCGTCATGCCGGACGAGGCGAGGGAGGCGAGGCTGGCGGTGGCGTCGAGGTAGAGTTTGTCGTCCATGGCGGGTGTGGGGCGGGAGCGCGCGTGGGCGGGAGGGTTTTTAGGGGAAATGGGGGGGGGGGGGAATGGTGTTGGATGCCACCGAGCGGCTGATACGTCTCCAACGTATCTATAATTTTCGATTGTTCCATGTTATCATATTATCTGTTTTGGATGTTTAATGGGATTTATTATACACTTTTATATTATTTTTGGGACTAACCTATTAACCGAAGGCCCAGTGCAAATTGTTGTTTTTTTGCCTATTTCAGTGTTTCTCAGAAAAGGAATATTAAACGGAATGCAAACGGAATGAAACCTTCGGGAGAGTGATTTTTGGAACAAACGTGATCCAGAGGACTTGGAGTGGATGTCAAGAAAGAAGCGAGGAGGCCACAAGGCAGGAAGGCGCGCCTGCCCCCCTGGGCGTGCCCCCCACCCTCGTGGGCCCCTCGCAGCTCCTCCGACCTACTTCTTCCTCCTATATATACCCATATACCCCGAAAACAGGGGCAGCAAGGCACGTATTGTATTGTTGCCATCAAGGATAAAAAGATGGGGTTTATATCATATTGCTTGAGTTTATCCCTCTACATCATGTCATCTTGCCTAATGCGTTACTCTGTTCTTATGTACTTAATACTCTAGATGCATGCTGGATAGTGGTCGATGTGTGGAGTAATAATAGTAGATGCAGAATCATTTTGGTCTACTTATCGCGAACGTGATGCCTATATACATGATCATGCCTAGATATTCTCATAATTATACACTTTTCTATCAATTGCTTGACAGTAATTTGTTCACCCACCGTAATACTTATGCTATCTTGAGAGAAGCCACTAGTGAAACCTATGGCCCCCGGGTCTATCTTCCATCATATTATTTTCCCGTCAACTAGCTAACGTCGTTTATTTTGCAATCTTTACTTTCAATCTATATCATAAAAATACCAAAAATATTTATCTTATTATCTCTATCAGATCTCACTTTTGCAAGTGATGAGGACACAAACCTGGGGTAGGGAAATAGGCCTGACCTATACGTCCTACCTAAGGTCCTTGTCCTAAGAACAAAGAAGTTCAAGAATCAGAAGAAGGGATCCAGCAAAGGTGCCGAGTGAAGTCCACTCGACCTACCATTCACTCGAGGACCCCTCTTTATCCAGGTCACTCGACCATAAAACCACTCGACATATAAGAAGACCTAAAGCCGCTCTACGTAGCAACGGTCGGGCATTTACTCTTATATTTAATGATTATTTGTAGCACTTCAATACAGGCGTTACCTGTAGCGCCACCTCTTTATGTACATTGAATCCTGTGTAACGGAGGGGAGCTGGGGTCCTGGCACACTCTATATAAGCCACCCCTCCTCCAGGACAAGGGTTCGCACCCCTGTAACTCACACGCTTATAATCCGATGACCGCCTTGGGCTCGAGAGGCGTGGGGCTGTTACTTCCTCCGAGAAGGGCCTGAACTCGTAAAACTTGCGTGTACAACTCCTCCATAGCTAGGATCTTGCCTCTACATTCCTACCCCCATTCTACTGTCATACTTAGAACCACGACAGTTGGCGCCCACCGTGGGGCCGGTGTCTTAGCGACTTGTTGGAGAAGTTGCAATTTTTTTGATCCCCTTGATCATGGTTTCAGGCGGAGGTTTGGCTGAGGGCCGCGAGATCCGTCTCGGTGCGCTCGTGTTTGTCGTCGATGACTCCGCTTGGCTTCAGGAGGCTCCACTCGACGTCGACGCGCTCCCCGTCCGCGGGGCAACGCACTTTCGCGCGTGCGACCGCGGCGTCCTCCTGCGACAGCCGTCGACCCAGTATCGGTCGACTCCTGTGTCGTCCTCCCTCCCTGTCGCCCGCCGGCGCAAGCGTTCCGGTCGATCAAGGCTTCAGTGGTGGGTGAGGCATGCGGTGACTCGCCAGTCGGCCACCCCCCAAGTCGCGGCAATTGAGCCCAACGAAACTCTCTACGGCTTGTTCGATCTGTCGACTGGCTCCGCAGAGACTGCATCCGAAAAGTCGACAAAGAATGATCCCGCGGAGGTCCTGATGGTCGATGGACCTCGCAGTCCTCCCGGCTTCCCCTGCGCCGACGATGGTGATGGCGGAGGCGATCCGTCACATGTCCATGAGGAGTACCTCCCCGAGCCCCTCTCTCTGCAGCAGAGGGAAGAACTTCGCCGCCGGAACATGGATGGACTTCACACTCCTATAGTTGGAGAAACCCCCGAGGCCCGGGCCTTGGAGGACGCGCACCTGGCCAACCTGGCTGAGCGCACTCGACTGGAGAACCTCCAGCGCGTACTCGACGGCGTCTTGTGACAGTGAGTTCCGAGAATGCGATCGGCGTCAACTCTTTCCACCTCCGACTCAGGTATATCGAACTCCGATGCAGAATCTTACAGCTGCAGCTCGAATAGCAGAGTCAATTGATCCCTCCCAGTCAGAAGCTGGCAGAGGTCTAATACAGATCAGAGCTTTACTCCGGGCAGCGGGAGAACATAATACAGCTGTGTCATAGTCGTGGTATAGGATCCATAGCAGATCCGTTATGGCAGATATAGTCCAGTCGGCTCACAACCCAAGATCGCCCCCGAGGCGTGAGGGATGTGGAGACTGGCGTGATCAGTATAGAAACCGTGAGCAGTATGATCACCGACTCGATCATGATGATCGTCGTCGAGTGCCCACACCTCCCCCAAGGAGTGGGTCATACATGCCTCGGCAACATGATGACAGACGCCCTCACAGTGTTGGGCGAAGGATTCCAGTCGACCCCAGGGAGCCGGGCTTTTTTGCGAGATCTATTCTCGTTCAGGGTTTGGTCGACAGAAACAGAGCTCACCGGGAAGGTCATGATAGAGATTTACCAACCAGCAGCAGAGTGCATGTCTCAGGTCAAGAGTGCTTCAGGAGAGTCATCAGGGCCGCGGTGATTCCTCCCAACTTCAGGTTAGCGACTGGAGTCAGTAAGTTCACTGGTGAGTCCAAGCCTGACACTTGGCTTGAGGACTACCGAGTGGCTGTTCAGATTGGCGGCGGCAATAATGAAGTGGCCATGAAACACCTTCCTCTGATGTTGGAGGGCTCAGCCAGAGCATGGCTGAATCAATTAGCACCCAGCAGCATTTACAGTTGGGAAGATCTTGCCCGAGTGTTTGTCAGAACATTTGAAGGAACATGCAAACGGCCAGCAGGATTGACAGAGCTGCAGTCTTGTGTGCAGAAGACAAATGAAACTTTGAGGGATTATATCCAGAGATGGATCATGTTGCATCACAAGGTGGAGAATGTGTCTGATCACCAAGCAGTTTGTGCCTTCAAGGAAGGCGTCAAATATCGAGAGTTGAATCTGAAGTTCGGTCGGACCGGAGATATGTCTCTGATTCGGATGATGGAGATTGCCACCAAGTATGCCAATGGTGAGGAGGAGGATCGGCTCCGGAGTGGCAAGCACAAAACACTCGCCCATGAAACCGGAGGAGGAAACTCCAGTCGGAAGCAGAAGCGCAAAGCCGAGCCACCGCTCTGGAGAAACCTTAGCCGTGACTTAGGGAAAATCCAAAGGGAAGCCCAAAGGGCCATGGAACCCTAAGAAAATAAAAGACCAAGATGGAAATGATGTGCTGGATTTGCCATGCCACATCCACACAAAGAAAGATGAAGAGGGTAAAATCATTTACCCGAAGCATACCACTCGACAATGTCGGCTCCTAATCCAGCAGTTCCAAGAGAAAGAGCCCAAAGAGAAGGAAAAAGAGTCAGACAAAGTTGAGGACAAGGAGGAAAGTGATGATGGTTACCCTCACGTCAATTCCACTCTGATGTTGCTTGCTGATGTAGAGAGCAAGAGTCGACTGAAAGACATCAACAGAGAAGTGAACATGGTCGCTCCGGCGACACCCAGTTATTTGAAATGGTCTCAGACTGCTATCACATTCGACCAGTCCGATCACCCGACGCACATAGCCACCCCTGGGAGGTAGGCTTTGGTGGTCGATCCAGTCGTCGAAGGTACTCGACTGACTAAAGTTCTGCTGGATGGTGGCAGGGGCCTGAATATTCTGTATGCAGAGACGCTGAAAGGGATGGGCATTCCGATGTCCAGACTCAGTGAAAGCAATATGAGTTTCCATGGAGTCATTCCAGGCAAGAAGGCTGAATCACTTGGCCAGATTGCTCTTGATGTGGTTTTCGGTGATTCCAAGAATTACCGCAAAGAAAACTTGACATTTGAAGTTGTTGATTTCCAGAGTGCTTATCACGCTATTCTAGGCAGGCCAGCTTATGCACGTTTTATGGCTCGACCATGCTATGTGTGCCTCAAATTCAAGATGCATGGTCCTAAAGGTGTGATCACTATCACTGGCAATAGAAAGAAAGCAGAAGAGTGCTTCGGAAGGGTTCAAGATCGCCCGATCTTGCAGATGGCAGTAGTGGAATTGCAGGAGTATCAGAAAAATGCAGATCCGAGTGATTTGTTGCGAGCTAAAAGCCTGCCACGGACTCAGCATTTCAGTTGTCCGGTGAAATGAAACCGATTCATATTCACTCGACCGATCCCAATGCTGCTCCGACTCACATTTCAACAACACTCGACTCCAAATAGGAAGAAGCGCTCACCCAGTTCCTCCGTGAGAACCGGGACATCTTTGCATGGAAACCCTCTGACATGCCAGGTGTTCCCATGGGACTGGCTAAGCATCGTTTGCGAGTCGATCCAAAAGTGAAACCGGTTAAAGAACATCTTCGACGATCCGCCATACAGAAGAGAAAGGCAATCGGTGAAGAAGTGGCTCGGCTTCTGGCAGCTGAGTTTATTCGAGAGATTTACCACTCCGAGTGGTTAGCTAATGTTGTCATGGTCCCTAAGAAGGACGACTCACTTTGCATGTGCATTGACTTCAAGCATATGAATCGGGCCTGCCCGAAGGATCACTTTCCTCTCCCTCGCATCGATCAAATAGTCGATTCGACTGCGGGGTGTGAGCGTTTGTCCTTTTTGGACGCTTATTCCGGGTATCATCAGATCCGTCTGTATGGACCCGATGAGATTAAAACAGCTTTCATCACCCCATTCGGGTGCTTCTGTTATGTCACTATGCCATTCGGCCTGAAGAATGCTGGAGCCACATTCATGCGGATGATTCAGAAGTGTTTACTCACTCAAATCAGTCGGAATGTGGAAGCGTACATGGATGACATTGTGGTCAAGTCACGTAAAGGTTCCGACCTACTGGCTGACCTTGCTGAAACCTTTGCCAACCTCAGAAGGTATGATATCAAGCTTAATCCATCGAAGTGCACATTCAGAGTTCCGGGAGGAAAATTACTCGGTTTTCTCGTTTCCGAACGAGGGATCGATGCTAACCCCGAGAAAGTGGGTGCCATACTCCGGATGAAATGCCCCATGTTGTGCATGATGTCCAGAAGCTTACTGGTTGCTTGGCCGCCCTAAGTCGATTCATTTCTCGACTTGGTGAGAAGGCACTGCCTCTCTACCGACTGATGAAGAAGTCCGATAAGTTCGAGTGGACTCCTGAAGCTGATGCAGCGTTTGCAGAGCTAAAAGCTCTGCTTTCCACCAACCGATGCTTGCTGCCCCAATCAGCAAAGATTTATTCTTGCTTTATATTGCAGCCATGGACAAGTCGTCGATCTGATACTTACGGTCGGCGGAAAAAGAGGGAAAAGCTTATAAAGTTCAACGCCCAGTATATTATGTTTCTGAAGTTCTGACGCCGTCAAAGCAGAGATATCCACACTATCAGAAGCTTGTTTATGGGATTTACATGACCACGAAGAAGGTTGCACACTATTTCTCTGACCACTCTATTATAGTCGTCAGCGACGCTCCATTGTCGGAGATTCTGCACAACAGAGATGCAACTGGTCGAGTGGCAAAATGGGCAATTGAACTTCTTCCCTTCGATATCAAGTTTGAGGCGAAGAAAGCTATCAAGTCCCAAGCAATAGCAGATTTCCTCGCCTAGTGGATCGAACAACAACTGCCGACTCAAGTTCACTCGGAGCACTGGACCATGTTCTTTGATGGTTCCAAGATGCTGAATGGTTCGGGTGCTTGGGTGGTACTGGTATCCCCCCGAGGATACAAGCTCATATATGTTCTTCAGATTCACTTTGATTCTTCCAATAACGAAGCGGAATATGAATTACTCTTATATGGGTTACGTATGGCCATTTCACTCGGCGTCCGTCGCCTCATGGTCTACGGCGACTCAGATTTGGTGGTCAATCAAGTGATGAAAGAATGGGACGTTAGAAGCCCAACTATGGTGACCGGTTATCGCAATGCGGTGAGGAAGTTGGAAAAGAAGTTTGAGGGGTTAGAGCTCCATCATGTTCCCGATTGAAAAATCAAGCAGCCGATGATTTGGCAAAGATAGGTTCCAAGAGGGAAGCCATTCCCGATAGAACGTGTTTTTGGAACACATTCACACACCGTCGATTCAGAAGATCCTTTCCTTTGAAGAGCCCCCGCAGCCTAAGAGCGCCACAGATCCGACTGAAGTCGAGGTCCCAGCCGTGGTCGACCTAATCATGGAGGTTCTGATCATCACTCCCGACTGGACAGTGCCATACATCGCGTACATCCTTAGGAAGGAACTCCCAGAGGATGAAGAAGAGGCTCGACAGATCGTCTGTCGATCCAAAGCCTTTACTGTGATAAGAGGACAATTGTTCAGGGAAAGCGCGAATGGAGTCAGTCAGAAATGCATAACGCCAGAAGAAGGTCGAATGATCCTCAACGACATCCACTCGGGGACCTGTGGTCACCATGCGTCCTCTCGGGCCATTGTGGCTAAAGCATACCGAGCTGGATTTTATTGGCCACGAGCAAATGAAATGGCGAAAGATATAGTCGACAGATGTGAAGGCTGCCAGTTTTACTCTGATATGTCTCACAAGCCAGCGTCAGCCCTGAAGACCATTCCCCTTGTCTGGCCCTTTGCTGTTTGGGGATTGGATATGGTTGGACCGCTGAGAACTGGTAGAAGCGGCTTCACTCATGTGCTTGTAGCAGTCGACAAGTTTACCAAATGGATTGAAGCTAAACCTATCAAGAATCTTGAAGCCAGCACTGTTGTCAGTTTCATCAGAGAGTTGACATTCAGATATGGGGTTCCGCACATCATCATCACTGACAACAGGTCGAACTTCGATTCGGATGAGTTTAGAGCCTTCTGCGCTTCTCAAGGCACGCGAGTCGACTATGCTTCAGTCGCACACCCTCAGTCGAATGGGCAAGCAGAAAGAGCAAATGGCTTAATTCTCAAAGGACTGAAACCCCGACTGATGCGTGATCTCAAGCACGCAGCAGGCGCCTGGGTCGATGAACTTCCATCAGTTCTTTGGGGTTTGAGGACAACTCCCAATCGGTCGACTGGCCGAACTCCGTTCTTTTTGGTTTATGGAGCTGAAGCTGTTCTGCCAAGTGACCTGCTCCACAATGCACCCCGGGTCGAGCTTTTCTCTGAAGAGGAAGCAGAACAGGCCCGGCAGGATGCAGTCAACCTCTTAGAGGAGGAAAGAGAGATGGCCTTGATCCGGTCGACCATTTATCAGCAAGACTTGCGTCGATTCCATGCCAGAAACGTGAGGGGTCGAGCCTTTCAAGAGGGAGACTTCGTTCTTCGAGTGGATCAACAGAAGCCACACAAGCTCGCCCCTGCTTGGGAAGGCCCCTTCATTATCACCAGAGTTCTCCACAATGGAGCATACCATCTTTACAATGTCGAGCATCAGAAAGACGACCCACGAGCTTGGAACGCGGAGCTGCTCCGCCCCTTTTATACTTAAGTACTCACTCGGATGAGATGTAATAAGAAATACCTTTGTAGTTTATTTATCAAAGACAAGAGCTTTATAATCTTCCTAAACGATTGTTGTTGCTTTTGTTTACGTTTGAAATCCCCCAGTGGGTGACTTCGCTGCGAATCCGTTTCGCTCAAGTCTGAAAAATCCTACCGAGTGGTGAGCAAGCCTCTCACTCAGGGGCTTAGTTGCGTATCCGTTTCGCCTAAGTTCGAAAAATCGTACCGAGTGGTGAGCAAGCCTCTCACCCGGGGGCTTAGCTGCGAATCTGTTTCGCCTAAGTTCGAAAAATCCTACCGAGTGGTGAGCAAGCCTCTCACTCGGGGGCTTAGCTGCAGTCCAAGTACTCGCCTAAGTTTTGAAAAATCCTACCGAGTGGAGAGCAATCCTCCCACTCGGAGGCTTAGCTGCAGTCCAGCGCCTAAGTTTTGAAAAATCCTACCGAGTGGAGAGCAATCCTCCCACTCGGAGGCTTGGCTGCAGTCCAGTACGCGCCTAAGTTTGAAAAATCCCACCGAGTGGAGAGCAATCCTCCCACACGGAGGCTTAGCTGATCCAAGACTCGCCTAAGTTTGAAAAATCCCACCGAGTGGAGAGCAATCCTCCCACTCGAAGGCTTAGCTGTAGTCTAGTACTCGCCTAAGTTTTGAAAAATCCTACCGAGTGGAGAGCAATCCTCCCACTCGGAGGCTTAGCTGCAGTCCAGTACCCGCCTAAGTTTTGAAAAATCCTACCGAGTGGAGAGCAATCCTCCCACTCGGAGGCTTAACTGCAGTCCAGTACTCGCCTAAGTTTTGAAAAATCCTACGAGTGGAGAGCAATCCTCTCACTCGGAGGCTTAGCTGCAGTCCAGTACTCGCCTAAGTTTTGAAAAATTCTACCGAGTGGAGAGCAATTCTCCCACTCGGAGGCTTAGCTGCAGTCCAGTACTCGCCTAAGTTCAAAAAATCCTACCGAGTGGAGAGCAATCCTACCACTCGGGGGCTTAGCTGCAGTCCAATACTCGCCTAAGTTCAAAAAATCCTACCGAGTGGTGAGAAATCCTCCCACTCGGGGGCTTAGCTGCAGTCCAGTACTCGCCTATGTTTGAAACACGTCCCTATCCGCAAGGACGACGAGGTGCAGATCAACTGCAACCTTCTCTTTCGGAGCTACGCCACAAGTACAATGTGCGCTCCATCCCTATCCGCAAGGACGACGAGGTGCAGGTCGACTGCAACCTTCTCCTTCGGAGCTACGCCGCAAATACAATGTGCGCTCCATCCCTATCCGCAAGGACGACGAGGTGCAGGTCGACTGCAACCTTCTCCTTCGGAGCTACGCCGCAAATACAATGTGCGCTCCATCCCTATCCGCAAGGACGACGAGGTGCAGGTCGACTGCAAGACGTGCTTCATCCCTATCCGCAAGGACGATGAAGTGCAGGTCGACCGGAGTCTCCACCTCAGAGATGCATCTCAAGCACAAAGATTATTCCGAGTGAAGAACAAATTCCACTCGAAGGAAAACGCAAGCATATTCGGAAATAAACCAAGTTCGGATAAATCCTAAAGTTACGAACGATGGATCAAAAGTATTCGAGCATCAAGCCCGAAGAAGTTTAACGGTTACACAATCACTCGCATTCCGAGGCAAATAAAGGTGAAGCATAATGTTTTTCGGTCACGCATCAGGAGAAGGACTGGCGGATACGAGGTCAATGCTGTCTGCAATACGAGTGGCGGCATCAAGGAAGGTGTCCATGAAAGACTGGAAAGTGTGCCTCTTCGTGTTAGCAACCTTGAGTTCCGCCAGCTTGTCTTCTTTGACGTCCTTGAAGTGCACTCGGACCAAGGACAACGCAGCATCAGCGCCACAGCGAGCGGATGACTTCTCCATTCTTGCACTCGCTCGGGGATTTGATTCAGTCGTGCCATCAGGGACTCAAGATCTTGAGACAGTTCCGCCTGAGGCCAGAGTTCAGCATCAATCCGAGTCATCACAGCTTTCAGGCGGGCAAGATAAGCAACCGTGTTGTCCATGCGAGATTCCAACCGCAGCACATTCATCGCAACATCATCCTTGACTGGACAGTTTATGGTATCAAGACCCGTCTCGACCCGCCCAGTTTCTGCTTCAAAGTCTTGGCAAAACTCTGCACAGTCGAGTGAACGGTGAGTCGACGGTATAATTAGACTTGGTAGTCGACAGAAATAAGACAAATTAATCAGTACCTTCAAGTTTTAAGACCAGCTTTACAGCAAGCTGGCCCAGATAAGACTCCAGCTCGCCATTCTTGGCCTTGAGACTCCCAAGCTCGTCGGTCAGTTTCTCCTTGTCCTTCTTCAGTTGCTCGACCTCCCGATTGGCGTCAGAAACAGCAGTCTTCAGCTTGGAGTTTTCTTCTTCTAACTTGCCGACTGAAGCAAGCTTCTTGTCAGCAAGCGCTGTTTTCTCGCGCGCCTCCTTCTGTGCTGCAGCAAGATCCAGATCCTTCTTCTCCAAAGCCTGCTTCATTTTCTCTAAAGAAATAACATTCTTCAGACGGGCTTGGAGTTGGCGGTTTTCACTACATACATCTGCTCGAGTGGAGTCACTCGGTTCAAAAAATGGAAAGGAAAAGTGCCAGCAGTGGGATATACAGTTGGCGATTGGTTACCTCCCATGGCAGCTACTTCGTCATGAGCGGTCTTGAGATTCTTCTTGGCCAATTCCAGATCAAGGTTGACGCTGATTTGCTATTTGTTCATGGCAGAAAGTTGAGCCCAAAGATCACAAGATTTCTGCAGTTACAGCCATATCAGTCGACAGAGATAAAAAGACATCACAATGATAGCTACTCTAAGACTACCACCGAATCAAACATTCAACGGTAGTCTTGGGGACTAGACCCAGTGGGTGCACTTAGCGTGCCCCCACTGATTTTGCAAAAAAAAAGAGAGAGGTTTAGATTCTCAGACCACGCCGATCGCCTGCATCAACTATGGTCTCGGGGACTACATCCAGTGGGTGCACTCAGCGTGCCCCCACTGGTTTTGGTTCCACTCGGCGTGGTCTGCCCAGCTCGAGTTGCAAAAAAAAGTTCCTATTCTCAAACCACAGTTGACTGCCCGCAGTCAACTATGGTCTCGGGGACTACACCCAGTGGGTGCACTCAGCGTGCCCCCACTAGTGCAAAGATTCAGCTCGAATCAACACAAAGAGACATACAATTTCAAAACATCCACACCCCAGTGGGTGATCAGACAAGAATACGGCCGATCGGAAATCAACTAACCTGGACATTGGCTTGCAGAGCAGCTCCGGCGTTGAAGGCTACCTGACTAGCCTCATGCACCACTTTCATTTGTCCCATCACAAGATTCAACTGAAGAAGAGCTTCCTTGGCAGCAGCCGGTGGATCGTCCGGAGTTTGATATGCAGTAAAAAGTGATGAAGGCAGAGCAATCGAAGCAGCCGCCGGATCTGAAGCAGGGAGTTGTATCGGCGCAGCAGAAGTCTGAGCAGCTGATCCGGAGGGGCAATCAGTCGACAACGGAACAGCGAAGGTGACGTTGGTTCGAGCCGGATATGTCGATCTCTCGACCGTCGTCCCAGGCGTCACAGTCGACCGAGGAACCTGGACTTCGGGCGCCTTCCCGCCAAGTTCCTTGTCCTTCCTCCTCCTCCCTCTCAGCGGTACTTCTTCTTTATCGTCCGGGAGCACAACAACATCTCATGGAACTGCAATAAACAGAGAAAGCTATACGGATAACTGACAAACCATCCAGTCGACCAAATGAATTCGAATTAGGCAGACTTACTGGCTTTGGAGGTAACGGCGTCGTCAGCTTCCTCGTCGGCTGGAGTCTTGTCAATATCCATATCAGTCATAGCTGAGGTCGGGCTATACAGGTTCATCATCCACTCGGTCAGAACAATATAACCGGTCGGAACAGGAAAATCGGTCGAAACAAGAAAATACGAGAAGAACGTTTACCCAGAGGCAACAGGGACATCCATCTTGATTCTAGGCAAGGTCTTCCGAGCCTTCGAAGGATTTACTTTGGGATGCTTGGTGACCTTCTCAGTCAATTCTGGAGTCAAGAATCGAGCGTGCTTGTGAGATGGAGCACTCGACGCCACAGCTTTTCCGCGCCTGCTCGCGGGATCATGGCGCAGCTTGGATCGACGTTCAGAACGAGGCGGTGAGTCGGCCACTTCCTCATCGTTTGACTCATCGCTCTCGTCTTCATCATCGTCAGCTGGGGATTCCCACTCGCCGCTCTCCTCGGCACTGTCCTCGCCCTCTTGGTCTTGCTCCAGAGCTTGTTCACCATTGGGCATTGAATACATCTCCGTGTAGATCTGCAAAACAAGGGACCGATCATAAGTCAGTCGGATCAACAATCAGTCGGAAAATACGTTCAAGAATTCAGTTGTGATGACCAGACCTTGTCTGGCAGGTTACTGTCGCTGAAAGGGTCGACTCTCCTAGCGCCCCTGGGGTTGTCCTTGTTCCCGGTGATACCCATCAACCACTCGGCCACTGTTTTGGCCTCCACCTCCTCCAGATGAACCCGAGCAATGTCACCAACCCCGGAGTACATCCACATGGAGTGGTCACGAGCTTGGAGAGGTTGGATCCACCGACTGAGGAACACCTCGAGCAGGTCCATACCGGTGACACCTTGGTTGATCAGTTGGACTACTTTCTCGACTAGCATGCCTGTCTCCGCCTTCTCCGCAGCAGTCACTTTCAATGAAGATGGAGTTTGAACACGGTCAAAAGACAAAGGGGGGAGCCCGGTCGACTGGCCTGGGGTCGCGATATCCTGGTAGTAGAACCAGGTCGACTGCCAGGCCCTGACCGACTCCGGAATAGTCATCGAAGGGAAAGAACTCCTCTTCCTCTTCTGAATGCCCAAACCCCCACACATCTGAATAACGTGGGTCTTCTCGTCGTTCAAGTTCGCTTTCTTCACAGTTTGGGATCGGATGGTAAAGATGTGCTTGAAAAGACCCCAGTGCGGTCGGCACCCCAGGAAATTCTCACGCATGGAGACGAATGCAGCAAGATATGTGATGGTATTGGGGGTAAAATGGTGGAGTTGGGCACCAAAGAAATTCAGGAAACCTCGAAAGAAGGGATGTGGTGGCAGCGAGAAGCCGCGGTCGACATGAGTGGCGAGCACCCTGTTGCGGCTGCGGCTCCGTTTCCCCCCTCGGCAGACGCGCAGACTTATGGACGATCAGACCTAACTCGGCCATATCATCCAAGTCCTCCTGCCGAAGCAAAGATCGGATCCAGTCTCCTTGGATCCAACCCGACCAGCAGCCCCGAGCGATGAAGACCCCGATTCATCTTCTTGTTCTTCGCCGCCCCCGTCGCCTTCTTCGCACGCTCTAGCGCCGCCGTTTTGTCCTTCCCCATGGCGGCGGAGCAGCGGCGTCGATAGTGGATAGGCTGGACGAAGTGGAGATGCGAGAGGAAGAAGAAGGAAAATGGACGCGCACAGTGCAGACGCCTCGGCCCCGCCGCTTTTAAAGGCCTGCTTCCGAGTGGCTGACGCGTGGGCCCGAGCGATCCTATCAAATCCCCCAACAGTCGCACACGGGATACGTGGCGAAAAAGGTGGCACGGAAATCGAAACGTCCTATTTATCTACTCCACTTACCGTGGAGCGCTCCGCCTGGCGCGCTTCCACCAAAATTTTGAATCCCGTGAAATCCGGGATCCTTTACAACCGATCACGCCAAAGATTTCATGTCAGAGATATCACTCGACGGATGCCATTGTATAAACCAGTCGGCAATTTCTGAATCAATCAAGGCGACTGAAACGAAGCTGAAGTTCTAACAACTAGCCTCCACTTGGAGATAAAGACAAGGCAAAGCAAGAGCAAAAGAAAAGTCAACTCCATCCTTCTTTTTCACTCAAACCTTGATCCATTCGGGGACTAATGATGAGGACACAAACCTGGGGTAGGGAAATAGGCCTGACCTATACGTCCTACCTAAGGTCCTTGTCCTAAGAGCAAAGAAGTTCAAGAATCAGAAGAAGGGATCCAACAAAGGTGTCGAGTGAAGTCCACTCGACCTACCATTCACTCGAGGACCCCTCTTTATCTAGGTCACTCGACCATAAAACCACTCGACATATAAGAAGACCTAAAGCCGCTCTACGCAGCAACGGTCGGGCATTTACTCATATATTTAATGATCATTTGTAGCACCTCAATACAGGCGTTACCTGTAATGCCACCTCTTTATGTACATTGAATCATGTGTAACGGAGGGGAGTTGGGGTCCTGGCACACTCTATATAAGCCACCCCCTCCTCTGGGACAAGGGTTCGCACCCCCTGTAACTCACACGCTTATAATCCAGTCGACCGCCTCCGGGCTCCGAGACGTAGGGCTGCTACTTCCTTCGAGAAGGGCCCGAACTCGTAAAACTTGCGTGTACAACTCCTCCATAGCTAGGATCTTGCCTCTACATTCCTACCCCCCATTCTACTGTCAGACTTAGAACCACGACAACAAGTGGCCGTGAAGGGATTGACAACCCCTTTATCGCGTTGGTTGCTGCTACCTCTTGAGCATTGCCTTGGTTTTCCCTTGAAGAGGAAAGGGTGATGCAGCAAAGTAGCGTAAGTATTTCCCTCAGTTTTTGAGAAACCAAGGTATCAATCCAAGAGGGAAGCTACAGCGAGTCCCTCGCACCAACACAAAACAAATAAATCCTTGCAACCAACGCGATAAGGGGTTGTCAATCCCTTCACGGCCACTTGCGAGAGTGAGATCTGATAGATATGACAGGATAATATTTTTGGTATTTTTGCGATGGAGATGCAAAGTAAAATAAAAACAAAGTAAAAAGCAAAGGAAATAACGAAGTGTTGGGAGATTAATATGATGAAGATAGACCCGGGGGCCATAGGTTTCACTAGTGGCTTCTCTCAAGAGCATAAGTATTTTACGGTGGGTGAACGAATTACTGTTGAGCAATTGACAGAATTGAGCATAGTTATGAGAATATATAGGTATGATCATGTATATAGGCATCACATCCGAGACAAGTAGACCGACTCTGCTGCATCTACTACTATTACTCCACTCATCGATCGCTATCCAAAGCATGCATCTAGAGTATTAAGTTCATGAAAAGCGAGTAACGCCTTAAGCAAGATGACATGATGTAGAGGGATAAATTCATGCAATATGATAAAACCTCATCTTGTTATCCTCGATGGCAACAATACAATACGTGCCTTGCTGCCCCTCATCACTCGGGAAAGGACACCGCAAGATTGAACCCAAAGCTAAGCACTTCTCCCATTGCAAGAAAGATCAATCTAGTAGGCCAAACCAAACTGATAATTCAAGAGACTTGCAAAGATAACCAATCATACATAAAAGAATTCAGAGAAGATTCAAATATTGTTCATAGATAATCTTGATCATAAACCCACAATTCATCGGTCTCAACAAACACACCGCAAAAAGAAGATTACATCAAATAGAACTCGACGAGAGAGGGGGAGAACATTGTATTGAGATCCAAAAAGAGAGAAGAATCCATCTAGCTAATAACTATGGACCCGAAGGTCTGAGGTAAACTACTCACACTTCATCGGAGAGGCTATGGTGTTGGTGTAGAAGCCCTCCGTGATGGGTGCCCCCTCCGGCGGAGCTCTAGAACAGGCCCCAAGATGGGATCTCGTGGGTACAGAAGGTTGTGGCGGTGGAATTAGGTTTTTGGCTCCGTATCTGATCGTTTGGGGGTACGTAGGTATATATAGGAGGAAGGAGTACGTCGATGGAGCAATAGGGAGCCCATGAGGGTGGAGGGGGCGCCCTGGGGGTAGGCACGCCCCCCTACCTCGTGGCCTCCTCCTTTGTTTCTTGACGTAGGGTCCAAGTCTCCCGGATCATATTCTTCCTAAAAATCACGTTCCCGAAGGTTTCATTCCGTTTGGACTCCGTTTGATATTCCTTTTCTGCGGAACTCTGAAATAGGCAAAAAATAGCAATTCTGGGCTGGGCCTCCGGTTAATAGGTTAGTCCCAAAAATAATATAAAAGTGAATAATAAAGCCCAATAATGTCCAAAACAATAGATAATATAGCATGGAGCAATCAAAAATTATAGATACGTTGGAGACGTATCAGTTGCAGGGTTCTTATTTGTTTGTGTAGGTACGAGGCGACTTGCGTGTAGTCTCCTACTGGATTGATACCTTGGTTCTCAAAATACTTATGCTACTTTGCTGCATCACCCTTTCCTCTTCAAGGGAAAACCAACGCAGTGCTCAAGAGGTAGCAAGAAGGATTTCTGGCGCCGTTGCCAGGGAGATCTACGCCAAGTCAAGACATACCAAGTACCCATCACAACTATTATCCCTCGCATTACATTATTTGCCATTTGCCTCTCGTTTTTCTCTCCCCCACTTCACCTTTGCCGTTTTATTCGCCCTCTCTTTCCGTTCGCCTCTTTTTGCTTGCTTCTTGTGTGCTTGTGTGTTGGATTGTTTGTCACGATGGCTCAAGACAATACTAAATTGTGTGACTTTTCCAATAACACTTCGATTGCTCCTATTACCGATGCTGAATCTTGTGAAATTAATGCTGCCTTGTTGAATCTTGTCATGAAAGATCAATTCTCTGGTTTTCTACTGAAGATGTCGCTACATATCTAAACAACTTTGTTGATTTGTGTGACATGCAAAAGAAGAAAGACGTGGATAATGGTATTGTTAAATTGAAGCTATTTCCGTTTTCGCTAGAGATCGTGCTAAAACTTGGTTTTCGTCTTTGCCTAAAAATAGTATTGATTCTTGGAATAAGTGCAAAGATGCTTTTATCTCTAAGTATTTTCCTCCCGCTAAAATCATCTCTCTTAGAAACGATATTATGAATTTTAAGCAACTTGATCATGAACATGTTGCACAATCTTGGGAGAGGATGAAATTAATGATACGTAATTGCCCTACACATGGATTGAATTTATGGATGATTATACAAAATTTTTATGCCGGATTGAATTTTGCTTCTAGAAATCTTTTAGATTCAGCATGGGAGGCACTTTTATGGAAATCACTTTAGGAGAAGCTACTAAACCCCTAGATAATATTATGGTTAATTATTCTCAATGGCACACCGAAAGATCCACTAGTAAAAAGGTTCATGTGATAGAAGAGATTAATGTTTTGAGTGAAAAGATGGATGAACTTATGAAGTTGTTTGCTAATAAGAGTGTTTCTTCTGATCCTAATGATATGCCTTTGTCTACTTTGATTGAGAATAATAATGAATCTATGGATTAGAATTTTGTTGGTAGGATCAATTTTGGTAACGACGCTTATAGAGAAAACTGTAAACCTAGGCCGTATCCTAATAATTCCTCTAATAATTATGGTAATTCCTACAACAACTCTTATGGAAATTCTAATAAGATGCCCTCTGATTTTGAGACTAGTGTTAAAGAATTTATGATTTCTCAAAAGAATTTCAATGCTTTGCTTGAAGAAAAATTGCCTAAGATTGATGATTTGGCTAGGAACGTGGATAGAATTTATCTTGATGTTGATTCTTTGAAACTTATATCTATTCCACCTAATCATGATATCAATGAGTCTCTCAGATCTATGAGAATTTCCATTGATGAGTACAAAGAAAGAACCACTAGGATGCGTGCTAAGAAAGATTGCTTTGTAAAAGCGTGTTCTTCTAGTTTTCATGATAATAAGGATGAAGATCTAAAAGTTATTGATGTTTCCCCTATTAAATCTTTGTTTTGCAATATGAATCTTGATAATGATGGGACTGGAGATGAGTCAACTTTAGTTAAAAGGCGTCCCAATGGTTCGGAGTTTTTAGATCTTAATGCAAAAATTGGTAAAAGTGGGATTGAAGAGGTCAAAACTTTACATAGCAATGAACCCACTATTTTGGATTTCAATGAATTTAATTATGATAATTGTTCTTAAATAGATTGTATTTCCTTGTTGCAATCCGTGTTAAATTCTCCTCATGCTTATAGTCAAAATAAAACTTTTAGTAAACATATCGTTGATGCTTTAAAGCAATCATATGAAGAAAAACTTGAATTGGAAGTTTCTATCCCTAGAAAACTTTATGATGAGCGGGAACCTACTATTAAAATTAATATTAAAGATCATGAATGCTATGCTTTATGTGATTTGGTTGCTAGTGTTTCCACGATTCCAAAAACTTTGTGTGATGTGTTAGGTTTCCATGAATTTGATGATTGTTCTTTAAACTTGCACCTTGCGGATTCCACCATTAAGAAACCTATGGGAAGAATTAATGATGTTCTTATTGTTGCAAATAGGAACTATGTGCCCGTAGATTTCATTGTTCTTGATATAGATTGCAATCCTACATGTCCTATTATTCTTGGTAGACCTATCCTTAGAACGATTGATGCAATTATTGATATGAAGGAAGGAAATATTAGATTCCAATTTCCTCTAAGGAAAGGCATGGAACACTTTCCTAGAAAGAAAATTAAATTACCTTATGAATCTATTATGAGAGCCACTTATGTATTGCATACCAAAGATGCCAACACCTAGATCTATTCTTGCTTTTATGCCTAGCTAGGGGCGTTAAACGATAGCGCTTGTTGGGAGGCAACCCAATTTTATTTTTGTTTCTTGTTTTTTTTGTTCTGTTTAGTAATAAATAATTCATATATCCTCTGGTTATATGTGGTTTTATGTTTTAATTATTGTTTGTGCCAAGTAGAACCTTTGGGAAGACTTGGGTGATGTCTTTATGATCTTGCTGTAAAAAACAGAAACTTCAGCACTCACGAGATTAGCTGCCATTGTTTACTGGAGAGTGCTTTTAGGTTGATTCTTTTTGCAGATGATTAATAGACAAATTCCTCATGTCCAGAAATTTATTTCAGAATTTTTGGAGTTCCATAAGTATAAGTTTGATACAGATTACTATATACTGTTCTGTTTTTGGCAGATTCTGTTTTTCGTGTGTTGTTTGCTTATTTTGATGAATCTATGACTAGTATCAGAGGGTATGAACCATAGAGAAGTTGGAATACAGTAGTTTTAACTCCAATATAAATAAATAATTAGTTCATTACAGTACCTTGAAGTGGTTGTTTGTTTTCTTTCGCTAACGGAGCTCATGAGATTTTTCTGTTGAGTTTTGTGTTGTGAAGTTTTCAAGTTTTGGGTAAAGATTTGATGGATTATGGAATAAGGAGTGGCAAGAGCCTAAGCTTGGGGATTCCCAAGGCACCTCAAGGACAACCAAAAGCCTAAGCTTGGGGATGCCCCGGAAGGCATCCCCTCTTTCATCTTCGTCTATCGGTAACTTCACTTGAGGCTATATTTTTATTCACCACATGATATGTGTTTTTCTTGGAGCATCTTGTATGATTTGAGTCTTTGCTTTTAGTTTACAACAATCATCCTTGCTGTACACACATTTTGGGAGAGACACACATGAATCGGAATTTGTTAGAATACTCTATATGCTTCACTTATATCTTTAAGAGCACGGTGTTGGTTTTATTTTATAGAAATTATTGATCTCTCATGCTTCACTTATGTTATTTTGAGAGTCTTTTAGAACAGCATGGTAGTTTGCTTTGGCTATAAATTTGTCCTAATATGATAGGCATCCAAGATCGGTATAATAAAAACTTTCATAAAAAAGTGCATTGAATACTATGAGAAGTTTGATACATGATGATTGTTTTGAGATAGGAAGATGGTAATATTAGAGTCGTGCTAGTTGAGTAGTTGTGAATTTGATAAATACTTGTGTTGAAGTTTGCAAGTCCCGTAGCATGCACGTATGGTAAACATTGTGTAACAAATTTGAAACATGAGGTGTTCTTTGATTGTATTCCTTATGAGTGGCGGTCGGGGACGAGCGATGGTCTTTTCCTACCAATCTATTCCCCTAGGAGCATGCGCGTAATGCTTGGTTTTGATGACTTGTAGATTTTTGCAATAAGTATGTGAGTTCTTTATGACTAATGTTGAGTCCATGGATTATCGCACTCTCACCTTTCCATCATTGCTAGCCTCTTTGGTACCGTGCATTGCCCTTTCTCACCTTGAGAGTTGGTGCAAACTTCGCCGGTGCATCCAAACCCCGCGATATGATACGCTCTATCACACATAAACCTCCTCATATCTTCCTCAAAACAGCCACCATACCTACCTATTATGGCATTTCCATAGCCATTCCAAGATATATTGCCGTGCAACTTTCCACCGTTCTATTTATTATGACACGCATCATCATTGTCATATTGCCTTGCATGATCATGTAGTTGACATCGTATTTGTGGCAAAGCCACCATGCATAATTTGTCATGCATGCCACTCTTGATTCATTGCCCATCCCGGTACACCGCCGGAGGCATTTAGATAGAGTCATATTTTGTTCTAGTATCGAGTTGTAATCATTGAGTTGTAAATAAATAGAAGTGTGATGATCATCATTAATAGAGCATTGTCCCAAATAAAAAAAGGGGAGAAGGGCCAAATAAAAAAAGGCCCAAAAAAAGAAAATAAATAAAAATGGACAATGCTACTATCCTTTTTTCCACACTTGTGCTTCAAAGAAGCACCATGATCTATATGATAGAGAGTCTCTTGTTTCGTCATTTTCATATACTAGTGGGAATTTTTCATTATAGAACTTGGCTTGTATATTCGAACAATGGGCTTCCTCAAATGCCCTAGATCTTAATGAGCAAGCAAGTTGGATGCACACCCACTTAGTTTTTTTGGTTGAGCTTTCATACATTTATAGCTCTAGTGCATATGTTGCATGGCAATCCCTACTCCTTGCATTGACATCAATTGATGGGCATCTCCCTAGCCCGTTGATTAGCCGCGTCAATGTGAGACTTTCTCCTTTTTTGTCTTCTCCACATAACCCCCGTCATCATACTCTATTCCACCTATAGTGTTATATCCATGGCTCACGCTCATGTATTGCGTGAAAGTTGAAAAAAGTTTGAGATTACTAAAGTATGAAACAATTGCTTGGCTTGTCATTGGGGTTGTGCATGATGAGAGCATTCTTGTGTGTGAAAATGGAGCATGACCAAACTATATGATTTTGTAGGGATGAACTTTCTTTGGCCATGTTATTTTGAGAAGACATAATTGCTTACTTAGTATTCTTGAAGTATTATTATTTTTATGTCAATATTAAACTTTTATCTTGAATCTCTCAGATCTCAACATTCATGCCACAATAAAGAGAATTTCTTAGAAAATTATGTTAGGTAGCATTCCACATCAAAAATTCTGTTTTTATCATTTACCTACTCGAGGACGAGCAGGAATTAAGCTTGGGGATGCTTGATACGTCTCCAACGTATCTATAATTTTTTATTGTTCTATGCTATTATATTATCTGTTTTGGATGTTTAATGGGCTTTATTATACACTTTTATATTATTTTTGGGACTAACCTATTAACCGGAGGCCCAATGCAAATTGCTGTTTTTTTTCCTATTTCAGTGTTTCGCAGAAAAGGAATATCAAACGGAGTCCAAACGGAATGAAACCTTCGGGAGAGTGATTTTTGGAAGAAACGCGATCCAGAGGACTTGGAGTGGACGTCAAGAAAGAAGCAAGGAGGCCACGAGGCAGGGAGGTGTGCCTGCCCCCCTAGGTGCGCCCCCACCCTCGTGGGCCCCTTGCAGCTCCATCGACATACTTCTTCCTCCTATATATACCCATATACCCCGAAAACATCCAGGAGCACCAAGAAACCCTATTTCCACAGCCGCAACCTTCTGTACCCGTGAAATCCCATCTTGGGGCCTTTTCCGATGCTCCGCCGGAGGGGGAATCGATCACGGAGGGCTTCTACATCAACACCATAGCCTCTCCGATGATGTGTGAGTAGTTTACCACAGACCTTCGGGTCCATAGTTATTAGCTAGATGGCTTCTTCTCTCTCTTTGGATCTCAATACAAAGTTCTCTTCGATCTTCCTGGAGATCTATTTGATGTAATTCTTTTTGCGGTGTGTTTGTCGAGATCCGATGAATTGTGGGTTTACGATCAAGATTATCTATGAACAATATTTGAATCTCCTCTGAATTCTTTTATGTATGATTTGATATCTTTGCAAGTCTCTTCGAATTATCAGTTTGGTTTGGCCTACTAGATTGATCTTTCTTGCAATGGGAGAAGTGCTTAGCTTTATGCTCAATCTTGCAGTGTCCTTTCCCGGTGATGTTAGGGGCAGCAAGGCACGTATTGTATTGTTGCCATCGAGGATAAAAAGATGGGGTTATATCATATTGCTTGAGTTTATCCCTCTACATCATGTCATCTTGCCTAATGCGTTACTCTGTTCTTATGTACTTAATACTCTAGATGCATGCTGGATAGCGGTCGATGTGTAGAGTAATAGTAGTAGATGCAGAATCGTTTTGGTCTACTTGTCATGCGACGTGATGCCTATATACATGATTATGCCTAAATATTCTCATAATTATGCACTTTTCTATCAATTGCTCGACAGTAATTTGTTCACCCACCGTAATACTTATGCTATCTTGAGAGAAGCCACAAGTGAAACCTATGGCCCCCGGGTCTATCTTCCATCATATTATTTTCCCGTCAACTAGCTAATTTCTGTCGCTGTTTATTTTGCAATCTTTAATTTCAATCTATATCACAAAAGTACCAAAAATATTTATCTTATTATCTCTATCAAATCTCACTTTTGCAAGTGGCCGTGAAGGGATTGACAACCCCTTTATCGCGTTGGTTGCAAGGTCCTTATTTGTTTGTGTAGGTACGAGGCGACTTGCGTGTAGTCTCCTACTGGATTGATACCTTGGTTCTCAAAAACTGAGGGAAATACTTACGCTACTTTACTGCATCACCCTTTCTTCTTCAAGGGAAAATCAACACAGTGCTCAAGAGGTAGCAGCGGCGGGCCCGGGGAGAGGAGTAGGCGCGCACGCGCGTCCATCTTGTGTCTGCGCCGGCGCAAATCCGGCTCAAAATTAGGCCGGGAATGGGTCGGCCATGCGGACGCGCGTCCATTTGGGGCGTGATAACCCACAAGTATAGGGGAGCGCAACAGTTTTCGAGGGTAGAGTATTCAAACCAAATTTATAGATTCGACACAAGGGGAGCCAAAGAATATTTGTAGGTATTTGCAGCTGAGTTGTCAATTCAACTACACCTGGAGATTAATTATCTGCAACAAAGTGATCAGTAGCAAAGTAGTTTGATAGTTTTGATAGTAGTGACAACGACAACAGTAACGGTAACAGTGATAGCAGTAATTTTGTAACAAGTGTAACAATGACGATAGAAGTAATAAAGGATAAATTCATAGGCGTTGGATCGGTGACATGTTGGATGATATTCATCATGAGACAGTTATAACCTAGGGCGATACGACACTAGCTCCAGTTCGTCAATATAATGTAGGCATGTATTCCGTAAATAGTCATACGTGCTTATGGAAAGAACTTGCATGACATCTTTTTGTTGGGGAACGTTGCAGAAAATAAAAAAATTCTATGCTTTCAGCAAGATCAATCTATGAGTTCATCTAGCAATGAGAGAAAGGAGTGCATCTACATACCCTTGTAGATTGCGAGCGGAAGCGTTCAAGAGAACGGGGTTGAGGGAGTCGTACTCGTCGTGATCCAAATCACCGATGATCCTAGTGCTGAACGGACAGCACCTCCGCATTCAACACACGTACGGTTGAGGAAGACGTCTCATCCTTCTTGATCCAGCAAGGGGGGAGGAGAGGTTGACGGAGATCCAGCAGCACGACGGCGTGGTGGTGGATGCAGCAGTGATCTCGGCAGAGCTTCACGAGCTTCTCTGAGAGGGAGAGGTGTAGCAAGGGGAAGGAGGCGCCAAGAGCATGGATGCGGCTGCCCTCCCTCCCCCTTTATATAGGCCCCCTATGGGGCGCCGCCCCAGGAGATGAGATCTACAAGGCGGGCGGCCAAGGGGAGGCTTGCCCCCAAGGCAAGTGGGCGCCCCCGCTAGGGTTTCCAACCCTAGGCGCAGGGGGGCCCAAGGGGAGGGGCGCACCAGCCCACCAAGGGCTGGTTCCCCTCCCCACTTCAGCCCACGGGGCCCTCCGGGATAGGTGGCCCCACCCGGTGGACCCCCGGGACCCTTCCGGTGGTCCCGGTACAATACCGGTGACCCGAAACTTTCTCGATGGCCGAAACTGCACTTCCTATATATAATTCTTCACCTTCGGACCATTCCGGAACTCCTTGTGACATCCGGGATCTCATCCGGGACTCCGAACAACTTTCGGGTTACTGCACACTCATATCTCTACAACCCTAGCGTCATCGAACCTTAAGTGTGTAGACCCTACGGGTTCGGGAGACATGCAGACATGACCGAGACGCCTCTCTGGTCAATAACCAACAGCGGGATCTGGATACCAAGGTTGGCTCCCACATGCTCCTCGATAATCTCATTGGATGAACCACGCTGTCGAGGATTCAATCAATCCCGTATACAATTCCCTTTGTCAATCGGTACGTTACTTGCCCGAGACTCGATCGTCGGTATCCCAATACCTCGTTTAATCTCGTTACCGGCAAGTCACTTTACTCGTACAGTAATGCATGATCCCGTGACCGGACACTTGGTCACTTTGAGCTCATTATGATGATGAATTACCGAGTGGGCCCAGAGATACCTCTCCGTCATACGGAGTGACAAATCCGAGTCTCGATTCGTACAACCCAATGCAGACACTTTCGGAGATAGCCGTAGTGCACCTTTATAGTCACCCAGTTACGTTGTGACATTTGGCACACCCAAAGCACTACTACGGTATCCGGGAGTTGCACAATCTCATGGTCTAAGGAAATGATACTTGACATTTGGACAAGCTCTAGCTAAATGAACTACACGATCTTTGAGCTATGCTTAGGATTGGGTCTTGTCCATCACATCATTCTCCTAATGATGTGATCCCGTTATCAATGACATCCAATGCCCATAGTCAGAAACCATGACTATCTGTTGATCAACGAGCTAGTCAACTAGAGGCTTACTAGGGACACATTGTGGTCTATGTATTCACACGTGTATTATAATTTCTGGATAACACAGTTATAGCATGAATAACATGCAATTATCATGAACAAAGAAATAATAATAATAACCATTTTACTATTGCCTCTAGGGCATATTTCCAACAGTCTCCCACTTGCACTAGAGTCAATATTCTAGTTACATTGTGATGAATCGAACACCCATAGCGTTCTGGTGTTGATCATGTTTTGCTCTAGGGAGAGGTTTAGTCAACGGATCTGCTACATTCAAATCCGTATGTACTTTACAAATATCTATGTCTCCATCTTGAACATTTTCACGTATGGAGTTGAAGTGACGCTTGATGTGCATGGTCTTCTTGTGAAACCTGGGCTCCTTGGCAAGTGCAATAGCTCCAGTGTTGTCACAGAAGAGTGTGATCGGCCCCAACGCATTGGGTATGACTCCTAGGTCGGTGATGAACTCCTTCACCCAGATTGCTTCATGCGCTGCCTCCGAGGCTGCCATGTACTCTGCTTCACATGTAGATCCCGCCACGACACTTTGCTTGCAATCGCACCAGCTTCTTGCCCCACCATTCAAAATATACACGTATCCGTCTCGTGACTTAGAGTCATCCAGATCAGTGTCGAAGCTAGCGTTGACGTAACCCTTTACGACGAGCTCTTCGTCACCTCCATAAACGAGAAACATATCCTTAGTCCTTTTCAGGTACTTTAGGATGTTCTTGACCACTGTCCAGTGTTCCTTGCCGGGATTACTTTGGTACCTTCCTACCAAACTTACGGCAAGGTTTACATCAGGTCTGGTACACAGCATGGCATACATAATAGACCCTATGGCTGAGGCATAGGGGATGACACTCATCTCTTCTATATCTTACGCGTGGTCGGGCATTGAGCCGAGCTCAATCTCATACCTTGCAATGAGGCAAGAACCCTTTCTTGGACTGATCCATATTGAACTTCTTCAATATCTAATCAAGGTATGTGCTTTGTGAAAGACCTATGAGGCGTCTCGATCTATCCCTATAGATCTTGATGCCTAATATGTAAGCAGCTTCTCCAAGGTCCTTCATTGAAAAACACTTATTCAAGTAGGCCTTAATGCTGTCCAAAAGTTCTATATCATTTCCCATCAAAAGTATGTCATCTACATATAATATGAGAAATGCTACAGAGCTCCCACTCACTTTCTTGTAAACGCAGGCTTCTCCATAAGTCTCAAGATAAACCCAAACGCTTTGATCATCTCATCAAAGCGAATGTTCCAACTCCGAGATGCATGCACCAGCCCATAAATGGATCGCTGGAGCTTGCAGAACCTTGTTAGCATTCTCGTGGTCGACAAAACCTTCCGGCTGCATCATATACAGTTCTTCCTTAAGATGGCCGTTAAGGAATGCCGTTTTGACGTCCATTTGCCATATCTCATAATCATAGTATGCGGCAATTGCTAACATGATTCGGACGGACTTCAGCTTCGCTACGGGAGAGAAAGTCTCATCATAGTCAATCCCTTGAACTTGTTGATAACCCTTAGCGACAAGTCGAGCTTTATATATGGTAACATTACCATCCGCGTCCGTCTTCTTCTTAAAGATCCATTTGTTTTCTATTGTTCGCCGATCATCGGGCAAGTCTGTCAAAGTCCATACTTTGTTTTCATACATGGATCCTATCTCGGATTGCATGGCTTCAAGCCATTTGTTGGAATCTGGGCCCGCCATCGCTTCTTCATAGTTCGAAGGTTCACCGTTGTCTAACAACATGATTTCCAAGACAGGGTTGCCATACCACTCTGGTGTGGAACGTGTCCTTGTGGACCTTCGAAGTTCAGTAGGAGCTTGATCCGAAGTATCTTGATCATCATCATTAACCTCCTCTCTTGTCGGTGCAGGCACCACAGGAACATCTTCCTGAGTTGCGCTACTTACCGTTTCAAGAGTTAGTACTTCATGAAGCTCTACTTTCCTCCCACTTAATTTTTTCGAGAGAAACTCTTTCTCCAGAAAGGACCCGTTCTTGGCAACAAAGATCTTGCCTTCGGATCTTAAGTAGAAGGTATACCCAATGGTTTCCTTAGGGTATCCTATGAAGATGCATTTTTCCGACTTGGGTTCGAGCTTTTCAGGTTGGAGTTTCTTGACATAAGCATCGCATCCCCAAACTTTTAGAAACGACAACTTAGGTTTCTTTCCAAACCATAATTCATACGGCGTCGTCTCAACGGATTTAGACGGTGCCCCATTTAAAGTGAATGTAGCTGTCTCTAGAGCGCATCCCCAAAGTGATAGCGGTAAATCGGTAAGAGACATCATAGATCGCACCATATCCAATAAAGTGCGATTACGACGTTCGGACACACCGTTACACTGAGGTGTTCCAGGCGGCGTGAGTTGTGAAATGATTCCACATTTCCTTAAGTGCGTACCAAATTCATGACTTAAATATTCTCCCCCACGATCTGATCGTAATAACTTTATCTTTCGGTCACGTTGATTCTCTACCTCATTATGAAATTCCTTGAACTTTTCAAAGGTCTCAGACTTGTGTTTCATCAAGTAGACATACCCATATCTACTCAGGTCATCAGTGAGAGTGAGAACATAACGATATCCTCCGTGAGCCTCAACGCTCATTAGACCGCACACATCAGTATGTATGATTTCCAATAAGTTGGTTTCTCGCTCCATTGTTCCGGAGAACGGAGTCTTGGTCATTTTGCCCATGAGGCATGGTTCGCATGTGTCAAATGATTCATAATCGAGAGGCTCTAAAAGTCCATCGACATGGAGCTTCTTCATGCGCTTGACACCAATGTGACCAAAGGCGGCGATGCCACAAGTATGTGGGACTATTGTTATCAACTTTACATCTTTTGGCATTCACACTATGAATATGTGTAACATCACATTCGAGATTCATTAAGAATAAACCATTGACCATCTGGGCATGACCATAAAACATATCTCTCATATAAATAGAACAACCATTATTCTCGGATTTAAATGAGTAGCTATCTCATATTAAACGAGATCCAGATACAATGTTCATGCTCAAATCTGGTACTAAATAACAATTATTGAGGTTTAAAACTAATCCCGTAGGTAAATGTAGAGGTAGCGTGCCGACGGCGATCACATCAACCTTGGAACCATTCCCGACGCGCATCGTCACCTCGTCCTTCGCCAGTCTCCGCTTATTCCGCAGCTCCTGCTTTGAGTTACAAATATGAGCAACGGCACCGGTATCAAATACCCAGGAGCTACTACGAGCACTGGTAAGGTACACATCAATTACATGTATATCAAATATACCTTTGGTTTTGCCGGCCTTCTTGTCCGCTAAGTACTTGGGGTAGTTCCGCTTCCAGTGACCACTTCCCTTGCAATAAAAGCACTCAGTCTCAGGCTTGGGTCCATTGTTTGACTTCTCCCGGTAACTGGCTTACCAGGCGCGGAAACTCCCATGCCGTCCTTCTTGAAGTTCTTCTTACCCTTGCCTTTCTTGAACTTAGTGGTTTTATTCACCATCAACACTTGATGTTCCTTTTTTATCTCTACCTCCGCTGATTTCAGCATTGAATATACCTCAGGAATGGTCCTTTCCATCCCCTGCATATTGAAGTTCATCACAAAGCTCTTGTAGCTCGGTGGAAGCGGTGAAGGATTCTGTCACATGACGCGTCATCCGGGAGATTAACTCCCGGCTGAGTTAAGCGGTTGTGCAACCTGCACATCTTGAGTATGTGCTCACTAACGTAACTATTTTCCTCCATCTTACAATGAGGAACTTGTCGGAGACTTCATATCTCTCGACCGGGCATGAGCTTGGAAAACCATTTTCAGCTCTTGAACATCTCATATGCTCCGTGTTGCTCAAAACGCTTTTGGAGCCCCGGTTCTAAGTTGTAAAGCATGCCGCACCGAACGGAAGGAGTAATCATCAAGACGAGACTGCCAAGCGTTCATAACGTCTTGGTTCTCTGGGATTGGTGCTTCACCTAGCGGCGCTTCTAGGACATAATCTTTCTTGGCAGCTATGAGGATGATCCTCAGGTTCCGGACCCAGTCCGTATAGTTGCTTCCATCATCTTTCAGCTTGGTTTTCTCTAGGAACGCGTTGAAGTTGAGGGTAACGTGGGCCATTTGATCTACAAGACATATTGGAAAGATTTTAGACTAAGTTCATGATAATTAAGTTCATCTAATCAAATTATTTAATGAACTCCCACTCAGATTAGACATCCCTCTAGTCATCTAAGTGAAACATGATCCGAGTCAACTAGGCCGTGTCCGATCATCACGTGAGACGGACTAGTCGACATCGGTGAACATCTCCATGTTGATCGTATCTTCTATACGACTCATGCTCGACCTTTCGGTCCTCCGTGTTTCGAGGACATGTCTGTACATGCTAGGCTCGTCAAGTCAACCTAAGTGTATTGCGTGTGTAAATCTGGCTTACACCCGTTGCATTCGAACGTTAGGATCTATCACACCCGATCATCACGGGGTGCTTCGAAACAACGAAACTTCACAACAGTGCACAGTTAGGGGGAACATTTTCTTGAAATTATTATGAGGGATCATCTTATTTACTACCGCCGTTCTAAGTAAACAAGATGAAAAACATGATAAACATCACATGCAATCAAATAGTGACATGATATGGCCAATATCATATAGCTCCTTTGATCTCCATCTTGAGGCTCCATGATCATCTTCGCCACCGCATGACACCATGATCTCCATCATCATGATCTCCATCATCGTGTCTCCATGAAGTTGCTCGCCAAATATTACTTCTACTACTATGGCTAACGTTTAGCAATAAAGTAAAGTAATTTACATGGCGTTCTCAATGACACGCAGGTCATACAAAAATAAAGACAACTCCTATGGCTCCTGCCGTTGTCATACTCATCGACATGCAAGTCGTGATTCCTATTACAAGAACATGATCTCATACATCACATATATATCATTCATCATTCATCACAACTTTTGGCCATATCACATCACAAATCATATGCTGCAAAAACAAGTTAGACGTCCTCTAATTGTTGTTGCATGTTTTACGTGGCTGCAATAGGGTTCTAGCAAGAACGTTTTCTTACCTACGTAAAAGCCACAACGTGATTTGCCAACTTCTATTTACCCTTCATAAGGACCCTTTTCATCGAATCCGCTCCAACTAAAGTGGGAGAGACAAACACCCGCTAGCCACCTTATGCAACTAGTGCATGTCAGTCGGTGGAACCTGTCTCATGTAAGCGTACGTGTAAGGTCGGTCCGGGCCGCTTCATCCCAGAATACCGCCGAAGCAAAATAAGACTAGTAGTGGCAAGAAAGTTAACAACATCTACGCCCACAACAAATTTGTGTTCTACTCGTGCAAAGAGAACTACTCATAGACCTAGCTCATGATGCCACTGTTGGGGAACGTTGCAGAAAATAAAAAATTTCTACGCTTTCACCAAGATCAATCTATGAGTTCATCTAGCAACGAGAGAAAGGAGTGCATCTACATACCCTTGTAGATCGTGAGCGGAAGCGTTCAAGAGAACGGGGTTGAGGGAGTCGTACTCGTCGTGATCCAAATCACCGATGATCCTAGTGCTGAACGGACAACACCTCCGCGTTCAACACACGTACGGTTGAGGAAGACATCTCCTCCTTCTTGATCCAGCAAGGGGGGAGGAGAGGTTGACGGAGATCCAGCAGCACGACAGCGTGGTGGTGGATGCAGTAGTGATCCCGGCAGAGCTTCGCCGAGCTTCTACGAGAGGGAGAGGTGTAGCAAGGGGGAAGGGAGGCGCCAAGAGCATGGGTGTGGCTTCCCTCCCTCCCCCCCTTTATATAGGCCCCCTAGGGGGCGGCGGCCAAGGGGACGCTTGCCCCCCAAGGCAAGTGGAGGCGCCCCCCACCCTAGGGTTTCCAACCCTAGGCGCGGGGCCCATAACACACCAGCCCACCGGGGCTGGTTCCTCCCCACTTCAGCCCACGGGCCCTCCGGGATAGGTGGCCCCACCGGTGGACCCGGGACCCTTTCGGTGGTCCCGGTACAATACCGATGACCCCCGAAACTTTCCTGATGGCCGAAACTGGACTGCCTATATATAATTCTTCACCCCCGGACCATTCCGGAACTCCTCGTGACGTCCGGGATCTCATCCGGACTCGAACAACTTTCGGGTTACTGCACACTCATATCTCTACAACCCTAGCGTCATCGAACCTTAAGTGTGTAGACCCTACGGGTTCGGGAGACATGCAGACATGACCGAGACGCCTCTCCGGTCAATAACTAACAGCGGGATCTGGATACCCATGTTGGCTCCCACATGATCCTCGATGATCTCACCGGATGAACCACAATGTTGAGGATTCAATCAATCACGTATACAATTCCCTTTGTCAATTGGTACGTTACTTGCCCGAGACTCGATCGTCGGTATCCCAATACCTCGTTTAATCTCGTTACCGGCAAGTCACTTTACTCGCATCAGTAATGCATGATCCCGTGACTGCACACTTGGTCACATTGAGCTCATTATAATGATGCATTACCGAGTGGGCCCAGAGATACCTCTCCGTCATACGGAGTGACAAATCCGATCTCGATTCGTGCCAACCCAACAGACACTTTCGGAGATACCCGTAGTGCACCTTTATAGTCACCCGATTACGTTGTGACGTTAGGAACACCCAAAGCACTCCTACGGTCTCCCGGAGGTGCAAACTCTCATGGTCTAAGGAAATGATACTTGACATTTGGACAAGCTCTAGCTAAATGAACTACACGATCTTTGAGCTATGCTTAGGATTGGGTCTTGTCCATCACATCATTCTCCTAATGATGTGATCCCGTTATCAATGACATCCAATGCCCATAGTCTGTAAACCATGACTATCTGTTGATCAACGAGCTAGTCAACTAGAGGCTTACTAGGGACACATTGTGGTCTATGTATTCACACGTGTATTATAATTTCTCGGATAACACGCTTATAGCATGAATAACATGCAATTATCATGAACAAAGAAATAATAATAATAACCATTTTACTATTGCCTCTAGGGCATATTTCCAACAGTCTCCCACTTGCACTAGAGTCAATATTCTAGTTACATTGTGATGAATCGAACACCCATAGCGTTCTGGTGTTGATCATGTTTTGCTCTAGGGAGAGGTTTAGTCAACGGATCTGCTACATTCAAATCCGTATGTACTTTACAAATATCTATGTCTCCATCTTGAACATTTTCACGTATGGAGTTGAAGTGACGCTTGATGTGCATGGTCTTCTTGTGAAACCTGGGCTCCTTGGCAAGTGCAATAGCTCCAGTGTTGTCACAGAAGAGTGTGATCGGCCCCAACGCATTGGGTATGACTCCTAGGTCGGTGATGAACTCCTTCACCCAGATTGCTTCATGCGCTGCCTCCGAGGCTGCCATGTACTCTGCTTCACATGTAGATCCCGCCACGACACTTTGCTTGCAACTGCACCAGCTTACTGCCCCACCATTCAAAATATACACGTATCCGATCTGTGACTTAGAGTCATCCAGATCTGTGTTGAAGCTAAGCGTCGACGTAACCCTTCTGACGAGCTCTTCGTCACCTCCATAAACGAGAAACATATCCTTAGTCCTTTTCGTGTACTTTAGGATGTTCTTGACCGCTGTCCGGTGTTCCTTGCGGGATTACTTTGGTACCTTCCTACCAAACTTACGGCAAGGTTTACATCAGGTCCGTACACAAGATGGCATACATAATAGACCCTATGGCTGAGGCATAGGGGATGACACTCATCTCTTCTTTATCTTCTGCCGTGGTCGGGCATTGAGCCGAGCTCAATCTCATACCTTGCAATACAGGCAAGAACCCTTTCTTGGACTGATCCATATTGAACTTCTTCAATATCTAATCAAGGTATGTGCTTTGTGAAAGACCTATGAGGCGTCTCGATCTATCCCTATAGATCTTGATGCCTAATATGTAAGCAGCTTCTCCAAGGTCCTTCATTGAAAAACACTTATTCAAGTAGGCCTTAATGCTGTCCAAAGTTCTATATCATTTCCCATCAAAAGTATGTCATCTACATATAATATGAGAAATGCTACAGAGCTCCCACTCACTTTCTTGTAAACGCAGGCTTCTCCATAAGTCTGCATAAACCCAAACGCTTTGATCATCTCATCAAAGCGAATGTTCCAACTCCGAGATGCTTGCACCAGCCCAGGGCATATTTCCAACACTTTTGTCCTCCCTCCCGTGGCAGCGGGGTCCATATTGGAAACTAAGGGATATCAAGGCGGAGTCCTGGATTAGGGGGTGTCCGGATAGCCGGACTATAGCCTTTGGCCGGACTCCTGGACTATGAAGATACAAGATTGAAGACTTCGTCCCGTGTCCGGACGGGACTTTCCTTGGCATGGAAGGCAAGCTTGGCGTCTGGATATGTAGATCTCCTACCATTGTAACCGACTGTGTAACCCTAACCCTATTCGGTGCCTATATAAACCGGAGGGTTTTAGTCCGTAGGACGAACAACAATCATACCATAGGCTAGCTTCTAGGGTTTATCCTCTCTGATCTCGTGGTAGATCTACTCTTGTACTACCCATATCATCAATATTAATCAAGCAGGAGTAGAGTTTTAACTCCATCGAGAGGGCCCGAACCTGGGTAAAAACATCGTGTCCCTTGTCTCCTGTTACCATCCGCCTAGACACACAGTTCGGGACCCCCTACCCGAGATCCGCCGGTTTTGACACCGACATTGGTGCTTTCATTGAGAGTTCCTCTGTGTCGTCGCCGTCAGGAAGGATGCCTCATCCCGTCTTTAAAGACGGCACTGTTGCTAAAGAATCTTTGGCTGTCGGCCAAACTCTCCGGCTAGGCGGTTTTCTTATGACCGCCTATTCGGCCACCACGCCGACGATGACTTCTCGGGTCATCGAAAGCAATCTTCATGTTAACTCGGAGCTCGCTGAGCAGTTAGATCCGATGGAGCTCTCTTCCTTAAACGAGCTCTTGGATCGCATCACCGCCCTGGGAGTCGCTACAGACTATGATCAGATTGGGCCTAAAACCAATCTAAGAGAGATTAACTCTCCCCAGGTTACCCACCACGTTGCTGTGGTAGAGGAACAATACGGCGACCCTTCTTATATCTTAAGGACTAGCTACGTCCGGATTCCCGATCCCTCCATGCTAGATTCCCGCGGAGGAGAGGACGTCACTCAAGCCCTGAACCTAAAGTCAGGCAGCGGGCCAGATTCGTTGGACAACATCCAAGAATCCAAGCTTCCAAGTTCGGAAGCTCCTTGGCCCTTAAGTCTCAGATTGGGCGCGGTTCCGGATTCAATTCCACCCACCCACCCAAACATAAGTGACCTATCTCAAATTCAACAAGAGCCTGTAGAAACAGTACACCGTTACTGAGCCAGATTCCTCCTGGTTATGGACAGGATAAAGGACTGCCGCGAGGAGGACGCAATCTCATTCTTCTGCAATAATTGCATGGACAACGGGATCCTTAACGCTATAAGTCGCCGTGACATTACACGCTTTGCCGACTTGGCGTCCATAATCTGAAAATCTTGTATGCGATGGAAAGCGCTGGAAAACCGAAGCAAGATTTTGGGACAATTGACCTTGAATACAACCCCAATCCGAAATAAAAGGGTGCATCATCGCCGTGCACCGGGTTAAATACCAAAAGACAAAACCCTCTATAGGGCATGGAACCGTCTTGGAGGGATGGCTCAATGGACCCTGTAAAATTCATAGTACAGAGGGCGCCACTCCAACTCATAGCCTTAGAGCATGTTGGATACTACAGCAGGTGGCCAAAAGTGGCAAAGAGCTTCTAGCTCTAGAGCACCAACCCAGGGATACCAGTACGGTATTAACAGTCTTCGAGACTTTCGCATCAAATAATGTGCGAAAACGAACACTCCGTAGCCTTGCCGAAGTCTACCAAGCAGCAACAATACACCCATGGAGTGACACGGCTATTACCTTTAATGCCAGTGACGAACCTAAATTCCGAACAGCCCGAGCACCAGCCGCATTGGTCCTCAGTCCGATAGTGGACGGCTTTCGCCTTACCAAGGTACTCATGGACAGTGGCAGCGGATTGAACCTCATTTACGAGGAAACCCTCCGAAAAATGGAAATAGACTGGAACCGCATTGAGCGAAGCAGCACAACCTTTAGAGGAATAATCCCCAGTCGGGAAGCACGCTGTATAGGAAAAATCACACTAGATGTGGTGTTCGGCGCGCCGAATAATTAAGTGGCCCCGTTCAGCAGCGGATACCACGCTATATTAGGGCGAGAGGCATTCACAATTTTCCAAGCTATACCCCATTATGGGTACATGAAGCTCAAAATGCCCGGGCCCAACGGAATCATCACTCTTGCTAGTGACCCGGACATAGCACTCCGCGCCGAAAATAAGACAGCCGCACTGGCCCTTGAGGCACTATCCGAAGCCCTAGCGGCCGAGGAACTCACTGCGCTGCGCTCCACGGTGAATAGGGACGATGTGATACTCGATAAGAGATCCAAGTCCACTTCCTTCAAACCAACGGACGAAATAGTTAAATTCCAAGTCCATCCAACGGACCCTACAAAAACGGCCTCCATCGGGGCACAATTAAATCCTGATATAGACGCCGCACTAAGAGAATTCCTCTCGAAAATTGGGACATTTTTCCGGCACCCTTCAGACATGCCAGAATCCCACGCCGGCCAGCCGAGCACAGCCTAAACATCCTAAAAGGGTTCAAGCCAGTCAAACAGGCTCTTCGGCGTTTCTCCGAACCCAAGAGACATGCCATGGGATAGGAGCTAGCCAAACTATTGGAGGCCGGATTCATCAGAGATATAAAACACCCGGACTGGCTAGCAAACCTGGTGATGGTACCAAAGAAGGACAAATCCTGGCGCCTATATGTCGATTTCAAGGACCTCAACAAGGCTTGCCCAAAGGATCCCTTCCCCCTCCCCCGCATCAATCAAATCATCGACGCTACCGCAGGACATGATTCATTGTGTTTCCTCGACGCATACTCCAGCTACCACCAAATTAAGATGGCAGAGCCTGACCAAGCTGCAACGGCATTCATCACTCCATACGGCCCATTCTGCTTCAACACAATGCCCTTCGGGCTCAAAAACACCGGCGCAACATATCAGCGCATGATTCGTATATGTCCGCAAACCAGATCGGCAAAACAGTGGAGGCATACGTAGACGATGTGGTCGTCAAAAGCAAGCATGTCGAAACTCTAGTAGACGACTTGAGGCTCACATTCGATAATCTCTGAACATATGACATCAAGCTCAACCCGGGAAAATGTGTCTTCGGCGTACCGGCCGGAAAGCTCTTGGGCTTCATTGTATCCGGTAGAGGAATTGAAGCAAACCCAGCCAAGATCCGAGCTCTGTCACAATTGGATGTCCCAAAAGACCTCAAACAAATACAAAAATTGACTGGATGCGTGGCGGCTCTAAGCCGCTTTATCTCCCGTTTGGGAGAAAAGGCATTACCCTATCGCCTCCTCCGACGCACCGAACACTTCGAGTGGACGGATGCCGCCACGGTCGGACTCGAAGAAATAAAAGCCATATTGGCAACAAATCCGGTCCTGGCCACGCCCAACATAGGTGAACCAATGCTATTATACATCGTGGAAACTCATCAAGTTGTAAGCGCGGTGCTCGTTGTCGAACGAGAAACGGACGGAAACAAGTTCCCCCTTCAAAAACCAGTTTACTACGTGTCCACTGTCCTAACTCCATGCAAGTCACGGTACCCGCATGATCAAAAGATAGCGTCTGCGGTGTTTATGGCATCCCGAAGCTGCGACACTACTTTCAAGAGTGTTCAATAACGGTAGCCTCGAAGTACCCCTTAACGACATTATAAACAACCGCGCGACGGGCGGATTGCCAAATGGGCCATTGAGCTCCTACCGTTCGACATAACCTATAAGCCACGGAGAGCTATTAAGTCTCAAGTTTTGGCCGACTTAAATGCCGAATGGACGGTTGAACTCCCTAAAAATGCAGCGCATATTCCAACTGGATAATGCACTTCGACGGCTCCAAAATGTTGGCTGGCACAGGAGTCGGCGTCGTTAACGTCCCCAACCGGAGATACGATTCAATACATACTCGAGATAATGTATACGGACTCCAACAACGCAGCCGAATCGAGGCCCTTCTACATGGTCTCCGGATGGCGATCTCCATGGGCATTCAACGCCTAGAGGTGCGCGAGATTTGAACCTCGCGATATCCCAAATAAATGGAGACTTTGATGCCAAGGATCCGAAAATGGCAGCTTATCGCAATGCCGTCCTAAAAATGTCAGCTCGGTTTGAGGGGCTCGAATTTCACCATATAGCTCGGGATAACAACCAGGCAGCAGACGTGTTGGCACGCATCGGTGCAAAGCGCGATGCGGTCCCCCCCAACATCTTCCTAGAGAGGTTGTTTAAGCCATCCGTATTTTGGGAAGGAGATTCAGGAAATAACAACCCGGACCCAACCGCACTGCCCCACACCGAACATTCTGACATAGTTGGTGATTCTACCAACGAAATAACACCCTCAGCCCACGTAATAATGGCAGTCATTGCCCCGTGGACAGAACCATTCCTAGCCTACCTAACCAGGCATGAACTTCCCGAGGACCAAAACGAGGCCCGCTGCATAGTGCGGCGATCTAAAGCCTATAAAGTCCATGAGGGAGAGCTTTATAAGAAAAGCACAAACGGAGTCCTTCAAAGGTGTATCTTCGAAGAGGAAGGGCGGAATCTTCTGGCTGAAATTCATGCCGAACTCGGCGGGCACCACACCGCAGCCCGGGCCCTTGTAGGCAAGGCCTTCCGTACAGGATTCTATTGGCCGACGGCCCGGGCAGATGCTCAGGACTTAGTCCAACGATGCGTCGGATGCCAGCTCTTTGCTAATCAAAGCCACATGCCACCCACCGCCCTCAAAACTATACCCATCACCGCCCTTCAGTGCAGGGGCTTGACATGATCGGACCCCTTAAAGGGGAACCCACAAGCAAAAATACCCTCTGGTCATGGTGGATAAATTCACCAAGTGGATAGAGCCCAAGCCTGTCAAGACGGCCGAATCCGGACCGGTGATAGACTTCATATCAGGGGTCGTACACCGTTATGGTGTCCCCCATAGCATCATCACTGATAACGGCACGAACTTTACGACCGACGAGGTCAAACTCTGGTGCAAAAACATGGGCATCAAGCTCGACTACGCTTCAGTCTATCATCCTCAAACTAACGGTCAAGTCGAGCGAGCAAATGGTCTAATTATGAGCGGCATCAAACCCAGATTAGTGCGGTCCCTCAAGGAATCTAACACGCCTTTGGGTAGAGGAGCTCGACTCGCACTGGAGGCTGCGGACCACTCCGAATCGCACGACCGGATTCACACCATTCTTTATGGTATACGGCGCAGAGGCAGTTACGCCTGCGACATAATTCATGACTCACCTCGCGTGCGCATGTACGAAGAAAGAGAAGCCGAGCTCGATCGGCAGGATAGTTTGGACGCCTTGAAGGAGGAGCATGACGTAGCAAAAGCCTGTTCCGCATTTTATCAACAGCAGGCTCGAAGATATCAAAGCAGAGAAGTACGGGCCAAAACTTACAATGTTGGCGAGCTAGTTCTACGCCTGCCAGACAAGAAAAAGGACAAACTAAAGCCCAAATGGGAAGGTCCCTTTGTCATCGACCAAGTCCTGACCGGCGGAGCGTACCGTCTGCGAGATGCATCGGATAACCGACTCGAGTCGAACCCATGGAACGCAGCCCGTCTCTGAAGATTCTACGCCTAGCGCCGGATTCTGAGTTCGTCTCCTTCCTCTGTCCATATTTTATACTTTAGTTGTCTTCTATTTTTCTCCTTCTCCCTCCTTTTTCTCTCCAGCCTTTGAAGGCTCATTAGCGCATTGTTCGCACACACTTGACGCGCCATCCGCGCTCATTGTACCAGGGGGCTTCTTTCACAGAAGCTTAATTATAAGGGATTCATGCCCAATACATGTGTCACACTTCCGCATGTACCTTTTATTCACCATTTTATGCATAGATATGACTTAAGTTTTGGCCAAGCTGGGTTGCCTGGCTCCTGTGCTTACCCCTACGTTCCCGATTGTTCGGCTAGGTGGTAAAGGGAGCACCTCTGCGATTGTTACTGCCGGGTCAGCCGGATGTGTACCTCGGTAGGTGAAGCTGAAAGCTAGCGTTCTTAAGAGAATATTCGGTCGGTGAACTAAAAGAAGATTTCTTACCTTATTTATCTGCCCCAGATGTTTTTCTGCTTTTTCGCAGTCAGGACATGCACTTTAGGGCATGCCTCCTGTGGAAAGGAACCCCTAACGGAACTATTCTCCTGGAAGATGTTTCTTACTAACCATGTAATATAACATAACTAGTTGGGCACTTGTCTGATAAAGCACTAATGACCCCTACGCCTGGTCTCCACGCATGCCCCGGTTTTTATATAACCACGAGGGTATTCGGACACACTCCAGACTATTTGGTCCCGAGGTTGAAGTGAAAAGGTCCGCTATGACAAACGATCTACAATCCGGCTAGAAGGCATTTTACATGTCACCTTAAATTACATAGTCAACTTGACTGATTGTATTCCTCTTCAATGCCATCTAACAAGCTGTCTAGTTTACAGTCCTGCTGGGAATACTTTGCGGCCAATTCTACCTGGTCGTACACTAAGCTCACAGGGATATCCTTCCCATCTGGCCCCACAGGTCCGACCTCGGCCATGTGGTTTGGGTCAGCCTTCGTGTACCACGTCTTCACCATGGCCCAGGCCTCCCTGGCGCCTTTGACGGGCAGCCGATATCTTCCATAATTGGAAGTGCCGCCGCTCCTGGAGCCTCTCTGCAAGCTCCCCAAGGCCTTGGGCGGGGAGACAGATGGCCACAAGGCACAGGCGACGCCTTTCATCACTGCCGAACTCGTTTGCGGTTGTAAGACTTCGAAGAAGGTCACCCGTAGAACGGGCATTTCCTCTGCAGGAAGGCACTGTGAGCATACCCTCTGAGACATAACTCGTTAGTCGACTTCCTTGCCGAACTCTTTTTCAAAGTTCGTTTAAGCACTTACTAAAAATGTCGCGTCGAAGCCGCGATTCTCCTTAACGGAGTCGACATATTGGCACGAACATCCTTTAGCTCTTCACCCAGCTGGGTGTTGGCATCTTGGAGATTATTTTTCTCCTGCCTCACCCTCGTAAGCACGTTCTCGCCGGCCTTTAACCGGTGCAAGAGCTGTTGCTTGTCCGGATCTACCCTGGCGCCATCTGCAATGTTATTATCAGATCTATATACACGCTGCACTTCATAACATGCTTATCTTTTAAAAGCGTATATTACCAGAGGGGGTCTCCTTGGCTTCCCCTATCACGGCTTGTGCAGCCTCAAGTTGGGCTTTGCACTCTTCAAGCTCCTGGGACAGTTGGGTATTCTTCTCTGTAAGATCTTGCACAATAAATGATCCTTAAATCAGTTATTCTAACTATTTCAAGTCTCGGGCCACTTGGCATATTTAACTGTTAAATTTCCTCACTCGTATGTCTTTTACATACTGCTCCGTGGCTCTGGCTAGACCATCTTGAGCGGCACGAAGGTGCGCATCTCCGGAATTGAAGGCGTTCAACGCCTCTTGGGAGAAACATGTGTCACAAAGAATTGTCCGGCGGCACCTGTGATTCAGGGCACTCTCCACCTCTGAGTTGGTGGCGGACATTCTGTCGGCATCCTCTGTCGGAGGAGCATCCGACGCACGCCTCGTGTTCGCCTCCGCTTCTGGGCCTGGCTTTGAAGCCTGGCTGGCGGAGGCTCGATTGGCAACCTCTCCGGATATAGTCCGGCGAGCGCTCTTTTTCCTGAAGAGAGCACGAGCGTTAGTGTGCCTTCCGGAATAAAACCTGGGAATAAGGTGACACGCCATACCATTGCGCCGACGCTTCAATCCTGACCGCACTTCTTTTTAGCTTTCGGGCCGTCGCCTTGTTGGCTAGCCGCGCAGTTCGGCCTTCCGCCTCAAGGGCTCCCCCTGCAAAACACCGTTGTTATACGGTGATAAAAAATAAGCAAGGATGAATCATTCTCAAAGTATTGGGGCTTCGGTCTCAGTTACCTGCGAGGCTGGACGTATTCCGGGGTAATCGGCCGTAATGGCAACCAGGGCATTATCAATGCTCGGTGGTGAAATACCCGTCAATCAGCTCCACCGATATGTCCGGATCCTCTTGGGAGGCCGGATCGAGGAACCGTTCCGGATCTTCGGGTGGTGGAGGCAGGCTGTTTATATCCTTTACGGCCTGGCGCAGTTCCTGCGTCGAAATCACAAAATGAGATACTTGACTACGGGAATATGGATCGGATGGACAAAAGAAATGTCCGCATACCCAGCTTGGAGGATTGTTCATAGAAAACCCGTCCTGAGGATTGATGCGAAGAAATTCTTCCTCTTCTCCCTTGTACAATGCGGACAAGATCTTCATCAGATCGGCGACCGATCCCGGCCCCTTACGGCCATGGCGGGTGGCATCATCCTCCCGTTGAAATCCCACATGGGGTGGCCCCTATCGGAGCGGCTGCACCCCCCGCATAATGCATGTGGCCATGACCCCGATCATGGTCAGTCCGGAATGAGCCAACAACCTTATTCGGCTCATCAGGTAAAGGACGTCCCTGTCATTTTCCCTCTGAAGGCTCCGTGGACGCCAGCTTAGGCGTTTCTTCAAAGGAGCATTACTGAACTCCGGGAGGCCGATCCGAGCAGTGCGGTAGGAGGACATCTTCAGATAAAACCATTCAAGGCCAGTCTTGGACGCCTTCTTCGGGGTTCCGGATAGATATCCGTCCGGCGATGCGCCATAGTTCGCTCGCCCACTTGATATATCGACCCCTCCTGAGAACGGGGTACGAGGCAGAACAACCTCTTCCGCAGCGTGAAATGAGCCTCAATGCCCAAAAACAGCTCACAAAGGGCCACGAAGCCCGCAATATGCAGAATGGAGGCAGGCGTAAGGTTGTGCAACTGGAGGCCATAGAACTCAAGGAGCCCCCGGAGAAAAGGATGAATTGGAAATCCGAGCCCTCTTATCAAATAAGTGACAAGGCATACCCGCTCTCCTCGGGAGGGACTGGGGACACTCTCCGCTTGTTTTCCGCCCTTATAGGTGGCGAGTCCGGCTCGAACCGGAACCATGAAGGCTGGGGGAAGAAACCCCTTGGTTTGGAGCGTCACTAACTCGCTGTGCGGGACGGAGCATCTCTCCCAATCTCCAGGCTGAGGACTAGGAGGGCGAGAGGAGGAGCCGCGTCGACTGTCCATGATAGAATGGGTTTCTGTCAGATGCACTCCGATGAAAGCTCGCGAAGGGAAGGTGGTGTGATTCGGATCTAGATCCTCGTCTCTAATATAGGCAGCTCATTTGCTCAGCTAGGGGGGTAAATGTAAAAATACCCTGGCTTTTCGCATTCATTCAACACGTGGAAGATGGCCATTATTGGGCGTGGAAGCCAAGGAGCGCGTTATTTACGAGTAGCCAGACACTATTCAAACAGGTACACAGGATTTGGAGAAGAACCCGCCTTGCAATGTCAAAGACAATCTACACGCCGGACTCGTTGTCATTGAAGCCTGGTTCGGGGGCTACTGAGGGAGTCCTGGATTAGGGGGTGTCTGGATAGCCGGACTATAGCCTTTGTCCCACTCTGGACTATGAAGATACAAGATTGAAGACTTCGTCCGATGTCCGGATGGGACTTTCCTTGGCATGGAAGGCAAGCTTGGCGATACGGATATGTAGATCTCCTACCATTGTAACCGACTACTGTAACCCTAACCCTATTCGTGCCTATATAAACGGGAGGGTTTTAGTCCAGGGACGAACAACAATCATACCATAGGCTAGCTTCTAGGGTTTAGCCTCTCCGATCTCGTGGTAGATCTACTCTTGTACTACCCATATCATCAATATTAATCAAGCAGAGTAGGGTTTTACCTCCATCGAGAGGGCCCGAACCTGGGTAAAAACATCGTGTCCCTTGTCTCCTGTTACCATCCGCCTAGACGCACAGTTCAGGACCCCCTACTCGAGATCCGCCGGTTTTGACACCGACAGCCTCCTTTTAATAGAGAACCGGAACAAAGCATTAACATATAGTGAATACATGAACTCCTCAAACTACGGTAATCACCGAAAGAAGTCTCGGTTTTTGTCACTCCGGGGTTACCAGATCATAACACGTAGTAGGTGACTATAACTTGCAAGATCAGATCAGAACATGAATATAATGGTGATAATATAAACGGTTCAGATCTGAAATCATGGCACCCAGGCCCAAAGTGACAAGCATTAAGCATGGCAAAGTCATAGCAACATCAATCTTAGAACATAGTGGATACTAGGGATCAAGCCCTAACAAAACTAACTCGATTACATGTTGAATCTCATCCAACTCCTCACCGATCAGCGAGCCTACAAAGAAATTACTCACTCCCGGTGGGGAGCATCATGGAATTGGCGATGGAGAAGGGTTGGTGATGACAAAGAACAAAGATCCCCCTCTCCGGAGCCCCAAACGGTCTCCAGATATGTCCTCCCGATGAAGAACAGGAGGTGGCGGTGGCTCTGTCTCGTGGATCGCGATAAGTCTTTCTCCCTAAATTTTTTCTGGAAATATGTGATTTTGTAGTATCAGGGTTGGCGTCTACGGGGCCACCATGTCACGCTCAAGATGCGACCCTATCATAAAGGAACTCGAAGGTCCCACCAAGGATAGAAGAGCATCTTGAAGACGCTTTTGCAAGGTGGATATCATTACATCAAACGATTACATAATAGTTGGGGATACATACATAAGGCACAAACGCCCCAAGAATACATCAACATCATACAAGAGATCAACATCCGACTACGGATGAAACATAAACAAACTCAAACAATATCCACCACCTTTAGCCAGCTGCCGACTGGAACCTATCCCCTGATCGAAGAAGAAGTAGAAGAAGAACTCCAAAACAAGCAAACATCGCTCTCGCGTCAAGATCATCGGATAACCTATACCTGCAACTGATGTTGTAGTAAACTATGAGCCACGAGGAATCAGCAATCCCATTACCATGGGTATCAAGACTAGCAAAGCTTAATGGGGAAGGAAGGGGTAAAGTGGTGAGGTTGCAGCAGCGACTAAGCATGTATGGTGGCTAACTTACGAAGCAAGAGCAAGAAGAGGAGCTGAACAAGCGGACGTCAACTAGTAATGATCAAGAAGTGATCCTGCACTCCTACTTACGTCAAACATAACCCAAACACCGTGTTCTCCTCTCGAACAACCCCGAAAAGAGACACTCACGCATTACGCTACGGTTGGTGTATTTTAGAAGAGTTTACTTCAAGTTTACTACAAACAGATATTAACAAATTCCATCTCGCCACATAACCGCGGGCACGGCTCTCGAAAGTTTATACCCTGCAGGGGTGTCCCAACTTAGCCCATGATAAGCTCTCGTGATCAACGAAGGATATTCCTTCTCCCGGAAAGACCCGATCAGTCTCGGAACCCCGGTTTACAAGACATTTCAACAATGGTAAAACAAGACCAGCAAGACCGCCCGATGTGCCGACAATCCCGATAGGAGCTGCACATATCTCGTTCTCAGGGCAACACCGGATGAACACTACGTACGACAACCGAAGATACCCCAAGTTTCCTAGGGGCGGCACCGCAAGTGGCTCTAGTTTGGACCAACACTTAGACAAGCATTGGCCGGGGGGGGGGGGGCTAAAAAAAAGATGACCCACGAGAGAGCGAAACCCAAGGGAAAAGTAGGTGGTGGGGTGGCAAATGGTAAAAAAAAGGTTGGGCCTTCTTTGGAGGAGTTTTATTTAAAGCGAATCATCAAGGGGTCCTATAAATCACCCAACCGTGTTAGGGACGCAAAATCCGGGAACATAATACCGATATGACGGAAACTAGGGCGGCAAGAGTGGAACAAAACACTGCATAAGGCCGAGCCTTCCACCCTTTACCAAGTATATAGATGCATTAATAATATAAGAGATATTGTGATATCCCAACATAAACATAACCCAACATGGAGCAATCTTCATCTTCGCCTGCAACTAGCAACACTATAAGAGGGGCTGAGCAAAAGCGGTAACATAGCCAAACAACGGTTTGCTAGGAAGGGTGACAAAGGTTAGAGGTTCATGGCAATTTGGGAGGCTTGATAAGCAAGTGGTAGGTAACGCAGCAAAGCGATAGAACGAAGCAACTAGCATAGCAATGATAGTAATGAGATCCAAGGTGACGGTCATCTTGCCTGAAATCCCGCTAGGAAGAAGAACGAGTCCATGAAGAAGACAAACGGGAGTAGTCGAACGAATACTCACAATCGCAACATTACCGGAACTAAGAAGCAACACCGGAAATAAACAAACAACATGGTAAATGCACAAGCATAAACATGGCATGATGCACAATCAAGTATGATGCATGTCCGGTTTAATGAGGCATGGCATGGCAAAGTGCAACAAACAAAGCTTCAAGTTAAGTGGAGCTCAATATGCAACGAATTGCATGTTGACAAAACACCATATTGACATATTTAGTCTAATCTCGTTTAAGCTACCAAACAATGTTAAATGTTGTTAAACATGGCAAGATGTGAATCATAATTAAACTACCTATCTAGACAAGTTTAAATGAGGCCGGAAACAACAAACAACAATTCCGGAAAATCCCCATGTGCATATTTCGAATTTGGTACTGCTCTGCCCTAAAACATATTTTATTGTTGTTAAACAGGAAAATAAAGTCCACCATGTTAAACTAGGCATTTTTTCAACCCATTTACATATAAAGTTTATTTAAAACCGAGCTATGGTTATTTAGTTATGAAATAAAACATTTTAACATGGCCTTTGAGCAATTTAAACAAACAACATTGTTAACATTTTAAACATGGATGAGAGTTGGAAAATATGAAACTAGATGAAATTCTAAGCATTTTACATATATAAATTATTTACATATGATGCATGATTAATTAGTTATTAGATGCATGAACAGCAAGGGGTTTTCTGAAAAACTGCAGTTCTCTGATTAATTAGCAAATTCGTTCGCAGGAAAAAAACATGGATAGGGCCGAAACAGAGGCTGGCCCAACAGTTCACAGGAAGGGCTTGGGGGTTTCTCACCATGGGCCAAGCCTAGAACTGTGGAGAGGGCGCTGGTAGGCTGGTTGCTGGGCTTGGAGGCTGCTGGCCCAGGCGCTGGAGGCGCGGTCAGCGACGAGAGCATCGGCGGCGTGAGACTTGCAGGTCGGCGCGCGAGCCGGCAAGGAACTCCGGCGAAGGGTGGCGGATCCGGGTAGCAGGAAACGATGGGGATGGATGGATCCACCTCGGATCCGGCAAGGCAGGGATCCATGGCGCGAACAAGGCTCCTCCTATTCGTCCTGAAGACAGAGAGAGGCCGCGAGGTTAGGGAGAAGGAAGAACCAGGGAAGAAGGAGAGGGAGGCGACGAGGAGCTGCAGAAGGGCCTGCCTTGGAGCACTGGTGCTCGGCGACGAGCATCAGGGAGGCAGGAGGCCTCGGGCGGTTCATGGCGTGGTCACACGAGCAGCGCTCGCGTCCTGAAACTGACGAAGCGATGGAAGAGAGGGGGCTTCAGCGAAGAAGGGAACGGGGAAGGGAGTAGGGGCACGGCCTGGTGGTCGAGGACGCTAGCGGCGGTGTGCTCCGGCGAGGGACTTGGCCGGCGAAGAGGGATCGAGAGGAGGAGGAGGAGGTTGGCTGGTTGGGAGATCGGTGGAAGGCGCTGGTTGGGTGGATCGGGAAGGAGAATGCTTCGGCTTGTTGTGGTTGGTAGTGTGCAAATCGAGGGAGATGGTCGGATGGTGGCTGGTTGGATCGGGAGGGGATCCCGAGGGAGATGGTAGAGAGTGGCGGCGGCGGGGGATGGGAGAAGGGGAGCATTTTTAGGGTTGTCCAAAATAGACTAGGGGCGGACTATATATATGAAAAAGGAGAGACGTTTGGACCATCCGATTAAAATCGAACGGTGGAGAATAAAATACTTCTGGAGTCCAAACAAATAAACGAAGATACTTTAGGGATGTTTGGGGATGATCCGGATCCAACGGTCACAACAGCCCGGGTCGGGTTCGGAGAAGTTTACGGACGCGCGCGAGGGGGCTGCGAGCTAGCAAGAGAGGTTAGGTGGTCACGGTCAAGAGGGAAGCGAAAACCCGATTGGTCTCGTAATGGTCAACGAAGGCAAAGGGGGACGCGGCAACTACGAACGGGTGCAAACTTTATGAAAACATGCAGATGCAATGCACATGATGCTATGAGATGAAATGCATGACATGAACAAAATGCAAAACAAAGACAAAACCCAACCACGAAGGGAATATCATATCGCATCTCCGGAAAAGGCAAGAGTTGGAGTTACAAATATGGAAAGTTGTATCCGGGGCGTTACAACACTCCACCACTACGAGAGGATCTCGTCCCGAGATCTAGGATGGCACCGAGGGAAAAGGAAGAGGAAGATAAGAGGTAAAACTAAGTTGCTTCTTTGTAACGAAAGTGAAACCACGAACCTTGAGAGGTTGAGCAATTTAAAAGAAAGAGTACAACAGAGATGAACGAGATTGCAAACAATCCGTAGAAAAGAGGAACAAGGAGTATTACGAGAACTTGAAGGTTGAAAGACATGGAAATAAGAGCTTCACGAGCGAAAGAATATGACCACCTCAAAGATAATGAGATAGCCAAGGAACAAGAATGACAGAATTTGGACAACACTCCGGTAGAAAAGAGAAGAAAACTTGATGAGATGAAAAGATATTGAAGAGATGATACAACACTCCGGTTAAATGGATAAGCAAGAAAAGAACATGATCTTTACAAAACGAGGTGATGGCTGAAGAGGGCAACACCACAATGCCTCCGGAAACAAAGCATGATAGTTAGATAGTTGGAATGAATAGAACGAAGAATCACACCAACATCTCCTACCATAAATGAATTTGAAAGAGCATCCTTACGAAGTAGGATTGAACGGAGTTGTTTGAAAAACAACAATTGTAAGAATAAGCTTGTAGCGGGCTTATGGAAACATCTCAAAATTATGAGGTGAGCTTCTGCCACCAACGGAAACAAATGATTGGATTGATATCAACAAGGAGACGAGAAACTTATTTCACCAGGAGGACAAATGAAGAACTTGTGTTATTTATAAGCACCATAAATATCAACAATCCTTAGGGAAAGCTTTAGGTGAAATATAACCCAAGGTAACTTCAATGAAGAGATTGATGGATTTAAATACCTCATTCTTGACAACAAGTGAATCATGAAGCACGAGGAGAAATTGCCAAGGATGACATAACACCATCTCAAAAGATAAGGTAGAAAGAATTGCACTTCGGAATGCAAGATGAAGAATGCTTGAACTCCTCAAAACAAAACATGTGTTGAGCACCATGTTTATTTTGAATTATGGCTTGACGGATCATAACTTCGAGAGAAATATTGAAGAACAATTGAAGAATGAAAAGAATCCTTGACGAACCACCATGTAGAGCCTCCATGAAGAACTCCGGTAATGAAAGGATGATAAAAAGAAAGATAAGTTGAAAACACAGAGTGAAGCCTTGCGATGATTTAGATGGAGCTTTGTGACGAGATAAAGCGGAAAAACTTGGAACTCCAGAAAAGAAAAGATGAACAACTTAGAACCGAGAAATGCTATCATGAACAACTCCGGAATAAGGAATTGAATTTACTCAATGAAACAAGAATAGGAACTACATTATGCTCATCCTTCACCAATTAAATTGATGACAAGCAATGGATTTGGCATACTATTTATTCTCGTAGAAAGGATTAAGATAGATATGGCGCAAACTTGAATAAGGTATTCAGTGAACCACCAGAACGAATGAATTGATACGATAATCAAGGAAAAGAAATCTTGAACGAACCACCATAAGAATTGAAAATGAACGTAGCAAAGGCACAATTCACCGGGAAGAATTGGAAAATGAATGAAGATGCTTGAGAGAATTTAGATACAAGAGAATGAAGAGATCATGAACTGATTAGAGGATATTTGAACGATTCACCGATAAGATTTGGAGAACGGTAGCTACACACTGAGAGTGAAGAATTATGACATGATGGCCTTCGGAGGAAAGAAATGGAAAAAACTCATGAAATGCTCCGGATGGTTGAAAAGAATTCCCACAATCGCAAACAATTATGAGGGGATGGCATCAAACTTGAACTACACATCTTTGGAAGAACGGGTAAGGATTTAAGAGGAACTCTTCTTCGCTCTTCACATGCTGAGAATGACGCGGAGAAACACCACCAAATTGTTGAGAAACTCCGGAAGGATTAAAAGAGGAAAGGTTGAGCCAAAGATGAAAAGAGTTTGAAAGCGACCTTGGAGAAGGCATGTGACTGATGAAAATTCATTTTTACGTCAAACTTTGAAATGAATTTGAGAATAGTTCCAGGAAAATTAGAAGAGTCAGGTAAGATCCTGGGAAAAGACCTGTGGGTTAGGGCCCACTCAAAAGAAACATCGTTGAAGGATTGCTTGAAATAAAGATTGCACAGGTAGAATTAAATGGCTTGAATGAGATAACAACCTCAAAATAACTTGAATGGATCTGGAATGAAAAGACGAGCCTTCTGAGATATCTTCAACACTCCAGAACAAATGAATAGCGATAAGTGAATGATTAAGAGGTGCATCGGCAAAAGAAAGCATTTGCAACAAGGAAAGGAATATGATCAACACTGAAAGCTTGAATTAAATCCACCGGAAAAGAATATGAGAATGAAGAATGATGAACTTGGAGCTGTTGAGCATCTTCATGGGAAATCACCGGATAAGAACATTGAAAGAAAAGAATGAAGAGACTTCCCACAAATAAAATGATACATGATTAAGAAACCTTAGTCCTTGAAGAAAAAGGGTGGGAGGGCGGGAAACCAAAGGCAACTTGGGGACGGATGAAACGGATACCGCTGAGAAAAACTTAGAATTTATCTTGCGGATGTTGAAATGATCGGATCCACTTAAAGAGAAGCATGCCGGTTGGAAAAGAATTAACATGACGACCTCGATGATCAAGAAGGATTAGTATTCACATAGCAATATGAGAACATCGTTTAGGGAAGGTATGGATAAACACTTGACATCGAAGCAACTCGAATACCACAAATAAAACAAAACAAAGGATTTGGCTTGCAGAATAAGCCGAAACAAATACATATGATAGAGATTTACCCAATCCCATATCATGCATCTGTCGGAAAGATATTCTAGGAGCTACTTGAATTCCCACCTATAAACTCTCGAAACTTTCTGGTTATGCAATCTGGTGTTGGGGATACAGGGGACGCAATATATCTCACCCAAACTAACAATACCTAGATCCAGTTGTATCCATCCGTCAACACATAACCAAGAAAACTCCGGAAATCGTGTACCTCAACCTTCGAAAAGCATCCGTTATACAAGTTATGGCAATACTCCCGAACTCCCCAGTACTGGGTGGCGTCGAGGTTATCTCACCAACAACTGCATAAAAGAGATTTTCGATGTCGGCAAAACTCAGGTATTCCAGAACTGCAACGATAAAATTGTGACGACAACACTTCGGAGCTCAACTCCCCGGGACACTGCCACAACCCCTAAATGTCAGGAGGTACCAAGAACAATGTCCTCGTCACAAGACTATCAGAACAATCCCAAGATACCCGCGTGATCCTAAAAAAATTCGTGAAATTTGAGGAGAGGAAAGACAAAACATCTACGTCAGGAGGCCTCACCAGAGCGACGAAGGGACTGAGGAGTAAAAAGAATCCTACTCTCCGATATATATAGTCCTAAGACTCAAAATAGTTTTCTTCTAGACTCAACAACGGCCAACAATCAAGGGGGCTCCTATGGTCGGTCGAGGCTCTGATACCAACTTGTCACGCCCAAGATGTGACCCTATCCTAAAGGAACTCAAGGTCCCACCAAGGATAGAAGCGCATCTTGAAGACGCTTTTGCAAGGTGGATATCATTACATCAAACCATTACATAATAGTTGGGGATACATACATAAGGCACAAACGCCCCAAGAAAACATCAACATCATACAAGAGATCAACATCCGACTACAGATTGAAACATAAACAGAAACTCAAACAATATCCACCCTGCTAGCCCAGGCTGCCGACCTGGAACCTATCCCCCGATCGAAGAAGAAGTAGAAGAAGAACTCCAAAACAAGCAAACATCACTCTCGCGTCAAGATCATCGGATAACCTGTACCTGCAACTGATGTTGTAGTAATCTGTGAGCCACGAGGAATCAGCAATCCCATTACCATGGGTATCAAGACTAGCAAAGCTTAATGGGAAAGGAAGGGGTAAAGTGGTGAGGTTGCGGCAACGACTAAGCATGTATGGTGGCTAACTTACGAAGCAAGAGCGTAAAGAGGAGCTGAACAAGCAGACGTCAACTAGTAATGATCAAGAAGTGATCCTGCACTCCTACTTACGTCAAACATAACCCAAACACCGTGTTCTCCTCTCGAACAACCCGAAAAAGAGACACTCACTCTACGCACACGGTTGGTGTATTTTAGAAGAGTTTACTTCAAGTTTACTACAACCGGATATTAACAAATTCCCATCTGCCACATAACCGCGGGCACGGCTCTCAAAATTTTATACCCTGCAGGGGTGTCCCAACTTAGCCCATGATAAGCTCTCGCGATCAAGGAAGGATATTCCTTCTCCCGGAAAGACCCGATCAGTCTCGGAATCCCAGTTTACAAGACATTTCGACAATGGTAAAACAAGACCAGCAAGACCGCCCAATGTGCTGACAATCCCGATAGGAGCCGCACATATCTCGTTATCAGGGCAACACCGGATGAACACTACGTACGACAACCGAAGATACCCCAAGTTGCCTAGGGGCGGCACCGCAAGTGGCTCTAGTTTGGACCAACACTTAGACAAGCATTGGCCCGGGGCTAAAATAAAGATGACCCTCGAGAGAGCGACTCCCAAGGGAAAAGTAGGTGGTGGTGAGGCAAATGGTAAAACCAAGGTTGGGCCTTTGGCCGGAGGAGTTTTATTCAAAGAGAACTGCCAAGGGGGTCCCATAAATCACCCAACCGCGTTAGGGACGCAAAATCCAGGAACATAATACCGATATGATGGAAACTAGGGCGGCAAGAGTGGAACAAAACACTGTGCATAAGGCCGAGCCTTCCACCCTTTACCAAGTATATAGATGCATTAATAATATAAGAGATATTGTGATATCCCAACATAAACATAATCCAACATGGAGCAATCTTCATCTTCACCGCAACTAGCAACACTATAAGAGGGGCTGAGCAAAAGCGGTAACATAGCCAAACAATGGTTTGCTAGGAAGGGTGACAAAGGTTAGAGGTTCATGGCAATTTGGGAGGCTTGATAAGCAAGTGGTAGGTAAAGCAGCAAAGCGATAGAACGAAGCAACTAGCATAGCAATGATAGTAATGAGATCCAAGGTGCCGGTCATCTTGCCTGAAATCCCGCTAGGAAGAAGAACGAGTCCATGAAGAAGACAAACGGGAGTAGTCGAACGAATACTCACAATCACAACATTACCGGAACTAAGAAGCAACACCGGAAAGAAACAAACAACATGGTAAATGCACAAGCATAAACATGGCATGATGCACAATCAAGTATGATGCATGTCCGGTTTAATGAGGCATGGCATGGCAAAGTGCAACAAACAAAGCTTCAAGTTAAGTGGAGCTCAATATGCAATGAATTGCACATTGACAAAACACCACATTGACATATTTAGTCTAATCTCGTTTAAGCTACCAAACAATGTTAAATGTTGTTAAACATGGCAAGATGTGAAGCATAATTAAACTACCTATCTAGACAAGTTTAAATGAGGCCGGAAACAACAAACAACAATTCCGGAAAATCCCCATGTGCATATTTTGAATTTGGTACTGTTCTGCCCTAAAACATATTTTATTGTTGTTAAACAGGAAAATAAAGTCCACCATGTTAAACTAGGCATTTTTCGAACCCATTTACATATAAAGTTTATTTAAAACCGAGCTATGGTTATTTAGTTATGAAATAAAACATTTTAACGTGGCCTTTGATCAATTTAAACAAACAACATTGTTAACATTTTAAACATGGATGAGAGTTGGAAAATATGAAACTAGATGAAATTCTAAGCATTTTACATATATAAATTATTTACATATGATGCATGATTAATTAGTTATTAGATGCATGAACATCAAGGGGTTTTCTGAAAAACTGCAGTTCTCTGATTAATTAGCAAATTTGTTCGCAGGAAAAAAACATGGATAGGGCCGAAATAGAGGCTGGCCCAACAGTTCACAGGAAGGGCTTGGGGGTTTCTCACCATGGGCCAAGCCCAGAACTGTGGAGAGGGCGCTGGTAGGCTAGTTGCTAGGCTTGGAGGCTGCTGGCCCAGGCACTGGAGGCGTGGTCAGCGACGCGGACGAGCGCTCTGCTCGACCAAGCGAAGCAGGTAGCAGGGGTTGAAGAAGGAGAGCAGTGGCAGCGTGGGACTTGCAGGTCGGCGCGCGAGCCGGCAAGGAACTCCGGCGAAGGGTGGCGGATCCGGGTAGCAGGAAACGGCGGAGATGGATGGATCCACCTCGGATCCGGCAAGGCAGGGATCCATGGCGCGAACGAGGCTCCTCCTGTTCGTCCTGAAGACAGAGAGAGGCCGCGAGGTTAGGGAGAAGGAAGAACCAGGGAAGAAGGAGAGGGAGGCGACGAGGAGTCAGAGAAGGGCTCGCCTTGAGCACCGGGTGCTCGGCGACGAGCATCGTGGAGGCAGGAGGCCTCGGGCGGTTCAGGCGTGGTCACACGAGCAGCGCTGGCCCCGAATCGACGAAGCGGGCGGCAGAGCCTGCAAAGCCATGGCACGGGGTTGCTCCTGTGGACAGAGAAATTGAGAACAGAGAGAGGTGTGAGGCGATGGAAGAGAGGGGGCTTCAGCGAAGTAGGGAACGGGGAAGGGAGTAGGGGCACGGCCTGGTGGTCGAGGACGCTACCGGCGGCGTGCTCCGGCGAGGGACTTGGCCGGCGAAGAGGGATCGAGAGGAGGAGGAGGTTGGCTGGTTGGGAGATCGGTGGAAGGCGCTGGTTGGGTGGATCGGGAAGGAGGATGCTTCGGCTTGTTGTGGTTGGGCGGCGGCGCAAATCGAGGGAGATGGTCGGATGGTGGCTGGTTGGATCGGGAGGGGATCCCGAGGGAGATGGTAGAGAGTGGCGGCGGCGGGGGATGGGACAAGGGGAGCATTTTTAGGGTTGTTCAAAATAGACTAGGGGCGGACTATATATATGAAAAAGGAGAGACGTTTGGATCATCCGATTAAAATCGAACGGTGGAGAATAAAATACTTCGGGAGTCCAAACAAATAAACGAAGATATTTTAGGGATGTTTGGGGATGATCCGGATCCAACGGTCACAACAGCCCGGGTCGGGTTCGGAGAAGTTTACGGACGCGCGCAAGGGGGCTGCGAGCTGGCAAGAGAGGTTAGGTGGTCACGGTCAAGAGGGAAGCGAAATCCCGATTGGTCTCGGATTGGTCAACGAAGGCAAAGGGGGACGCGACAACTGCGAACGGGCGCAAACTTTATGAAAACATGCAGATGCAATGCGCATGATGCTATGAGATGAAATGCATGACATGAACAAAATGCAAAACAAAGACAAAACCCAACCACGAAGGGAATATCATATCGCATCTCCGGAAAAGGCAAGAGTTGGAGTTACGAATATGGAAAGTTGTATCCGGGGCGTTACACACCAGGTGGGGACAACCCACCTGGGCACGCTAGGAGAGGGGGGGGCGCCCTGGTGGGTTGTGCCCACCCAGGTGCCCCTCTCCGATCGATCTTGGCTACAGAAATTCTTATTTATTGCACAAAAATCCTCGCAAAGTTTCGTTCCGTTCCAGAACTTTTATTTCTGCACAAAAACAACACCATAGTAGTTCTGCTAAAAACAACGTCAGTCCGGGGTTAGCATCATTCAAATCATGCAAATTAGAGTCTAAAATAAGAGAAAAAGCATTAGGAAAAGTAGATACGTTGGATACGTATCAGGGCGGCGTATTGGGCTGCCTTTTGTGTCCGCGCCAACTCAAACGGACGCCAGCGGACGAAATGGGTCGCCCATTGGAGTTGCTCTTATGTACCCCCCACCCCCACCCCGCCGCCCCACCCGCACACAAATGTAGGAAAACTGAACCAGCACAAAAACCATCCTGATCAACAAAATTAGAGCAGGAGGAAACCAGCACATATGTCGATAGAATTTTTTTTTTGAGAAAAATGTCGACAGGAAGTGAATACCACCCCATGCGGGGTGGGATGCCCCCTTTTTTTCATCTCGGATTTTTCCATTTTTTTAGATTTTTTTCTGTTTTTTTTCTTTATATAATTAGAGATTACAGAGAATTTTAAAATTTCAATGAAATTGTGAATTTCGAAAAAAATCATAAAATGTTCGTAGATTCAAAAAATTTGTGATTATTATATTAAAAATGCATATTCAAAAACTGTTCATGGTTTATTAATGTTCCTAAAATAAAAAAAATCATGATTTTGAAAAAAAATGGTCTCATATTTACACAACGACCGTGAATTTGACCAAATGTTTGCGAACTCAAAAAGCGTTCATCAATGTTCATGAGAAAAGTTCATTGATTCAATAAAATTCGTTGATTCAGAAAATGTTCATGAATTCGAACAAAAAATCATGCATTTAAAAAAAGGTTTTTCAAACTAAAAAATGATCATGAATTTTAAAATTTGTTCCCCAAATACTAAAAATCTTCATTGGTTAAAATAATGATCACGAGTTTCGAAAACACATACCACATACAAGTGTAGGCAAAACCGAACTAACAGAAAAACCATCCAGATCAACAAAAATAGAGTAGGGAAACCCATACATATGTCAATAGAAAGTTTTTTTGAGAAAAATGTCGACAGGAAGTAATACCACCCCATGCGGCGCGGTATGCCCCTTTTTATTATATTTTTTGTTATTTATTTTGCTACCTTTTTGTATTTTAAATTTTCTGTTTTCTTCTTCATTAAATAATTTGAGATTACAAAAAATTAAATTTCAAAGAAAAATATTTAATAATAATAAAATGTTTACGTAAACAATCATGATATTTTTTTCAAAAAAATGCATGTTCAGAAACTGTCCATGGTTTTTAAAAATGTTCTGAAAATCAAAAACTCCTCGCGCCTTTGAAAAAATGATTGCGTATTTACACAATGTTCACGAATTTGACCAAATCTTTGCAAACTCAAAAAATATTCATGATTTTTTTTTTCATTTATTCAATATAATCTGTTTATTCTAAAAATGTTCATGAATTCGAAAAAAATAATGCATTTCATAAGAAAGGTTCATCAAAAGAAAAGAAATGATGGTAAATTTCAAAAATTGTTCCACAAATTCAGAAAATGTTAGCTGGTTCAAACAAATGTTTGCAACTTTCGAAAAGATATGCAGAGTTTCAAAACAATGTTCAAAAGTTCATGATTCGAACAAATATTCCTGATTTGAGAAAATTCTCACGAATTTGAAAATATGTTTGGAAAAGTAAAGAATAAATAAATTAAAAAGAAAGATAAACAAAGGTGGAAAAATGGAAAGCAAAAAAGAATAGTTAAAATGAAAATGACAAATTAACAGGAAAAACAAAGATGAAAAGAAACCAAAAAATAAAAATAAAAACACCGATCAGTTTATAGGACCTTCCCAAAACAGGACGGGGACTAATTGGGCCAGCCCAAAGTGTGCCTAGCGGTAAAGGGCAGGAGGGGTACGAACTGGATTAGTATCCATGTATCTACGAAATCACCAATTGAGGAGTACTCATTGCAAAGATCACTCTCACCTTTTCAGGTTGCGACAAGTGACGTGTTGCATGTGCGCCAGGTCGCAACCTTAGAGTTTTCCCTTTTTTCGTAGATCCATTTATTCAAAACATTTTATCTCTTAAACCGTGGGTCCAAATCTCGAACCGTTTTTATCATTGGATTCCTCGCGTCGAGATTTTCAAAACTAGATCCCATGTTGATAAGTTTTGATGAAATTTTTTTCATGAAAAAACGGACGACAAAATCGAACCGGGAGCACGGGTTTTTTCCCTTTCCGATGAGGCACGCCTGTGCCTCTCGCAAAATCACAACCGTGCCTCTCGCGGAAGACAAAAAAGAAAAGAAAACACGTTTTTTTTCGTTTCCAAGAGGCACGGCCGTGACTCTCGCGAAAGTACAACCGTGCCTCTCGCGGAAGGAAATGCGTTTTTTTCATTTTCAAGAGGCACGGCCCTGACTCTCGCGAAAGCACAACCGTGCCTCTCGTGGAATCAAAACCGTGACTCTCGCGGAAGGAAGAAAAAAATAAAAAGCGCATTTTTTCGTTTCCGAGAGGCATGGCCGTGACTCTCGTGAAAGCATAACCATGCCTATCGAGGAAGCAAAACCGTGACTCTCGCAGAAGGAAAAAGATAGAAAACGTGTTTTTTTGTTTCTGGGAGGCACGGCCGTGACTCCCACGAAAGCAAAACCGTGACTCGTGAAAGGGAAAAAAAATAAAAAATGTGTTTTTTTGCGCAAAAAAAATCAATTTTTTGGTCCAAATGTTAAGGAAAACCGGTGGAAAACTGAAACGTCAAAAAACCCCAGAAAAAACCGTTTAAAAGCCGAAAACGCGTGCGGAAAAAATAAAAATAAAACAAATCCGGAGGGAACGCCCAGAGCACGATATGTGACGAACGACTAAAAACGCGCCAAATGGTGTTGTTTATTGTGAGGCTTCCGAAGAAGCGCCGTTAACTAGTTGCTCCCATGTATCCATTGCAGTAGGCGCCAAATAGAACAAGCCACGAGAGGTCTAAAGAAGAATAACCTTGACAGGTAACCCTATATCTCGCTTAAAGCGAGAGTATGTACAATACTGGGCTAGTCTGTTGTTGCGCATCCTCGCTCCTTTGCTACTGCTGCATGATGCGTCCTTCGCTTGATTTTTTTTGTTTATTTGTGGCACCCGATTTAGAGTAACCGGTTTACCTTGCATTGCCAGCCCAGGGGTCAAGTCTTGTGACAACACACAACAACTTGATACATAAAACAACCGTTTTATTGATCTCTTGCAGATACATAGGTTCAGATATTACATGACAGTCAAGGCTAATCGGCACACACGGTGCGGCTGCACTTATGTACATTATTTAGAAGACATCTTGGGGGCCTCGACGATAAGGGAAACTCCTACTCGATAGCGGAACGACAAAGTAGCGGGACTCCACTCCACAAGCTCCCGGGACACGACCTAGATCGCGATGAACTGAACGACATCAACTCCTTGCAGGGCTTCTCCTGCATCTGGCATGACACGTCAAGTGAGTACTTTGAATGTACTCTCAAGCTCACAGTAAACAAAGAAAATACGACAAACAATAACAAGGCATTTAACAAGTTAATGCATGAGCATGAACATGAGACTATCTTCCATGAAGTGTGCGTGGATCAGGATCACGGTCTCTTGGACCAATATACCATCTCGTGTTACCTCTTAACCATCATCAACATCTTACCGTCATGATCACCACTCGATCATATCAAAACCAACCATAGTGATCCTCACAAGATCACCAACTTCTGCGCGTGCCATCTCGATGTTATTAAGTGTGCCGGTTATTTATTTCTGTTAACCCACAGTATGACCTACTATGAATTGTGTCCCTATCCAAGGACATCGCTATTGATAGATTATACACTGGTGACTCTAGTTCACCATCTTCATATCTTAAAACGGAGCCCTCAGAACTTTGCTGGCTGATACCTGCTCCCGCTCCCACCTGCTCCCTCCCGCCGGCGGCCACTCCGGCCCCGGCGTCCACTCCCCTTGGCATCGGCCGTCCCGACCGCGCCGCCCAGCCCGTGGCCTTGGCCATGGCCTCGTCTCCCCCACCCTCCGCCGCCGTCGGGCGCTCCCGCGAGGACAGATGGCTCAAGTCGAGCCCTTCTTCCGCCGGGTCGCCGCCCACCTACCGCCAGGTCCTCTGCCGCCCCCCCGCCGCCCCGGCGCCTCCCTCCCTGCTCTTCCCCTGTGCCGTCTTCGATGGGCCCGGCTCCGCCGCCTGCCCCGCGCCCACCTCTCCGCTCCGAGATTTGCCAAATGCCTGGGGAGGAGGTGGATGCGCGTGCGCCCTGGCAGGTGGTGGCGAGCCGCAAGCGGCCCCGGCCACAAGGCAGACAACCGGGCGCTGCCCTCGACGGCGTCCCGCCTAAGGCCGTCTTGGCTCGCGAGGGACTGCCCCGGTGCTTGGGTTCGATCCATCCCCTCTCCGACTGCAGGAAAGACAGTCGATGACATCGCTGCCGATTCTTCGCCACAAGGCCAAGTCTTGCTCTCCCCGGGCCGCGTCGTCCTCCGATGGATCGCCCCCTCCGCTCCGGCGCCGCGTCCCGGCTCCGGTCGCCGCGGATGGCCATCCCTCGTCCTCAGAATCCTTGGCCGCCACGCACACCTCTTCGGGCCTGCTCACGCTCGCGTCGGGCGCGTCTGGGGCTGCCGCACCCGTGTTCTCCGAGCCTGCCCAGGGCGCCGGTTCGTCCATGGGTCGCGCGTCCCCCGTGTCCTCCGGGTGGACAGTGGCGGCGTCGTCTCAGGCCGCCCTGCCGTCTCCTGCCACCTCGGCCCCCGCGACCTCCTCGCGACCCTCTTCGCCGTCCTCGGTCGCCTCCTTTGTTGCCACGCCGCTCTCCGGGCACCCAGCGTTACCATGCCGCCAGTGCTACCTCCCGCGCTCCCAGGAGGTCATTGAGGCGGAGCGCGCACTGGAGCGCGCGCTGCTCGTTATCGTGGCGGGATGCCGCACGGGCGTGTCGCGCGAGGAGGTTGCTGACGCCATTTGCTCCCAGTGTGATCTTGCTGCCGATGAGTTCTCCATCCATAGGCATGCTCCTGAAGACTTCCTCCTCTGCTTCTCCAACATGGAATCCCGTGCCCGTGTCGCCATGAGCCGTGTTCGCACCTCCCGGTTCAGGCTGATCTTCCACCCGTGGGGCCGCGAGGCCGGCTCTGAGCCCGTTAAGGCGCTCTTCCTCGTGTCGCTCGAGACCTTCGGCATCCCTGATCATGCTTGGCACCGGGCGGCCGCCGAGACACTGCTTGCACCGTTCTGCAAGGTCGAGCATCTTGCCCCCGAGACCCACAGCCTCGCCGACATGTCAGTCTTCCGTTTGAGTGCGTGGACTATCAACCCGGACGCGATCCCGCTCCTCCGAAACTCCTCTGCCAGCGACGACGCCGTCGAGCTGGACGCCGACCCGGATCGCGCTGAGCGCCTCGCGCTCGGGCTCGCACGTTTTCCCGTCCGGATCCATGTGGCGTCCTGCGTCGATTACCGCCGGCCGCCCCCGCCTCTGGCTCCGTCTGCTTCCGATGATAATGGAGCGGCGCGAGACTCGCCTCCGCTGCCGCCGCGCTGGCTGCAGCACCATCAGTTCCCCCCTGCTTGCTCTGGTGGCTCGCAGAGGCGCAATGGCCGGGGCGGCCGCCGGCGTGGCCGTCGCCAGGCGCACGTTCCTCCTCCGTGCCGGGGTTGGGAGGGAATCTTGGGGCCCCACCCAGGTGCTTTTCCCCCCGCTGACCGGGTCTCCGCGCGGCTACGATTGGGGCGCCCGTCTTGCGCTGGCCAGTGGTGGGCCACGTGATGCGCCATCCCCTGCGCTGGAGGCCAGCCCATCCGACCTCAGAACCGGCTGGGTCCTGTGTCTCCCGTGAGGTTTGCATTTCAAACGGGTCAATCGATGCAGCGCCTCGCTAAGACCTCACTGGGCCATCCCCATGAGCCCAGCCAGCCAACCAGCGCCGACACCACCCTCCTCCCGACTTTGGACTCTCGGCATGCGTGCAGGTGGAGTGCCTCGGGCCGGGCCCTGAGGCCCTACTCTGTTGCTGATTCGACCGACGCAGGGCGTCCGTTGGTAGCCAATCCCTCGCCTCCCCTCCCCCTGTCCCCACGCGGTCCCGATCCCGGGCCGACAGGGGCCCCACCTCGCTCCGTCGTGGCCTCTCCTGGCGCGCCCTCCGACCGCATGCACCGCGCCGATCCTGAGCCGTCGGCGGGCCAATCATGCATGGACATGGTGCTGCATGCTGCTCCCAACGGGCCGGTTGATGGCAGGTCGGCCCCACCGCCCATGCAGCCCATGCATGCCGCAGCGCATTCGCTACCGACGTAGATCTTTCATGCTTCGTCGAGGCCATCTCGGTCAGGGCGTCTTCGCTGCTTCCGGCGCCGAAACCTCGCCGTCGTAGGAAAGAGCTACCGGCCAACTTCACTCCCCGCCGAAGTTTCCGCATCGCGCGTGCGGACCAAGGGCTCAACTCCGAGATGAAGGCCAAGCGGGTTTTGCTTCGCCGCCTCGGTCTCATCTCAAGCGACGATGCGCCAATCTCCGACGAGGTGCTCGGCAAATACGCCCTCCTCTTCGAGCAGCCATTGGCGGTGGATGTGATGCAAGCTTTCGCGGATTTCTTCGGGTGGCAACTGCCCAGCTCGCTGCCTCCTCCTCCGGGCAGCTAATTGTAGCCTAGGGGCTGCCTCCGTCTCCGCTAATGTGCCCTCCTTCCCCATGGATTGTAACCTAAAGACAATTTTTTGGAATGTCCGCGGCCTTAACTCCGGCGCTAAGCGCAGCGCCGTCCGCAGCGTGATCTCCGCTGCCGCTCCTACCATAGTGTGTCTCCAAGAGACGAAACTCGCGCATGTCTCCGACGCCATTGTTTTGGAAACGCTCGGTCCGTCCTTTGAGGACTTTTACTTCCTCCCCGCGGATGGCACACGTGGTGGCATCCTCCTTGCTTGGCAACGATCTACCATCTCCCTCTCCAATCCCTCATTGGTGAGCATCACGTGACGGCCTTGGTCTCCCCTTGGCCGGGCGACGGGCATTGGTGGCTCACCGGGTGTATGGGCCTCAAGATGATGATGCCAAGCTTGAGTTCCTTGCCGAGCTGCACGACGTGCGCGAGTCCCGCATCGGCCCATGGCTTATCGGTGGGGACTTCAACATGATCACCTCGGCCTCGGAGAAGAACAACTCTAACATCAACCGCCGCACGATGAGCAGATTTAGGCGCTTCATCGCCGATGAGGAGCTTCGCGATCTCTACATGCACGGCCGACGATATACTTGGTCCAACGAGCGTGAGCCCCTACCCTTGTGCGCAACGACCGCATCCTTTGCACCTCAGGTTGGGAGATCGCCCACCCGCACTGCCTACTCCCCTGTCTCTCCTCCGCTTCCTCCGATCATTGCCCGCTCCTTGTTGACTGCGTGATCCGCCCTCCGGGAGCACGACGTTTCCACTTTGAGAGATTTTGGCCGAAATTAGAGGGTTTTCACCATGTGGTTGTGGAGGCCTAGGCCTCTACTCCGCCGGAAGCCGATCCCTTCAGACGGATCGTGACACGTCTCAAGGCGACGGCCAGGAGGCTTCATAGCTGGAGCGCCCGCACGATCGGCAACGTGTCATTTTAGCTTACGGTATCACGCGAGCTCATTGCGAGACTTGACGCTGCTCAAGATCTTCGTCCGCTTTCCCCCCTCGAGACCTGGTTTCGCCGGAAGCTCAAGGCGTCCTACCTTGGCCTTGCATCCCTCGAGCGATCCATCGCTAGGCAGCGCGTGCGGCTCGCTTGGCTCCGGAGCGACGACGCCGCGGTCTCCTATCTCAAGGTGCATGCGGCCCATCGCAAGCAGAGAAATCATATGACGAGCTTGCGCGTTGGCACCCAAATCGTCACCGACCATGATGAGATGACCGAGGCCGCCTTCACCCACTTCTCTAGCGCCCTTGGCAGCACCTCCGATCGGGACATCATGCTCGATCTTCATGCCCTTCGGGTGCCGCAGTTCGATCTTATTGCGCTTGATGCGCCTTTCACCGAGGAGGAGATTTGGAACGCCGTTAAGAGCATGCCGACGAGAAAGGCGCCCGGCCCCGATGGATTCACCGCCGAGTTCTTGGTTGCCTGCTGGGATACAATCAAGCCCGACTTTCTTGAGGCTTTCGGCAAGTTCCACGCCATGAATGGTCGTGGCCTTCAGAAGCTCAATGAGGCCCTTCTTCTGCTGCTGCCCAAACGTGCTGATGCACACTCCCTCTTCGACTACAGACCCATCAGTCTCATACACATCTTCGCCAAGCTGGTCACGAAGCTTCTTTCTCTCCGTCTCGCTCCTCGGCTGAGCACCATGGTCTCCACCAACCAGAGCGCATTTATTGCGGGGCGATGCATCCATGACAACTTTCTGCTCGTGCAGCAGACGGCTCGACTCCTACACAACCTGAAGGCTCCATGCATGCTTCTCAAGCTTGACATTGCTCGTGCGTTCGACAGTGTTTCTTGGCCATTCCTCCTGCAACTTCTGCAGCACCTGGGGTTTGGCCCACGCTGGCGTGAGTGGATTTCCATGCTTCTATCCACGGCTTCCATGAGAGTCCTCATCAATGGCCACCCAGGACCTCCGATTGATCACGCTCACGGCCTTCGTCAGGGTGACCCGGTCTCGCCCATGCTCTTCACCTTGGTCATCGACGTGCTGAACTCCATGCTGCTGCATGCGGTGGATCTTGGCCTCCTCCATCGCTTGACCACTCGTCATGCAGCTTCGAGCATATCCCTATATGCCGATGATGTGGTCATCTTTTGCCACCCGGACTCTCACGACCTCGCCATGGTTCGCAGGCTCCTCCACGTCTTTGGCCTCGCTTCTGGGCTGCGCACCAACTTTGACAAGTGCTCGGCCACTCCTATTCAATGCACCGACGATCACATTGCTGCTATAGCCGGGGAGTTACAATGCCCCGTCACTCACTTTCCCATCACCTACCTCGGGCTGCCCCTCTCAGTCCGCAAGGCCTCTTCGACGAGCTTGGAGCCGATCATTGACAAGCTTGGGAGCAAGCTCTCCACATGGCGGGCGTCTATGCTATCCAAGGGAGACCGCCTATCCCTTGTGCGCCACGTCCTTAGTGCCATCCCCACGCACTTCCTCATGGCCATCGCCTTCAGCAGCACTGCCATCAAGAAGGTGAACCGGATCATCCGTGGATTCCTATGGGCTGGATCGGATAAGGCCAATGGGGCCGCGGTTTTGTCAATCGGCAGCGTGTGTGCCGACCGATCTCCCTCGGTGGCCTTGGCATCCGTGACATCCAGCGTACGGGCATCTCTCTCCGCGTTCGCTGGCTATGGCTGCAACGCACCGATGCTACTCGCCCGTGGAGCCACCTTCACATCCCCCACGATGCGGACGCGAAGTGCTATTTTCGAGCCTCCACGACTTGGCAATCGGGAGCAGGAGATTCTTGCCGATTCTGGACCGACCATTGGATCTCTGGCAGGTCCGTGGCCAAGATTGCCCCTCATTCTCGCTCTTGTCCCGAGGCGCATTCGGAAGGAGAGATGCGTGCGAGATGGGCTGCAGCAGCGCTTCTGGTGCAGGATATCCGAGGTGCGCCGAGCCGCGGCCATGGTGCAATACATCGAACTATGGCGTTTGGTGAGACACATTGAGCTCTCTAGCGAGCCGGACACGCTACGCTGGCGTTGGACCCCCTCTGCTACATACACGGCAAGCTCCTGCTACAAGGCTCTATTCTTTGGAGCCTGTGAAGACCCCTTCTGGCGGCTCACTTGGCGGCCTTGGGCTCCTCTACGCGTCAAATTCTTCCTGTGGTTGGCCATGCAAAACCGTTGCTGGACCGCGGAGCGCCTGGCTCGCCGCGGATTACGCCACAATGACGTCTGCGTCTTGTGTGACCAGGAGGATGAGGCCATGCACCACCTTCTTACCGGATTCTCTTTCTCTCGCCAAGTTTGGCACGAGATCCTACACTGGGCACGCGTGCCCATTAGCCTCCCGGACCACGACACGCCATTTCAATTGTGGTGGCAATCCTCACTCGACCTCGCGCCCACTTCCATGCGCAAGGTCCTATCCTCCCTCATCATCCTCTCCGCCTGGTTGATTTGGAAGCAGTGAAATGCTTGCATCTTTGACGGAGCGACGCCATCGATTACCTTCACCTTCGACACCATCAAGGACGAGGCACGTCTATGGGCCAAGGCGGGCGCTACCGAACTGCAAAACATTATCCCCGGCGCGTAGTCTCTAGTTTCTAGCCTTGGGGCCGGGCATACCCCTTTCTGTTATGCTCCTTCGCTTGTTCACCATGCCTAGTGCGCACGTGGCCTTGTAAGCGTTGTAATCCCATGCTTGTACTCTCCTTCTATCAATACAAAGATACGCAGCTTGCGTATTCGCGAAAAAAAAAGATAGATTATACACTCTGCAGAGGTTAGTACACTATGCCCTCACCACGGAATTCATGGCCTCGTGCTCCCATTCGGGTGGACCAACGACATTCCGACAAAACCGACCTATTGCATGACATTCTCGCGGCCACTCCGACAAACTCCCCTTTAGGCTAAGTCATGAATGGCCCTGATGCCAACTCTTGACATCTGCGACCTTTGTGGGCGGCCACCGTCGTGGAAAAAACTAATACAAACGGTCCCAAACGGGGACATTGGTACCATACAACTTGGGCACACAAGGTTATTTCTGCCTACCAGGCTAGGGTAGCGCCGACACATAACCTTTCCTAGTTGGAGGCACCGGCTAGAGGCATGAAGATAGACCGAATTAGGGCCTCCCCATCCAGGCAAGTGTGGTTGCACCGGTGAGCTTGATTCGGTGGCACCATGACTCGATCAACAGTTGTTCAAGTTCAATTAACATCAGGTTTAACTTGAATGAATATGATTCAAGCCATAGTATGAAATGAGGTGCACGGGGTCATGATAATATGAATATGAGTAACGAATGCATCGTACTTCAATAAGAGCATATGACATGATCTCTACTACACACAATAACAAGATGGCATACCCTCTACTGCATAATAACAATATGACATGTAACAACTATAATGCAATAAGTTTTATATACTAGATCATTTTAATAATGAAGCATATAATGAATTCAATTCAAATAAAACCATTGCCATTGCAATGCCATGCTTGCATATGAATGTTGTGGCTTGCCTTAGTTTAGAGGAGTGTCACAATACTCTTGGTCTTCTCCAACACAACTAGGACCTTCTGAAAATAATTTGAATGCAAAAAATGTCACATAAAGCATTTTATTGCACCAGAAATTCTACACAGCAAGAAAAATTCTCAAACTTTGCAAACAGAAACTTTAGCTCAAGAAAAAAACTAATGCAAAAAGATTCAACTCATTTGGGCTTATAGAATAGGATCTTGAGCTGGTCAAAGTTTGGTCAAATTGAGATTAAAATGAATTAAACAGAAATTCTAGAGAAAGCCATGTCGAAGGCGTATTTTGCAAATGCGCCTTCAGTAGAAAAATGGTTCGGTGGGGGTGTGAGGCTGACGAGTGGGGCCCACTATCAGGTTAGAGAGAGAGAGAGAGAGAGAGAGATAGGGAAACAGAGCACGATGGCTCTGTCACCGGTGGTTCTACAGCGAGGAGACCATGGCGGTTACCGGCGAGGGTCGGGATGGATTCAGCATGTCGTGGGGATTACGTACGTACCCGAGGCGGGGGGTAGGGGGATTTGGGGGAGGAGCTCACAACAGATCTCGAGGAGGGCTCGGTGAAGCTGAAGGGGGTCGAACGGTGGCGGATCGAACGGCGAGGTGCGGCGACTGTGACGGTGAAGAAGGTGACCATGGCATCCTGTTTGGGCCTCCCGATGTGAACGGAGTAGCTGGCGAGGACGAGTGCAACGCGATGGATCTCCTGGACACGCTAGTTCAGCGCAGGGACGATGATGGCCGCGAGGATGACAAGACCATGGCAACGACTTCGGCTGCGCGTGCTGCGGAGGAGAGAGCGAGCGAGGGAGAGGGGCGAGAAGGCTAGGGTTCGTTCCAGGGGCGAGAAGGCTAGGGTTCGTTCCAGGGGCGAGGGTGATCTCTTATCCTCTCGGGGCACCAGCGGATGGCTGCCTCGTGGCCAATCCGGCCATGGACGCCGCACAGACGTCCACTGCGCCTAGTGAACAGGAGGAAGAAGAAAAAGGGGCAGATGGGATTGGTCGTGCTACTATAGCCATAAGGGCCCAGTAGCACAGTAGGTTCTAGCCCTTTTCTTTTTCCTCTTTTGTGTTTTCATTTTCAATTCTGTTTTGCATTTTAACTTCTAGCAAATGAGTTTTTTCAAAAGTGGAGATTTAATCGATACGTCTCCGTCAGATCTATAATTTTTTATTGTTTCATGTCAATATTCTATAACTTTTACATACTTTTGGTAACTTTTTATAATATTTTTCGGACTAACATATTGATCCAGTGCCCAGTGACAGTTCCTGTTTGTTGCATGTTTTTTGTTTCGCGGAATATCCATATAAAACGAAGTCCAAACGCGATAAAAAATTATGGAGATTTATTTTTGAATATTTGTGATTTTTGGGAAAGAGAATCAACGTGAGACGATGCACGAGGGGCCCACAAGCCCTAGGTGCGCGGCCCCCTACCCAGGGCGTGACTAGAAGGCTTGTGGCCACCCCGTAAGGCGGTTGGTGCCCTTCTTTCACGGCAACAAAGATAATATCCGGATAAAAATCGTGTTAAAATTTCAGCCCAATCGGAGCCATGGATCTCCGGGAATTTAAGAAACGGTGAAAGGCCAGAAAATAGAACACGGAAACAGAAGGAAACAATGAGAGAGGTCCAATCTTGGAGGGGCTCCCGCCCCTCCGCCGCCATGGACGTCAAGGACCAGAGGGGAAACCCTCCTCCCATCTAGGGGGGACGTCAAGGAATTAGAAAAAGGAGGGGGGCTCTCTCCCGGTCGTGTCGGAACACCGTCGGGGCCATCATCGTGATGGCAATCTACACCAACAACTTCACCGCCGTCATCACCAATTCTATCCCCCTCTATGCAGCGGTGTAACACCTCTTCTCCCCGCTATAATTTCTACTTAAACATAGTGCTCAACTCTATATATTATTATCCAATGATATGTGGCTATCGTATGATGTTTGAGTAGATCCGTTTTGTCCTATGGGTTAATTGATGACCGTGATTGGTTTGAGTTGTATGTTTTATTATTTATGCTCTCTGTGTCGCGCAAGCGTGAGGGATCCCCATTGTAGGGTGTTGCAATATGTTCAGGATTCACTTATGGTGGGTTGCTAGAGTGACAGAAGTTTAAACCCGAGTAAGAGGGTTGTTGCGTATGGGAGTAAAGAGGACTTGATACCTTATAATGCTATGGCTGGGTTTTACCTTAATGATCTTTAGTAGTTGTGGATGCTTTCTAGAGTTCCAATCATAAGTGCATATGATCCAAGTAAAGAAAGCATGTTAGCTTATGCCTCTCCATCATATAAAATTGCAATAATGATTACCAGTCTAGTCATCAATTGCCTATGGACAAATAACTTTCTTGTGACAAAAAGCTCTCTACTAAAACTAACTTAGTTGTTTCTTTATCTAAACAGCCCCTAGCTTTTATTTACGCGTTCTTTATTATCTTGCAAACCTATCCTATCACACCTACAAAGTACTTATAGTTTCATATTTGTTCTAGATAAAGCGAACGTTAAGCGTGCTAGAGTTGTATCGGTGGTCGATAGAACTTGAAGGGAATATAAATTTTACCTTTAGCTCCTCGTTGGGTTCGACACTCTGACTTGTCGAGAAAGGCTACAATTGATCCCCTATACTTGTGGGTTATCAAGACATCTTTCTTGCACCGTTGCTGGGGAGCAATAGCGTGGGGTGAATATTCTCGCGTGTGCTTGTTTGCTTTATCACTAAGTAGATTTTGTTTTTTGTTCTAAGTTATTTTATATCTTTAGTTATGGATATGGAACACGAAATACCAAAAAAATTAGGTGTACTTACTACTCATGGAGATGGGGAACCTCCTAAAACTCTCGATGTTCGTTATATGAAAAATATTAAACATTACTTTGATAATCCTGAGAAAACCCCATTCAACTTGATAATGGGAGACACGTTGTATCAACATGAATAATTTATGGATTATCGCTTTACTCAAAAAGGGAAACTCTCATGGGATCAAATTGAAATGTTGCAATGGTATACTTGGAATTTATGCTTGAGATATGATTATACTTGTTGCTCTAGGATGAAGGCTCCACACCTTCCCTTTTCATGTGAATTTAATGATAATGAAACCTTGGCTTATTGTGCTAATGGTATATATGATTACTATGATGTGGAACAAATAGAAGAATTTGTTGCTTTTAAGGGTGCTTACGAAATCGAATCTTTATTTGAAAAGTGTGAAAATTATGATGATGTTGTTTACAGACCTGAAAATTATGCTATACCTAAATATTGCTATGAGAATTATAAATGCAATGCCGATATTGATGCATTTATTGAGAAAGTCTCCGTTGTCCAAGAAGAGACTAATATTTTGCAGGAAACTATGGAAGAAGAAATTGATGACACTGTGAGCTCATTAGATGAAAAAGATGTTGAGGAGAGCGAAGAACAAAAGGAGGAAGAGCGGATTAGCTACCCGTGCCCACCTTCTAATGAGAGTAACTCTTTAACTCATGCATTGTTTAATTTCCCTTCATGCTTACCAAAGGATGCATGCCATGATGATTGCTATGATCCCTTGGATTCGTTTGAAATATCATTTTTTGATGAAATTGATGCTTGCTATGCTTGTGGCCAAGATGCCAATTTGAATTATGCTTATGGAGATGAACTTGCTATAGTTCCATATGTTAATAATGAAATTGTTGCCATTGCACCCACACATGATAGTCCTACTATCCTTTTGAATTCTCCCAACTACACTATATCGGAGAAGTTTGCGCTTATTAAGGATTATATTCGTGGGTTGTGTTTTACCATTACACATGATGTTGTTGATGAATATAATATGCATGTGCTTGCTGCTCCTACTTGCAATTATTATGAGAGAGTAACTACATCTCCACCTCTGTATGTTTCCAATACGATAAAATTGTAAGAAACTGTTTATACTATGCATTGGCCTTTACTTTGTGTGCATGAATTGTTCTTTTATGACATGCCGATGCATTGGAAGAGAGTTAGACTTCGTTGTTCCATGATATATATTACTTTATTCTCACTACTAAATTACAAATCATTGTTAATTAAAATTGGTTTCGATATACCTTGGGATCCGAGTGGATCCATTACTTAAGCACTATATGCCTAGCTTAATGGCTTTACAGAAAGCGCTGCCACGGAAACAAGCCAGAAGTTTTAGAGAGTCATTTTATTCTTTTTAATGCTTTTATGAAGTTTAAAAACAAAAAAAATAGAGAGGAGAACCTAAAACTTTTTCAAAAAGAAAAGTGAAAGTAAGAAAGACGAGCACTGTTGAAGTGGGGGAGCTCCTTGAACTTTCTTCATGCCCATGGAAACTTTGCATATCTTGAATTACAGAACTTTTCAACAAAAATAATTATCCCCTTGTACAAATCCATTGTATTATAAAAGTAATGTTTGAAGATTTGCCTTTAGGATGATTAGATTGCTTTTTGGTTTGTGCAGTGCAAAAAACAGAAACTTTGGCTATAGTGCGTTAATTTACATTTTTAACTGCGACATGATAAAATTCTGAAATTTTTACATAGTATTGCTATGAAAATTGTTTATTTTGTCCTAATGTTTCAGAATTTTTGGAGTTACATAAGCATATGTACTATCTGCATCTTTACAGATTGTCCTGTTTTCACATATTGCTGTTATAGTTTCATTATTTACGTATGTTTGAAATCTTATTGAGCCTCCTTTGACTTGGGGCCATAGAATTGTGATAGCATACAGTGGGTAATGATTGATTATAATTATACAATAATGTTACAGCAGTACATGATTGGATTTGATGTTATATGTACTAACCCCTCTAATAAAAAGTTCGGTTAAGTTTTGTTTGGATGAACTATTCGAAGATCGAGGAGGCATCGATATGAGAAGAATAAGGAGAGGCAAGAGCCCAAGCTTGGGGATGCCCAAGGCACCCCAAGTAAATATTCAAAGAGACTCAAGCGTCTAAGCTTGGGGATGCCCCGGAAGGCATCCCATCTTTATTCAACAATTATCGGTGTGTTCCGGTTTTTGTTTTGTTCACATGATATGCGCAAATTCTTGGAGTTTCTTTTGTGTTTATTTTTCCTTTTTCTTTTATGCACCATGCTGGTATGAGATAGTCCTTGGTTGATTTATAGAATGCTCTTTGCACTTCACTTATGTCTTTTGAGTATGGCTCTTTAGAATGCTTCATGTGCTTCACTTATATCATTTGAAGTTTGGATTGCCTGTTTATCTACACAAAGAAAACCACCATTTGTAGAATGCTCTTTTGCTTCACTTATGTTTATTAGAGTGTGCGCAAATATTTTGTAGAAAGAATTAAACTCTCTTGCTTCACTTATATCTATTTAAAGAGTCAACGGGAATTGGTCATTCACATGGTTAGTCATAAAATCCTACATAAAACTTGTAGATCTCTGAGTATGATATGTTTGATCCTTGCAATAGTTTTGCGATATTGAGGTGGTAATATGGGGGCATGCTAGTAAAAGAATTAAAGTTCGGTATTAATAATGATGTTAAGGGAAGTAAGTCTTTACGCAAGTAAATCCTCACGCATGTAAAGTGGTGGCCGCTGACATTAGCGGTGAGGTCGGAGCATAATTTATCATTGATTGAAATCCTTTTGTGTTGTTTGAATTGGGGGTGTGCGATGGTTAACTCCTACCAACCTCCCCCATAGGGGCATGCAAGTAGTACTTTACTTCAAGGGCTAATAAAACTTTCACAATAAGTATATGAGTTCTTTATGACTAATGCTGAGTTCATGGATTATACGCATTCTCATCCTTCCACCATTGCTAGCCTCTCTAGTACTGTGCAACTTTCGCCGGTGCATAAAACCTCCTTATATCTTCCTCAAAACAGCCACCGTGCCTACCTATCATGGCATTTCCATAGCCATTCCGAGATATATTGACATGCAACTTCCATCATCATCATATACATGACTCGAGCGTTCATTTTCATATTGCTTTGCATGATCGTAAGATAGCTAGCATGCTATTTCCATGGCTTGTCCGTTTTTTGATATCTTTGCTATGCTAGATCATTGCACATCCTGGTACACTGCCAGAGGCATTCATATAGAGTCAGCATGTATTAGTTGTATCGAGTTGTAATATCGAGTTGTAAGTAAATAAAAGTGTGATGATCATCACTATTAAAGCATTGCCCCATTGAGGAAAGGATGATGGAGACTATGATTCCCCCAAGCCGGGATGAGACTCCGGACAAAAAATAAATAAATAAGGGGCCAAAAAGTCCCAACCCAAAAAAAGAAAAAGAAAAAATGAGAGAAAAAGAGAGAAATGGCAATGTTACTATCTTTTTACCACACTTGTGCTTCAGAGTAGCACCATGCTCTTCATATTGAGTCTCTTGAGTTATCACTTTCATATACTAGTCGAAATATTTCATTATAGAACTTGGCTTGTATATTCCGATGATGGGCTTCCTCAAATGCCCGAGGTCTTCATGAGCAAGCAAGTTGGATGCACACCTACTTAGTTTCATTTGTGAGCTTTCATACACTTATAGCTCTAGTGCATCTCTTGCATTCATGGCAATCCCTACTCCTCGCATAGATATCGATTGATGGGCATCTTCATATCCCGTTGATCCACCTAGTTGATGCGAGACTTTCCTCCTCCTCCTATTGATCCCTACCACTGCATTCTATTCCAACCATAGTGTTATATCCATGGCTCACGCTCATGTATTGAGTGAAGTTGAAAATGCTGAAGGGCGTTAGAAGTACAATCCAATTTCCTGGTTTGACACCAAGGTGCTCATGACTTATACTTTATGCAAGGAGGACTGAGTGTGTCATGCTTACCACATTTAAGTGTATGGTGGTTGTTTCCTTTAGCTCCATTATTATGAAAGGCAATGATGAATTACATGCATGTCTTGTATTATTATTTTGATGTCAAATTGATAGATTATTGCCTTGAATCACTCGTGTCTTAATATTCATGACATGATTAGATTACATGATCAAGATTATGCTAGGTAGCATTCCACATCAAAAATTATCTTTTTTATCATTTACCTACTCGAGGACGAGCATGAATTAAGCTTGGGGATGCTGATATGTCTCCATCGTATCTATAATTTTTTATTGTTTCATGCCAATATTCTACAACTTTTACATACTTTCGACAACTTTTTATATTATTTTTGGGACTAACATATTGATCCAGTGCCAAGTGCCACCTGTTTGTTGCATGTTTGTTTCGCAGAATATCCATATCAAACGAAGTCCAAACGTGATAAAAAACTATGGAGATTTATTTTGGAATATTTGTGATTTTTAGGAAAGAGAATCAACGTGCGACGATGCTCGAGGGGCCCACAAGCCCCCCTACCCAGGACGCGGCTAGAAGGCTTGTGGCCACCCTATAAGGCGGTTGGTGCCCTTCTTTCGCTGCAAGAAAGATAATATCCGGATAAAAATCGTGTTAAAATTTCAGCACAAACGGAGTTACGGATCTCTGGAAATATAAGGAACGGTAAAAGGCCGGAAAACAGAACTCAGAAACAGAAAGAAACAAAGAGAGTGATCCAATCTCGGAGGGGCTCCCACCCCTCCGCCATGGAGGCCAAGGACCAGAGGGGAAACCCTCCTCCCATCTAGGGGGAGGTCAAGGAAGAAGAAAAAGGAGGTGGGATCTCTCCCGGTCGCGTCGGAATGTAGTCGGGGCCATCATCGTGACGGCGATCTACACCAACAACTTCGCCGCTGTCATCACTGATGTCTACTACACAACCTTCTTTTTGTAGACGTTGTTGGGCCTCCAAGTGTAGAGGTTTGTAGGACAGTAGCAAATTTCCCTCAAGTGGATGACCTAAGGTTTATCAATCCATGGGAGGCGAGATGAAGATGGTCTCTCTCAAACAACCCTGCAACCAAATAATAAAGAGTCTTTTGTGTCCCCAACACACCCAATACAATGGTAAATAGTATAGGTGCACTAGTTCGACGAAGAGATGGTGATACGAGTGCAATATGGATGATAGATATGGGTATTTGTAATCTGAAAATATAAAAACAGCAAGGTAACAAGTAATAGAAGTGAGCGTAAACGGTATTGCAATGCTAGGAAACAAGGCCTAGGGTTCATACTTTCACTAGTGCAAGTTCTCTCAACAATAATAACATAATTGGATCATATAACTATCCTTCAACATGCAACAAAGAGTCATTCCAAAGTCACTAATAGCGGAGAACAAACGAAGAGATTATGGTAGGGTATGAAACCACCTCAAAGTTATCCTTTCTGATCAATCTATTCAAGAGTCCGTAGTAAAATAACACGAAGCTATTCTTTCCATTCGATCTATCATAGAGTTCGTACTAGAATTAATCAACCAAAATTGTCACCTAGATACTCCAATGTCACCTCAAGTATCCGTGGGTATGATTATACGATATGCATCACACAATCTCAGATTCATCTATTCAACCAACACAAAAAACTTCAAAGAGTGCCCCAAAGTTTCTACCAGAGAGTCAAGGTGAAAACGTGTGCCAACCCCTATGCATGAGTTCACGAGGTTACGGAACCCGCAAGTTGATCACCAAAACATACATCAAGTAGATCACGTGAATATCCCATTGTCACCACAGATAAGCACATGCAAGACATACATCAAGTGTTCTCAAATTCTTAAAGACTCAATCCGATAAGTTAACTTCAAAGGGAAAACTCAATCCATTACAAGAGATAGAGGGGGAGAAACATCATAAGATCCAACTATAATAGCAAAGCTCCCAGTACATCAAGATCGTGCTGAATCAAGAACACGAGAGAGAGAACAAACACATAGCTACTGGTACATACCCTCAGCCCCGAGGGTGAACTACTCCCTCCTCGTCATGGAGAGCTCCATGATGATGAATATGGCCACCGGTGAGGATCCCCCCTCCGGCAGGGTGCCGAAACAGGGTCCCCATTGGTTTTTGATGGCCACAGAGGCTTGCGGCAGCGGAACTCCCGATCTAGGTTATGTTCTGGGGTTTTTTTGTATATAAGAGGTTTTGGCGTCGGGAACAAGTCAGGGGGGTCTCCGAGGCGGCCACGAGGTAGGGGCGCGCGCCCAGGGGGTAGGGCGCGCCCCCACCCTCATGGGTGCCTCGGGACTCTTCTGGCCCATCTCCGGTGCTCCGTGGGCTTCTTCTGGTCCAAGAACAATCTCCGTGAAATTTCAGGTCAATTGGACTCCGTTTTCTTTTCTTTTTCTGCGATACTCAAAAACAAGGGAAAAAACAGAAACTGGCACTGGGCTCTTGGTTAACTAGATGATCCCCCACGCGTTGCTGAGGAAATTCAAGATAATTAAGATTGCTTGGACATTCAGAAACACACACCTACATAAGGCTCTCGCCAACTGATTACTTGAACATTTGTTGGTAGTTATGTACAATCTTGAGTGACATTCTGCAGTTGTTATCATGACATGGATACATGTGTCTTCTCCTTTACTACACCTCTCAATGGTGTATGAGCAATCGACAACATGGGAAAATTTCAGAAACTACTATGATAGTTAACATGCATTCAATAATGGTGATAACATGGGAAATGCATAAGATGACATCGGAGATAAAGGGCATGTAAAATTCAAGTATAATTACTAAACAGTAAAATTGAGCTAGTTAGGACCCCTCACAACGATTTGAACGTATTAACCGTTCGATTGATCTCACGAACGGAGCAGATGGCACTGTCGTCCCGCTGTGCCCTCTTTACTGTGACACTTTGGCGCAGCAGGCCGAGACAACGAAAAATGGGCTGCTGCTCCGAAGAATGACCCCGACGTTTTCTGGTGAACCGGGCTAGCGTTGCACGTGAAACAACCATAATAAAAAAACATGTACGCGATGCCTGCACATCGATCCGCAACACCTCCTCTCCCTCATTGCGGCGCCTCGCGGCGGTCTGCTCCTCCTCCATTAGGCATCCTATCCCCAACCATTTTGAGTTGCCGCCGTCGCCTCGCTACCTCCGTTCGCTCACTGATGAAGGCGCTGATCGAGGGCTACGTCGTTTTTTGTCCGTGCAAATACGTACCACTACGAGTGTCGCCTCCTCCAGCAAGTGGCCCATCCCCTCCATCCACGCCACAACCTGCTTGGCCTAGCCAAATTTTCTGATTTCCATGGACTGCTCATGAGTTGTCGCCCTCTCCGGTGTCTGGATAGCTGCGTGTCGCTGCTCGTTGCCATAGATATCTCTTGCGAGCGCCTCTACAGGTATATAACCTCATTCATATCTCCTTGGACACCCTTCTATGTTCTAACCATCCCAGCTTTGATTCTGCTAGGCTTGGTGTTGACCCGAAATATTTGTCTTCATAGGTCGATGTGGGGACTGGCAGGCCTATTGATCATTGCATCATGTTTCTGTTATTAAATTAAGACGATTCTGTTTGATGGAGGACATTTCATTTCGAGCAGTAACGAACTTCATGATTTTTCTTTGACTGACATAGTTAGCCACGTTTTTTATTGAATCTTTCTTCCCTAAACTTATGTGTCTCCCATTTCCATCAGTTGAGATGACACATAGAGGGTAGATTCTCTGTTTCATGTATATTATTGAAGATTTTATATCCATATTAGTTATTTACATTGCACTATAATAAATCTGCAGGTTAGCATCACATTTAATAAAGCTATACTTTCTGAAAGTGTTGGCTTCTTGGGGTGCTGGTAAATGTCAATGGAGTTGGAGTTGGAGGCGTTCCATCAAACACGAACCAGTGAACTTCTTTAGCATAGCCATATATACTAATGGGGTTCTGCGCTACTCTTTGCAGTTTAGTCACAAGGTAATGGCTGTTGCTTTTGGCATATTGACCCTGGCCATGTTAGACAGGTAAGTATAAAGTACTTATATCTGAAGATTGGTTGGTGAAACTACAATGCAATCATATATAGTAGGTTTCATTTATCAGGTTAGCATCCCACCCATTTTTACTTTAACCTTGTATATAATTTTTTGTGCAGTATTATAGCGCCTTCATTTCATTCTGAATTGTTTCATTGATGTAAATTGTTTCCGCATATCAAAAAAATATATTGGAGAGAAGATATGCTTTTTGCTAACTCCATTTTCCAAAATTTTGTCTGATCAATGACAACCACTCTTTGTTGTTTCCCCCACCAATTTGTGAAATGTAGCCCATGCTGATGTACAACCAGAGTTGCATTTGGCTATTGGAACCCGCCCTCCCACACATCTTTTTAACTGGTAACCACTTAATTTTTCTTTAATCTTAATGAAAATGCAGAACCCCAGCCGTTTATCCTACAAAAATGTTTTCAATCAATATCAACATATTTATTCATATATTTGCATGAATACTTGCAATCCTATTGAAAATATTAAAAATAAAATGTACGGGCGCCGCAACGCGCGCCATCATGATCTAGTCTAGAACATAGAACACAATAGGACTGAATTAATAACGTTTATAAGTCTACTTGGCTTAGAAGCAATTTATCATCATAATTGCGTTGTGCAAACCTATGCCCAGATCAGCTTGAAGAAGAACACAATCTCAGGACTCAAGCATGGAGACTCAAAGAGCCTCACTTGACATAAATTTCATAAATCGCTGATTTGAAGGCTAGATATCCTACTAACTTCCTATGTATAAAACAGCTTGACAATGAGAAAAAAGGAAACCTCTAACATTTTGTATATAGTAACATGTATGATTACAGAAATCATGCTACGAAAATGATTTGTTGCTTCATTATATATACTCCCTCCGTCCGGAATTATTCGTCGGAGAAATAAATAAGAATAGATGTATCTAAAACTAAAATACGTCTAGATACATTCATTCCTTCGACAAGTATTTTCGGACGGAGGGAGTATATTTTTCGAAAAGAGTGAGAGACCCTCGACCTCTACATGAAGTGATGCACACAGCATATATTATTGAAATTATAGATTCTTACACGATCAACAATAGTCTTTAAACCAGAGATTCCATGACAGAAAAAATATATGTAGAAACAACATGAGGGATATGGGATCATCCTTGATTACATTATAAAGATTACGTTGGTTCACCTCACCTGCAGCATATTTGAATTTTCATCAACTACCTTGTCAACATGACAATACAAAGATCTGCACGAACGACATGCTAGTGGGTGAGTTAATTTTAGCAGACTAATGGAACCCCAAGAAGTTGGTATTACTCCTCAAATAAAAAAATAGTAATAAGAAAGGTAACAAAATAATCGAAATCTAAATTAGCAGCAGCAGCAGCACAAATCATCCAAACATAACTATCCAACCAGCAGAAAATTTAGCGTGTGATTAGTTTGTGACAACGCCTACGGAGCAGACAACGACTGAATCTTGTGTATGGAATACCGACCTGCTCGCTCACCAGTGCAACGAAGAGCAGAGAATGGTTTAAGAGGTCATGAGAAAATGAAATGGGAAGTCAAGGAACATACTCCCTCCGGTCCTTTTTACTTTGCATATAAGAATTGTTTAAAGTTAAACTTCGCAAAATTTGACCATATTTATATGAAAAAATATCAACATCTACCATGCAAAAGTTATACAATATGAAACTTTAAGTCATGACGCATCTACCGGTATTGATTTTACATAGTGAATGTTGATAGTTTTTTTTATAAAGTTGGTCAAACTTTACGAGGCTTGACTTCAGACAAATCTTATATGCGAACTAAAAAGGACCGGAGGGGTAGTAAAAAAGGAAGAGTTGGGATGCGTGGTCGGGATGGACATGGCAAAGTCGTCGGGTGGGGCCAAGGTTGCGGCCATGACGCGACGGAGGACAGAGAGCAGCGTTTGGTAACTGATAAGGCAATCAGGTTAACTGTTCAGAGATGATAGCATGCAAATTCAGATTTCAGACAAATTGGAGTTCGACGTCCTCAGCCAGATCGCCCAGATTTTGGTGGGCGTCCTCGAAATCGGCATGTTCCTTGGCCGGGGTCTTCGAGGGTTTGAAGAAGATCAGATTTCTTAAGCCTTATACAATGCAAGGTGCTTAGAGGAAGTACTTAGTAAAATAAAAGCTTTTAGTAAGCATGAGTGCTTATCTTTATATGAAGGGTGCTTAATTAAGCGTTTACCCTATGCAAATAGATACTAATACTTTTCAAAAGACGATTTATTTCTCTGAGAATTTTTCCTAAGCACCATGCATTGTACTACAAAGCCTTAGGAGAGGACGACATGCCTAAAGAAAGATAAGCCTGGCTCATGGAGCCCCTCTTCGTGCATCACGCGTTGTCTAGCTGACTGCCGGGTCTCGCATCACTCGGTGAACGTCATCGGGAGACGAAGCCGTGACATCGACCTCAATGACGTATTCCACCCCAACTCGATCGGCGACTACACACACAAGACGGATCTAGGAGTTCTCTCGGTGATGGTGTAACTGATCGCGCTATCCGACACCAGCGCAGTCGCAGCATGTTTCCTACCGGCGACGCTGCCGCTGGGTCGCCTCGGCGCAGGAGGTGGCCAGCCTGTGACGGAGTGGCTTGGTGGGCGCACGGCAGAGCTTGCGAGGAGCGCGCGGCGGGTGCTCGACGAAATGCGCCGGCGGCATAGCCCGACAGGTGCTCGACGAAATGCGCCGGCAGCATCGCGGACCTGAACCGGGCGTCCTACAAAATGGCGATGGCCTGACCTTCCTGCCCAGTTCGCAGCAGCCATGCACGCCTGCCGTCCGGCCCAGCTGCACTCACTGCTGCAGTACCCGAGACGCCTGCTACTGTGACAGGTATGCATGTGCCCAGCTGTTTGCTCTTATCTTCTTGCTTTCCATTGCACTTGCGCTGTGATGGGTATTTTAGTTATCAACGAGCAAAAGTTCAGAAAAAGATCACCCCCTCTCCTCTTTGCCGTGTGAAACTAGTGGGAAATGGGATTGCATTATCTTAAGCGGTTGGTGTTAGGACACATGCGACAGGCACGAAGACTTGGGATTGGCAAGTCTTCGGTGCGAGGATGCATGCATCTGGTCGCAGCTTGTTGTCCTGTCGTCCTGGCCGGACTTAAAAATAAAGCCGATCTCTGTCCCTGTGGCAGCCTGGTACTTGAATGGCATTATATCAGCTTGTCATGCACGTGGCACTTATATAAAGTAAATCTACCACGATTCTCGCTGCCTCGCTGGATACTACAGTCAGTGTCACAGAGCACCCCAACAAACCTCTGCGCGGTATTAGTACTCAATAGTAGTATTAAAACAACTAGAAGAGGCAAGTCTTCAGGTCCAAGTCAACTAAAAGAACAAAGACAAGTCTGTGTTCACACATCTCACACCTGTTGTAGCACTGAAATTGAATTGAAATAGCAATAAACTTTCAGGCATCGCAGTCCAAGGATTGCAAAACTTTTCGTATATTCTCGAGGTTCAGTTAAGATTAAAAAGATGGATAGAAAGGGCAGAGGAAAGAGCCAGGAGGGAACATGCTCCCTTAAAAAGAAACTAATAATATATTCATCAGATGGAAAGACATGAGGGATAACGACCGGCTCTAGAAAACTGTCTTGGACGTTTGTGCAAGTTGTGTTATAGCTTGACAATACTGTACTACTGCAAGTTATCCTATTGCAATTCGGTAGGCATGGATGTAGTAAATATGTTTATTTTTTGTACTAGTAAATATGCTGTAATCTGATTATCTGAACTCAGCACACATTTTGCCCACATAAGTTTCTGCTGCTCCAAATTAGGTAGGAGTGTAGTGAAGATGCTGTATGAAGCTAGGACGGACTAGGGGTGGACTGCAGAAAAAAGACCGCTGCGCTTTTATGGCTACAACGGCGAAGCTTCGGCCATTTGAAAGAGTCCACGTTTTCGGCCATGGGGATATTTCTTCATCTTGCATACTCCCCCCTCCCTGTGCAGTCGAACTGTGGAACACTCGACAAAGACCAGTGCCGTTTACTAGTGCACCTCAATCTTGCAAACCCACATGAGCTACAATCTTTAGAGAGAAGCTAGAGATTCACAAAGGAGTCTCAGACCCATGGCGGATTCCGGGGAGCAGAACGGCAATGGCCATGCCCCTGCAGCTGCCGGCAACACTCCCGTCGAGCCGCCGCAGCAGCAGCCAGCCGGCGCCGACGAGGCCGAGCTCGTGTGGAAGCTGAGGAAGTACCTGGTGCTGATGGCCATCCTCGTGGCGGCCATCACGTTCCAGGCGGGGCTGGCCCCGCCGGGCGGCGTCTGGCAGGAGAGCAAGAAGGGCCGCGTCGCCAGCGACATCGTGATGAGGTCCAGCTACCCCAGGCGGTACCACGTCTTCTTCTACTGCAACACGACGGCGTTCGGGGCCTCGCTCATGGTGCTCATACTGCTGCTGGTGAGGAAGGTGAGCCGGAATCCGGTCTGGCTCCGCGCGCTTCAGTTCGCCATGATCCTGGGCTTGCTGGGGCTCATGGGGTCCTACGCCGCTGGGAGCTGCAGGGAGGTGAGGACCTCTGTTTACATCTGGGTGTTACTCCTTGGCATCTTCGCCTATGTCACACTCCATGTGGTGTTCTTCAAGCACCTGGCACCTGAGCGGCTGCGAAAATTTCTATCCGGTGTCAAGAAACGTTGGAAGGGAACTCTGGGGCACATTTTCACGTCACCAAAACCAGATGAGAAAAAGGCTTCAAATGCAGAGAGGGTAGCCGATGAGGGGGTGAATTCAATCAAGATAGAAGAACCTGAAAGAAATGGCAGCTCCGAGCAGGTTCTTGCAGCAGCAGCAGAAGAAGAAGAAGAAGAGAAGAAGAAAAAGGAGAAAGAGGCTGCAGACAAGAAGAGAGAGGAAGAAGTGGAACATCTTGAAAGAAATCGCAGCTCCTTGCTGGTTCTTGCCACACTGGCAGCAACCGTGACTTATGTCGCAGGGCTAAGTCCTCCAGGTGGCTTCTGGTCTGATGATAACAATAACCACATTCCTGGTGACCCGGTGCTGCGAGATCACTACCCACGCCGATTCAAGGCCTTCTTCTATTGCAATGCCACTGCTTTTGCTGGATCACTCGTCATCATCATCATGCTCCTCAGTCAAACAGCGTTGGATCATGTTGTCAAGTCAAATGCTCTGCGGATGTGTGTGCTAGTTAGCCTCTTTGGGCTTATGGGGGCATATGCTGCCGGAAGTTGCAGGGAGGTCCATACATCTATCTTTGTCTTTGCACTTGTTGGCGCAGTCTTTCTCTACCTCATCATTAAGTTTATTGGACCTGCTGTGCCCAAGCCGGGGTGTGTAGGAAACACCATCACATGTCTGGAAGAGAAGTGGGATAAACTGCTTAAGAAGCTGAAAGATTTCTTCATGACCCCGCCGGAACCTGACGAACAGACTCAATCAAACAATGGCGACATTCCAAACCCTGATGGTGCTGATAAGGATAAGGATGGTCTACAGAAGTTGCGCACATACCTTCTATTGCTTGGCATCCTTGCTGCCACAGTCACCTACCAAGCTGGGCTGAATCCACCAGGAGGCTTTTGGACAGATAGTAGTGATGAGCATACTGCTGGTGATCCAATTTTGGAGGTCATCAGTCCCAAGCGCTACAAGGCATTCTTCTATTGCAACGCCACAGCATTCGTAGCCTCTTTGGTCATCATCATCCTGCTCCAGAGTCAGCAGATTACCCTTCATGCCATGAAGCGTAATGTACTGCAAACAGCGATGGCAGTGGTTCTCTTTGGTCTCATGGGAGCCTATGTTGCTGGAAGCAGCAGGAAGTTCTCAACATCCATTTATGTGTTCATCCTAGTCCTCCTGGTTTTTGCCTATGTGGCACTTCACACTATATATGTACCTCGCATTCTCAAGGCACCAGTGGAGAAGATAATACAGGATATAGAGGCATCCATGCGAGAATGCTCCCAAACTCTTGGTTCTTCTGAACTTGCTACCGAAGAAAAAGATTTGCAGAAGAGGCGCAAGTTTCTGATGTTGCTCGCAATTCTAGCAGCTTCTATCACATACCAAACTGGCATAAGCCCACCAGGTGGCTTTTGGACTGACAACAACGGCCACCAAGCAGGTAACTCAGTGTTTCGTGACGAGTTCCGAAACCGTTATAGGGTGTTCTTCTACTTCAATGCCACTGCTTTCATGGCGTCCCTGGCTGTTATTATGTTGCTTGTTAGCAAGAGGCTATGCGACAGAGGTCTGAAGTGCTATGCCCTGCGTGCATGTGTACTGGTTGATCTGATCAGCCTCATGGGTGCTTTTGCCGCCGGAAGCTGCAGAAAAGTGTCAACATCTGCCTATGTCATTCTTGTCATTGTTGCTGTGTTTGTTTATGTCATGATTCAAGTCATGGTTCTAGTATATGCAAAAGACAAGGTGAATAAATTGATGGTGCGGATGTTCAAAGGACAAATGGCCAGCTATAAAATTTTAGAGCACCAAGATACATCTAAGGATCGCAAGAGAAGCACACGGGAGCACAAATGGCGCAAAGATTTAATGATGATTGGGACTCTTGCAATCACTGTCACATACCAAGCCGGTCTGCTCCCGCCAGGAGGAGTTTGGCCTGATGAACGGGATGGCCATTTTGCAGGTGACCCAATCCTCCATTATACCAACTTAACACGGTACAAGGTATTCTTCTACTGCAACGCCACAGCATTCATGGCCTCAATGGTCATGGTCAGCCTCCTACTGAACAACACAATAAGCAAGTACAAGAGATCTCTTCTTGTTATGAAGACGGCAATGGTATTGGGATTGCTTGGTTTACTTGGGGCATATGCCGCGGGCAGCTGCAGGAAGTTTAAGACATCTGCGTACATTTTTGCACTCGTCATTGCCGTGATCATCTACGTCGTCATTCATGTCTTATTGTCATTTGACGAAGTGGCAAGGTTAGTGAAGGAGAAGTGGGAAAAGTGGGTGGGATGTCTGAAAAATTGCTTCGGTTGCAACTGATTCAAGCAATCAACCATCTGATGGAGAACCAGGACAAAGTCCTCTGCCTGTGTAAGAGTAGTCTCAGTTGTGGCATTTGTTCAGTCTATCATGAGATAGACACAACCTCCAAAGTTGTAATTTGTGTTTTATTCTTGCTCAAGGCCATCATGTAGTATTATTTGGTGCATTCTTTGAATGTGAGCAAAAGATAATACAGATGACGACTGTGAGGTGTGGACTGGCTCTTCTTTCTTAGTTAACAATCTGTGGAATTACCTTATGAAGTGAAAATTGTTTGCCTACACGAATATGCAGATCATATGGTAACCCAGGAATGCAATATGCCAATATTTATTAGTGGTAGAGAATGCTAACTGACAATATCCAAATTTGCAATAACAACAGAATAACCACCTAGTGGAGAGGGGCAAAACAGCCTGCATAAATACTCTCAATCCTTGGAACGATACTGAAAGAGATAAATAGGAGTGATGTTACAAAGTGAGGATGTAATTTTAGCTAAATAGTCTCTTTGAAAATGATGCAATTCCGTGGATTACTGCAGCGCGGCGTCACTAGCATTTTATCAGCACTGGAACACTGATACCTCCATTGGACTCTCGAGTTGAGTTCTTGTGTGTAGATGATGGTCAGGTATGAGGTTATTTTGGGTAGTATGCAATATTTCTACATACTGCACTTTCTCTGCTTTTACAAATAAAATTTCAAGGGGATGAGGGGGGGTTGGAAGATACTTGTTCAAGGATGGAGTCATGGCAGGAATAAACCTCCCTTTCCTTTTTGCAAAAGAGGAAGGAGTAGATCATGGGAGTGTGCACAAGGCTCACTGTGCAGTTGTAAAGTATATTAATACATTTATTCCCTTAAAAATTGATAAATGACAAGTAATCTGAAAGCTTGGTTGAGAATAGCTGTGCCAATATGTTTGGATCACGTGATCTATGTACTGGGATGGCTTTAAAGCAATTAGAGGGATGAACATACATCACTTCTTGACTGGAAATAAGATAATTTATAATTAAGCTAATACATATGCTTCCTTTTTAGGGGTTAGTTTGATATCTCATAATTTATAATTTATTTTAAAATCTGAATATCTGATAAATGTACGCCCATGCTATTAAATCTTATAGTTGGAAAATGAGACTTAAATATTGCGCCATATGTAATCTGGAAGCAGATTCTCTGACATTAAGATTAGATGCTGCTATCAACAATAAGCTCAAGACCAACCAGGTCAACTAAAAGACAAGAGCAAGTAGGAACTGTCTACTTATTACAGGATTCAAACCCGTTTTACTGTTTATGCTGGACCACTGCAAGAGATGCTTTGCAACTGTTACACAAAGCTGGGAATCGACTAGGAATAACCAAATGGAAACACTTAGCTTTCTGTTTCTTTTTCATTTTTGACGATAGCATGGTCGTTTCTGAATGGCTAAATCTGAAGCTATTTTCTACTATCCTTTTGACAGTTTCTGGCGGTAAATTTGTCATTGGATTTGATGTCACCGTTTGTTTTCTTCAGACCCTCTTAACTTCTGGAAATAATAACAAGGACCAGAACCTGGTAATATTCTGAATCCGAAGCAAGACAGATGAACGCGGCAATCTTCAGGCTTCAAATTCTTAGTTGAGATTTGCTTTGGTTCTGTGAGCTCATGGTCATGGAGTCCGACCCACACCCTGGTAATGGTCATGAACCACAAAATACAACAAGTCAGCAACAACAACATCATGTATGATGACCAAACACCGAGTAGTGCTGATGAAGCAGAGTTTCTATGGAAACTGAGGAAGTACTTGATCCTGCTGGCAACTTTATCAGCCACTATCACCTACTCCCTCTGTCCCATAATATAAGAGCGTTTTTAACATTAGTGTAGTGTTAAAAATGCTCTTATATTATGGGACGGAGGGAGTACCAGGCGGGGCTGGCACAACCGGGTGGTCTCTGGCCAGATAACCAACAAGGCTACCTTGCCAGTGAAGTTGTCATGTTTCTTAGCTGCACCAAGCGGTACAGGATGTTCTTCTACTGCAACACAACAGCATTCATTACATCACTTAGGCCCAGTTCTTTTGCCAGAATCTGGGGATTCTCCCAGAATCCGACCCCTACCCAGCTTCTCCCAGAATCTTTGAGCCCCATTTGTTTTACAATCCTATATAGTTAGGGTCTAATTAGATAGGATTGTAAAACAAACGGGGCTCAAAGATTTTGGGAGAAGCTGGGTAGGGGTCGGATTCTGGGAGAATCCTTAGATTCTGGCAAAAGAACTGGCCCTTATTGTTCTCATTCTGCTCCTGGTCAGGGAGCTGAGACGGAATGCAATTTGGCTTTGTTTGCTGCAGTTTGCGCTGCTGCTTGACCTGCTCGGACTTGTGGGGGCCTATGCTGCCGGGAACCGCAGGGAGGTCAGAACATCCGTTTATATCTGGGTGTTACTTGTTGGCATCTTCACGTATGTTGGACTTCATGTAGTATTATTCCACCATCTAGCTCGTGAATGGCTTGGAGAAATATTCAGGGACATCCAGAGGTTCCGGGAAGATTCTATAGCACACATTTTCAATAGAAGGAGGTACGTAAAACATGAGCTAGATGCTGCTATCCAAGATGAAAAGGAGGCAGTGGAGCAGAATCGCGGTTTTTTGCTGGTTGCCGCTACATTGGTAGCAACAAAGACATATACTGCAGGGTTAAGTCCACCAGGTGGCAGATCTTACTGGTATGATAACAAGGGTAGCTACATTGCTGGCGACCTGGTGCTTCGGGACAAATACCCCCTCAGCTTCAACGCGTTTATGTTCTTCAATAAAAATGCCTTTTTTGGATCCATTGTCATCATCATCATGCTTCTCAGTAAAACGGGAGTGAATTACATTGACATGTCAAATGTACTTCAGTTGTGGATTCTGACCAGTCTTATGGTTACTTATGCCGTAGGGAGTCGCAGGAAAATCCATACATCTATCTTTGTGTTTCCCACTTTTCAGTGTAGTCCTGCTCTACCTCATCATTCAATGGGTTGCTCCTATAGTGCCTAAGCCAAAATTTATGAGGAAGTGATCAAGTGGATGGAAGGAGAGCAGAATAAGCTGGTCTTGAAGCTAAACTCCTTTATGGATAGTTGCAGCAGATCCATTGAGCAGGTGACACGATTACAGTATGATGGACAACATTCATTCAGAAATGGCGCATCAAGCACTGTTAATAATGTGAAAGATGACTTGGGGAAGTTGCAGACATACCTTTTATGGTTTGCCATCCTTGCTACAACTATTACATACCAAGCTGGGTTGCATCCCCCCTCCCCGCGGTGGGTTTTGGCCACCACCTAAACCAATTCTGAAGTAAAGAGGTATTTTATTCCTCAGTCCAGAAGATATGCAAGAATCAAAGAAATCTATGAAGGAGAAAGGTATTAAATCTGAAGACGTTAAGAATCTACCACCTATTGTATTGAAGAAATACATGGACTTGAAATCCCGACATAGGTAATAGAGGTAAATTCTCTTTATAGATTTGATGAGGGTGACATTCCTTATAATAAGTCTCCTAGTCAATGCTTGAATGAATTTGATAATTTCATTATTTAGCAAGAAAACTTTAATAAATACATAAGTGATCAACTGAAACACAATGCTTTTATGATTGAATGCTTGAGTGATATGATGTTTAGAGGATTGTTAATGATAAAGGATTATGTGTAAGCACTCATCTATGGTTCAGACACAATTAGAACAAGTTGCTAAATCACAAAACGATTTGCTTAATGAGAAACAATAAAATGAACAATCATGTTGTTAGAGTAATAACTAGAGGAGATAAAACGACTCAAGATCCTCTATATCCTGAAGGTCATCCTAAACGAGTTGAGCAAGATTCTCAGAGAATTAATAATGATGCATCTAGTTCACCTAGGAAGAAAAATAAGAAAAATAATAAGGATAGAACTTTGCATGCATCATGTGAACTTGTCATAGAAAACCTTCTCAGAATTCTAAAGATGTTTCTATTTCTGATGCCGAAGTGATGATGAAAATGATGATGCCAATGATGATCACACTGAAACTCAACCAGACAATAATAAAGAATCTGATAATGATATAAATAGAATCTGCAGTTGAGCTTGATAACGCACCTCCTAAAAATAAAAGATATGACAAAAAAGACTTCATTGCTAGAAAATATGGTAAAGAAAGAGAGCCTTGGGTTCAAAAAAGCTATGCCATTTCCTAGTAAGGCTATAAAATATAGAGATGAGGAGGCTTTTAACCGCTTTGTTGAAATGCTTAGACCTTTGTATTTGGGCACACCCTTGACTGAAATTATGAAAATGCCTTCATATGCTAAATACATGAAGGATATTGTCATCAATAAAAGAAAAATACTGGAGGCTAAAATCTCCACCATGCTTGCAAACTATTCCTTCGAAGGGAAAGTACCTCAGAAACTAGGAGATCCCAGAATTCCTACTATACCATGCTCTATTAAAAATAATTATGTTAGAACTGCTTTGTGTGATTTGGGAGCTGGTGTTAGTGTTATGCCTTTCTCTTTATATAGAAGACTTGACTTGAGTAAGTTGGCACCTACTGAAATCTCTTCGCAAATGGCTCATAAAAACCGTTATACCTATTGGAATTTGTGAGGATGTTCCTGTTGTAGTTGCTAATGTTACTATCTTAATAGACTTTGTTATTCTTGATATGCCTAAGGACAAAAATATGTCGGTTATTCTTGGTAGACCTTTCTTAAATACTGTTGTAAGTGCATCTAGTGCCCCTTAGTGATTTTGGTGTATTAAAGACTTATAGGTTAAGGGACTGATGCATTTGTGAGCGTACACAGGTCTATAAGTCTATGAGGAGTTTGATATTTACAGAGAAAGTCGACCCCTAAAAATGAATGTCTTCGACTGAAGACTTTTGATTTATGAAGACTTTGAAAGTGAAGAAATTGGTGTGATCATGAAGACTTGGTATTCATACGAGGAACATGAAGCGTGAAGACTTTTGTTTTCGTAGTTTCATTTTCTCTTTCTTGAGTCATAGGAAACATCGTACTGTTAAAGGGGTCGAGGAAATACTAAGGAAAAATTTCCAAGTGATGCTCATCTCAAAATCCTACACCTACCAATCCCTTCGAGTGAAGCCATTGGAAATCTCATGCAATTCAGTCAATTTCTTCGGTGACAGAGACGAAGTTCTTCTGGTCTCTGAGGAATTTGTTCTGACTGAGGAGTTAGGAATTCGCCAGGGCGGATTGCCTACAAGTGAGGAACATGATAGCCCTGAGGAATTTGAGCCTCAAATTTCCGACCCGTTCTTTGTACTACTGGCCAGCTGTCCCAAAATATCTACCCACCTAACGGTCATATCATTGAAGGGCATTTATGTCTTATCATGTCAGGCTGCTCCCTAGGCTATAAATAGCCGCCCCCTACAACCACTAGTTGGTTGGCTGTTCCGAGAGAAACTGACACTTGTCATTTGAGAGCATCCCATCCTCCGAGGACTTTGAGCAAAAATCATCAAGTGAGGAAAACCCAAACCCATACACCTACAAACCCAAAGTGATTGAGCATCACTGAAGCGATTGATCCTGCGTGGATCCGATGCTTGTTATCTTTGAAGACTGTGCATCTTCCAGACGGTTAGGCGTCATTGTTTGAGCATCCAAGAGGAAATTGTGGATCGCCGGGTGACCGAGTTTGTGAAGGTTTGGAAGTCACCTGAAGACTTATCACGTGTGATTGGGCGAGGTGTGTGATCTTAGCTCAAGGAGAATACGGTGAGGATCGTGTCCGTGGATCGTGTCCTCAGGTTTAAATACCTAGCCGCTCCAACCAGACGTACAATTGTCACAGCAGTTGGAACTGGTCTACCAAATCATTGTCTTCACCAAGCCTATTGGTTCTATTTCATCAACTCTTCCATTTCCTCATTATTGTGTTGTGTGCTTGTTCATATCTGTTTAAAGACTTTGACTGAAGACTTTCTCAATTTCCTCAGTTCAATTTCTTCAGTCTGTTTGTCTTCATCCTATTTATCCTGTGTTTATGCTTTCTGTACTCAGAGTTTGTTTTCATTTCATCATGATGACCATGCTTATGTTTTGTTATGTTTGCATCTGAGTACTTATTCCGCTGCAAGTAGTTCTTCGCTCAGGAATTTCCTCACCCTGAAATTCCTCAGTGAAGAATTCATAAAAATCGCCTATTCACCCCCCTCTAGTCGACTTAACGCACTTTCAACTGCAGGGGATGTTATTGATTGCAACAAAAGCAAGGTCACTTTTCATGTTAATGGTAATAAGCATACAGACCGTCGAAAAGAAATATCAAACTCTTATTGCTAGGGAAATGCATATCCCCGTTGAGGTAACCTAGTGTTATATGAAAGTTCTTCGGTTTCATGTTATTCGGAAACAATTTTTTATTAGAAGGTACCTGCTCATTTCATTTAGCCAAAGGATTATAAACCAGAAAGATGCAGACACCCCTGGAAATGTGTCGAGAAGACAACTGTCGAGGAACAAAGCAAAAAGGACCCCATTAAAATAAAAATTACAACCAAGGCCGCAATCTCCCTCCAGCGCAGCCCAGCGCTCGCCGGAAGGGAAGAAGGCGCTCTTCCTGCACACCCAAAACTACAGACGCACCATTGCCATAACTTGGCTTTGCGAGTTGATGAAGCACTCCGACACTAGCGGAGTTCCTGTCGCTGTGGAACGTCAGCCGGGGCTCATCCCCGTGCATCTCCGGCATCATATTCGGCCATCCCCACAAGGGGGAGACACAAACTTTGCCACCATCTTGCTACGAACTCTGCTCTTGAGTAGCCAACCACCTTGGACAGCCGACGATGCCGCCATGAATCCATGCAACACCTGCTGGAAGACTCCTGTACAAATCCCCTCACTCACCCTGATGGAGCTGGAGCGAGCATCACCAAGGACGGAGCAGAGAGAGGGGAACAAAATACTTCGGCTTCGGCGCCGCCGGTGCCTCGGAGCCGCCGTCCAGAAGACCTAATCATCAACTAGAATCCAGGACATGGATCCAAGCTGTGAAGACCAAGGCTCCTAGATCCATGGACGACCTCGCTGGAAAGAGATCTGGGGCCACTTTATTGAATGATGTCGCCGTCTCTGCCGAAGCAGAGCGAACAGAGGGCCAGACCCTAGCTACAAAAACTACCAGTCTACAGCTATACACATCCGTGCGATGACTCCTCCCGCACCGACGAGCACAAGGCACCCGGGGGAGAGGCGTCGCCGGAGCCAACACCGAAAAACTCGCCTCTCTGGTCGCCCTTTTCAGAGGAGAAGAAAAGGGAGAGGCCGCTGACGAAGACATGTACCTAGGGTAGGGTCACAGGCTTGACCTAGATACCCTCCCCAAGGACATCACTTTATCACCAGAAGCATTCGAAGAAGAATCATCTTTCAATCGACCATGAAGTGTTCCACTCGACAGACTTGAAGTCACTCGACCATGGAGACTACCACTCGACCGCCAGGAGATCTAAAGCCACTCCGCATTGCAACAGTCGGTCATTATGTTGCTTTAATGGTCATTATGTCACTTTATTCTTAGCATTACCAGTAATGCCCTATCTTAATGTACTTTAAACCCTGCGTAACTGAGGGCCGGAGGGGTCTGGCGAACTCTATATAAGCCACCCCCCTCCTCAGTGACAAGGTTTCGCACCCCTTGTAGCTCACACGCATATAATCCAGTCGACCGCCTCAGGGCTCCGAGACGTAGGGCTGTTACTTCCTCCGAGAAGGGCCTGAACTCGTAAAACTCGCGTGTACAACTCCTCCGTAGCTAGGATCTTGCCTCTACATCCCTACCCCCCATTCTACTGTCAGACTTAGAACCACGACAGTTGGCGCCCACTGTGGGGTAGGTGTCTTAGCGACTTGTTGGAGAAGTTGCGATTTTTTCGATCCCCATCAACATGGTTTCAGGCAGAGGTTTGGCCGAGGGCCACGAGATCCGTCTCGGCGCGCTCGTGTTCGTCGCCGACGACTCCGCTTGGCTCCAAGAAGCTCCACTCGACGTCGAGGCGCTCCCCGTCCGCGGGACAACGCACTTTCGCGCAGCGTCATGGCGTCCTCCTACGACAGCCGTCGACTCAGTATCGGTCGGCTCCTGTGGCGTCCTCCCTCTCTGTTACCCGCCGGCGCAAGCGTTCCGGTCGATCGAGGCTTCAGCAGTGGGTGAGGCACGCGATGGCTCGCCAGTCGGCCACCCCCAAGTCGCGGCAATCGAGCCCGACGAAACTCTCTACGACCTGTTCGACTGGCTCCGCAGAGACTGCATCCGAGTGCGACAGTAGTGACCCAAGCGAAGTCCTGATGGTCAATGGACCCCGCAGTCCTCCTGGCTTCCCTCGTGTCGATGGTGGCGATGGCGGAGGCGATCCGTCGCGTGTCCACGAGGAGTACCTCCCCGAGCCCCTCTCTTCGCAGCAGAGGGAAGAACTTCGCCGCCGGAACATGGATGCACTTCACACTCCTATCGTTGGAGAAACCCCCGAGGCTCGAGCCTTGGAGGAGGTAGGCCTGGCCAATTTGGCTGAGCGCACTCGACTGGAGAACCTCCAGCACGCACTCGACGAGCGTGCTCGGCAGCGGATTCCTGAGTCCAGTCGACGACAACTCTTTTCGCCTCCAACTCAGGTATATCGAACTCCGATTCAGAACCTAACAGCTGCAGCCCGAATAGCAGAGTCAATTCAGCCTTCCCAGTCAGAAGCTGGCAGAGGTTTGATGCAGATCAGGGCTTTACTCCGGGCAGCAGGAGAACAAAATACAGCTGTGTCACGATCCACGGAATAGGATCCATAGCAGATCCGTTGTTGCAGAATCTGATCCGATCGGCTCACATTTCAAGATCGCCCCGAGGCGTGAGGGACGTGGAGACCGGCGAGATCGATCTGAAACCGTGAGCAGTATGATCACCGACTCGATCGCGATGATCGTCGTCGAGTGCCCACGCCTCCCCCAAGGAGTGGGTCATACATGCCTCGGCAGCATGATGACAGAAGCCCTCATAGTGGTTGTCACGACCGGTTTTCCAATAAAAATATTTATTGAGAAACCGATCTATTAATTCCAGTGTGAGGAAAATCCTCCTCACTGGTAGACAAAACCTTGATACAATAAGCCAGTAGCATTTAATATACTACAGGGTCGAGCTGATCTTGCTCAACAATTTATTACAAGCACGCCAATAATTATACATAGTGGCTGATATGACACAGTGGAGCGGTGGCATACTACTGACTCGAGGTAAAGTAGTGGAATAACATAGTGGAGTGGATGATATGACTCCTGCTGGCGGCTCATCGGCGTCGAGGTGAGGCTCGGTGAATTTATTTGGGTAGCGGAAGCGAATATAACACAGATGACTAATCCGAGGGTCGCACGAGACTGGTGGGATTCCTCTAGGCGTCGGACTCGCTATCGAACTCTTCCTCCATGAGATCGCCTTCACAAGATTCCGCCAAATCAACAAGCCAGGTGAGTACTTTGAAAGTACTCGCAAGACAGTTCGGACAAAAGATATAACAAATGTATGCACGAATGCGTCATGAGTAATTTAACAATGCGCAATCAAATCAGTATAGCAAGGTAAGTAAAAAGGGTATCGGCAGTAGTCCGCTCGAAAATCCAAAGAAAATAAACTAAAAACCGATCGGGTGTCTGAAGCGACACCACGAAGGGCGAACAAATAAGTAAAGCATGCCACAGTTGGGCGTCTAAGCGACACCTCATAAAGGGCTTATACTGAAAGAAAAGACATGCGTGCCACGATCCGGACGTCGGAGCGACATCACAGAAAGGGCTTATATCAGAGATAAGTAAATAACAATGCCACAGTCGGACGTCTGAGCAACATCGCAAAAAGGGCTTATATCAAAAGTAAACGAATAACAATGCCGCAGCCGGATGTCTGAGCGACATCGCAGAAAGGGCTTATATCAAGAATCAGTATATAACGATTGCACCGCGATGGACGTCGAGCGACATCGCCAAAAGGACTTATATCGAAAGTAAGCGAATAACAATGCCACGATCGGACGTCGGCGACATCACGAAAGGGCTTATATCGAAACAAGTAAATAACAATGCCACGATCGGACGTCGAGCGACATCGCGAAAAGGGCTTATACTTCATTTTAAAAGAAATGGTACTCACGGAAAATATTCATCACAAGACAAGAAGCAAGTTAGTCCATCCACATGAAATAAACCTTTAACACTCATGTGGTTCTCGTGGAGTTTCTGTCTCCTGGATGACATTTGACAAGATAAGATGAACACAACACTTGGATCTGAATAAGATGATTTCAAGGATTTTTACTCTGCAGAGTTTGTGCGAATTATCCACGATAGCGGATTTCCGTAGTCACGGGGACTAGTTCCGTTACGGTATTTCGGAGGAAACACAGCTAACCAAGACACACCCATCCTACCTCACGTTGCCGAGAATCACCCTAGACAGCGTTCAAGAAAAACTTTGAGACGGGAGATCACAATCTCGAATAGCATGGGATCAAATTTATATCTGGCGCTCTAAGGGTGCCCCTCTCGGTCCCAACCGAAACACCCATGCCCCCGACCGGATGATAGGCTTTAATCCAGGCCATGGAACCCTCATCCCGCCTCTCGATTTGGTGTGTACCGTAAAGTGGTTTGCAACTTACTAAGCCGTATCCCTTGCGAAAAACATGTGGTAGTACGAAGGGAGACGGACGGAAGCTGGACTGATTTATGTTGACACTTTGGGTCAACGGTGCAGCATAAGACGGCATGCTACAACACTGCCATCTTACCCATTCTCATGCCAACTCATGGCCATGCAACTTGTTTCCAACAACTCATGGATTTCCGAAACTCACTTGCCTCAACTTTTACGTGATAAAACTTTCATCAAGATGCTCATGAACATGCCATGATACTAATTAATGCAAACATGCCCAAACACTCATCATATAAAAAGTTCAAACATGCTTGCCTGGTTCGGAGTAGTCGGGGCCTAGCTCGGTGAAGTTCGCGGTTCCGTCACCTCCTTCGGTATCTACGGTATACAAAAATATACGCACTAACGTAAATACCAAGGGGTGATCAAAAAAATATTCCAAATATTTTTCAAATAAATCAGATAAAAAACTAGACAAAATTTTGAAGAGGACAGAAAAAGAATCACTCAAAAATCCTTTTCTGTTTAAAAGTTATAAGTGTTTTGGTCCAAGGACCTTTACGTAATGAAACGAGAAAATACTCGGAGGCGTAATGAGAAAAGTTCGTAAAACGATTCAGATTGGAAAGCGCATTTGTCACAACACGCTTTCAGAAAACAGTTTGAAAAAAAACGAGAGAGGCGTGGCGGGTCCCACCCGTCAGTTTGAAAATTCAAAGCGAGGGGCCAGGCTCGTCGGCGCCGAGATCTGCAGTGGTCACCGCGGCGAGCCTCGGCGTGGCTGGAGTATGGGGTGGTCCCTCTGTGCTCCGTGGGTCCTGCCGCGTGGGTGGGTGGGGGTGGTGGGCGCCGGCCCGCACCACGTCGACGACAGCCCTTGCTCCGGCGGACGACGGCTCGGGTGGAGTGTGATCTCGTCGGGGAGGCTGCGAAGGCCAAATTGAAGCGGGGTTAGCTTATCGGGTGCTAGAGGAGGCTATCGGCGAGATTTGGGCGTCGGGGACGGCCTCACGGAGTGAAACGAGGTGGTGGCCGAGGCGGAACGGGCGGCCGGAGTTGGGAGGAGACCTCCTCGAGGTCCTCCTAGTGGCTGGCGGGGTGTTGGTGAGGTGCGAGAGGGTGCGTGCTTGAGGGCGAGCTCGGGCCCTTGATAGGCGGTCCGAGGCGGTGGCCGTGAACGGAGTTCTCCGTGAAGGTTACGGGCGGCGCAGAGCTTGGTCGGGGAGGTTTAGGGGGTTGAGCGTCATCGTGGAGGCCCACTGGTTCCATTCAGACGCTAAACGAACTTGGATTAGGAGCTTTGAGTGGGTTTCCACGAAACGGGGTGGCGCGGGCCCGTCGGCGGCAGAGGGCGCGCCCTGTGCTTGTCGGCCACGGCGACGGTGCCGCGGGGTGCGCTGGCGTGCATGAGGCCACGCGAAGGCGGTGGAGCGTTAGGCGGCTGACGACGTGGCGAAGCTGGCTCAGCCCTCGGCTGGCCGCCACGGTGGCTCGGCCACCGCAGAATCGCTAACGCCGGCGACGCCGCCGCCACCGACGCCTGCACCCGTCAAGGGAGCGTCGGTGCTCGCCAGGAGGAGGGGTGCGTGCGCAACGCGCCAGGCGCATAGCTGATGTGTGACGACTCTCTGATGAAGAAACGACACTGAACTTCTCTGAATCTCTGAATTTTTTTAAAGTGCAAAGCGACAGTGCATGCTAGGTGTTCGACAGAATGTTTTTGGCATGTGGGGATTTTTCCTTGAGCTGATTTTTGGTGGAGTGGCTTCTCATTGCAACTGGAGGTTGCCTGAATTTTGGTGGAATTTTTGGAGAAGAGGAGATATGAATTTCACCAAATTTGACAAATCTGGTCCAAACTTGCGTGTTTGAAACTTGAAAATTTTGAATGTAAGAAGAGTAGATCTTGATGGTTCTAGGTTGTGGGTGCTAGGGACTATCCAGAGGAGTTGATTTGAGATCAAAGTTCAAAGGCATTAAGGTACTTGCTTTGCAAATCACCTAGGCTCAAAAATATGGACAAAATTTTTTTGGGCAAAGAAATAAACAAAATAAAAATCCAAAAGTGGGTTGGACTGGTTGGGTCAGAATATTTGGATTGTCCCAAAGTGGAAGAGGGGTTTTGGGGAGATTTACCACAAGAGGCAAGATAAAACCATGGGTGGTTTTAAAATAATAGAAGAACCAAAACTCCTAGGGTTTTCTTCTAAAAGAAAAATAAATCCAAAAAATAAATTTGAGAAGGAGAGAATCAGAAGAAAGGTTTTTAAATAACCAACACCATAGTTGAAGAAGATGCCAAAGTAAAATCCTTGTCAAAGGGAAAGTTCTTGAGAGAAAGAGATTTTTGGAAGGGTTTAAATGACCTCCTTCAAAACCAACCAAGTTTTTGTTAAAAACCAAAACAAAATTTTTGGAGTGCCACAACACCTACCCCCTTAGGAAAAATCTCGTCCCCGAGATTTCAGCTGATTCTCAAATAAGTGTGGGTGCTCTGTCCAAGAAAATCCTCTCTTTCCCAAGTGGCTTCACTCTCGGTGTGGTTGCTCCAATCGAACTTTGAAGAACACGATGGTTTTACATCGGGTTCTCCTTTCGAGACTCCTCCAAGATTTTTATTGGATGCTCTCGATATGTGAGGTCTGGCTGCACGTCAATGTTTTCATGGGATACTTGCTTCTCTGTTGCTCACGCACTTCCTCAATTGCGAGACGTGGAACATGTCGTGGACGTCGGATAAATCTTGAGTAAGTCTAGTCGGTAGGCTACCGTGCCTCTCCGTGCCACTATGCAGAATGGTCCGATGAATCTTGGTGCCAGCTTCCCTTTAATCTTGAATTGATGTAGGCCTCTTATAGGGGATACTCGTAGGTACACAAATTCACCGGGTTCAAAGCTGATTCCCCGATGTTTTTGATCGTAATAACTCTTCTGTCGACTTTGGGCTGTCTTGAGTCGATCCCTAATCACCTTGACTTTATCTTCAACCTCCTTGAGCATGTCTGGGCCGAAGATATGGCTGTATTTCTAAATTTGATATGCTGCCTTCGGTGACTACTAGCAAGTTGAGTTTAGCAAACTCCTGCCAAAATTCAGGTCTCAGGTTTGGCAGGCCGTCGTTGTTTGAGCTAGGGTTCCAACTTAGAGCGTCTGCCACTACATTTGCTTTTCCTGGGTGGTAGTGGATTCCAACGTCATAATCCTTCACTAGTTCCAACCAGCGTTGTTGCCTTAAATTCAGTTCCGGTTGTGTGAAAATATACTTGAGGCTCTTATGGTCCGTGTATATCTCACAATGATTTCTAAGTAAAAAGTGTCTCCATTCTTTAAGTGCATGAATAACTGCTGCTAACTCTAGGTCATGGGTAGGATAATTTTCCTCATGCTTGCGAAGTTGTCTGGAGACATATGCGACTACCTTGCCTTCTTGCATCAACACGCATCCGAGGCCTTTCCGGGATGCGTCGCAATACACCTCAAAATTCTTGTGTATGTCCGCACAATTAATACCGGTCGTCGTTAATTTCCTTTTTTAATTCTTGGAAACTTTTCTCGCAAGCTTCCGTCCATTCAAACTTCTTGTCTTTCTTGAGTAGTTGCGTCATTGGCTTTGCTATGGTGGAGAATCCTTCAATAAATCTTGGTAGTATCCTGCCATTCCCAAGAAACTTCAGACGTCCTGTTACCGGCCGGTGGCTTCGACCAAGTCTGACCTTGAATTTTTCCGGGTCTCTGGCAATACCTTCTTGGGTCAAGATCGTGGCCCGTAAAACCTACTTTCCTTAGCCAAAATTCACACTTACTGAATTTAGCGTATAATTGATGTTTCTGAGTTCCCTAGTACAATTCGGAGATGTTCGGTGCTCTTCCGGTGTCTTGGAGTATACCGTAATATCATCGATAAATACCACAACAAACTTGTCCATAAACTTCATAAATACTTTGTTCATGAGGTGAAAAAAATATGCGGGGGCGTTTGTTAGTCCGAATGGCATTACGGTGAACTCATACAATCCGTATCTGGAGGTGAAAGCCGTCTTGGGAATATCTTTGGTTCGCACTTTTAATTGATGGTATCCCGACCTCAAGTCAATTTTTGAGAATACCTTGGCCTGAGCGAGCTGATCAAATAAATCATTTATCCGTGGCATCGGATATTTGTTCTTGATTGTGACCATGTTAAGCGCTCGATAGTCTATGCACAATCTCGGTGTTCCATCCTTCTTTTGGCAAATAAGATTGGTGAACCCTGTGGTGAGGAGCTGGCTCGTATATAACCTTTGTCCAAGAATTCTTTTATTTGCTTCTTCAGTTCTACCAATTCGGATGGTGCCATTCTGTATGGTTTCTTGTATATGGGGCGGTTCTAGGTGCTAGCTCAATGCTGAATTCTATCTCTCGATGCAGTGGCACACAGTAGTTCTTCGGGAAATACGTCTGGAAATTCACACACCATCGAACCTTGCTTAATTCAGAAATATCCACCTTGTTCAATCTTGGTTGCGGGATATTTTTCTTTCCTTGGCTGAAACTTTTATGGTCTTCCCATGGTGGTGGGTGAGAATCACGGTCCGGTTGAAGCGATCAATAAAACCTTTGTTGGTGGTTAACCAATCCATCCCTAGGATGACATCCAGCCCTTTATTTTCCAACACGATAAGATTTGCGTGAAACTTCAACCATTCAAACTCAATAATTACTCCCTGGCAATAACTCTGGGTAACTTGCTTAATCCCAGGGGACTTGACGATCATAGATTTTTCCAAAGGAAGCATCGAAAAATTATTTTGCGAGGCAAAACTTTTCGAAATGAAAGAGTGAGAAGCTCTAGAATCAAACAAAACCATGGCAGGTATTGTGTTGATGTGAAACGCAAGAGTACGATATATCCGGGGCATTCTGTGCTTCCTCTTTGGTCACGTGGTTCGGATGACCCTTCCTGTGGTTGTTATTTGGGTTGAAATTGTTGCGCTTTGGCGCCAATTATTGCCTCCGTTGTTCGGCTTTGGGGGTCGAAGTTCCTTGGCTTGGGGCACCGCTTGGCATAGTGCCCTTCTTCTCCTAAGCGTAGCAGTAACGCTTTGGGCGGTATGTGAACTCCTTGTCCCTTGCATGAAAATTCTTGATTGGACGTGAGATGCTTGTCGTGGGTTTGGGTGCCCAGCTTTTACGAACATCTGTCTTGTCATGCGGTGGTTGCGGGCATGATTAGTCTGGTCCCTCTTCCGCTTGCGGAAATCTTCTAAGTTGCGTCTCTCATTTTCCAAGGTAATGGCCTTATCCACCAGCATCTTAAAATCTGGAAAGGTGTGCACGACCAGTTGGCATTTAAGCGCTGGCGTCAGACCGTCTAGGAATTTCTCCATCTTCTTGCTTTCCGACATACGCTCCTCATTGGCGTAGCGAGACAACAGAGTAAACTGACTGTTATATTCTGACACCGTCATTGTCCTTTGCTTGAGGTCATCAAATTCTCTCTTTTTGATCTTCATAAGACTCTTAGGAATGTGTGCCTCGCGAAAACCTTCTTTAAACCCTCCCATGTTATATTATTTTCGTTGGGGTGCATGTGTAGGAAATTTTCCCACCACGATGCGGCTGCTCTAGTGAGATAGTGCGGTGCATACAGTACTTTCTCTAGATCTGAACACTGGGCAATAATTAATTTTATTTCCATGTCTCGAAGCCAGTCCTCTGTTTCAAGAGGTTTGTCAGTGTGAGAAAATGTTTGGGGACGCGTCTTTTGTAGCTCGGATAACTTTGATTGCTGCTGAAACTGCCCACGGTGATTTCCCATATTGATGACTTGGTTCATCATTTCCGATGTTGTTCTTGACTTTGCTCATAAAGACGACACATTTGGGAAAGTGTTGTTTCACTGTCCTGTTGACTTGACTGCCCCTGTGTGAAATTGTTGCTGGGTTGTGTGTCATAATTTTGCTCTGGCGGAGTTGGCATGGAGCGCGTCCAAGGACAAGACATTGTTCACTCTGGGGACATATTTTGTGAAACTCATAAGAAAAGAAATTTGAGTCACAAAAGTCAATAAATTCATGAAGACGGAAGAAGTCTCAAATGCTCCAAGATTTTTCAAGAGAATAAACGTTTGCGCACGGAGAAGGACTGCTCATTATATATCTTACACGCAAGCAGTAATTATACAATACATCACTTAGGATATGCGTACATATTCCTGACATGTTATTTATGCTAGTGCACTCCTCCAGTTCCTACATGATGCGCAGACAAGCTACTTCTCACAGCTTATGTACATATAAACATATCGCACAAGTCGGTACTTCGCATGGCGGCTAAGCGTACTCAGTCGAAGATGGTAAGGATTTCCCTTGGCCTGCCAAGGGTGAGGCGCAGTGAGGCCGGGACTCAACCTCCTCTTCGGAGATAGGCTCCAGACGTGAAGTGCTGTGCTGAGTTGGTGGAGCAGGTGCCCTATGCGGGACAACTCGAACATGAGCGGGCGCAAGGGGTGGTGGAGAACAAACTGGAGAAGGCGCAATGACATGGTTGAAATCCTCCGTGGTAGGCAGGCGACGAGTAGTAGCGAGAGCAGTAGGAGCAAAAGATGTTGATGATGAGACGAAAGTCAGTGGCGGTGCGGTCTTGAGAGCTCCCTCTGTTGGCGGCACAACCATGGACCGAGTCCATGCGGGCAGCTACAAAGTCGTCCACCAGGTTGTCGAAGGCTGCCTCCAAAGCCCGGAGATACTCGATAAGCATCTTAAAAGCTTCGTCTCGTTCTCCTCTGGGGCAAGAGAACGCGTAGTGGCAGGTGTATGGCATGTGACATGGAAGGTAGCGGTAACGACGAGTCTTCATTGAAGGAAGGATATCCCTGAGACGAGCTATCGCCTCACGGGCTGCCATCTGCAGTGCATGCTTCTCCGTGGGCACGGTTCTCCCCAAGAACCGGAAACGCTCAACTCGCCCTCCCTTGAGTTGCACCGCAGCCTGGTGCATGGTTAGACGGTCATTGACCTTGTGCTGAGAGAGTGAGAAGACGGGGCGCACAGATGGTCCCATCGCGACTTGGACGATCAAGGAGAGAAGCTTGACGAACCCATCGGCATGTTGGCGAACATCTGTGACTCGCAGTCGTTGCCAGCCATCTACAAAAGTAGGCAAAAATCCTGAGTGGTCAAATCATAAAATTATCTTTGGTATCGTAAATTGACTACATTTGTAAAATTTAGAAATAGCACAAAATGCTAATAACCGATTAGCGATCGCACCAAGTGGCTTCCTACAGTCAGCCTGGCTCTCGTACCAAGCTTGTCACGACCGCTTTTCCAATAAAAATAATTATTGAGAAACTGATCTATTAATTCCAGCAGTGAGGAAAATCCTCCTCACCGGTAGACAAAACCTTGATACAATAAGCCAAGCAGCATTTAATATACTACAGGGTCGAGCTGATCTTGCTCAACAATTTATTACAAGCACGCCAATAATTATACATAGTGGCTGATATGACACAGTGGAGCGGTGGCATACTACTGACTCGAGGTAAAGTAGTGGAATAACATAGTGGAGTGGATGATATGACTCCTGCACTGGCGGCTCATCGAGCGTCGAGGTGAGGCTCGGTGAATTTATTTGGGTAGCGGAAGCGAATATAACATGATGACTAATCCGAGGGTCGCACGAGACTGACTGGGATTCCTCTAGGCGTCGGACTCGCTATCGTACTCTTCCTCCATGAGATCGCCGTCGACAAGATTCCGCCAAATCAACAAGCTGTGAGTACTTTGAAAGTACTCGCAAGACATTTCGGACAAAAGATATAACAAATGTATGCAAGAATGCGTCATGAGTAATTTAACAATGCGCAATCAAATCAGTATAACAAGGTAAGTAAAAAGGGTATCGGCGGTAGTCCGCTCGAAAACCCAAAGAAAATAAACTAAAAACCGATCGGGTGTCTGAAGCGACACCTCGAAGAGCGAACAAATAAGTAAAGCATGACACAGTCAGGCGTCTAAGCGACACCTCATAAAGGGCTTATACTGAAAGAAAAGACATGCGTGTTACGATTGGACGTCGGGCGACATCACGTAAAGGGCTTATATCGTAGATAAGTAAATAACAATGCCACAGTCGGACGTCTGAGCGACATCGCAGAAAGGGCTTATATCAAAAGTAAACAAATAACAATGCCGCAGCCGGATGTCTGAGCGACATCGCAGAAAGGGCTTATATCAAGAATAAGTATATAACAGTGCCACAGTCGGACGTCTGAGCGACATCGCAGAAAGGGCTTATATCAAAAGTAAACGAATAACAATGCCACAGTCGGACGTCTGAGCGACATCACAGAAAGGGCTTATATCGAAACAAGTAAATAACAATGCCACAGTCGGACGTCTGAGCGACATCGCAGAAAGGGCTTATACTTCATTTTACAAGAAATGGTACTCACGGAAAATATTCATCACAAGACAAGAACGAAAGTTAGTCCATCCACAGAAATAAACCTTTAACACTCATGTGGTTCTCGTGGAGTTTCGCTCTCCGGACCGACATTTGACAAGATAAGATGAACACAACACTTGGATCTGAATAAGATGATTTCAAGGATTTTTGACTCTGCAGAGTTTGTACCAAATTATCCACGATAACGGATTCCGTGAGTCACGGGGACTAGTTCCGTTCACGGTATTTCGGAGGAAACACAGCCAACCAAGACACACCGATCCTACCTCACGTTGCGTGAATCACCCTAGACAGCGTTCAAGAAAAACTTTGAGACGGGAGATCACAATCTCGAATAGCATGGGATCAAATTTATATATCGCTACGCTCTAAGGGTGCCCCTCTCGGTCCCAACCGGAAACACCCATGCCCCCGACCGGATGATAGGCTTTAATCCAGGCCATGGAACCCTCATCCCGGCCTCTCGATTTGGTGTGTACCAGAAAGTGGTTTGCAACTTACTAAGCCGTATCCCTTGTGGAAAACATGTGGTAGTACGAAAGGGGAGACGGACGAGAACTGGACTGATTTATGTTGACACTGGGTCAACGGTCTGGCATAAGACTGGCATGCTACAAAACTGCCATCTTACCCATTCTCATGCCAACTCATGGCCATGCAACTTGTTTCCAACAACTCATGGATTTCCGAAACTCACTTTCCTCAACTTTTACGTGATAAAACTTTCATCGAGATGCTCATGAACATGCCATGATACTAATTAATGCAAACATGCCCAAACACTCATCATATCAAAATTTCAAACATGCTTGCCTGGTTCGGAGTAGTCGGGGCCTAGCTCGGTGAAGTTCGCGGTTCCGTCACCTCCTTCGGTATCTACGGTATACAAAAATATACTCACTAACGTAAATACCAAGGAGTGCTCAAAAAAATATACCAAATATTTTTCAAATAAGTCTGATAAAAAACTAGACAAAATTTTGAAGAGGACAGAAAAAGAATCACTCAAAAATCCTTTTCTGTTTAAAAGTTATAAGTGTTTTGGTCCAAGGACCTTTCTGTAATGAAACAGAAAATACTCAGGGGCGTAATGTAAAAGTTCGTAAAACGATTCAGATTGGAAAGCGCATTTGTCGTAATACGCTTTCAGAAAACGGTTCGAAAAAGAACAGAGAGGGTCGACGGGCGGTCCCACCCGCCAGTTTGAAAATTCAAACGAGGGGACGGAGCTCGTCGCCCGAGAGTCATGGGCGGAGTCGCCGCCGGCGATCCACGGCGAGGCAGGAGGATCGGGTGGTACCTCCGTGCTCGGTCGTCATTCCGCCGGTGGGTGGTGGTGGTGGTCGCCACGAGCACCACGCCGACGGCGGCCCTTGCTCCGTGACGACGGCTCGGGTGGAGTGTGATCTCGTCGGGGAGGCTCCGAAGGCCAAATTGAAGCGGGGGTTAGCTTACTGGGTGCTAGAGGAGGCTATCGACGAGATTTGGGCGTCGGGGACGGCCTCACCGGAGTGAAACGAGGTGGTGGCCGAGGCGGAACGGGGCGGCCGGAGTTGGGGGAGGAGACCTCCTCGAGGTCCTCCTAGTGGCCTGGCGGGGTGTTGGTGAGGTGCAGAGGTGGTGCGTGCTTGAGGGCGAGCTCGGGGCCCCTTTTTATAGGCGGTCCGAGGCGGTGGCCGTGAACGGAGTTCTCCGGCGAAGGTTACGGCGGCGCAGAGCTTGGTCGGGGAGGTTTAGGGGGTTGAGCGTCATCGTGGAGGCCCACTGGTTCCATTCAGACGCTAAACGGCCTTGGATTAGGAGCTTTGAGTGGGTTTCGACGGAACGGGGTGGCGCGGGCCCGTCGGCGGCAGAGGGCGCGCCATGTGTTTGCCGGCCACGGCGACGGTGCCGCGGGGTGCGCTGGCGTGCATGAGGCCGCGCGAAAGGCAAGTGAGCGCGGCGCTGACGGCGTGGCGAGCTGGCTCAGCCCTCGCTGGCCGCCACGGTGGCTCGCCACCGCAGAATCGCCTAACGCCGGCGACGCCGCCGCCACCGACGCCGCACCCGTCCAAGGGAGCATGCGGTGCTCGCCAGGAGGAGGGGTCAGGCGTGAACGCCAGCCAGGGCGCATAGCTGACAGTGACAACTCTCGACGAAGAAAGCGACATTGAACTTCTCAGAATGTCTGAATTTTTTGGAAGTGCAAGCGGCAGTGCATGCAGTGTTCGGCTGTAATGTTTTTGGCATGTGGGGATTTTTCCTTGAGCTGATTTTTGGTGGAGTGGCTTCTCATTGCAACTGGAGGTTGCCTGAATTTTGGTGGAATTTTTGGAGAAGAGGAGACATGAATTTCACCAAATTTGACAAATCTGGTCCAAACTTGCGGTTTAAACTTGAAAATTTTGAAATGTAAGAAGAGTAGATCTTGATGGTTCTAGGTTGTGGGTGCTAGGGACTATACAGAGCAGTTGATTTGAGATCAAAGTTCAAAGGCATTAAGGTACTTGCTTTGCAAATCACCTAGGCTCAAAAATATGGACATAATTGTTTTGGGCAAAGAAATAAATAAAATAAAAATCCAAAAGTGGGTTGGACTGGTTGGGTCAGAATATTTGGATTGTCCCAAAGTGGAAGAGGGGTTTTGGGGAGATTTACCACAAGAGGCAAGATAAAACCATGGTTGGTTTTAAAATAATAGAAGAACCAAAACTCCTAGGGTTTTCTGCTAAAAGAAAAATAAATCCAAAAAATTAATTTGAGAAGGAGAGAATCAGAAGAATGGTTTTTAAATAACCAACACCATAGTTGAAGAAGATGCCAAAGTAAAATCCTTGTCAAAGGGAAAGTTCTTGAGAGAAAGAGATTTTTGGAAGGGTTTAAATGACCTCCTTCAAAACCAACCAAGTTTTTGTTAAAAACCAAAACAAAAATTTTGGAGTGCCACAGTGGTGGGCGAAGGATTCTAGTCGACCCCAAGGAACCGGGCTTTGATGCGAGATCTATTCTCGTTCCGGGTCTGGTCGACAGAAACAGAGCTCACAGAGAAGGCCATGATAGAGATTTTCCGACCAGCAGCAGAGTGCATGTCTCAGGCCCAGAGTGCTTCAGCGGAGCCATCAGGGCCACGGTGATTCCTCCCAACTTCAGGTTGGTGACTGGAGTCAGTAAGTTCACTGGCGAGTCCAAGCCTGACACTTGGCTTGAGGACTACCAAGTGGCTGTGCAGATTGGTGGAGGCAATGATGAGGTGGCCATGAAGCACCTTCCTCTGATGTTGGAGGGCTCAGCCGAGCATGGTTAAATCAGTTAGCACCGGCAAGTATTTATAGTTGGGAAGAACTTGCCCGAGTGTTTGTCAGAACATTCGAAGGAACATGCAAACGGCCAGCAGGGTTAATAGAGCTGCAATCTTGTGTGCAGAAGCCAAATGAAACTTTGAGAGATTATATCCAGAGATGGATCACGTTGCACCACACAGTGGAGAATGTGTTTGATCACCAAGCAGTTTGCGCCTTCAAGGAAGGTGTCAAATATCGAGAGTTGAATCTGAAGTTCGGTCGGACCGGAGATATGTTTCTAAGTCGAATGATGGAGATTTCCACCAAGTATGCCAATGGTGAAGAGGAGGATCGGCTCCGGATTGGCAAACACAAAACAGTCGCCCACGAAACCGGAGGAGGAAATTCCAATCGAGCGAAGTGCAAAGCCGAGCCCGCTGCTCTGGAGAAACATTAGCCGTGACTCAGGGAAAGTTCAAGGGGAAGCCCAAAGGACCGTGGAACCCCAAGAAAATAAAAGATCAAGACGGAAATGACGTGTTGGATTTGCCGTGCCACATTCACACAAAGAAAGATGAAGAGGGTAATCTCATTTACCCCAAGCATACCACTCGACAGTGTCGGCTCCTAATCCAGCATTTCCGAGAGAAACAACCCAAAGAAAAGGAAAAAGAGTCGGACAAAGTTGAGGACAAAGAGGAAAGTGATGATGGTTACCCCCACGTCAATTCCACTCTGATGATTTTTGCTGATGTTGAGAGCAAAAATCGACTGAAAGTCATGAACAGAGAAGTGAACATGGTCGCTCCGGCGACGCCCAATTATTTAAAATGGTCTTAGACTGCCATTACATTCGACCAATCTGATCACCCAACACACATAGCCACCCCTGGGAGGCAAGCGTTGGTGGTCGACCCACTCGTCGAAGGCACTCGGTTGACTAAAGTTCTCATGGATGGTGGCAGTGGCCTGAATATACTGTAAGCAGAAACGTTGAAAGGAATGGGCATTCCAATGTCCAGACTCAGTGAAAGCAATATGAGTTTTCATGGAGTTATTCCTGGCAAGAAGGCTGAGTCACTCGGCAAAATCGCCCTTGATGTAGTTTTCGGTGATTCCAAGAATTACCGCAAAGAAAAGTTGACATTTGAAGTTGTGGATTTCCAGAGTGCTTATCATGCTATTCTAGGCAGGCCAGCTTATGCACGTTTTATGGCTCGACCATGTTACATGTACCTCAAATTGAAGATGCCTGGTCCTAAAGGAGTGATCACTATCACTGGCAATCGAAAGAAGGCAGAAGACTACTTCCAGAAGGGCTCAAAGATCGCCGATGCACAAATGGTAGTAGTTGAATTGCAGGAGTATAAAAAAATGCAGATCCGAGTGATTTGTTGCGAGCTAAGAAGCCTGCCACAGATTCAACATTTCATTAAATGCGGTGAAACGAAGTTTATTCATATTCACCCGACCGATCCCAATGCTGCTCCGACTCACATTTCAACAACACTCGACTCCAAATAGGAAGAAGCGCCATCCGGTTCCCCGTGAGAACTGGGACATCTTTGCATGGAAACCTTCCGACATGCCGTGTTCCTGTGGGGCTGGCTGAGCATCGTTTGCGAGTCGATCCAAAAGTGAAACCAGTCAAAGAACATCTTCGACGGTCCGCCATGCAGAAGAGAAAGGCAATCGGTGAAGAAGTGGCTCGGTTTCTAGCAGCTGAGTTTATCCGAGAGATTTACCACTCTGAGTGGCTAGCTAATGTGGTCATGGTCCCTAAGAAGGACGACTCACTTCGCATGTGCATTGACTTCAAGCATATCAATCGGGTCTGCCCGAAAGATCACTTTCCTCTCCCTCGCATCGACCAAATAGTCGACTCGACTGCGGGGTGTGAGCGTTTGTCCTTTTTGGACTCTTATTTCGGGTATCATCAGATCCGTCTGTATGGACCCGACGAGATAAAAACAGGTTTCATCACCCCATTTGGGTGCTTCTGTTATGTCACTATGCTATTCGGCTTGAAGAACGCTGGAGCCACATTCATGCAGATGATTCAGAAGTGTTTACTCACTCAAATCAGTCGGAATGTGGAAGCGTACATGGATGACATTTTGGTCAAGTCACGTAAAGGTTCCGACCTACTGGCTGACCTTACTGAAACCTTTGCCAACCTCAGAAGGTATGATATCAAGCTTAATCCATCAAAGTGCACATTCGGAGTTCCGGGTGGAAAATTGCTCGGTTTTCTCGTTTCTGAACGAGGGATCGACGCTAACCCAGAGAAAGTGGGTGCCATACTCCGGATGAAACGCGATGTGCGTGTGCATGATGTCCAGAAGCTTACTGGTTGTTTGGCCGCCCTAAGTCGATTCATTTCTCGACTCGGTGAAAAGGCACTGCCTCTCTACCGACTGATGAAGAAGTCGGATAAGTTCGAGTGTACTCAAGTCGATGCATCATTTGCAGAGCTAAAAGCCCTGCTTTCCACCCAGCCGGTGCTTGCTGCCCCAATCAGCAAAGAGCCTTTACTGCTTTACATTGCAGCCACTGGACAAGTCATCAGTACAGTACTTACGGTCGAGCGGGAAGAAGAAGGAAAAGCCTATAAAGTTCAGCGCCCAGTATATTACGTTTCTGAAGTTTGGACTCCATCAAAGCAAAGATATCCTCATTATCAGAAGCTTGTTTATGGGATTTATATGACCACGAAGAAGGTTTCACATTACTTCTCCGACCACTCCATTACAGTCGTCAGCGACGCTCCATTGTTAGAGATTCTGAACAACAGAGATGCAACTGGTCGAGTGGCAAAGTGGGCGATTGAACTCCTTCCCTTGGATATCAAGTTTGAGGCAAAGAAAGCTATCAAGTCCCAAGCAATAGCAGATTTCCTCGCCGAGTGGATCGAACAGCAACTGCCGACTCAAATTCACTCGAAACACTGGACCATGTTCTTTGATGGTTCCAAGATGTTGAATGGTTCCGGTGTTGGGGTGGTACTAGTATCCCCCCGAGGAGACAAGCTCAGATATGTCTCCAGATTCACTTTGATTCCTCCAATAACGAAGCAGAATATGAAGCACTCTTGTATGGGTTATGTATGGCCATCTCACTCGGCGTCCGTCGCCTCATGGTCTATGGCGACTCAGATTTGGTAGTCAATCAAGTGATGAAGGAGTGGGACGTCAAGCCCAGCCATATTTGATTCTTTGCAATGCTGTGAGGAAATTGGAAAAGAAGTTTGAGGGGTTGGAGCTCCATCATATACCCCGACTGAAAAATCAAGTAGCCGATAATTTGGCAAAGATAGGTTCCAAGAGAGAAGCCATTCCCAGCAATGTGTTTTTGGAACACATTCACGCACCGTCAGTTCAAGAAGATCCTTTCACTGAAGAGCCCCCGTAGCCTAAGAGTGCCACAGATCCGACTGAAGTCGAACTCCCAGCCGTGGTCGACCTAATCATGAAGGTTTTGGTCATCATTCCCGACTAGATAGTGCCATACATTGCGTATATCCTTAGGAAGGAACTCCCAGAGGATGACGATGAGGCTAGACAGATCGTCCGTCGATCCAAAGCCTTTACTGTGATAAGAGGACAACTATTCAGGGAAAGTGTAACCGGAGTCATCCAAAAATGCATAAACACCAGAAGAAGGTCGAGTGATCCTCAACGACATCCACTCGGGGACCTGTGGTCACCATGCGTCCTCTCGGACCATTGTGGCTAAAGCATACCGAGCTGGGTTTTACTGGCCACGAGCAAATGAAATGGCGAAAGATATAGTCAACAAATGTGAAGGCTGCCGGTTTACTCCAATATGTCTCTCACAAGCCCGCGTCGACCACGAAGACCATTCCACTCGTCTGGCCCTTTGTAGTTTGGGGATTGGATATGGTTGGACCGTTGAGAACTGGTAGGAGCGGCTTCACTCATGTGCTTGTAGCAGTCGACAAGTTTACCAAATGGATTGAAGCTAAGCCTATTAAGAACCTTGAAGCCAATACTGCCATCAGTTTCATCAGAGAGTTGACATTCAGATACGGGGTTCCGCACATCATCATCACTGACAACGGATCCAACTTCGATTCTGACGAGTTCAGAGCCTTCTGCGCTTCTCAAGGTACACGAGTCGACTATGCTTCAGTCGCTCACCCCCAGTCGAATGGGCAAGCAGAAAGAGCAAATGGATTAACTCTCGAAGGATCAAACCCCGGTCGATGCGTGATCTCAAGCATGCAAAGAAAGCGCTGGGTCGATGAACTTCCATCAGTTCTTTGGGGATTGAGGACAACTCCCAATCGGTCGACTGGCCGAACTCCATTCTTTTTGGTCTATGGAGCTGAAGCTGTTCTACCAAGTGACCTGCTTCACAATGCACCCCGAGTCGAGCTCTTCTCTGAAGATGAAGCAGAACAGGCCCGGCAGGACGCAGTCGACCTCCTAGAGGAGGAAAGAGAAATGGCCTTGATCCGGTCGACCGTTTATCAACAAGACTTGCGTCGATTCCATGCCAGAAACATGAGGGGTCGAGCTTTCCAAGAGGGAGACTTGGTTCTTCGAGTGGATCAGCAGAAACCACACAAGCTCGCCCCCGCTTGGGAAGGTCCCTTCATAGTCACCAGAGTTCTCCACAACGGAGCATACCATCTTTACAATGTCGAGCATCAGAAAGACGAGCCACGGGCTTGGAACGCGGAGCTGCTCCGCCCCTTTTATACTTAAGTACTCATTCAGATGAGATGTAATAAGAAATACCTTTGTAGTTTGTTTATCAAAGACAAGAGCTTTATAGTCTTCCTAAATGATTGATGTTGCTTTTGTTTGTATCTGAAATCCCCGGTGGGTGACTTAGTCATGAATCCGTTTCGCCTAAGTTTAAAAAATCCTCTTGAGTGGTGAGCAATCCTCCCACTCGGGGCTTAGCTATGATCCAAGATTACTACCTAAGTTTAAAAATACTACCGAGTGGTGAGCAAGCCTCTCACTCGGGGCTTAGCTGCAGTCCAAGATTTGCCTAAGTTTAAAAATCCTACCGAGTGGTGAGCAAGCCTCTCACTCGGGGCTTAGCTGCAGTCCAAGACTACTAAGTTTAAAAATCCCACCGAGTGGTGAGCAATTCTCCCACTCGGGGCTTAGCCTGATCCAAGACTAGCCTAAGTTTAAAAATCCCACCGAGTGGTGAGAAATCCTCCCACTGGGCTTAGCCGCAGTCCAAGATGCTACTAAGTTTAAAAAATCCTACCGAGTGGTGAGCAACCCTCCCACTCGGGGGCTTAGCTGCAGTCCAGTACTCGCCTAAGTTAAAAAAAAAATCCTACCGAGTGGTGAGCAACTCCCCCACTCGGGGGCTTAGCTGCTGTCCAACACTCGCCTAAGTTTAAAAAAATCCTACCGAGTGGTGAGCAATCCTCCCACTCGGGGGCTTAGCTGCAGTCCAGTACTCGCCTAAGTTTAAAAAATCCTACCGAGTGGTGAGCAAGCCTCCCACTCGGGGGCTTAGCTGTAGTCTAGTACTCGCCTAAGTGTGAAAAATCCTACCGAGTGGTGAGCAACCCTTCCAGTCGGGGGCTTATCTGCAGTCTTGTACTCGCCTAAGTTTGAAACACACCCCTATCCGCAAGGACGACGAGGTGCAGGTCGACTGCAACCTTCTCCTTCGGAGCTGCGCCACAAGTACAATGTGCGCTCCATCCCTATCCGCAAGGACGATGAGGTGCATGTCGACTGTAACCTTCTCCTTCGGAGCGGCGCCACAAATACAACGTGCGCTCCATCCCTATCCGCAAGGACGACGAGGTGCAGGTCGACTGCAACCTTCTCCTTCGGAGCTACGCTACAAATACAACGTGCGCTCCATCCCTATCCGCAAGGACGACGAGGTGCAGGTCGACTGCAACCTTCTCCTTCGGAGCTACGCTACAAGTACAACATGCGCTCCATCCCTATCCGCAAGGACGACGAGGCGCAGGTCGATTGAAGTCTCCACTTCAGGGCTGCATCTCAAACACAAAGGTCATTCCAAATGAAGAACAAATTCCAAAAGCAGTCGCAAGCATATCCTGAGATAAATCAAGTTCAGATGAACCCTAAAGGTTCAAGACCACATATTAAAGTACTCGGACATTCAGCTCGAAGGAGTTTAGCGATTACAAAAATCACTCGGCATCCCGAGGCAAATTTAAGGTGGAACATAAAAGTTTGTTCACACCGCAGGAGGAGGACTGACAGGCTCGACGAATTCGTCCAGGTCAATGCTGTCGGCAATTTGAGTGGCGGTAGCAATGAATGTCTCCATAAAGGATTGTAAATCATGCTTCTTGGTGTTGGCAACCTTGATCGCTGCCAGCTTCTCTTCTCGAGCTTCCTTGCAATGGACACGAACCAAAGATGAGCCACATCAAGACCGTGCAGGCGGAAGATTTCTTCCACTCCGCACTCGACCCGGGATCTCGTTAAGTCGAGTCATCGAGACTCAAGGTCATTCTCGAGGCGTTACCCTTGGCCAGAGTCAGGTCGATCCATGACATTGCGACCTTCAATCGAGCAAGGTAGTCAACAACACCGTCGATGCGAGATTCCAATGGAGCACATTCATGGCAGCTTCATCTTTCACGGGAGAGTTGATGGGGTCCAAGCTTGGTTCAATTCACCCGGTCTCCTCCTCGAAGTCCCGGCAAAACTCTGCATGCACAATTCGAAGATGAGTCAATAGTTGTATGCCGAATCGACGAGGACAAACTAGTCGGAACAAAGAATATACCTTCAAGCTTGACGAACAACTTCTTAGCAAGGCTCCTCAGATAACTCTCCAGATCTTTCCTCCTGCGGGCAATACCTTCCATCTTCTCGTTCAGATTGACCTTGTCCTTCTTCAAGCGAGTTACTTCCTTATTGGCTTCGTCCAGAACAGATTTTATCTTGGCGTTTTCTTCTTCCAATTTGCAGACTGAAGCCAGCTTCTGTTCAGCCAGAGCGGTTTTCTCATCAGCCTTTTTCTGCGCGGCAGCCAGATCTTGATCCTTTTTCGCTAGAGCCTGGTTCAGTTTCTCTGAAAGAAATAATGCTTGATTCAGAAAAAGCAGAATGAAATCCAGATCAAAGACAAACCAGTCGACGAGTCTTTCTTACCAGTGGCGTCATCCTTGGCTTTCTGCAGTTCTGTCTTGGCCAACTCCAGATCGAGGTTGAGTTGAATCTGCTGTTTCTCTAGGTCGAAAGCGAGCTCCAAGATCACAAGATTTCTCGCAATCAAGTACAGGTCACCGACCGGTGAAAAGATTGGTTATTTCGAGAGGTAAAAGGATAAAGCCAACAAATTCTAAGACTCTTGCCGAATCAAACATCCAACAAGAGTCTCGGGATTACACTCAGCAGTGCACTTAGCGTGCCCCCATCGTTCAGTTTACACTCGACAAGGCCCTTCCAGTGCGAGTGCCAAAAAAAGAGAAAGCAACAAACAGAGTCTTTAGACCATAGTCGACTGCCAGCAGTCGACCACGGTCTCGGGGACTACACCCAGTGGGTGCACTCAGCGTGCCCCCACTGGTTCAAAATTCCACTCGACATGGCTACAATCCAAGTGAAGAAATTCAAAATCCAAGACTACAATCGACTGCCCGCAGTCCATCATAGTCTCGGGGACTACACCCAGTGGGTGCACTCAGCGTGCCCCCACTAGTCCAAAAATTCAATCGACGACAACATCGAATTCAGCTCAAAGTACGAATTGGCTCAAGAGATAAATCGAAACACCCACTGGGTGTACGGATGCAAAGATCCTTGGAAAGAGAATTTTTAGGTACCATATCCTAAATAGACAAGTCAAGAGAGTCAGTCGACAATCTGCTAACCTGAACGTTGCTCTGGAGAGCAGAGCTGGCATCATAAGCAGCCTGGCTGACATCCCGCACCATCTTCATCTTCTCCATCATAATGCCCGCCTGGCGTATAGCTTCTTTGGCAGCACCCACTTCGTCTTCTGGGACGTGATGTGTAGCAAAAACTGAAGGTGGATTGGCAGGAGCATGTGCAGCTGACGCGGAAGGTCGAGCACTCGATAGTGGTATGGCGGAAGAGACAGAAGTCCGATTGGCATCGCCGGCGTCCTGAACTACCGGTTCCGCCATCGGCGTCGACTGAGGCGTCTTGCCAGCGGACGTTTTCCTGTTTCTTCTCCCCAAGGGCCTCTATGACTCGTCCTCATCATCGTCGGGGAGGTCAATGACGTTGGGAGCTATAAAAAGATCAGTCACCAAAATTTCATCGCCCGATTGGATGTATCACAGTTCAGTCGACAAAGGGAAGACAGAATAACTAAGATTGTACCCAGATTGGAGGTGACCGCGTCTTCCATTTCCTCATCCTCGTTTTTATAAGCTGAAGTCCCAGAGATAGCGGCACTGCCTGTTTCAAGATTCATTCGATCAAACCAAAGGAAAGATAAATAACACAGAACATCGAGTAAAAGCAAAAGAAAAACACTCACGCAGAAGCAACATGAACGTCAATCTTGATTTTCGGCAGCACCTTCCGAGTCTTCTGCACTACAACCTTGGACTGCTTCGGAGCCTTCTCAGTTGGTGCCGGAGAGGACGTCCGAGGACGCAACCGGACGATCGCCTGAACGATTGCCTTGTCACGGGCGCTCGCCGGATCTTGGCCAAGCTTGGATCGCCTTTCCCTGCGAGGAGGCGAGTCGACCTCTTCTTCGTCACTCGGGTCATCGCTCTCCTCGTCCCCCTCTCCGTCAGAATGCCACTCGGCACTTTCACCTCCGCTTGCCTCCCCTCCGGATCCTGCTCCTGCTCTCCGTTGGGCATCAAGTACATTTCGGTAAGGGCCTGGAAGAAAACAAGCAGAACAAAGTCAGTCGGCGAAGCATAAATAGCTGCACGATTAAATCAAGATTACAGTCGGTTGTTCAGAATTGGACCTTGTCTGGTTCGTAAGATTGGTCGAGCGGAGGAATTCTCCTGGCGCCCCTGGGGTTATCTTTGTTTCCAGTGATACTCATCAGCCACCCCTCCAACGTGGTTTCGTCGACTTCCTCTGGATGGGTCCGAGTGGTGTCATCAGTGCCCGAATACATCCACATCGGATGGTCACGAGATTGAAGCGGTTGGATGCGTCGCCGGAGGAAGACCTCCAACGAATCCATACCAGTCACCCCATCACGGACAAGTTGAACTACTCGATCGACCAGCACCTTGACTTGTGCCTTCTCCTCCAGGATCACCTTCAAAGTGGAGGGCTTCCCCACTCGGGCCATGGAAAAAGGGGGAAGTCCAGTCGATTTCCCTGGAGTCGGCTGGTCTTTGCAGTAGAACCAGGTCGACTGCCACCCACGGACCGAATCAGGAAGAGTCATGGCTGGAAAGGAACTTTTGCCCCTCATCTGAATCCCAAGACCCCCACACATCTGGATCACTTGCGTCTTCTCGTCACTCAGATTTGCCTTTTGACCGGTAGGGAGCGACATGTGAAAATGTGCTTGAAAAGGCCCCAGTGGGGTCGGCAACCCAAGAAATTTTCGCACAAAGACATGAAGGCAGCAAGGTACACGATGGTGTTTGGAGTAAAATGGTGGAGTTGCGCCCCAAAGAAATTCAAGAACCCTCGAAAGAAAGGGTGGGGAGGCAAGGAAAACCTGCGGTCGATGTGAGTGGCGAGGAGAATGCACTCACCCTCACGTGGATGCGGCTCGGTCTCGTTCCCCGGGAGCCGCGCCGATTTGTGGGGAATCAGTCCTCCCTCGACCAGGTCGTCGATGTCGTCCTGACGGATCGCCGAGCGAATCCAGTCGCCCTGGATCCAGCCCGGCGGCAGGCCGGACCTCGAGGAAGGTCCGCCCCGGCTGGATTTCTTCCCCTTCGCCTTCGTCATCGCCTTCTTCGCGCGCTCCAGAGCCACCGTCTTCTCTTTCCCCATCGCCGTAGACGGAGCTCGAACGGAACGGCGGCACTGGGGCGAGGGCAGGCGCAGCGGAGAAATCTGAGAAGGAGGAAGAAGAATGAGGGCGCACTGTTCAAAAGCCCCGGTCTGGCGCCTTATATGAGGTTACTTCCGAGTGACTGACTTGTAGGCCCGGGCAATCTTATCAAATCCCACAACAGTCGCGCGCGTGATACGTGGCAAAAAAGGTGGCACAGAAATCGAGGCGGCACTGCCTTATCCAGCCCGATTACTGCGGCCTCCTCCGCCCCGCACGCTTCCTGAAATTTGAATCCCGCGAGATCCGCGGACAGCAGAACAACTTGTCAGACAGAAGATCTCCTCCACATCAGCACTCGGAGCTCTTCTAGTAAAAGTTCACTCGACAAAAACAAGAATGGATCAAAGGCGATGAAAAGAAGTTGACGTCACCACCTCGGTTCGTTGATCCAAGACCAGACACACCCGAAGTGCAAAAAATGAGTCGGAAGTATTTTTCTACTCCTTCCCCACTCAAACCCTGATCCATTCGGGGGCTAATGACGAAGACATGTACCTAGGGTAGGGTCATAGGCCTGACCTAGATACCCTCCCCAAGGACATCACTTTATCACCAGAAGCATTCGAAGAAGAATCATCTTTCAATCGACCATGAAGTGTTCCACTCGATAGACTTGAAGTCACTCGACCATGAATCACTCGACCGCCAGGAGATCTAAAGCCACTCAGCATTGCAACGGTCGGTCATTATGTAGCTTTAATGGTCATTATGTCACTTTATTCTTAGCGTTACCAGTAACACCCTATCTTAATGTAATTTAAACCCTGCGTAACTGAGGGCCGGAGGGGTCTGGCGAAATCTATATAAGCCACCCCCCTCCTCAGTGACAAGGGTTCGCACCCCGTGTAACTCACACGCATATAATCCAGTCGACCGCCTCCGGGCTCCGAGACGTAGGGCTGTTACTTCCTCCGAGAAGGGCCTGAACTCGTAAAACTCGCGTGTACAACTCCTCCATAGCTAGGATCTTGCCTCTACATCCCTACCCCCATTCTACTGTCAGACTTAGAACCACGACAGCCGCGACAAAGGAAGGTTGGAAACAGTTTGTTAATAAGACATGATCAACCTTATTAATGGATTCTTTTTTAGGGGCATGTGGTCGATGAATTTAGTAACCACAACCTACTGTACTTATAGTTTGTTCTCTGTTATTTTAGGTTTAATAAAGTAAAATGCCATGTTTATCCTGTTTTTCTAGATGTGGCCGGCTTGGTGATTCTTGATGTGTTCCAGGTGCTAGCCCCGCCCCTCTATTTATATGTTGATCCCTGGGGTTGAAACTTGGAGTAAAAGCCTCCTCAAAGTCAGTTTTGCCCACAAGGAAGAGTCCTTCTCAGACTTCCATGACCAGATGCCACGGTCCTTGGCGTCTGGCCTAGAGTCCATGGGCCTCGGCGTTTGGCCCAGGGCCAGACGTTAGGGTCTCCGGTGTTTGGCCCCTGGCTTCCGCAAAACTCCTTTTGCACTGACCTAAAGCCTTGTGGGCTTCACCCCTTGGCCGAACCATATCATCCTATATATCAATCTTTACCTCCGGACCATTCTGGAGCTCCTTGTCATGTCCATGATCTCATTTGGGACTTCGAACAACATCCAATCACCAACATACATAACTCACATAATACTATATCGTCAACGAACGTTAAGCGTGCGGACCCTACGGGTTCAAGAACTATGTACACATGACCGAGACAACCCTCTGGTCAATAACTAATAGCGGAACCTGGATGCCCATATTGGCTCCAACATATTCTATGAAGATCTTTATCGGCCGAACCTTATGACAACATACGTAATTCCCTTTGTCATCGGTATGTTACTTGCCCGAGATTCGATCGTCGGTATCCTTATACCTAGTTCAATATCATTACCAGCAAGTCTCTTTACTCGTTCCATAATGTAGCATCCCGCAACTAACTCATTAGTCACATTACTTGCAAGGCTTATAGTGATGTGCATTACCGAGAGGGCCCAGAGATACCTCTCCAATACTCGGAGTGACAAATCCTAATCTCGATCTATGCCAACCCAACAAACACCTTCGGAGACACCTGTAGAGCATCTTTATAATCACCCAGTTACGTTGTGACGTTTGATAGCACACAAGGTGTTCCTCCGGTATTCGGGAGTTGCATAATCTCATAGTCAGAGGAATATGTATAAGTCATGAAGAAAGCAATAGCAATAAAACTTAATGATCATTATGCTAAGCTAACGGATGGGTCTTGTCCATCACATCATTCTCCTAAGGATGTGATCCCAGTCATGAAATGACAACACATGTCTATGGTTAGGAAACTTACCCATCTTTGATTAACGAGCTAGTCTAGTAGAGGCTTACTAGGGACACAGTGTTTTGTCTATGTATCCACACATGTATCAAGTTTCCGGTTAATACAATTCTAGCATGGATAATAAACATTTATCATGATATAAGGAAATATAAAATAACAACTTTATTATTGCCTCTAGGGCATATTTCCTTCAACTGCGGCTAATCAGGCGAAGCGCAATGCGGAGATCACGAAGATTCATGCGATCACCAAGGTCCAAGAGGATATCGTGGTTGAGAACCATCAAACGACTGCGCTGAAGGCCCAGATTGATGGAGAAGCAGAGCGTGTCAAGGTGGATGCTTGGCGTTTGAGTTTGGATCAGAATGCATCTAATGCAGTATTCCAGAGAAGGTATCGAAGCCACCTGCCAACCACATATGACCCAAGATGTTTGTTCAACACCCCTAGGGCAGGTCCAGCACTCCAGACGCACGGGTGAATCCTCAGTTAAACCCAGACATGCCATAGAATCGGGCGGCGGCTCAGCCTCGCCAGCCTGAGGCAGCACGGAGGGAGGATCGGGCACCTAACCCGCCCCCAATCAGACACCGCCTCCGCGTGTCCTGACGCCACCCGGGCATTTTTCTAACCCGGTGGATAACATGTTAGCAGCAACAACTCGGCTAGCGGTGATTCCTATTACTAGCGAGTCACCGGTCGCGGTTGAAACCCGGATCACAATTCAGATCTTACAAACAGCCATCACGCAACAAGCACCTTATTCATACAGTCGTGATCGGGTGCATTTGACTCCTCTTCCAAGTCGTAGCTACAATCGATGCATTGAGTCGCCTGCAGTTTCCAGCAGTGAATGGCGGCATAACCCGCCCAGTGATGATAACCCGCCACATGGTGATAACCCGCCCCGTAACCCAATGGTCAATGCTCACGTGATCATGGATGAAGCCAGAACTCGCCGTGAGGCGGAAGCGGCGGCTCAGCGGGGGGATTATCAACAGCCTCCGATGACCCCTTCGGCCTCAGTTGGGGCCGGGATGATTTCCAGAATGGTTGGAGTGCCGGGTTTAGTACTGGCTTTGCGTAATGAACGTCTGCCTAAGGACTTCAAGGGTCCTCGCAAGGTGCCTAATTATATGCCTGATCTCCCTCCTGAAGGTTGGATTGAGAGTTATGAGTTAGCCATGGAGATGTTGGATGTCAATGATGTCGTCTGCGCCAAGTACTTTACTATAATGTTGATGGGCCAGCTCGTACATGGTTAAAAGGTTTACCTCCTAATTCTATCAGTTCATGGGCAGAGTTGAAGGCACGTTGCATCAATAATTTCCGAGGGACATGCAAGCAGCCTCTGACGATTATCAATCTGGATAACTACATGCAGCGTGAGGATGAGTCAGCCCACCATTGGGTCTGATGGGTCTCTGCTATTATTCACTCGTCGAATAATATTGCGGCAGGTCAGGCAGTTCTAGTCTTGGAGAAGAACTGTCACTTTATTCCCCTTAAGCAAAAGCTCGGGTGGCTTAAGCGTTATTATACTGACATGGGCGAGCTCATGGCGGCTCTCATTAAGTATGCAGACTTTGATAACACAAAGGACCCTGGATCTGATGATGAGAAATCCAACAAGGGCAAGAAGAATGGCAATGGTAAGGGGTAGCAATAGAATAGGGTAGGGCATAATGACAACAACCAGGGTAACGGTGGTAAGCCCAGACACCCCGATGGCGGGTCAGTTCTGGTGGCTAATACCAGCACTAGGTACAAAAACTAGCATCGCAATGTAATGGTAAGCCGCCTTTGGCAGAGCAAAGCCTTTTAACTGTGAGGCAGCGCTTAATGACCCATGCTCGAAGCATAGTCTCCCCAACAGGCCGTCCTCTCATGCCTGGAAGGATTGTTTTATTATGCAGGAGTTCAGAAATCACATCCTTAACCAGCATCATGATAATGGCAATGGGCCGCCAGGCGGGTCATGATCTGGCTCTCAAGGGTCCGGCTTTGGTGGTGGCGGCTCAAACTCCGGTTATCAAGGTCAAGGTGGCTATAATCAACAATCTGGTCTGGGCAACCAGCAGCAAAATAACCAGTCAGGATATCAGAGTAATCCGAAGCAACTTAATGGAGGTCAATACCATGTTTTCACTACAAATCTCTGCAAGCGAGATCAGAAGGTTCATAGGTGCGCAGTCAATGCTGTTGAGCCGACAATACCCCAATACCTATGATGGTTAGAGCATCCGATCACATGGAGTCGGGAGGATCACCCGCCCTGGGTTGAGAATCCGGGTCATCTGGCGTTGGTGGTAGCCCCCTCAAGTGGGCAGTTATAAGTTCATAAAAGTGCTCATGGACAGTGGTAGCAGCATTAACATATTATACTATACCTTTCGCCGAATGAGTCTGACTGACAAACATCTCAAGCCGTCCTCTACAGTCTTTCACGGCGTGGTGCCTGGTAAAGTCGGATTATCCTGTTGGGAAGATATTACTGGAAGTGGCTTTTAGTGATGACAGTAATTACATAACAGAGACATTGTGGTTTGAGGTGGTCAAGATCAACAGTCCATATCATGCTCTGTTTGGATGGCCGGCTTATGCTCGGTTTATGGCTCACTCTTGTTATATTTACTTGCAACTTAAGATGCCAGGGCCAAACGGGACGATTACGGTACATGGTGATCGGAAAGTCGCCCTGGATTGCGAGGAAGGAGACGATGCTTATGCAGAATCAGCTTGTGCTACTGAGGAGCTCAAGTTTTATAAGGACAATGTTGACCCAGCTGATATGACCCCTCTGAAGAAGCCCGGTACTGAATAGGACCCTCTGTTGAAGTTTAAGTCGGCTGATGATACCAAGCAAGTGGATTTTGTCCCTGGCGACTCATCTCAGCAGTTCACTGTCAGGGCTAATTTGGATCCCAAATAGGAAAGCGCACTCATCGAGTTCATCCGTGAGAATCAGGACATCTTTGCATGGAAACCTTCTGACATGCCGGGTGTACCAAGAGAATTCGCTGAGCACACTCTGAACGTGGATCCTAAGTTTAAGCCGGTCAAAGAGCGACGTAAGGCTATTAGAGAAGAGGTTGCCCGACTCTTAGTGGCTGGGTTTATCATGGAAGTTTTTCACCCTGAGTGGTTCCCTAACCCCTTGCTGATACTTAAGAAAAATGGCACTTGGCGTATGTGTGTTGATTACACAGATCTCAACAAGGCTTGTCCAGCCGATCCGTTTGCTCACCCTCGTAACGACCAGATCATTGATGCAACTGCAGGTTGTGAGAGTTTATGTTTCCTGGATGCTTATTTTGGTTATCATCAGATCAATATGGCAGTTAAAGACCAAGAAAAGACGTCCTTCATCACACCTTTTGGGGCTTTCTGCTATGTTTCTATACCCTTTGGGCTCAAGAGTGCTCAGGCGACTTATCAGCGCTATGTCTAGAATTGTTGTCACAGTCAAATTGGGTGCAACATTCATGCTTATGTGGATGATATTGCGGTCAAATCAAGGAAGAAGGAGACTCTCCTTGATGATTTGAATGACACTTTTGACAATCTCCGGGTTTACAAAATGATGCTTAACCCGGCCAAATGTGTATTTGCTGTGCCTGCAGGTAAACTGCTGGGTTTCATGGTCTCAAAACGGGGCATTGAAGCTAACTCGGAGAAGATTAAGGCCATCACTTCACTCTCTAAGCCGGTGTGTGTTAATGACGTCCAGCGTCTGGCGGGTCGTATTGCGGCTTTGAGCCGGTTCATAAGTCGCCTGGGAGAGAAGGCAATCCCTCTGTATCAGATGATGAAGAAGGTCGGCCACTTTGTCTGGAGCGATGCTGCTGACCAAGCATTGGAGGACCTTAAGAAACAGTTAGCTGAGCCGCCCATCTTGGCTGCTCCCATAGACAAAGAGCCTTTGCTCCTGTAAGTGGCTGCTAATAACAAAGCGGTCAGCGTAGTAGTTTTATTGTGGAGCGCAAGGAGGCAGGGAAAGAGTCCCCAGTCCAGCGGCCGGCTTACTATGTCAGTGAGGTATTGACTGAATCCAAGCAAAGATACCTACATTTGCAGAAGTTGGTGTTTGGGGTGTTCATGGCGAGTCGCAAGTTGAAACATTATTTCTTTGGGCATCCTATTAATGTGGTCAGCTTTGCTCCTTTGTGGGATATTATTCAAAACAGAGAAGCCACTGGCTGGGTTGCTAAGTGGGCAATTGAGCTTGGACCTCGTAATCTGAAGTATGTGACAAGGACAACCATTAAGTCTCAAGATTTGGTGGATTTCATCAATGACTGGACAGAGTTGCAAACACCTGAGGAGAAGCCTGATAACACATATTGGATAATGCACTTTGATGGTTTCAGGCAATTGGAAGGCTCGAGGGCTGGAGTTATTTTGACTTCCCCACGAGGTGACAAATTTTGTTAAGTTTTAAGGCTAATGTTTCCTTGTACTAACAATGCAGCTGAGTATGAAGCTTCACTCCATGGGCTTCGTATGGCCAAGGACATGAATTTAAGCCTGGTCAGATGTCTGGCTGACTCAGACCTTGTGGCTCAGCAAGTCTCAGGCAAGTGGGACTCTAAAACCCGCTCATGGTGGCTTATCGTCAGGCGGTTGAAAACATTACTGGTCACTTTAAGGGGTAGTAGGTGGATCACATTGATCAACGGAAAAATTAGGCATCTGATGCTCTATCCTGGCTTGGATCTCAACGTAAGCCGGTGCCCCCTAATGTGTTCCTCGATGTCTTACACAATCCTTCGGTCAAGTTACCATCTGAGGAGGATCCTTCTATACCTGACCCGGAGGGACAGTTGGTCGCGGCTCTCCATGCTATTGCTGACTGGACGCTTCCTTATCTGGCTTATCTTACTCGTGCGAGTTACCCGACGATGAAAACTTGGAATGACATATCACACAGCATTCTAAGTCTATGACTATTGTCAATGGCGAGTTACATCGATGCAGTTTGACTGGTGTTTTCCAGCGTTGTGTCTCTCCTGAAGAAGGTCGTGAAATTTTTCAAGAGATACATGCAGGCGACTGTGGTCATCATGCCGGCTCACGATCAATGGTGGCTAAGGCTTTTCGTCATGTATTTTTCTGGCCAACGACTCATGCAGACGCAGAGGATATTGTTAGTAAGTGTGATGGGTGTCAAAAATTCGCAAGACAAGGTCATAGTGTCGGCTCAGGAATTGCGGATGATCCCAATCACTAGGCCGTTTTGGGTCTGGGGGCGTGATATGGTTGGACCCTTCGAGAGAACTAAGGATAAGAAGACCCACCTTCTGGTGGCGGTTGACAAGTTTACCAAGTGGGTTGAGGCAGAGACGGTTAGCAATTGTGAGGCGGCTACTGCAGTTCAGTTTGTGAAGAAGCTGATTTTCCGCTTTGGCTATCCTTGTTTGGAAACGTTGCATGGAAAACAAAAAAAAATCTACGCACACGCAATGATCTATCCATGGAGATGCGTAGCAACGAGGGGGAGAGTGTGTCTACGTACCCTCGTAGACCATAAGCGGAAGCGTTTCACAACGCAGTTGATGTAGTCGAACTTTCTTCACGCTCCAACCGATCTAGTACCGAACGCACGCCACCTCCGCGTTCTGCACACGTTCAGCTCGGGGACGTCCTACGCCTTCTTGATCCAGCAATATGGCGAGGTAGTAGATGAGTTCCGACAGCACGATGGCGTGGTGACGGTGATGGTGATGTGATCTTCGCAGGGCTTCGCCTAAACACTACGAAAATATGACCGAGGGAGTAAACGGCGGACAGCGCCGCCGCACACGACTGAGACAATGTTTTTTCCATGTGTGGCGCCCCCTCCCCACATATATATAGGTGGGAGGGGAGGAGGCAGCCCCTAGGGCGCCCCAAGAGACCTGGCAGTAGCAATAAGGCCGCTGCCTTGCCCTGCGCCCCCTTTCCTTATTTGGACATGAGGGGGAAAGGAAAGGGAGATGGCTGCCTTAGGGCACCTCCCCTTTCCTTCCCTCCCTCCTTTGGTTTTTTTAGACAATTCATGAAGCTTTTATTTAAACCGTCACCGCCATTACAGGGACAAAAGGCAATCCATCGGGCTGGCCTAACCAAACATGGCGGCCAGCTCCTAATTTCAAAGCATGCTTCGCTAAATTGTGAGACTCAACATTTGAGCTCCTAAATTCGTGGACTAAATTACATGAAATAAAAGAAGAAACCTATAACTTAATCTCCTGGATGATGGCTCCATAGGTGGCACCACTACCTTTGTAAACCTCTTCCACTACCCCTTTGCAATCCGATGCAATATGCACTCGGTTCTCGTTCAAATACCCGGCTAGGGCTAGCCCTTCTCTAATAGAAAAAGCTTCAAGAGTTGCTGGATCACATATATTGGTGTACACGCACACCGAAGCTCCAAGAAAGTTGCCTACCCGATTTCTGCAAATGGCTCCCACAGCACCATACTTGCCTCTCCCTCCTACTGCTGCATCCACATTGAGCTTCACATGATAGTCTGGAGGGGCCAACCATCCTATCAGACGTGCATTTGTGGCCGTCGTGGATGACCTTCTCAGAGTAAGCACTTGTATCTCCGATAGATACGATAACACAAAACCATGTATAACATGAGGCGTCTTGAAGATACCCTCATAAATTGCCTTCCTTCGAGCTCCCCAAATGGCCCATAATGCCACTACAAATTTTATGAACTCTTCCGATGAAAGCGTTGCTTTCATAGCAAAGATCCCCTCCCTATCATCTTCCTCCTGGTGAACACTTAGTTGATCAAGGATGCTTTCAGTTGATAACGCCCAAGTGCTTCGAGATACCGGGCAATTCAGCATAGCATGCCTCCATGTGTCATGAACCCCGCAGAGCATACATGCACCCGTAGTAGCCATATTCCGCCGATGCTGGACTTCGCCCGACAGCACAGAGTGCCTTACTGACCTCTATATGAAGACCCTAAGCTTCGATGTGACCTCAAGTTTCCATATTGAAAGCCACTCCTTGCTCTCCCCTTGAGTATTCGGTGGTCCCTGATGTACCTTTGTTCACTTTGCCATCCTTCTTATCCGCCAAGTATTTGGGGAAGTTCCGCTTTCAGTGACCATTTCCTGTGCATTAGAGGCACTCAGTTTTAGGCTTGGGTCCACCTTTGAGCTTCTTCATAAGACTGGCAACTTGCTTGCCATTCTTCTTGAAGTTCCCTTTCTTTCCCTTGCCCTTTTTCTTGAAACTAGTGGTCTTGTTAACCATCAACACTTGATGCTCTTTCTTGATTCCTACCTTCGCCGATTTCAGCATCGCGAAGAGCTCGGGAATCATTATCGTCATCCCTTGCATATTATAGTTCATCACGAAATTCTAGTAGCTTGGTGATAGTGACTAGAGAATTTGTCAATCAATATCTTATCTAGAAGATTAAGTCCAACTTGATTCAAGCGATTGTAGTACCCAGACATTCTGAGCACATGCTTACTGGTTGAGCTATTCTCCTGCACCTTGTAGGCAAAGTACTTGTCAGAGGTCTCATACCTCTCGACACGGGCATGAGTCTGAAATACCAATTTCAGATCTTAGAACATCCCTTATGCTCTGTGGCGTTCAAAACATTTTTTAAGTCCCGATTCTAAGCCGTAAAGCATGGTGCACTAAACAATTAAGTAGTCGTCATATCGAGCTTGCCAAACGTTCACAACGTCTGCATCTGCTCCTGCAATAGGTCTGTCACCTAGCGGTGCATCAAGGACACAATTCTTCTATGCAGCAATGAGGATAATCCTCATATCACGGACCCAGTCCGCATCATTGCTACTATCATCTTTCATCTTATTTTTCTCTAGGAACATATCAAGAAATAAGGGAGCTATATCGCGAGCTATTGATCTACAACATAGATTTGCAAATACTATCAGGACTAAGTTCATGATAAATTAAGCTCAATTAATCAAACTACTATATGGTGAACATCTCTATGTTGATCATATCTACTATATGACTCATCTTCGACATTTTGGTCTCCAGTGTTCCGAGGCCATGTCTGTACATGCTAGGATCGTCAAGTTTAACCCAAGTATTCCGCGTGTGTAAATCTGACTTATACCCGTTGTATGTGAACGTAGAGTCTATCACACCCGATCATCACGTGGTGTCTCGAAACGACAAACTGTAGCAACGATGCATACTCAGGGAGAACACTTTTACCTTGAAATTTAGTGAAGGGATCATCTTATAATGCTACCGCCATACTAAGCAAAATAAGATGCATAAAAGATAAACATCACATGCAATCAAAATATGTGACATGATATGGCCATCATCATCGCGTGCTTTTGATCTCCATATCAAAAAGCGTTGTAATGATCTCCATTGTCGCCGGCTTGACACCTTGATCTCCATCATTGCGCCGTGGTCGTCTCGCCAACTATTGCTTCTACAACTATTGCTAACACATAGCGATAAAGTAAAGCAATTACATGGCGTTTGCATTTCATACAATAAAGAGACCACCATAAGGCTCCTGCCGGTTGCCGATAACTTACAAAATATGGTCATCTCATACAATAACGTTTATCACATCATGTCTTGACCATATCATATCACAACATGCCCTACAAAAACATGTTAGATGTCCTCTACTTATTTGTTCTAATTTTTACGTGGCTGCTACGTGCCTCTAGTAAGAACCGTTCTTACCTACGCATATAACCACAGAGGTGATTCATCAAGTTTGTTGTTTTAACCTTCTTCAAGGACTGGCCGCAGTCAAATTCGATTCAACTAAAGTAGGAGAAACAGACACCCGCCAACCACCTTTATGTAAAACTAGTTGCATGTCAGTCGGCGGAACCTGTCTCATGTGTGTGGACATGTAAGGTTGGTCCGGGCCGCTTAATCCCACAATACCGCCGAATCAAAATAAGATGTTGCTAGTAAGCAGTATGACTATCACCGCCCACAACTCTTTGTGTTCTACTCATGCATATCATCTACGCATAGACCTGGCTCATGGTGCCACTGTTGGGAAACATTGCATGGAAAACAAAAAAATTCTACGCACACACAATGATCTATCCATGGAGATGCATAGCAACGAGGGGGAGAGTGTGCCTATGTACCCTCGTAGACCGTAAGAGGAAGCGTTTCACAAAGCGGTTGATCTAGTCGAACTTTCTTCCTGCTCCAACTGACCAAGTACCGAACGCACGGCACCTCTGCGTTCTGCACATGTTCAGCTCGGGGACGTCCTATGCCTTCTTAATCTAGCAAGATGGTGATGTAGTAGATGAGTTTCGACGTCACGATGGCATGGTGACGGTGATGTGAGCTCCGCAGGGCTTCGCCTAAGCACTACAAAAATATGACCGAGGGAGTAAACGGTGGAAGGGGGCGCCGCACACGGCTGAGACAATGTTTTGTCCTTGTGTGGCGCCCCCTTCCCAGATATATATAGGTGAGAGGGGAGGAGGCAGCCCCTAGGGTGCTCAAAGAGACTTGGCGGTAGCCCTAGGGCTGCTGCCTTGCCCTGCGCCCCCTTTCCTTATTTGGACATGAGGGGGAAAGGAAAGGGAGATGGCTGCCTTAGGGCGCCTCCCCTTTCCTTCCCTCCCTCCTTTGGTGCGTGGGAAGGGGGTAGAGGGGCGCACCGGCTCGTTGTGGGCTGGTGTGCTCTTCCCCTTTTAGTCCATAATGCACAAAAACCTATCGGGGCTGCCTGGAACCCCTTCCAGTGACCCGATAAGTAGCCGGTACCACCTGAAACACTTCCGATGTCCAAACACCATCGTCCTACATCTCAATCTTTACCCCCGACCATTTCGAGACTCCTCACCATGTCTGTGATTTCCTCGAGGACTCCGAACAACATTCGGTCACCAAATCACATAACTCATATAATACTATATTGTCAACATTAAGCGTGCGGACCCTACGGGTTCGAGAACTATGTAGACATGACCGAGACACCTCTCCGGTCAATAACCAATAGCGGAACCTGGATGCCCATATTGGCTCCTACATATTCTATGAAGATCTTTATCGGTCGAACCGTTATGACAACATACGTAATTCCCTTTGTCATCGGTATGTTACTTGCCCAAGATACGATTGTCGGTATCTCTATACCTATTTCAATCTCGTTACCAGCAAGTCTCTTTACTCGTTCCGTAATACATCACCTCGTGACTAACTACTTAGTCGTTTGCTTGCAAGCTTATGATGTGTATTACCGAGAGGGCCCAGAGATACCTCTCCGATACTCGGAATGACAAATCCTAATCTCGATCTATGCCAACTCAACAAACACCTTCGGAGATACCTGTAGAGCATCTTTATGATCACCCAGTTATGTTGTGACGTTTGATAGCACATAAGGCATTCCTCCAGTATCCAGGAGTTGCATAATCTCATAGTCGAAGGAATATGTATTTGACATGAAGAAAGCCATAGCAATAAACTGAACGATCAATATGCAAGCCAACGAATGGGTCTTGTCCATCACATCATTCTCCTAATGATGTAATCCCATTATCAAAAGACAACACATGTCTATGGTTAGGAAACCTTAACCATCTTTGATCAACGAGCTAGTCTAGTAGAGGCTTAGTAGGACACGATATTTGTTTATGTATTCACACATGTATTTAAGTTTCTGATCAATATAATTCTAGCATGAATAATAAACCTTTATCATGAATAAGGAAATATAAAATAGCAACTTTATTATTGCCTCTAGGGCATATTTCCTTCAATCCTCATAGTATCATCACTGATAACGAGATGGATTTATCTAAAGGTGCTATGAAAGAGTTTTGTCAAAGGGAGCACATCAGGCTTGATGTTTCATCAGTTGCACATCCTCAGCCCAATGGTCAGTGTAACACCCTCGGTGTCATGCTACAGTAATCTCATGCCTAATGATTCTATGTCATCACAATTACTGTTGCTAATATCACTGTGTTTCAAGCGCTACTCAAATTCAAATTTAATTAAATGCAAACAACAAAAGTTTCCCAACTTTAAAACTAAAATGTTCTAAAGGTGCCAGATAATGCATACACTACTGCAGGATGCTGCTAATGTAACACTATGATCAGAGACCCTTCGACGAAACTGTGCGCGATGCAATAATCGCAAACGGTGGTGTAAAAGAACCGTCAAAAAAGGTGCAAAACGTTTGCGATGGCGGAGCCATCAAACACGGTTCAGATTTTAGTTGCGTGTGTGATGCAGGGCATACGATTCAGTCCAATGAAGTGTTTGCGATGAGGCGGAACAAAAGAAAAGGGCAGCCTGATGAAGGCGTGTGCGATATACAACATACGGTTCACTCGGATGAACTGTTTGTGATTAGGCAACACAAAAGAAATGATCAGCCAGATCAAGGTGTGTGTGATTGAGGGCATACGCTTCAGAAGGATTAACTATTTGCGATTAGGCAACATAATAGAAACGGGTCAGCCAGATCAAAGTGTCTGCGATTGATGGCATACACTTCACATGGATGAACTGTTTGTGATTAGCCACAACAAACTGAAATAGTTAGATAGATCAACATGTGTGCGCTAGACGGGCACACACATTCTAATTAAAAGAAACGTGCGTGATGATAATAACGAGCGTGCATGGTTGTTGGAACAAGATGTGTGCTGATATTGCCTATTGCGGTGCACCCTATGGTGCAAACGCCACGTACGCGGCCGAGAAGGCGTACGTGCCCATGTTACGGCTTCCGGGAATAATGCCGCACTTATAACCATCGGTAAACTTTGAGCATGCGTCCCGTCACATTCCAAATTGCAAACTTGTTCACACCGATCAAAACCTAAACGGTTTCCCATTAGGAGCGTATTACTACTCGGTTATAAATACTACTACTCCAAGATGACTGCACATTCCTCCTCAACTCCTGATCCACAAAAACAAAGTCATTCATCATCGTTCCCTTTAAATGCGCCATGGCCAGCATGAGTTACGGGTCGAGATTGCCACCGTGGAGATGCGAGCATGGAAGCGGAAGCACGAGAGATGTCGCCTACGCCGCATAACGTAGCCGGCATGTCCGCTGCGTGGCCGTAGCAAGATAGAGGTCCCGCCGCCGCTGAAGCCACGCAGGTCCCGCGCCGTCGTCACGAGCGCGGCAGATCGTCCGCCGCACCGCAGAAGCATAAGAGATGTCCCGCCGCGCTGCGAATGGAGCAGAGATGTCCTCCCGTGCCGTGGCAGCCTGGGAAAATGTCTCGCGGGGCAGGCGAGGACTCTTACAGGCGCTTGCATGCGATCGTCCATAGCCAGATGGATCAGATCTCCGGCTGGGCGAGGTTGCAGGACGACATGAAAGCCTCTTTTGAAGAGGCTACCGGCGTCATCAGACAACTAAATGAGAGCAATGCGAAGCTCCGGGCCGAGCGTGACCTGATGAGGGTGAAGATCGTCGAAAGTGCTGAGCAGCAGGAGGAGACCACTGCCATGTTGAAGAGGACCGGCGTCATCGTCGAGAAACTTATGGACGAGAATGCCATGCTGTGCATCGAGCGCAAAAGGTTGGTGGAGGAATCCTTGGATGCTCTCAAGCAGCATCTTGAGGACAAGAAAGAGCTCATCGCCGCACGCCGTGGAGACTAGTTCCCGTGGGCTGCAGCAACGTAGAGATCAGCGAGGCAGAACGTTGTCTTCCTTCTTCTTTTGCCCTTGTGTATTTCGGGCATTGCCGCATGTGGCTTTTTTAGTCATGTTCCTAAATATGTAAGACAATTATTATCCACTGTCATCGTCCTTATATTCATCATGCTTGCTATAAGTCGCAGTCGATGCTATGTAGGTCCATGAGATCTTACATAAAGATCCATGCAAAACTTTCTTTTTCAGATTTTCATTTTTCTCTCTTAAATCTCAGTCCACTGAGACACATAGCCACGTCGTAGAACAGGGGCTCGGGCGCCATTAATGGAGACGTTGGGAGGGAGGTGCGCGACGGGTAGCGGTCAAAGGGCTCTCCTCTCGATGAGCACACGCAGGGGTCTGATCGCACGCCTCCCGTACTCAAATAGCTACCCCGCACGGCACCTCCTAGAAAATAAAAAAGGGGACGCGTGGCGGCATGTAAATGGTAAGTAGAACGCCCACGGTTTCAATAATACTTTTGTTTCCGATTTGTAACATGACAACACTTGTTCCAAAACGACTTTTTTGATTGTTAATGTGTGCGCCTTTCCAGATCGGCCAAAAAATTACCGCAGCATGTTGGTGCCATGTCATGACACCATGCCAAGTTTCATGACTTTCAGGCGTGTTTTGGATTTACATGAATTTAAAAACCAAGCCACGACGCCCAGATATTTGAATTTCATTCCCATTTCTTGCATGGGACCTATAAATACACCCAGGGACACACATGTGATTTTTCAACCAACTTTGGTGCACTGGAGCATGTGCTTGTAGTTCAAATTTGAATTATGCACATTAAATGTGCATAAACTCAATTAATGTATAAAAAAGGCCAAACGAACCCGGAATAATTCTGAAATTTAGCACGATACTTCTATTTGGTCTAATCTGCCTGTGTAAAAAAATTAAGGTGGGAGAAGGCAGTGTACGTATCTCGTTTCGCACACGGAGGTGACACGTTCCCTCTCGGAACCACGAGCCTTCTTGGCGGAAGCTCCGGTTTGCAAGAAGCTTACACCAAAGCTTGTCCCAATTCGGCCAAAAAATTTACCACAACATGTTGGTGCCATGTCATGACACCATGCCAAGTTTCATGATTTTCAGCCGTGTTTTGGATTTACAGGAATTTAAAAACCAAGTTTCTCAATCTTTCCGGCCGAGCCACGACGCCCAAATGTTTGCATTTCATTCCCATTTCCTGCATGGGACCTATAAATACACCCAAGGACACACATGTGATTTTTCAACCAACTTTGGTGCACTTGAGCATGTGCTTGTAGTTCAAATTTGAATTATGCACATTAAATGTGCAGAAACTCAATTAATGTATAAAAAAGGCCAAACGAACCCGAAATAATTCCAAAATTTAGCACGATACTTCTATTTGGTCTAATCTGCATGTGTAAAAAAATTAAGGTGGGAGAAGGCAGTGTACGTATCTCGTTTCGCACACGGAGGTGACACGTTCCCTCTCGGAACCACGAGCCTTCTTGGGGGAAGCTCTGGTTAGCAAGAAGCTTACACCAAAGCTTGTCCCAATTCGGCCCAAAAAATTACCGCAGCATGTTGGTGCCACGTCATGACACCATGCCAAGTTTCATGATTTTCTGGCGTGTTTTGGATTCTGAGGAATTAAAAACCAAGTTTCTCAATCTTTCCGGTAGAGCCACGGCATACGATGTTTGAATTTCATTCCCATTTCTTGCATGGGACCTATAACTACATCCAAGGACACACATGTGATTTTTCAACCAACTTTGGTGCACTGGAGCATGTGCTTCTAGTTCAAATTTGAATTATGCACATTAAATGCGCAGAAACTCAATTAATGTATAAAAAAGGCCAAACGAACCGGAATAATTCCAAAATTTAGCACGATACTTCTATTTGGTCTAATATGCGTGTGTAAAAAAATTAAGGTGGGAGAAGGCAATGTGCGTATCTCGTTTCGCACACGGAGGTGACACGTGCCCTCTCGGAACCACGAGCCTTCTTGAGGGAAGCTCCGGTTTGCAAGAAGCTTACACCAAAGCTTGTTCTAATTCGGCCAAAAAATTTACAACAGCATGTTGGTGCCATGTCATGACACCATACCAAGTTTCATGATTTTCAGACGTGTTTTGGATTTATAAGAATTTAAAAACCAAGTTTCTCAATCTTTCCGGCCGAGCCACGACGCCCAGATGTTTGAATTTCATTCCCATTTCTTGCATGGGACCTATAAATACACCCAAGGACACACATGTGATTTTTCAACCAACTTTGGTGCACTGGAGCATGTGCTTGTAGTTCAAATTTGAATTATGCACATTAAATGCAAAAGCTCAATTAATGTATAAAAAGGCCAAAGCAGACTGAATAATTCCAAAATTTAGCACGATACTTCTATTTGGTCTAATATGCCTGTGTAAAAAAATTAAGGCGGGAGAAGGCAGTGTACGTATCTTGTTTGGCACACAGAGGTTTCTTGAGGGAAGCTCCGGGTTGCAAGAAGCTTACACCAAAGCTTGTCCCAATTCGGCCAAAAAAATTACCGCAGCATGTTGGTGCCATGTCATGACACCATGGCAAGTTTCATGATTTTCAAGCGTGTTTTGGATTTACAGGAATTTAAAAACCAAGTTTCTCAATCTTTCCGGCCGAGCCACGACGCCCAAATGTCTGAATTTCATTCCCATTTCTTGCATGGGACCTATAAATTCACCCAAAGACACACATGCGATTTTTCATCAAACTTTGGTGCATTGGAGCATGTGCTTGTAGTTCAAATTTGAATTATGCACATTAAATGCCCAGAAACTCAATTAATGCATAAACATGCCAAACGAACCCGGAATAATTCCAAATTTAAACACGACACTCATGTACTAGTTGCATGTTCACTGTACGTAAATGTTCTAGCAATTGAAACACCATCCTTTCGCTCCGTAACACCATTTTCTCTTTCAAAACATAATAAAAAAATCAGGTATACCACAAACAGTTTACTAGAAAGAATCGTGTAGGACGCGATATAAAATATCTTGGCGCACCGTCTTGGCTGGCTTACGCAGGAAGCTTCGTCGTCTACAGTCCACCGCCCCCTCTTGAACCACACTTGCGCGCCAGTTTCTCGTGGCATCGAGAAAAAAAAATTTGCCCCCGCGGAAATATCTATCTCCCCGCCCCCTCCCTCCTACCAAAAGCCACATTTCCACTGTACCTCCTTGCTTTCCAAGTTCAAACCTTCACTGCTGCTTACTGGTGGCTCAGCCTCCTCGCCGGCGACCCTTCTTCTTGTAGCGCCGCCTCCTCGCCGGCTATCCTTCTTCTTGCAGCGCCACCTCCTAGCCGGCGACCCTTCTTCTTGCAGCGCCGCCTCCTCGCCGACGACCCTTCTTCTTGCTGCGCGGCCTCCTCGCTACCGACCCTTCTTCTTGCTGCGCGGCCTCGTCGATATGGCCAGGTAATCCACACCCCACCCACACCATCCTCCTCCTTTTCCGTCCCACATGCCCCAATCGACGGCGTGACACCTTTCACCGAAATCACTTCCCCCCTCCTCCAATTAAGCGCCGCCCACAACCATTTTGCATGCAGTATAACATGGAGCTCAGTAGCATGCGGCCGCTCGCGTGCATGAGGTTGCTATGGCTGCCATGTGTGTCGACCGCCAGATATTGGAGGAGCACCTCGTCTTCGAGGCCACCGTCGACACCGCCACACGGTTGTCTACTTTAAAATACAGTTCGTGATGTTTTCTCGAGGCCATCACCAGTGCCTTCTAGTGATTTGTCCTCTGTAATGTTAATATGCAATCTGATGTTCAATTAATAGTTTGGTCCTCTGAAATGTAATGTTCCGTTAATACTTTGGTCCAACAATTGCTACATTTCGTAGTAATGTTCTCAAGCATTCTTTGTTTTGTTAACTGTCTTATCTTCTAGTACATGTTTATATTCTGCAATGTCGTGCTCAGTTAACTATTTTGGTTCATTTGGTCTGCTGTCCATTTAAGTGTTTGGTTCAGTTATGCAATTCGATTTTCATTTGTTGTGGGTACAATTTTGTATTGTTATGCATGTGACACCAATCAAAATTGGCTGTACTCAATACATATTCTACTGATAGTATGACAACTCTCAGTTAACCTGATCAAGATCTTCCTTATGTGTGTTGCGGGAAAACAATGGGAGACACTACGGTTTACCATTGAGGTTTGTTCAAGCAGGGTCCTTTGGCTAATAGCACATTATTGTGCCGTTGCAGGAATCATTCTAATATTTAGGTTTCTTACAATTTGGTCTTACACATGTAGGTCCTGCTGTCAGAGGCTTAGACCCACAGTTCGACCCATTTTGCATATGGGAAAATGAGATGTCCATGAATATCAGTCAAGTCAAGAAACTCAGAAAGATTGTTAGGATGAAGAAACTTGCGACGAATAACAGCAAGATCTATGTTTGCACAATGAAGAAGACATCAGTCAACTATAGGATGGTACCAAATCTTTTACCTTTTTTTACCCCTTGCGCCATTTCAATTAACAACTGCGATTTATGCATAGCTTTGTTTTCAGTACTTATCAAAGCAGTTCACCGATGATTACCTCTCAAACCACCTGCATGGTCAATAGGCGAGGAAGGTATTCATTCAACACCCACGGTACAATATTGAAGTCTTGCTAGAGAGGACGAAGGTTGGGCGGGCAATTATTGATAGCCACTGACTTAAGTTGCAAGGACGACATTCAACATCAGTGAAGGCTCAATATTTGCCTTCCGCTTCTGTAGTTTCCCAGATGAGATTCATCTGTCTATTTACCGTGTATGATGCTGCTTTCCAAAGGTTTTTGATGTTGCATGTGAAACTTGGTGCTGTTGTGTAATGGCGTGAATCGAGTGCGGGTTATCTGATGTAATTCGATTATGAAATCCTGGTTGCTTTTATACGGATATGAAATATCTGGCGTGTTTTACAAAAAATATCAGTTTGATTAGTACATGGATTATCAATAATAGGCTAATTACCCTGCTTATTGGGGTTTTCTATTGCAGACGGTTACTCAGACAGCACCGTGGGCGATGAACTCAAACAACCCGCACGGTTTCTAGAAAGTAGGCGTGTTCGATCAACTAACAATCACACATGGCTTCTGGCAACGAATTGTTCGCGTTAGGCCAGCTTTCACAAACATTTCCACACAAAGAACTGTGTGTGATATACATACCTACGGAAATGTTTTTCTAGGATTCACCGTGTGGGATGTACACATACGGAAATGATTTTCTGGGATTCACCGTCTGGGATGTACATACCTACGGAAATGATTTTCTGGGATTCATCGTGTGGGATGTACATACCTACGAAAATGTTTTTCTCGGATTACCGTGTGGGATGTACATACCTATGGAAATGATTGGGTTTTGATGCCTCGCCCGATCGCACACGGCCCTAGCCTGTGTCCCAGGAGGGCCTATCCCCAACGATTTCTGGGTCGTGTGGGAAGGACCCCCCTATCGCCCACACTCACTTGGCGACGGTTCCAAATGTCGTCGCGGCAAGGGGTTAAAAGCCGTTTGTATAGCACGTCGTTGTACCAGTGATAGGTAATTGTGGGGGAGAAACCAAACTTTGATAAAATGTTTAAGGGCTCTAAAATAATTAAAACAGTAGTGAAAACAATTAAAAAAATGCCTATTGAATTTTATAATATATTGAAACTATTTTATTATGGGTTAATAACTAATCTACAGTAGTTTGTTTATAAATACAAATTTAGGTACTAATGGTAATTTTTATAAAACTAAAAATAAAAGAAACTAGAAATAAAACAAAAGAGTAATTGAAAAATAAAAGAAAAAAATCGAAAGGATAAATCCCCCACCCCTTGGCCCAACTGGACAAGCTGACCCAGCAGGCCACAATGGTCAGCCCAACCCACCTCACCCTCTGCATAACCCCCCCCCCCCCACTGTGACCAAACCCTAACCACCGACACCCCACTTCCCTCCCACTCGCTCTCTCCTTCCCCCGATCTAGATCAAGATCGACCCTGATCCCATCGCCCCTGACACCCTACGCCCGTCCTTCGCCGCCCACCGTCGCCCGAGGTCCCCGTCGGCGCCGCCTCCTCACCCTCTCCCTCAAGGCCACCTCATCACCGCACCCGTCACCGGACCGCCTCCCCGTCTTCGGCGATCACCCCCGAGCCTCGACGCCCATGCGCCCCTGCAAACGCCGGCCTCCTCCCCCCATATTTCCCCCTACCCCCGCAACCGCCGTGAGCACCGCACGTCCCTCCCTCTTCCCCTCTGCCCTCCGCCCTTGCGCGTCGCTAGCCGCGTCGCGGCCCCGCTTGCCCCGCTTCGTTCCCCCGGCGCAAGCGCTCATCGCACTCATCGCATCGGCCGTGCCCCCTTCTTTATCGCCCGCGCCCTGCCTCGCATCGCCACCGCTCCGCTCGCCCCGATGCCGACCCCACCTACTGGCCGTCCGCGCTCGCCACCCGCCTCTGCTCGCTGCCGCCGCTGCTGTTCCACTACTGTACCATGCAACCCTGCCCCGGCACCCGTCCGCGCCGCCCCTCCTCGTCTGTATTGCTGCGGACTTGCGTTCCGCGTGCTCGCAGCCCCCTACTCACGCACGACGCCGCTGGCCACCGGTGCTCACCTCGCGCGCGTGCCCCACCTGCACTCCCCGCAGCCATGCCGTTGCCGCCTCCCCTGCTCCGGATCGCGTCCTCGTCGTGGCTCCGCCGGCCCAACCTCGCTGCCACCTCGCTGCGCCGTGCCTGCAGCCACATCCGGAGACGCGCCGGCGCCCGCTCTGCCCGCATACGGGTCGAGCACCTACAATGCCCGTTCGGGCTATGCCCGCACCCAGCGCCCGTTAAGGCCCCCTGGGCCTATGACGGTGGGGTCCACCCTAGAACGTTAAAGAAAAAGAATAAAAATAAAAATAACAATCAATAAATTAATTAGTTAATTAATTAATTAATTAATTAAATTAATTAATTCTGTTAGTTAACAAATTAAATCTAATTAAACTGCTAATGAATTAACTATGATTAATTAGTTAGCAGTCAATGACAAATGGACCCCACCCGTCAGTTAACTGGTCAAATGTCAACTTTGAGCGCTGACGTCATGTTGATGCAATATTTCTTTTTGAATAATAATAATCCAAGAAAATTATTAAATCTTTGTAAGTTAATATAAAATAAACCATAACTCGGATAAAAATACTTTGTACATGAAAGTTGCTCAGAACGACGAGACGAATCCGGATACGCATTCTGTTCGTGTGCCACATGTCCCTAGCATAGCGAACATGCAACCATCCCCCTCCATTTCATCTGTCCACAAATGCCAAACACCGGGAACACTTTCCCAGATGTCCTCCCCCTTCGCCGACATCGCCTAGTATTGCGTTAGCTCACCCTAGCACCGCATATTGCCTCGTTATGTTTTGTGATGCTTTGTTTGCTCCGTATTTACTGTTTCTCCCTCCCTCTTCTTCTCCTTTAGACCTCGAGACCGGCGCTGATGCCACTGAGTATGACTACATTACCGAAAACCCTTCTTCCTGCGCAATAGAGCTTCCAGGCAAGCTTCCCCCTTGATCAACCCGATATCGCCTATTCCTTCTCTTACTGCTTGCATTAGAGTATTGTAGCATGTTACTGCTTTTGGTTAATCCTATTCTGCTGCATAGCTTGTCTTTGCTACTACTATTGTTAACTTTACCTGCAATCCTAAATGCTTAGTATAGGATGCTAGTATTCCACCAATGGCCCTACATTCTTGTCTGTCTACCATGCTATACTACCGGGCCATGATCACTTCGGGAGGTGATCACGGGTATATACATACTACACTATTACACATGACATATTGTGGTGACTAAAGTTGGGACAGCTCGTAGAGTACCCGCAAGTGATTCCGATGTGGGGGCTGAAAGGACAGGTGGTTCCATCCCGGTAGAGGTGGGCACAGGTTCCCGGCCCCGATCACATTACTTTGTGGTGGAGCAACATGGCAGGTTGAGACCACCTAGGTGAGAGGTGGGCCTGGCCCTGGTCGGCGTCCGCGGTTACATCAATTAACACGCTTAATGAGATCCTGGTATTTGATCTGAGTGTGGCCACTGGCCTATACGCACTAACCAACTATGCGAGAACATTTATGGGCACTTGACGTCGTGGTATCAACCGAAGCCTTCTTGATGTCAGCGACTGAGCGGCGCGCGCCGGATTGGATCATAAGCCTGTGCTTGTATTAAGGGGGCTAGATCTGCTTCCGGTTGCGTTCACAACATGCAGGTGTGCGACGGGCGATTGGCCCAGACCCCTGCACGCTTAGGATTTAGACCGGCGTGCTGACCTCTCTGTTGTGCCTAGGTGGGGCTGCAACGTGATCTTCCGAGGCCGGGCATGACCCAGGAAAGTGTGTCCGTCCAGAGGGATTGAGCATGTTGGGTAATGTGGTGCACCCCTGCAGGGAAGTTTATCTATTCGAATAGCCGTGTCCCTCGGTAAAAGGACGACCCGGAATTGTACCTCGACCTTATGTCAACTAGAACTGAATACTTAATAAAACACACCCTTCCAAGTGCCAGATACAACCCGGTGATCGCTCTCTAACAGGTCGACAAGGAGAGGATCGTCGGGTAGGATTATGCTATACGATGATACTTGGTGAACTTACCATCTACTCTCTTCTATATGCTTCAAGATGGAGGTTGCCAGAAGCGTAGTCTTTGATAGGACTAGCTATCCCCCTCTTATTCTGGCATTCTTTAGTTTAGTCCACAAATACTACGCATTTCATTGATACTAATGCATATGTAGTGTAGATCCTTGCTTGCGAGTACTTTGGATGAGTACACACGGTTGCTTTGTTCCCTCTTTTCCCCCTTTCCATTCTTCTCGGTTGTCGCAACCAGATGCTGGAGCCCAAGAGCCAGACGTCACCTTCGACGACTCCTACTACACCGAGGGTGCCTACTACTATGTGTAGGCCACCGCCGACGACCAGGAGTAGTTAGGAGGATCCCAGGCAGGAGGCCTGCGCCTCTTTCGATCTGTATCCCAGTTTGTGCTACCATCTTATGGCACCTTGTTTAACTTTACGTCTGTACTCAAATATTGGTGCTTCCAATTATTCGTCTATGATCGAGCACTTGTATTCGAGCACTCGAGGACCCTGGCTTGTATTATGATGCTTGTATGACCTATTTACTTTTAGTGTTGTGTTGTGATATCTTCCCGTGAGTCCCTGATCTTGATCGTACATGTTTGCGTGCATGATTAGTGTACGATTGAATCGGGAGCGTCACAAGTTGGTATTAGAGCCGACTGCTTGTAGGAATGCCTCTTCCGCAATCCTTGGCCGAAGTCAAGTCTAGACATTGCAAAACTTTTACTAACATGGTTGTGTGTCTTACGGGCCTACGTTGCCATTTGGGTGGTATTAGGATCTTTTATTCCTCGTCTATACACTGGGATTCTGACCTCTCTTCTATTCGGGTTAAATGTTTTTTAAATCTAACTTTAGGTTCTCGTAACTACTTCCTCCCGGAGATCCCTTATTACAGATGAGTGCCTACTACACCAAAAGATTCTGAAGATACTCTCCGATGTTATCCCGTGAACTTGTGCTCATCGCGTTTGCAAATCCCTACCACCGATAAATCATTATGGATAACTACCTGCATTTGTTATTCATACCTTCATAACCAATTGCTTTTGTTATTACAAGATTCCCTGAAACATTCCAATATCCCGAGAATCCATTATGCATGCTGCCTTGCAGCTCCATTTCCGCCTTAATACATCTACTGATAATTCCTCACACTCATCGAGGATTTTTTCGTCCCTAGTTTATCATGTGATCCACAAGATACTTTGAAATACTATCCGGTCTTTCGATAATCAATTGCCAACTATTGTTCTGCAAATACTTGTCTGCTCGCATAATGGTTACTTTCCATATGTCTAGCAATATACACGAGCATCCTTTGTCACCGTCATTTTGAGTCTTTGATCCAATATGTTTGCGAATGCTCGCAATCATCAATCCAACCCAGAATTTATCCTTCCGGCTCAGACGTCATTTTAAACATGAGCTGGATCTCGACCAATCAAGTTATCATCGATTGTATCCTAAGCCTACTCAACTTATCCATCCTTAATCAGAGCATTTGCTTCTGATCCCTTGATTTGGAAATCACAATTCCTTTGCATTTGATCTTTGAATTAGTTAGTTGTTTCTATAATCCAATGCCTTTGCATTGTTTCTTCCTCTGGTTGAGTACCGATGCTTACATCAGATCCCTTGAGGACCATCAGATCCTTTGTTGGATTTTATCCGACAACGTCCTTCATATTCAATCACTTCGGAAGTTCTTTCCCTGATACATAATGCCATTGGTATATCCTATTCCTTGATTTGGCCAACCATGATCTGCTTTCGAGCTGGTGATATTTACTATTGAAGCTTATGGTATATGTTTCCATGATGCGCCGATGAGTTGAACCCATGCCTTCCTTAATATGTGTGAACTCGAAAGTTTTCATGAGTCATACTCTTCTGGTATTTTGCCAGATAAAATTTCAACACTACAACTTGATCGAACGCGAGAAGTGAATGAAAGATTATGCATTGAAGAAGTGGGAGTCGACCTTGAACTTTGTGTTCATGCCCATGGACACGATGTAGATCCTATCATGGAAGCTTCTTATTTCCATGGTATAATATCATCTGGTATCGGTGAACTGATCCTTTGCAATCGTGGTTCCGACCATATGTTCTTCTTTGATCACATTTCTCAGGAAAGTTTAAGCACTTGTCTTCTGTGGATCAATACACATGTCCAACCTTAACTTTGATATGTCCAACCTTAACTTTGATCTTTCGTCGAGTATTACACCGTGGTATCTCGAGATTATCACGGAACTACATAACTTCTTATGAGTTCTCCATCAAGTACTACATTCTCACTGATTCCATTTTTTTCACGGGTTCTGAGTCATTAAACACTCAAGGACACCGATAACTGAATCGATTCCGCATCACGATTAAACAACTATTAGTAATCTTCTTTACTTACGGAGTTTTTACTCGATCACGTCATTTCTAGCCTAATTGGCTATATCAGTATCATGCTGATTTTAACTGTGCTACCTGATCCTTATTCCCGGAGCACCACTTTTAGCGATGATATAAGCTTACGTCAATCTTCCTTGTCTTATCGTTTCACCTTGAACAGGAAGCTTGATTCTGAGTTGGTGTCGTATCTGTGGTTCCAATAATCTTTCACTGCATTAGTCATGTTGCTTGATGTAGCCGCTGTTCAATTGCTTCTTCATGGAGCCTCTCAACAAAATTTGTCATGATCATCATCAACATTTTGACTCCTTCCAGGATATCAATTGAGTTCCTGATGGGGATTTCCATCATTATCCTTCGGTAATTTGTGTTGTCATCGACTACTTCCTTGCCTTCTTTCCAACACAAACTTGTCCGTGTTGTGGCTATACCTTGAGTCCCTGGGAATCCAACTTATCTTATTTCCTACCTTGGAGTATTACCATCTTATATATCAAGAATGTTGTGAGAATTTCACCACCTCTTAAGAATTCTTGATACAAGCGATACATGTCGCCGTCTACATTCAGTTCTTGGTCCCCATGCTGTTTCTAACCAGAATAGCGACAAATGGACTATGACGTGTAAAATTCAAAACTTCTAGCAACCCTATTGCTTATAAGTTAATGAATGATAGTTTCATTCTTTGGGTATTGGTTATCGAATCACCATTCTAACATTGATCATGCTACCTAAGCCCATATTTCGGGTGCACCTTTCAACCAATGTTTAACTGTGTATGGTTTCCTTGAGCATACCTCATTATATCATTTGATCTGACAAATGTTTTCTCCTTGTTCACATAATTGTGGAAATCCATCTTTTGAAAATCTCAATGAATTTTTGTTGAGTTCATCAGCCACCTCCTTGTCCTCTCCTTGGTTAAATGATGAACTCTTTTTCCAGAACTCGCTTCCATAGTTCATTTCCCGAGAATCTTACAATGACATCTCATCAATTTGTGTTTCACCTTTTCTTCTCAGGCATCCTGAGTCTGAGGTATCCTGACACCAATCGGATCTGAACCTCGGTGAGATATGATGGTTGGAACATATTTCCAAGAGTTATAACACTAGTCTTTATATGACCCAGTAAGGTGATATCGTGCCTAGCACACCTGGCCAGAGGACCTATTGTTATAGTTTCCTTTTTAGCAAGGATATCCATTCTTCCATGAGGAAATTGTAAGACTTATTCTACAAGTTGTTCCTCATGGATCCTTCATGTATTCGAAGTCTGACCTTTGCTTGACGACCATGTCAATGCTATCTCGAAGCATGTTTGTGATACTCCGAATTTCAACAAAAACATTTGGAGCACAAAGCTAAATTTTCTTTATCAATTATCCAAACACCGTCATATGGGTAATGGCATGAAATTTCTCTCCCCTTTCCTAAAGGGGTTTCTATGTTATATCCCGTCATGGATATCATGCTCTGCTTGCCCTTGGGAAGAATGTACCCCTGAAATATGTCTTTAAACACATTTTCCTTTCCATTTTTTGTTCAATATTTCTTGTGATCTATATGATCTAAGCAATAATAATTCACTACTTATGTAACACCTCGGTGTACAACTCTAACAGTAAGACTCTATTACTATTGTTGATGACATTCTGGTAGCCACCGATGGACGAGAACCTTGCCTATTGGTCCGCCTCGTTCAACGAGCAGGAAAATGGTTCTCCTCGTCCCTCGCCCTTGGTACCGGCGTTGATGCCGACATAACTGACAGGCTATTCCCTGACATGTCTTGCTATCATGACCATGCAAGATGTCGCTGCCCCTCTTACTTTAACCCACATGGTGGGCCCATAACCCACAGTTCCACATGATGAAAACCTGACTCTTCTGTATATCCCTGTCTCCAAAGTTATTTCTCAAGCCTGGCTACGTATGTAGTTCACGGGCACCTTCCTAGTGATCCATTCTGGTACCAGACGTAATTCTTATTTTCGTTGCCCTGAAACCCTTTCACCTTCTAGTTAGGCATCGAACGATTGCCTATCCGTTTGAAACTTCTCATGGTACCTTCTTACTTTGCTCTCGATATCTTCTTAAGTTTCAATTTGAGAGATACTTATGCTTCCTCCCCCCGAGTTAACCGTCGGATGCTCAATCTTGTTAGAATCTGTCCTTATAGAGTTTTTCCCTTCTTACCCTTCCGTAAGTACGGTGAAAATCCTGAAGGAAGGAAGACAACTTCATCATGATTACCTGAAGCGGAGAAATGAAGACATCAATGTAATGAACCGGCCTCTTCGAGAAGAGCAACCAAGACAAGAAGACTCGTTAGAATTTCATAACCAAATCCTTTCCCCCTTACCCCCCTTTTAAATCTCGGGACGAGATTTCTTGTAGTGGAGGAGATTTGTAACACCCCCGATGTCATGCTACAGTAATCTCATGCCTAATGATGCTATGTCATCACAATTATTGTTGCTAATCTCACTCTGTTTCAAGCACTAATCAAATTCAAATTTAATCAAAGGCAAACAACAAAAGTTTCCCAACGTTAAAACTAAAATGTTCTAAAGGTGCCAGATAATGCATAGGTAATTGTGGGGGAGAAAGCAAACTTTGATAATAAAAAATTAAGGGCTCTAAAATAATTAAAACAGTACTGAAAACAATTAAACAAATGCCTATCGAATTTTATAAAATATTAAAACTATTTTATTATGGGTTAAGAATTAATCTGACAGTAGTTTGCTTATAAATATAAATTTAGGTACTAGTGGTAATTTTTATAAAACTAAAAATAAAACAAAAAAAGAAATTGAAAAATAAAAGAAACACAAAAATCGAAAGGATAAATTCCCCACCCCCTGGCCCAACTGGACCAGCCAACCCAGCAGGCCACAATGGCCGGCCCAACCCACCTCACCCTGTGTATAACCACCCCCACCATGACCAAACCATAACCACCGACACCCCACTCCCCCCCCCCCACTCGCTCTCTCCTCCCCCTCCCAATCTGGATCGGGATCGACCCCAATCCCGTCGCCCCCGACGCCCTGCGCCCGTCCTTCGCCGCCCACCGTCAGCCGAGGTCCCCGTCGGCGCCGCCTCCTCGCCCTCTCCCTCAAGGCCACCTCATCGCCGGGCCCGTTGCCGGACCGCCTCCCTGTCTTCGGCGATCGTCCCCGTCCTCCTCCCCATGGGTCGCCCCCGAGCCTCGACGCCCATGTGCCCCTGCAAACGCCGGCAAGGCCCTCCGGCCTCCTCCCCCCATGTTTCCCCTTACCTCCGGGACCACCATGAGGACCTCCCTCCCTCCCTCTTCCTATCTGCCCTCCGCCCTCGCCGCGTCGCTAAGCGGGTCGTGGCCCCTTCGCCCAGTGCGTTCCCCAGCATAGCGCTCACCGCGTGGCCTTGGCGCCCGGCGGAATCGCCTGTGCCCTACCTCGCATCACCACCGCGCCGCTCGCCCCGACGCCGACTTCTCCTGCTGGCCGTCCGCGCTTGCCGCCCGCTTCTGCTTGCTGCCGCTGCTGCTGTTCCGCTGCCGTACCATGCAACCTTGCCCCGGCACCCGTCCGCGCTGCCCCTCCTCTTCTGTATTGTTGTGGATTTGCCGTTCTGCGTGCTCGCAGCCCCCCACTCGTGCACGACGCCGCTGGCCGCCGGTGCTCACCTGTGCGTGCCCACCAGCTCCTCAAGAGCCACGCCTGGCCTCCCTGCTCGGCTCGCTGCCTCGTCGAGGCTCGGCCGACCCAACCTCACAGCCACCTCCGGCGACGCGCCGGCGCCCGCTCTGCCTGCATACGGGTCAAGCGCCTGTAGTGCCCGTTCGGGCTATGCCCGCACCCAGCGCCGGTAAGGCTCCCTAGGCCTATGACGGTGGGGTCCACCCCAGAACGTTAAAGAAAAAGAATAAGAATAAAATAACAATCAATTAATTAATTAGTTAATTAATTAACTTTATTAATTATGTTAATTAACTAATTAAATCTAATTAAACTACTAATGAAATTAACTACGGTTAATTAGTTAGCAGTCAATGACAAATGGACCCCACCCGTCAGTTGTCTGGTCAACGGTCAACTTTGAGCACTGACGTCATGTTGACGCAATTTTTTTTGAATAATAATAATCCAAGAAAATGATTAAATATTTATAAATTAATATAAAATAAACCGTAACTCGGATGAAAATACTTTGTACATGAAAGTTGCTCAAAACGACGAGACGAATCCGGATACACACTTTGTTCATCTGCCACATGTCCATAGCATATCGAACATGCAACCGTGCCCCTCCATTTCATCTGTCCGAAAATGCCAAACACCGGGAACACTTTCTCGGATGTTTCCCCCCTTCGCCGGCATCGCCTAGTATTGCGTTAGCTCACCCTAGCACCGCGTATTGCCTCGTTATGTTTTGTGATGCTTTGTTTGCTCCGTATTTACTGTCTCTCCCTCCCTCTTCTTCTCTGGTAGACCCCGAGACCGTCGCTGATGCCACTGAGTATGACTACATCACCGACGACCCTTCTTCCTGTGCAACAGAGCTTCCAGGCAAGCCTCCCCCTTTGATCAACCCGATATCGCCTATTCCTTCTCTCTACTGCTTGCATTAGAGTAGTGTAGCATGTTACTGCTTTCGGTTAATCCTATTCTGCTGCATAGCCTGTCTTTGCTACTACTGTTGTTACCTTTACCTGCAATCCTAAATGCTTAGTATAGGATGCTAGTATTCCATCAGTGGCCCTACATTCTTGTCCGTCTGCCATCACTGGTGCACGTCGGTCCTAAACAAGCGGTTTTTTACCCTTTTCCGCGAAGGCATCTGGAAGCGTCGCCAAGTGAGTGTGGGCGATAGGGGGGTCCTTCCCACACGACCCAGGAACCATCGGGGATATGTCCTCCTAGCACACACATCCCACACAGTCGCTCCAAGGAAAACGTTTCTGTTAACAGGTACATCACACACAATTTTTCCCGTTAAATCGTTTGTGATAGCGTTGCCATTGCACATGATATTAATAATTTTATCGTTTGCGTTATTGAATGCATCACACACGGTGCGTAGAAAGAATCTGTGTGGCAAAGGCTGTCCATCACACACACTTTTTATGTGATAAACGTTTGCACAAGGTGGCCTAATGCAAATAGTTTTCAAGAGAAAGTCGTGTGTGCAGTGGAGATTGATCGCACACGTAGTGGATCCTAGAAACATTTATGATCTCCACGTATATCGCAGACGTTTCGCTTTCGCAAACCGTGTGCAGTGTAATCCCTATTTAATCCATAATTATTCCAATTAATCCCTAATTTAAAAATCACATGTTATGAATTTGAAAGTAGGCAATCACTTCTTTCATATCCAACCATGTTTATTACAAATATAGGTTCAACCACGAATCCACAATTCAATGCACAGGTACATATACTGAAGAACTACAGAAGCACCAAGTAAAGAATGATGAACCACAGTTGTACTAAAGACTGTAAAGAGAGAGGGGAAAGACATTCTGGTTGCTGGAGAAGGTGAAGCGGAATGCCCATATTGTGCCCTCCTCCATGGGTAAGGCGTGCATGACTCTAGGCCAACCCCTTGTGATGGCTGCCCGTCCATCCTTCACTGTCTTCATTAGGACTTCTCGATGCTCATTGTAGTCTGGATGAAATACTTTAACCTTCATTGCATGTCCACCAATCATGTACTTTTGCGAGGTAATCTTGAGTGAACTGCTTGGGAACCACTGGAACGAAAAAGATCCGTACATTGTTGTCTAACAAATCATTATGGGCAGTAAAAAGAGGAGGTTGCGAGTTTGTAGTTACCATCCTACAGCTCATGTTGTGTTGGATAGAGCATAAACAAATAATTTGCTTGCCACCATTCGTATCTTTTTGCTAATAATCCTTATCAGTTTCTTCACTTGATGCTTGTTCATCAATATCTCATTGCCCCATACGCAAAAAGGGTCCATGCGTGGATCCTTGCCAAGGGCATATGTACCAACAAGCAACAAGTCAATATTATAAGCTAACTAGTGTCCAGGCCTGGATCTATATTCACTACATTATGGAACGATAGGGGAGTACAAGCTGAGGGATGAAGCTAACCTCGACAGAAAATGGTGGCCGCTCATGTTGTTGTCCTGCATAAGTAGTGGAAAGGCATGATAAGT